>CM069060.1:33641246-34241246 GCA_035220775.1 Malus fusca | reverse complement strand
CAAGGATTAGAATAGAATTTTCTATTCTTTATTCTTTAACCTACAACTGAAAATAAACACAAACACATCGTTCTTTAATCGACATACATTTCAATTATTGAGCTTTTTTATTTTAGAAGACAAATTTAGATGAATTTAGTTTTGACTAATAAGAGTAATGCTAGGTAAACTAAATTTGTAGACTAAATTTGCAAACTAAATGATGTGACACTAATAATAAATAAACACATTAATCAACACTTAATAATTCAATCATCAAATTTCATGTTATTTAGTTTACAAAATTTAGTCTACATATTAATTTTCCCTACCATTACCCTTTGACTAATGGTCAATTTAGTAGAGATGACGACGGAGCATAGTTAGTATAAGACGGAACGTACTATACAATACTACAGAATGAGTATATTACGTGAAAAATTATTCGATCATTTTGCTAGAATACTATTTTGAAAATTCGGCCATTTTATAAATTTTTAAAATAATTATTTTAAGTATTTATTTATTTCTATTTACTTAATAATGACGTATAAAAAAGTCAATTTTGTATGTAGAGAAATCAACGTCCATTAAACTTGAAAAGTATGTAAGTACATGTACAATATGTTGGAGTTATAAAAAATGGTGCTTTTATGAATTATTAAGACATGTACGGAAAATAAAATATTTTTAAAAAGTACATACAAATATAATACACATTATTATACGCGAGTGCGTCATCCACCATTTGCCATTACCATACCCGTCATCGTAGTTTAGAACAACTCCAGCCCAAATTTTTAGGCTGGCCTAAAGTCCAAAAAAGAGGCCGACACCCCCCAAAATCACTCCAGTCGGGCCTAATAGGCTGGCACCCAGCCTAAGCCAGCTTCTAGGCTGGCCTAAAACTTGCTGGGCCATGTGACGTCACGCTAGCGTCAACATGATGTCACAGGCCACTCTGAAAACAACAGAACTGCTAAGACCGGCTTCGTTCGTCTGTTTCACTTTTCTTCTTCATTCGTCTGCTTGGCTTGTCTTCTTCGTTCATTTGCTTCGCTCACCAACTCTCCCAACGTGTCTCAAATCCCTGGGCTCTAGTAGGGGTGGGCATAAAAACCGTCAAACCGCAAAACCGCATCGAACCATATAAAAAAAACCGAAAAGAACCATGTTGACCGGAAAAGTCAACTTTGAGCCAAAAATCGAACCGAACCGTTCAAATCGGTTCCAGTTCTGGTTTCGAATGACCAAGAACTGGCTGGAACCGAACCGAACCGTTTTATTAATAATAAATTAATTAATTATATATACACACACACACACACACACACGTCATGGTATAATAGGTTGAAAAATTGGTTTCACCAAATTGTAAAGCAGTGGATCCCATCCCAATTAGGGTTCACTCTCACTCACCTCACCCTCACCTCACTCACACACACGGCCTCACTCGCACCCCATTCCTGATTCCCCCATTTCACACAGCCGACCGGCGACCACCCACTCACGACCTCTAATCCAAAATATCAGTGATTCAGCCCACAACCGCAACTGCGACGACCCTCATCATCCCTCATCTGCGACAACTCACGACACTTCGTCCTCTGTCGGTCCGTCATCCTTCCTTGGTATTTTCTCTATCTATTATCATATTTGAGATTAGGAATATGGTTGAGTTCCACTGGTTGTCCATTCTCTTTTACTTGCACTAGATATGTGTGATTAACACTGTCTAATTGAGTCATTTACTCTTGTCGTGCAGATGGGTTCCTTACCGGTGTCTAATTTAGAAACAGAGGAAACATAAGTTTTGCTTAGTTCATCACCCACTTGTATCCTCTGTAGTAAATATACAAAATCTTTACACATTTGGATTCACTCGCATGGTTTACTTGATGGACCACTAGATTGAGGTACCATAACTGTCAAAGTCTTTTTTTTATTTTTTATTTTTTTATTATTTTTAAATTCTCCTTGTTTTGTTACCATATGCTTCAATATGATTCCAGAACTAATTCATTTGTTCTTATATATTTGAAGATGTAATAAAATTACAATCTAGTGGAATTGTTTGAAAAAGATAACAATGATGAAGGAGTTAAAATAAATGGATGTTACAAGTATCTTTGGTCACCGTTATAGCAGTCCAAATTGAGGAAGAAAAGATTGCGATGCCTAAAATATTAGGGAAAAATCCTTATTGACAGTGTCAATGCAGATGCTAAAAATACTTGGTGAAGTTGCAAGGATGTGCGTTTCTAGGTCATCTGTGCATATACACTTTTGCATATATACATGTACATCTTATGTATACTATTCTAAAGTTGATTGCTCTTTTGGGTCACTGACTTCACCGAAACATATGTATTATGCAATATAGTTACCTACATTAACTATGCAAAATGGTTGTTATCGTATATTATTGGAAAATGTCAAAGCACATTGACATGTGGGAAGGTAAAACACTTGGCGACAAATGTTAGGTTTGGGACACCGCCAATTTGGCGTGCTCATTTAGACAATTAGACAATCTTGAAAGATATAGAGTTTTATGAAGCACTTGAAACAGGTATGAATATTTATTTTTCATTACTTTGTTTTTGTTTTTTCTCTTGTTTTGTTGCATGCTTACTTTCGTATTTTCTAATGAGTTCTTGATTTTTATATGTTCTAGAAAAAAGGAATGGTGGCACATCTAGCATTGGGGATTCATAAACTATTCAGTCTTAACTTATCACATTTTACTAGTGATGGTATGTATGTAACTTTAATTTTTTAGCACATTCCTTACTAATTTGAGTTGTAAGATATATAGGTTTGAATTCAACGAATAAGATATATAATTAACTGATACATGAAGGAGATCATATGGGATGGGATAGTTAAATTGTTCGAGTGAGAGGTTTTGGGGCATCCAACTCGTAGCTTTGGAGAATAGGTTTAGCATTGGAGCTCAATTGGGTTTTCTCCTTAATCTTTCACATTTACATGATATGATTATACAGAAAGAGTGGGTATATTTGTCAGCGGATTCTGTTTAATTGTTTTGTAATTAAATTTAAACTTGCAGTTTGCTTCTTCAAACTTTTAAAATAGGGGAAGCCCATGCTTCCTCTCTGAAATAAGTTGTCTGATTGTGTATAGGAGTTGCTGATTGTGAACATGAGTTGTTGCTTGCTCTCTGAAATAAACCTGCAGTTTGCTTCTTCATTTTTTTTGTTTGTTGACTGACTGACCAATGCATATTTCTTTTAGTTGTCTCTTTTTGTTGACTTGGTGCCACTACCAAAGACATTTGCATTAAAAAAGATGTGTTGTATGCAACTTTATATAATCAGTTTTAGAAGATGTATTTGAATGCATGATGATTTGGTGTTCAAATAATTTAGTATTCGGAACCATAAACCGGCAAGAACCAAATCGGAACCGGTGTAGACCGAACCGTACGGTTCTACTAATAAATTTAAGCGGAACCGTATCGAACCGAACCGTTGATATTTTTCGGTTCCGGTTCTGATTTAGGGGTGGAACTGCACCGTGCCCACCCTTAGGCTCTAGCTCGGTGAAGAGTGTAGGTCGGCCGGATCTTGAGCCTTGGAAGAAGATGGTGGTTTGTTGTTTGATACAAGATATGCCAAAACCCAGATGACAACTCATATGACAAAACCCAGATGATAAAGTTTGAAACAAAAAAACAAACTTTTGATGATGATGTCAATTACCGATGATATGATTTGGATTATGAGAAATGAGGTTGTGGGGAATGGATATGTTTGGATTTTCCAGTAATAATTTAGCAAAAATGGAAGATGAAAGATGTATATAGAATCAGAGAGGAGTGGGAGGAGGATCAAACATGCTTCTGGTCTGCAATTTTAGCAACCAGATGACAATAAGCTCTGAGAAAACCCGGATGACAAAACGGTAACCAAAAGAGAATTTTGAATAATTTGGAGTGATCCTGAAGATTCTGGAAAAATGGATGAGTTGAAGATTATAGAAAATGCCAAGGCTTTTTATGAGAATGAGTGAAAAGAATGAAATTTGCTGATGAGGGAGAAAACAAATAGAGAGAGATTGAGATGGTGACAGACGGGAAAGTAAGAAGAGAGATTTGGGAAAGGAGACATAGAACTCTAGAAAAGGAAAAAGAAAAAGAAAAGAAAAGGAAAAAAGAGAATAAATTTTTAGACTTTGTGACATCGCACTTTTTTAGGGGTGGAGATGCATTTGGCCAATTACTGTTCATTGGTGTCATTCACTATTCATTTGAGTGGATTAAATGGGATGGGTGGTAGTGCATTTTTAGGGGTGGACTTTCCCTTAATAGACTGGCATATCTATATATAACTATTTTATTTAAGTTTTCTTCCTTAATATATAATGTGATTAACACGATTAGAAATTGTAATTTAGTACATGTAAAGGTTTTAAAAGACTCTAGGCGCTAGTCGGGTGGGGAGCTGAGGCCTAGGCGGGTACCTAGGCGGATTTAAGTAAATCGATTATGTTTTGTGTAAATAAGTGTCTGTTTATATGTGAAATCCCGTCCCCGGAATTTCACTATTGATTACGTATCTCGTTATTTAAATTCGTATTTCACATTTATGTTATCTTTATTAGTTAATTTTTAATTCCGTTAATTTTAGGAATTAAATGGAATAGTTATTGGGTTTGAATTTTCGTAATTAATCTTCAAAAGTTGTTGACCTTTTGAGGTCACAATTAATGTTTTCGAATAGATCTCGAAACCACGAGCACATAGGCGAAAACCGTTAGCAAATTAGGATTATAACGAAAAAGTTACGGACATTTGGAATCGTTTTACTAAACTTTAGATTATAAATTATTTAAACTTCCACTTTGTGGGAAATAGGCCTAATCATGTATGAGTCATTGTGGACCAATCAAACTAAAGACAAGGGACCAATCAGATAAAGGGGGAGAGAACCAATCAGGAGAGGGGAGAGAGAAAGACCCATTCCCATCGACCCATCTACACGCAGCCAACCCGGTTTTGAGCCGGAGTGGTTTCCGGCCACTTCCGCCATTTTTCAGGCCAAATTCACCCATCCACCACCTGCAACCTCTTCCACAACCTCCCCTCTACCATTCCCGCCCAAGATTGAAGGGTTTTAGGCCAAATTTGCGAGGAACTTCACCAGAGCACCAGAGGTACTCGACGGCGATCCCGCCGTTTCGGCGAGTTGCAACACCCATCACCACCCTTAATCT
Organism: Malus fusca; assembly: GCA_035220775.1. Classification (NCBI taxonomy): domain Eukaryota; kingdom Viridiplantae; phylum Streptophyta; class Magnoliopsida; order Rosales; family Rosaceae; genus Malus; species Malus fusca. Next base: position 34,236,029 of record CM069060.1, on the reverse strand, counting down.
AACCCATTTGGACCCAGGAACAATACCCAACCAGTTGTAGGGGCGTCGGAACACCGAGGAATGAGAATCGAAGCTCACCCATTCTAAGGTTCTTGACAGGTGCGAGCCAATTTGGGGGTTTTCTCGGCCAAATTGGGCTTGGCCACAAGTATGAAACTTGCTCCACTTATTGAGATCTTCATTCTAGTAAAATTTGGTAATTTTTGGAGTAGGTGAAATTTTTCGGCGAGTTCAAGTAGTTGGCTACCGTGTGTGGCTAATCATGGTGACAACGCTTGGGCCGAGACCTCACCTGACCTGACCTTCCTAGGCTAATTTGGATGCCCCGATTTCAAATTTGACATCCGATTGACGGAATTCCATCGTTTGAGCATAATTTCGTTAAGGTCCGCAACTTGAACATTATAGTGATCGACGATCCGACCGTTGGATTGCCACCAAACTTTTGTATGCTATTATAGATATTATTTAAGGACCTTAGGAAGTTATGAATCAAACATCTAGTGGTTGGATTTTGTGGAGCAAGTTGCATAGGGTTGTGGACCCTACCATTGACCGATGGTTGACTTTTTGTCAACATGTCTTGAATTCTCTTCGTTTGTTGTAGGGGGAGCGTTTGAGAGTTTTTGGTTATATATTTTATAGAACGAATTCTAAATGTGGACTTGTACCTTGTCTTAGGCGACGTTAGTACGTGACATCTTGATTATCGTGCTAGAGAGCGTTAGAGCGGATTCCAGGTGAGTGACTATAATATATGTGATATAGTTATTACCCTGATTTCTTATATTAGTATCCTTTTGTGGATATGACTTGGTTTTATAATTGTGTTTTCTATTAAAGTGTATTTTTATATTTAGCCATCGAACTATTTTTATTAAATGTGATTTGATGTGCATATTGAAATGTGGTTTGATTTACATGATTGGTATGATATGATGAAATGTGAGGGCTAGTAGTGGACTGTTAACCCATAGCCATGGGGTTTGTTGTTTTGAAACTTGTTTTATATCCCATTTCATTGTTTCATTTCTTGTTTCGTTGACTCGTTCTAATTTCGTACTTTTGCTTGTTCATTTTGTTGAGTCTTCGTGAATTAAGTAAACTTGATTCATGTTTTGTTTCTTCGAACCTTTGATATGATCCTTGGCCTTCCGCTCGGTTCCGTTGAGTGATCTGGAACTGGGTTTCCTCTAGGGTTCTGTTGAGTGGTCCGGTTCCCAGCTCTGTCTAGATTCCGTTGAGTGGTCTGGAATCCCTCGTGATCCACGATTCCGTTGAATGGTCCAAAATTGTATCCAACTTGGATTTCATTGAGTGGTTCGATATGCATTTTACTCCGCGATTTCGTTAACTGGTCTAGAATCGTATCCACTCGGATTTCGTTGTCCATAATCCTTTATACTCTGCGATTTCGTTAAATGGTCTGAAATCGTATCCTAGTTTGGATTCCGTTGAGTGGTCCGGAATCCCACTTGGTGTTTTGGTTCCGTTTAGTGGTCCGGAACCTGATGTTGATGGATTTCGTTGAGTGGTCCGAAATCACATCATTTGACTTGTTGGTTCCTTGGATTCGATTTTAGCTTCAGAGATGTAGGCTTTGGCTGAACTATGTCGCTCTAGCCCCACTTTCATTGTGTTGTGTGAGTTTATGGTTGTGAGCTTTTATGATATGTTTCAGACGAGCCTTTGGATATCTGGGTGACTCAGTCGGGGTTTTCAATGACTTAATTATGATTTCATAAAATATGATTTTATATTTGACGTTGATAAACCGAATTGATGGTTGGTTTTTAATATTTTCACATACGTCGAATTATTGTCACTCACACAAGCTTCGCAGCTTATTCGGGTTGTTGTTTGCCCGGTGCATCATTTCCATGGTGTAGGGGGCGTTTGTACAAGTTTAGTGAAAATTATCTATTTTCTGTCTAAGTGAGTCGCAACCTAGGCAGGTGCCTAGGCAGGCGCCTCAGCAGGTCTAGGCGCCCTTTCTTAATTTTCAAATGCCTAGACATTAATTATGATGGTGGCCAACCGCCTATCGCCTCAGAGATTTTTAGAACAGTGTTAAAATGCAATAACACAGTTGTTGTACATTTACATAGAATCTTTCTATAGGCCATTTTTCTTTATTCTATAAGTACTAAATTACTTGCAGTGCGAAGACATGGAAGTCGTAGAGCGGAAGTTGAAGGAGCTTGATATAAAGTACATAAAAAGAGCAGTAGAGGATGATGAAAACATAACAAAAATCGACCAACTCTTCTTCAATGATCCAAATGGATTCATGATTGAGATGTGCAATTGTGAGAATCTCAAGCTTGTTCGTGCAGGTTCCTTGGGCAAAATAAAGCTCCCAGTTGACAGGCATACTTCGCATGTTGAACTCAACCAAAATGGCAATGGCAATGACGACGATGCTAAATAATTAACATCATATGCATGCTAATGCAACGGTAGCAACTATATATGTTTTGTGAGTGTATTTTTATTCATTCTTTTCGACGATTTTCTATTTTGTTTTTGTCACATCCCGGTCCAGGCCTCCACCACATCCCGGGATCGACTTCGCCGTAGCACGATATTGTCCGCTTTGGGCCCCGACCACGCCCTCACAATTTTGTTTTTGGGAACTCACGTGAGCAAAACTTCCCAGTGGGTCACCCATCCTGGGAATCTTCTCGCCCGAACTCGCTTAACTTCGGAGTTCCTACGGAACCCGAAGCCAATGAGCTCCCAAAAGGCATCGTGCTAGGTAGAGATGAGAATATTCATATCAGGCTTACAGGATCCTCACCCCTGGGCGATGTGGGATCTTACAATCCACCCCCTTAGGGGCCCAACGTCCTCGTTGGCACATTTCTGGCCAGGGATTGGCTCTGATACCAAATTGTCACATACCGGTCTGCGCCCCCACCACATCCCGGGCTAGACTTCGCCGTAGCACAATATTGTCCGCTTTGGGCCCCTACCACGCCCTCACGGTTTTGTTTATGAGAACTCACATGAGCATAACTTCCCAGTGGGTCACCCATCCTGAGAATGCTCTCGCCCGAACTCGCTTAACTTCGGAGTTCCTACGGAACCCGAAGCCAATGAGCTCCCAAAAGGCCTCATGCTAGGTAGAGATGAGAATATACATATAAGGCTTACAAGATCCTCACCCCTGGGCGATATGGGATCTTACAGTTTTAGTAGAGCACAATAGATTTCAAATGTTTTATACAAATGTCCATACATACAAGGGCATAAACCTTGAAGGATGATATATTATTTACAGTTGCAAAGACACCGTTAAGCAAAATAGTAACTTGTATACGTATAATTTATATTTAGGCTCAGCTGCATAAACCTGCCATTTCGTAAGGCAAATTGTGCCCCGAAATATCCTCAAACACATCACAACTACTTCATAATCACCCCAAGATTGCAGTGACCATCATCAAAATCTTCCCCAGGATTGTATTCTTCATCTAGGCAAGAGCTTAACTCTATACCTTCCTCACTTGTACACCAGAACTATAGTCGATAGTGAAACAAGAAGTTTGTCAACTACAACATGCATGCGTCAAATTTCAACTTTAAAGTTAGAGTAAATTGTAGCAATGGTCTCTTAACTTTAACTCAATTGGAACAATGGTCCCTCAATCAAAAATTCATTACCATTGGTCATTCAACTCATCAAAACGTGCAGCTATGGTCCCTCAACTAAAAATCCATTACCATTGGTCCCTCAACTTTAATCCAACTGGAGAAATGGTCCCTCAACTTTAATCCAACTGGAGAAATGGTCCCTCAACTTTAACTCAATTTGAGCAATGGTCCATCAACTTTAAACGAATTGTAGCAATGGTTCTTCCAACATAACTCGTTTTGATAAAATTTTGACGAAATTGATGTAAAAGACCATAGCTACACGTTTTGATGAGTTGAGGGACCCCAATTGTAACAATGATCATTCCAACATAACTCATTTTGACAAACTTTTGACGAAGTTGACGAAAATGACCATAGCTACACATTTTGATGAGTTGAAGGACCAATGGTAATGGATTTTTAGTTGAAGGACCATTGCTCCAATTTAATTAAAGTTGAGGGATCATTACTACAATTTACTCTTAAAGTTACTATCTCTTTGTTAAAAACCAAGCAAAACATCATGTGAATAAAAATACACAAATTTATATAGTCATCTTTAACATCAACTTAACCATGATGTCGAACAAGACTAACATATACACTGCAAGTAAATTGATCTGAGAAACACTATTTATAAAAGACGATACAAACTTGAAAGCTTGATGAAATCATAACATACATATGGAAAATCTCACATTTGACATAAAAAAGACATCGATGTAAACTGATTCAAGGACTTAGTCTATGAAAAACTACAACGAATCGGGATCGAACTTGATTTGAGTAACTCAAACCAAAATGAAAGCTAAGATCCGAGAGGTGTATATGTTGATGGATGTGTCCGAAGGACTGTATTATGACCTCAAACCTTCCACTGTCTGCATGAACGTAAGTAACCTCAAGTTTTCCTTTCCCGCTAAAATATCGTAACCTATTAAATTTCTTACAAATGAGGGCGAGCCTTGACGTACCGGAATTGCTCATTTGTGATTGAAATGTCATAGACTCGAGTCGTAAAAACAACATCTTTAAATCAATAATAAGATTGCGTACAATAAACATTCTTCCTCTGATTCTCGCAAACCGAAGAACCTTATTAGCTTGGTGTCGAACAAAATTACAAATGACTTGAAATTGTTGAGGTCATTCCACTCATAAAAAGAGCAAAAAATGATTTTGGGCCGGCTATTATTCATATCCCCCAAAAATAAAGGCTCAAAGTTTTGTCCAAACAGGCTCTACCTATGGCCCAAAATCATAGGACAATGCCCAGTAGTACACTTGTCATCATCTAACTGGAGGTGCGTGAGGCATTCGTGCAAAAGCATCGTCTACATCCACACACTCACCTCACCTCCCTATACCAGGCTCTTCCCGCTTGTACACAAACCCACCCTCTTATGAGCTTTCACCGTACAACCATCAACAGCACAAACACCGAAGGCACACAGTGCAACCGACCGCAGAGGAATAGTAACCCAAACCCGCTAACACACCATCTCGTAACGCCAACGATTGCCAAATATCAAAAACAGAGAGGGAGAGAGAGAGTGAGAGAGAGGAGGGGAAGAGAGAGAGAGAGGCCTCAACTCAGAAGCCAAAGTGCTTATCTTTCACCTTCTCGGTATAAAATTTTCACACACAGAGATCACACTCAAAACCAAACCCTAAAATTCAAAAAATTTACAGACTGGATTTACAAAATCATCCCCAATTCTTCAATTTCCAATAAAATCTACCATTTCTTCTCTCAGATCTGTTGTCTCTTTCGCCTTCAAATCCCCCAATTCTTCCGTTTTGCAATAAAGATTGAGTTGGGGTTCTTGGGTTTCGCTCAATTTTCGAGCCATGGCGTGCGTAAAGGGGGTGAATCGATCGGCCTGCGTGGCGCTGGCTCCGGACGCGCCCTACATGGCGGCAGGGACGATGGCCGGAGCAGTGGATCTGTCCTTCAGCTCCTCCGCCAACATTGAGATCTTCAAGCTTGATTTACAGTCAGACGACCGTGATCTCCCGGTAGTGGGCGAGTCGACGAGCTCTGAGAGATTCAACAGGTTGTCATGGGCCAAGCCCACTGGATCGGGGTCGCAAGAATTCGGGCTTGGGCTCATCGCTGGTGGACTCGTTGATGGCACTATTGATATCTGGAACCCACAGACTCTGATCCGGTAATTGGTTTGAATTTGGCATTTGCTTTTGGTTACGATTGGGATTGAATTGAATGGATATGAATTGAGTTTTGCTTGTAAATTTCGGATTTTCTGTGGATTTGGATTGTGGGTTTTCTTTTGGGTGCTGGAACAATGTGGGAAACTGGAGAAGTTAACAAATTCTGTAGTTTCTTGGTGCTTGACTTTGATCTGAGTGAATGGCCTGTTTGGGGTGACGGGAAATGGGGTTAAGGGTAGCTAAAATTGGTATTTATTGTTCTATTGTGAGTGATTAGATCTCAATTTAAGCTGTGCTTTTATACCCAGTTCTTATTTTTTTTCATTATTTGGAGTGAAATGATATCTTGATATTTTCTTGGTTGCTGGAAGTCTGAATATGGAGATAATGTGAATTGGGATTTTCATGAATTCTATCTATGAAGATGAAAGCTTGGGCGTATTCTCTGGACGTTTTCTGTTCATTATTTATTTTTGTGGTTTAGGTTCTTTGGTAATGTGTATATTTACTTGAAACATTTGCATTTGACTTATATTGTCAGTATATTTGTTAGTATTGCGGAACTATTTGCAATAATTTGAACCTCCTGTTAGATTTATTTGGTTTTGATCTTTCCCTTACAAAAATATGCGTGGAAATACATGCCCTCTGGTTTTGTGAAACATTATTTTTGTATTTGAGAAAGCATTTTATGGTATGCTTTGGAAATGCCTTATTTTTTGTTCTCTCTTATCCTTAGTCCGGAGGCGGGTGTAAGTGCTTCAGTTGGGCATCTCACAAGACATAAAGGCCCTGTAAGTTTTCTTCTTTTTCAGAATGCTTGTCTTTTTGGCGGTTCTTTCAATGCTTGGACATCTGATGATTACCTAGATTATTTCTCAAACTCTTAAATTTGAGTCTTGTTATTTTGTTCCAGGTTCGTGGTCTTGAATTTAATGCAATTGCACCCAATTTACTTGCATCTGGGGCTGATGATGGTGAAATTTGCATTTGGGACTTGACCAATCCTGCAGAACCCTCTCACTTTCCACCTCTCAAGGTTTGTGCTAATTAGTTGTCAGTTTATCTGAAATATTGCAAACTCTTTCTCTATAGTCTGTATTGTATTCTTTATCCTCAATTTTTGGTGTAGTTATCTTTTTGGCCACACTAATTTTTAGTTATTCTTCTTGCCTTAGAGCCTTTGATTTGGTTGTCATACTTCACCTTACAGTCTACAGTGAATGAGTCGCAAGTTGGATGTACTAAGCAATGTATAATCATAATAAACATAGAGAAGTGGAAAGGATGCAAGGTCCCTTTCTTCAAATTATTCTCATAACCTGTAGAGAGCATTGTTAATTCTGACCGTATTCCTTATTGTATAAGAGAAAGCCTATAATTAGATCCCTCTAGTCTTTTCTGTCTTCATCTTTGCATGAAATGATTTTTCTCTCTCGTTTTGTTCTTTATGCAGGGTAGTGGATCTGCTGCCCAGGGTGAGGTGTCATTTTTATCTTGGAATAGCAAGGTCCAACATATATTAGCATCCACTTCATTAAATGGGACAACTGGTGAGAAATATACTATTCTCTTTAGGTACTTGTTGTCTAGTAGTTTTATAACTTTTATTTAGTGTGAAAATTTAACATTTTGAATTTTTCAGTGATTTGGGACCTGAAAAAGCAAAAGCCAGTAATAAGGTGATTTGATTATTCTCTACTGTGAAGCTATTGTATTAAAATCTCACTGATTATCTGGATTGGTCATTTCCATTACCTAACTTGACATTGGTTGTCCGGCAGTTTTACAGATTCAGTTAGAAGACGGTGCTCTGTTTTGCAGTGGAATCCTGATATTGCCACTCAGCTAATTGTTTCTTCAGATGAAGATGGTTCACCTTCTCTTAGGGTAATGATACTGCAGTAATATTCTATTTGTTTAGTGGTCAAACGTTTTAACATTTCTGTCCATGCAGCTGTGGGATATGCGTAATATAATGTCACCAGTTAAAGAGTTTGTCGGGCACACAAAAGGTAATAAGACGGAAAAAATCATCTCTTTCTTGCCGTACTACCTGTTAATGATTCTTTGGTGCCTTTCTTTTTGTTTAGGAGCAGTTTCTTTCTTTTGGTTTCATAAAGCTATTTTAACTCTAGTGCTAATTTCCATTGTTGTTTAACTAATTACTGGACATAGGAACAGATCAGAGATAGCTGTTTAAATATTCTTCTCTACAGCTTAATATGCTATGAGATTTTTGTACAGCCCTTCTCGATGTGGTTTGAAAATCAAACTGCATTCAAATATGAACATGATAATGAGTCTTATGAACCTGGAAGGATTTATGAAATTCAGGGAATGGCACATATTATTCATTTAATCAAATCCTCAAACTGCTAGTCTACTTGAGTTGTCTCTTACTATAGTAAACAAGCAAATCCATTTTGGTTATTGTTTGTCACTAATTGTGGAAGTGGGCATGCGAGAAAGCACAAGACTTTCAATGGGTCACCCGGATATCATGCCATTTTATGCATGATTATACATGATTAGTGACTTTTTTAAGATACATCTTTGAGGCTGTGTTAAGTATTACACAAGTTTCCCCATTATGTTTCTATTTATGCTTTTAGGAATTGTTGTGTCAACCTCATAATCCATGTGGTTGAACTTGCATTCAGTTTGATGAGATTGTTATTTTTGTAACTCAAAAGTACCGTATTAATGATATTATTTTGATCCGAAGTTAATTGGATATGCTTATGATTATGTTTCGTACACATCTTGCCCCAGGTGTAATTGCAATGTCTTGGTGTCCGAATGACAGCTCTTATCTGCTTACATGTGCCAAGGATAATCGAACTATTTGCTGGGACACAGTTTCTGCAGAGGTATGGTCTTTACCCGCTCATCAAGGAGGCCAATATTTTTCATTGTGCACCTTGTCTACACTTTAATTTCTCCTGTACTTTTGGTTTCAGTATCATTGTCTTGACTGTGGGGTTGTTTTTTGTAATATATTGGTTCAGATTGTATGTGAATTGCCGGCAGGCACCAATTGGAATTTTGATGTGCATTGGTATCCAAAAGTACCTGGAGTGATATCGGCATCTTCATTTGATGGAAAAATTGGAATTTACAATATTGAGGTATAGTGAGGTTTTTATTATATTTCTGAATTATTGTACCTGCACAAGTATTGAAGAATCATGGGGTGTAAGGAATGTGAAATAGGTTGAAAGAAAACTCTACATATGCTTTGTTGCTTGCTTTTGTTTATTAAAAAAACTTAGTTGTGGTATCTGATATGTAGATGGGTAAAGTAGCAAAATGTTAGGTGATCTGTTAAACTGGAAATGGGCGAACTCCAATTTTTAGTGAATGCTTGTGCTAAAATCCACGATTTATGATTATTATATATACACAACAAATTTTATGTTTGATTACTATTATTGCATTATCAAACTGAGGATCACAATTTGTACGAGACACTAGGCACATGTATCCTGTTATTATGTAATTTGGAATACCTTCCAGCTACTAGACCACTACATTTACTGTTATTTTATAAACTGCACATATATGGTGTGCGCGTCCTTGTGTTTATGTTACTTCATGAACTTATCATGTTTTAAATCTCTTATATTCTTTTATATTTTTCTCACAGGGTTGCAGCAGATATGGAGTTGGGGAAAGTGATTTTGGTGCAGGTAATGCACAATTAATTTGCCATTGCATAGTAACATATTGGGGTTCTATTTAAAAAACTGAACTAAAAAAACTATGATCCTTCTTTAAAACACACAAATTTTCAAATACTATATTTTTTTATTAAAAAGGTCATTTGATATGGAACTTGAAACCTTTTTTGTATATCTTTAGTGAAGAAAACTGTTTTAAATCTTAAATATTAAGGAGAAAAAAAAAACCCGGATCTAACAGCCGAGAAGAGTGAAACTGACCACAGTTCACAGAAAACGGAAAAGAAGGAAAAAAGGAGAGAAGGGGAAAGTGATAAAAATATTACAAAGAATGAAGTGGAACAAGAAAATGGAAAAGCAACTAGAAACTCCTACTGGAGAAGAGTGTGAAACTAGTACTTGTTTGCAGAGCCAATGATAATCAAGAGCAGAAAGAGATGGAGAAGGGACTGAGAGGAGAAAGGATTCGAGAGGGAGAAAGAGTGGCTGGATTGAAAACTCAGAAACCTAACTTTTTTGCGTTTTTAAAAAGTGAGTTTTTTGAGTGAGTTTTTAGTTTAGAGTTTTTGAAAATGGGTTGAGCAAACAAGAGTTACGAGCTTGGGACTCAAAAATTGTTTTTGAGTTTAAAAAGTTGGGTACTGAACATGCCTAAATATTGCCTTGACAATTTTAGTATTTTCTTTTTGGGTTGCTGAACTCTGTTAACAACAGCACTTCATTGGCTTTTTTTTTCTCTGTATTTTTTGTACATAGATTATCTCTTACAGCACACAATAAAGTTTGGCTATATGTTTCTTTTGGATTTTAGGTTGGAACGTTTTTAATTTGTACAGAACAGTAGATCTGCTGTGTTCCAAAATTTCATTTGTTATCCTTTCTTTTCAGGACCTCTGAGAGCTCCGAAATGGTATAAGCGCCCAGTTGGGGCATCTTTTGGCTTTGGAGGCAAGATTGTGTCCTTTCAGCATACTTCTGCTGGTTCGGAGGTAGACTTTATTGGCATGCTCCCTGTGTCTTCTGCAATGATGCATTTTAGAGTTCATTTTCCTCCCTTGTGTCCAGGTTTATGTACACAGCTTGGTTACTGAACACAGTTTGGTGAATCGCTCATCGGAATTTGAAGCTGCAATCCAAAATGGGGAAAGGCATTTACTTCGAGCCTTGTGTGAGAAGAAATCACAGGAGTCTGAGTATGCCATTTACCAGAAGAATAACTTTTTATGAGCTCCGCAAGAGTTAATATCTCTTGAAAATTAATTCTCCTGTCATGGTTAACATCCTCTTTTACTTCTGTTTGCATGATTTTTTTCGGCAGATCTGAGGATGACCAGGAAACATGGGGTTTATTAAGGGTTATGTTTGAAGATGATGGGACTGCAAGGACGAAACTGATCACACATCTTGGTTTCAGTATGCCCGAGGAAACAAAAGAAGATGTTCCAGAGGATCTATCACAGGAAGTCGATGCACTTGGGCTTGAGGATACTATAACTGATAAAGGGGGCCTTGGGAGTGATAAGGAAGCCACCATCTTTCCTTCTGATAACGGAGAAGATTTCTTCAATAATCTTCCTAGTCCTAAAGCTGATACTCCTGTGTCAACCTCTGGTGACAAATTATCTGTGGGGGATACAATTCCTGTTGCGGAACAAATGGAACAAGAGTCTGATGGACTGGAGGAGAGTGCTGACCCATCATTTGATGAATCTGTTCAACATGCTTTAGTTGTAGGAGATTATAAGGGCGCTGTTGCAAAATGCATTTCAGCAAATAAAATGGCTGATGCTTTAGTTATTGCTCATGCTGGTGGTTCTTCATTGTGGGAGAGCACGCGGGATCAGTATCTTAAGATGAGCCATTCGCCTTACCTTAAGGTATTTAAAATCTACTTTCTTAAAAGGCTCAGAACACTTCCTATTTCATATTTGATAATATTTGTAACTTGTTGAAAAGATGTGAAAGATTGATTGTACCGTGTCTTTAAGTTTTCCCATAATTCAGGCTTAACATGACTACTTCCTACATTCAGATTGTTTCTGCAATGGTGAGCAACGATCTCTTGAGTCTTGTCAACACCAGGCCTCTAAAGTTCTGGAAAGAAACACTTGCTCTTCTGTGTAGTGTAAGTTTCCCAGCTCAAAATGTTAATGCCGTGATGCATTGTGCCATTGTACATTGTAAATGAAGTGTTTTTGGTTATTTGGCTCATTACTGTTCCTGACTCACCCTAAACTGCGCTCTTAATAGCTGTATCATAAGAGAATACCATGAACAAGTCAACTTTGAAATTTGTGTATCCACCAATTGATTTATGTTTTTCTATGTTTCTTGAATCAACAGTTTGCATCCAGAGACGAGTGGACTGTGCTTTGTGATACACTTGCTTCCAAACTTGTGGCTACTGGTAATACGCTGGCGGCAACTATTTGTTATATATGTGCGGGAAATATTGATAAAACCGTAGAGATTTGGTCAAGAAGTCTGACCACTGAGCATGAGGGGAGATCCTATGTCGACCTCCTCCAGGTAATTTTTCATTTAGACAGTCATGTTCTTCTTGGCCATGAGGTTTAAATGTGTTTTTTTGGAGAGAGAAAGAGGTTAAATATGTTTTGTTATTTGGTTTAGGAATTAATGGAGAAGACAATTGTCCTTGCCTTGGCATCTGGGCAGAAGCGGTTTAGTGCATCTTTGTGCAAACTTGTTGAGAAATACGCCGAAATTTTAGCTAGTCAAGGCCTTTTAACAACAGCAATGGAGTACCTAAAACTCTTGGGTTCTGATGAGTTGTCACCTGAGCTTGTTATCTTAAGAGATCGTATTTCTCTTTCAACCGAACCTGGTATGTGCATCTTAAAAAGTTGCTGAAGTGACGTTTTTATATATGCATTTTTGTATGTTGCAGATTGCGATCAATGGCGAGTAATCTTATCAAAGTTAATACTGGTAGTCGATATTTTAATTAGTTAAATACGCATAAAATACGATGGTTAAAGCTCTTAAAATTTCAAAAGCTTCTTTCTTGTCACCTGCATTATTTATTTCCTCCCCATGTTATTTGTTGTGTTATTGCAGTAGAAAAAGTTGCCAAGAATGAAACATTTGGAAACCAACCTGCAGCAAGTGGGCCTGTATATGCGGCTGATCAGTCTACTTTTGTGGGGGCCTCTCCTCCATATTATCAGGTGTTCATAAAGTTTTACGTTGCCCTTTTTTTATTTATTTATTTTATTTGTCGTTTGTTGCCAAATCTGTTTCCTCGATGTGGATTGACCTTTTATTTTCTCTCTTTAAATGGTTAGGAAACAGTGCCATCACATTTGCAATCAGGTGTTCCTGTAAGTCCTTATGGCGAGAGCTACCAAGAACCTGTGAATCCTTCGTATGGAAGAGGAGGATATGGCCCTCCTGCCCCGTATCAGCCTGCATCCCAACCCCAGATGTTTCTTCCTAACCAACCACCTCAGGTTCCTCAGGTAATTTATTCTTATTTGGGGTCTTTATAAGCGTTATTAGTTTGTTTTCTTTATGAGTATGCTATAACATACTTTTACCACGAAAAGTATATTCTTGGAACCAGTGTCCAACTGAAATTACATTCTTAGAAGTAGAGCCAATGTGTATTCTTGTTTTTTTTTTTGTCAAATGATAGATTTGTTAGATTAGATGTTGGATTAGGGAGCCAATGGGGTTCAAACCCACGCCATGGTGCAAGGGCAACACTCCTCTCCACCACTGGTAGAGGGCCACTTGCCAATGTGTATTCTTGTTGGTTAAGGGTTATTAGGATTTTCATATTTGGTAAATTGCAGGTGCCACAAAATTATAAAATTGTTCGTTACAGCCTTCAAACATGCACTTGTTATTTTAATGATTATCTGAAATTTAGCTGTTAATCACACTTGGACATGAAATCCTAGTTGTAATTAACTTTTTGTTATTGAGAAGTTACTGGTCACTTCCCACATTTTTCAATGTTCAAGGGTCTGATTCATTGGAATCTCCATGGTGTACTTGTAGGAGAATTTTTCCGCACCTCCTGTTTCCTCTCAGCCTGCAGTAAGGCCCTTCATTCCTTCAACTCCTCCTGTGCTAAAAAATGTGGAGCAATATCAGCAGCCAACATTGGGTTCTCAGTTGTATCCTGTCCGTATATCTTCGTTTGATGTCAAATTAAGTATCAGAAATCATGTCCATGACTGTTTTTCTAAGTTTTTTCTTGGTGGTGTTTCAGACTTTCCAACCTATGCAACCGGGACCTGGTTCAACTGCTCCTCTTCAATCGCAAGTCGCTCCAGTTCCTGTAAATAACCCACATGTTGTAGCTCCCTCTGTTCCTCCAAGAGGATTTATGCCAGTTACTAGTCCAGGAGTTGTTCAGGGGCCTCATGCGGGTTCACTGCAGCCACCTAGTCCTACTCACCAAGCTCCAGCTCGTACTCCTGTGGCAGTAGCAGCTCCACCACCCACAATACAGACAGTTGATACATCCAGTGTTCCTGGTAATTCAAGATTTCTTTTTATCTTTTGGAAATTTGCTAACTTCTCTCCAGAATTGTCTTGCTCTGTATATCTGTTTAACTTGTGCTGTTTTAAATAATGAAGCAAGCTTTGTGTTGTAATTTTCTCTTGGTTGTAGTTCCCTCAGTTTCAAACTTAGAAACAGAGGAATACAGACAAAATTAGAGGGCCATGAAATATATAGTATGCAATTAGTGTAATATGCTGGTAGGATTGCAATATTTTGAATTGCAGTATTTGCTAAATAATAAGGTGCGGATTCTTTAAGGTATTGAGATCTCGATGACATGAGAATTTTGGAAAACTGACAATAAGGACATGAGAATTTTGGATCACTGTGATCACTGCAAGCATGAGTGGTTATGGACAAATTGCATTGATATTCATTTGGATGATGAAGACAAGCATTATGGGTGGAGGTAATTACGAGATATATGATAAAAGTACGACTTGGAACAAAAGTATTTTCCAGTTTCAGATTGGTAGAGGAAGAGGATTTGTGCAGTTAGACTCCAATTATAGTTGAGAGAACTACAACTGTAATTGAGTTCTAATTAGGTTCTGTGTAATAGAGGGTCCAAAATTGAGTTCTAATTAGGTTCTGTGTTTGTTAGGTATTATATAGTGTAGGCTGTTTCCCTATTTTAAAACTAAAATCGACCTGACCTGAATGGTGGTGTCCTTACACTATTTGGGCTGTCCTCTTGTCTGGCATGCGATTGTTGGCCAAAAGTAGTAGAGGGAATGAAATATTTGTACAGAGCGCAGTTAGTCGAGTGTTTGTATTGCAGTTAATATCATGGAATGGCCTAAATCTTGAACTGGGATATGGTCTACGAGGCGTTTTGACATCTAGACGTTAGTGTTAATTGTGTATTTAAACAAGTACAACAGTTAGGAGTCTGCTGTTTATATTTTCATGTGTGTGTGGGCTCTGTAAGATATTCTCCTTCATTTTGCGGTTCCCTATTTGTCACATAGAATTTCCAACCTATGGTTATGTGACAATCTTTGCTTATTTGTGGATAATGTGGTACAGCCCATCAAAAATCGGTAATTACAACATTAACAAGACTTTTCAATGAGACATCTGAGGCGCTGGGAGGTGCACGTGCAAATCCCGGTAAGAAGCGTGAAATAGAAGACAATTCAAGGAAGATAGGTGCATTGTTTGCCAAACTCAACAGTGGGGACATATCTAGAAACGCTGCTGATAAGCTTGTTCAGCTTTGCCAGGCATTGGATAATGGTGATTTCGGTACTGCCCTGCAAATCCAGGTACGTTTATGGAAACTTCACTCTTATATTTTACATTTACACTATAAAAGGGTGATGTTTAGTAGGGGGCTCTTTCTGTTTCTGCTTGCTGTCAGGTGCTTCTTACCACTAGTGAATGGGACGAGTGCAACTTTTGGCTTGCAACTCTCAAGAGGATGATCAAGACAAGGCAAAATGTGAGACTATAAGTTACAAAGGCTGTGATTACCCAAGTTTCGGATTGTTTGGTTCCCAGAAATCTTTCATGGCCTTATCTGCACGAACACATGACGGTTTGTTTTCATGCATTCAAAAAGTGCATCTCTAGATTTTGGCTTCGGGATTTGATTAGCTTTGGATTAATTCTACCTTGGAAGGCAATTAGTGGGTTTGAAGGCAGTTAGAAAAGATAGTCGCCGCACATTAAAGGACATCTTGTTGACTGTTTCAGTTTGTTTTTGTAGTGCTTAGAAATAGCATTGATTTTTTGTTTTCTTTCGACGTTTTTACATAAATTCATAGTACGTTTACTAAGCTGTTCGAGCTTTTCCTAGTGATGTGGTAACATTTTGCCAATGGCATGAAAATTGTCCCCCCCCCCCCCCCCCCCCCCACCTTTGTGTTTTTTTTTTATATGAACACAAATTAGAATGACGACTTCAATTTTGTCGAAAATGATTGGATGTGTATCATTTATATGCTACCTTTTTTTCTTTCACAATTTGAGTTTTTTGTATTGGTTTGGGCACACGAATTTGAAGGGGCCTTTGATATTCATGTCAATGGAACCGCATTTGTCTGGTTTTTTTCTTCCATGGTTGTTCTGTGTTTTGCCCGAGTCTTGTATGATGCAAATTTGTATGGAAAAACTGACACCCTAACGTTGTTGATATCTGTATTTGGTGGACATTTTTGGTACACTGGATATCCTGTTCATGTCTGATGGCAGGACCAGATGTGGGAAAAATGATCCTCGCTCGATCCGTTTTCTAGGGATCCCGTGATCTTACCCGTTCATCGTACATCATGCGGTCAGTTTTCTAGGGATCGTATGATTTCATCCGTTCATTGTACATCATGCGGTCAAAAATTATTTCAAAATTTAAAATTAAATATGAATAGTACTTAAAAAAAACTGACCGCACGATATATGATGAACGGATGAGATCATGGGATCCCTAAGAAAAGGATCCTGCAAGGAGCCAAGTTCAACCGCCCCAAGAACATAAAACTTTGCATGCGCTAGGCCACAAAGATCCAGACCTCTCCAATTTTACAGGAGAAAATTTTAGTAATACTCCTTACATTTTAACTCAATTGGTGCAATGGTCTTCGAATTTAAAATCCATGACCATTGGTCCCTTAAATTGTGAAAATATGAAGTTATTCTTTTCGTCAACTCCGTTAAAACTTTCGTCAAAATAGCTGAATCAAGGGGCAAATAAGGGAAACTAAAAATGGACCCTCAACTTTAACCCAATTAGAGAAATAGTCCATCAACTTTAACCTAATCGGAGCAATGATCCCTCAACTTTAATCCAATTGTAGCAATGACTCTTCGAACATAACTTGTTTTGATAAAAGTTCTGACAAAATTGACAAAGACGACCATAGCTGCACGTTTCGAAGAGTTAAGAGATCAATGATCAGATTTTTAATTGAGAGATTATTGTTCCAATTGAGTTAAATACGAGAGACCGTGCTACAATTACCTCATTTTAGAATTTCAAAAAAGTAGAGGCCGAGAAGTGGGAGTAGCTGTAAAGACTTGACAAACGGATACCTTATATACTTGTTTCTGCTTGCTGCCAAACAGCTAAAAACACAGTTCCTCTTCCAGGTTACGTTTTGAGTTCGAACTCGTGTTTGGGGAGCTAGCTAATAGCGCTCCGGAATCTTTTCATCTTTCGAACTTCAGTTTGTCTTGTACTTGACTGTTTTATCCAATCCAAAGGGAAACAAACAGCAGATATAGCAACAGCTACGACATAAAGAATTGTTACCACTAAAGAGAGTGTTTGGCTGCTGCACTTGTCCAGTCCTTTTTCTTGGACCACCACAGCACTGCTGTTACTGTACCCGGAAAATGCGTCATAAAAAATCTAGGTTCTCCAAGGAAAACGAAGAGTTTCTTTTAACCATTTTCTTCTTTATTGCCAGCGATATTTTTACTTTATGTCCGACTGAATGAGGGAAAAGAGGGTGCTCGAACTCAAAATGTAGTAGGATTAAGAAGAAGATTAACAGCCATAATAATAATGTAACAAGCGTTCTTTAGTTGTCACGTAATGTAGTCAACTAATGTAATTCAGAGACTTATGGATGAAGAGTCAATGATCATTTGATTTCTCGACACTCAGGGCGTGTTTACCAAATGGGATTAGAGTCGGAAGAAACAAAATCACACTCATCCAAACGCCTTCTAGCGTTTACTAGCATTTAGGGATTCAGAAAATAATTGAGGATCACCTAATATCGGTAATCGAATGTCCTAAATCTTTCTAAATTTAATTACTTAGATGGAGGAATCTAATTCTAATTTCACTCTCATTTCAAACTCATCTTCAATTCAATTCTTCTCAATTTGATTAAGAATTAGTAAATGAGTCATCTGTCTTTATTTTATTTGAAAATGTCCTTATTTGTGGAATAGGATCCTCTCTGGATCCTCTTTGTGGGGATCCGGATGATCAATCAATCGTGTCCGTTTATCGTACATCGTACAACCAATTTTCGTTAGGTATTATTTATATTCAATTTAAAATTTAAAATTTAAAATAATTTATAACCGCACGATGTAATATGAATAGACACGATTAATTGATCTTCGAATCCCCATAAAGAGAATCCAGAGAAGATTCTTGTCCCTTGTTACATATGACTATATGAGGCGCTGATAAAGAAGAAGGGGGAAAGAGATTAGGAAATAAAGATGCTTTTACAAATTAAATTAACCGACAAGACTGGTACATTTTCATGATGGGTAAACAAAGCAACAGTGTGATACTGCAAGAGCGTCAAACAAGAATTCAAAGTGACATGATGGAAGTTGAGCCATTCCCTTTTAATATATTTCTTGGTGGAAATAATTCTTCCTTGTCGACCTAATGTCAAACCCATCTAGAAGCAACAAATTGTCTACCACGTACAACGTAAGTTCGTCAAAAAGTATGATCAATCTGTACTCTAAGACCATCTTCAAACCTGGCTAAAAGCCAAATTACTCCCCCCAAACACTCTCCAACCCATGTTAAAATTTTAGGCTAAATGCCAAATGTTATTTCTGGGCCAAATACCCCTCAGCTTTCCCCCTGGGCTAAATGCCAAATGTTTATCGGAATTTAAATTTTTTTAGATTAAAATGTTCATAAAATTAATTTACAATAATCTACATATTTATTTAAAAAAAAAAAAAAAATTGATTTAAGAAAAAAATTAGCCTAAGTTCATTCTTTAATAATTCCGGGCTAAAATTTTAGGGCAAAATGATTGAAGCAGAAAAGATGTTTCTGGGCTAAAAGCCAAATTTTTCGGGCTAAAAAATTTGACTTTTAGCCCAAGGGTTGGAGATGGTCTAAAAGAAAATGGATGAACTCGTCCATCTAACAACTTCCTACGTGTTCTTATGCAATTTGAATTTGCATGTGAAAAAATCCAACTTAAATCGTGACTTCAAATGGGTATTACTTGAGGTCAAAGATTAAGAAAAATTGAGAAACTAGGACAAGAAATGAGTTTTCTTCGTGACTTATTTAACTTCAACCTTCAACCTTCAACTTGGACAAAAAGTTTGCTTCCCCAAAAGTATCTATTGCTTCCTTTGACACGCATTGAATCTAGTGAATTATCCAATTCAACCCTTGACACCAATCGAAACCTAACAAAACAAAGCCGCATGCATAGACATCTAGAGCTCACAACTAAACATAAATCCCTTGGGATGCAAACAACGCTTGAATCTTAAACAGATTGCCTCTTCTTCCGTTTATTTGAATTTGAATACAAACAAGACATAACAAAACTCTGAAGGCATAAGCAATGAGCCACAAAACATTATGCTAAAATCTTATCCTAGATTTTATCCTCGTTCCATTTCAAAACACTCGAGACTCTCGGCAAATCATAAGATCGCGGAAATTGGAACAATGCAGTAATATAGATGCAGAACTACAAAGAACAACAACGATATCACTTGCATCGACATTAAACAACTCACAAAGACGAAAAACAAAAATGATCGACAACTTACAATTGGGGACATCAGCAATGTACCCTTGACTGACATATATGGGGTAATTAACAGCACATTAACATATTAATGAATACACCACTAGAGCCGAGATAACAAAACCCGGAACAAATGAGAGACCAACAACAAATCTACATCAATGTAAAATTAGCAAGCAAGAAAGCTTACATGCCTTTGTTTTATTCACATAAATCAAATTTCTGCAGCAAGCTGTATACCAGCAGATGCACGGGAACTGCCGCTCACATGAGGCATTGCATCATCTCTCCTTGAACATGTAAACGACCTTTTCCCAAAAGAATGATTTTGCATCAAATCAGGGACTTGTTTCCCGTTACCAGGAGTTGATTTATTAATCCTGCCAATGTATCGTCCGCTACCAAATCTAGAAACCCAATTCGCTGATTTTGAACTGCGATCATCTCCATCTGCATTACCATGAAAGTCAGGATCCCCATCAGTACCTGCCATAAGCTCCATCAGATTGCTACTAAACCCCAAATCTGAATAAACTCTCTGCGAATTCCTCAATACTCGCCCAGTCAACTTAGCTTCCAAGGCTTCCAAATTCTCTTCCCCAACACCCTCTCGCTTCGAACTCAAATGTGCATTCCTCAATTCAACAGGCCGCCCCACGGTCTCTACCATTGTACACGGATTGTTAAAACCATTCCACGAATGCAGGGGAACCAGTTTACTCAACCCGGTAAGCCAAACCACAACCTCCTTCATCGTTGGCCTACGCTCCCTACAAGACCTCACACACTTGGCTGCAATGACAGCTAATTGCTTCCTCACAACAGGGTCGTTAGGAGGTACAATTCGCGGATCATAAACCGTTATCAGCTTCCCTCGCTTTATAAGCGGGATAGCCCAATCCACAATCGAAGGCGGAGAATGCCCAACATCTATAGCCTTCCTACCACTTATAATCTCCAACAACAAAATCCCAAAACTAAAAACATCAGTTTTAGTACTCAAATTGTCAGGGGTCACATAGCAAGGGTCCAAGTACCCCATCGTCCCCGCCGGAGGGGTCGACCGGAGCCTATATTCGTCGAACAGGCAGTACCTCAGAGCCAATCCAAAATCCCCCAACCGGGCATTGTAACTACGATCAATCAAAACATTTGCAGACTTAATATCTCTATGAATTACAGGTGGGCTCGATGAATGTAAAATGTCAATTGCCTTGGCAGTTTGCAAAGCTAATCTAATCCTACGACCCCAATTCGGAGGCCGATTCGTACTCGAATGTAAAACATCGTACAGCGTACCGTTGCTCATGAACTCCACCACCAAAAGCCTGTCTTTCGAATCATTCGAAAACCCCAAAAGATTGACCAGCCTCGGACTCTGAATCTTAGACAAGATCTCGATCTCGTTGTCGACCTCGTTGGCGGTCTCCGGCGCAGAACACGAGTTGGGTCGGAGAGTCCGGCTGTGAGCTCTGGAGGGTCTTTTGATGGCAACTAGACGGCCGCGGAGCATAGCTTTGTAGACGTAGCCATGGCTGCCTTTGCCCAAAAGCTTCTGTTCGGAGAAGCCATTGGTGGCGGCCACAAGATCACTGTAGTCGAAGTGTTGGATCTTGATGGGCTTTTCAGCGGTGGCGGTGGCGGTGGTTTTGGACGATGAGGTTTGGGAATTGGCGACGGAGATGGCTGAGTCAGCTCGGCAAGAAAGGTACCCCATAAGAGGAAAGTCGAGATTTCAACTTTGTGTGTTTGTGTTTTCGGATGGATTGAAATGGAGAGACGAGAGTTTGGTGTGATGATATATATTACGTGACTGTGATTATATGAAAGTTGTAGAACCAAAGTCGGTTGAAAATTGGGTTCTGTTGGCGTCGTGTTCTACGACTGTTTGTGTGGTGTCGGTATTATATATTACAAGTAAGATAGGAGGCTTGGGCATGGGGTAAAAAGTGTTACTGACTTAGTGTTTATTGGCTATTAATTTTTTTTTTTTTTAAGTTCTCTTCAAGAGTAATGGGCAAGAGTCAGGGTTATACTGGAGTAAGGATTCTCGCCGGATTCTTTTTGTGAGGATTCTTGCCTGATCTTCTTTGTGAGGATTTCAGAGATCTTAAAATCACATTCATTCATTGTACATCGTATGGTTAGAAATTATTGTAAATTTTTTTATTTAAAATTAATTATAAACATTACTTGATGAAAATTGGCCGCACGATGTACGATGAACGGATGTGATTATAGGATCCCCGAGATCCTCACAAATAGGATCCGGTGAGGATCCTATATCGTTAAACTGGACATGTGAAGAGTCATTGTATTATTTTAGCGTAGGTTAGATGTGACTTATTTTTAGAAACAAACGATATTATCTATATCAAGGGAGTGAGAGAGTGGGTTAAGTCTCATAATTGACTAGCAATAATATGGTTCATATTTGTCTTTGGCGAGAATCGAATCTAAGATCTTACTTACAAGTGAAAAAAAATATCACTAGATCGTAGTACTAAATGAGACGTTTGATATGCATTGTTAGAAATTGAATTTTATCATTCGAGGCTAAATTACACTTATGTCAAGGCTAGTTTTCATGCATTAGGTATTCTCTTAGTTGCAATGATGCAAATTTTGTTAGACTTGAGGCAACATGATTGTCTTATGGATACAATCTTAATAATGAAATGTAGACATGTTCAATCAAGAATGTGGCTCAGGTTATTGTTTGGACTCTCTATTGTTTCATAGAGGCATGTGAGTGTACAATAAGAAACATGCTCTATGGTTTAGGGTGGGATTCACTGTTAACACGTTTCCTCATGTGTGACGAATTTTCAAATCTAACACGTGAATAACTTAAATTGGGTGGCGTGGAGCACGTGTGACTGTTGGGCTTCGGGACAACTCGTTGTTCTAATACCGTGAAGAAAGTTAAGGTTACACTATGAGAGTAGCCCAATTACTTAGAAGCAAGGTCCATTTTGCCTATGATATAGGATTCATTCTCAATATGCGCTAGAGAGGAACCATATTCAATTGCACTTATAGTTGACTGTATTCCCTACTATTTTTCTTAGCTTGAGTTGCCATGATAATTGCTAGGTGACTCTTATGACTTGTAGATGCTTTGAGAATTATTGACAAGGGCTCGTTTAGGAAGTGTTTTTAAATGAATGAAAACATTTAAATTTTTTTTTTTTTGAAATCAATCCTTAGTAAAATGCAATTTAATTATGGAAGAAGCACATAATTGGTGTTCTTGCATGATGCACTTCAAGTGATTTTGGAACCCAAAAACATTCTAAAAGCGTTTTCAATTATTTAAAAACACTTCCTAAACGAACCCTAAGTTCTTATAAAAGGGAGAATAAAATAACCTTTTAATTCGTAAACGAATAGTAAGAGTTCTAGCCTCACTAATTAAAACCTAATAGATCACACATCCATAACTTAATTGAACAACTAAACGGAAAATGATTGAGTTAAAAGGATGGATAAATTAAACCTAATAGAAGTTAGTAAATTACATGAGCATATAACACGGAAATGGGCCTTCAGATTAGTTTCGATTTCTAGGCTCATTGAGCTTTGACCCAATAAACTTTAACATGCGCATGACAACTTAAAGATAACGGCCCAAAAAGGCCAAGAATGGGCTAGGCTGATCCTAGGATTATAGGATCCTAAACTCAGTAAAGATTATATAAC
Source organism: Malus fusca (assembly GCA_035220775.1). Classification (NCBI taxonomy): domain Eukaryota; kingdom Viridiplantae; phylum Streptophyta; class Magnoliopsida; order Rosales; family Rosaceae; genus Malus; species Malus fusca. The sequence continues at coordinate 34,212,825 of CM069060.1, read as the reverse complement.
CTTTTTTTTATTTTATTTTTTATAACAAACAATATTATTTACATTAAGAGAGAGGAGGTAGACTTAGTCTCACAATTGGCTAGCAATAATATGGTTCAAATTCGTCTTTGACGAAAATCGAACCTAAAACCTCTCATTTACAAGAGAAGAGGAATACCAGTAAACCGTAGTACTAAGTGGTAGTAAAGATTATATAATTGTATTCTAAATTAAAAAAAATGCTAAAATAGTGAAATATACAAGAGTTCATATATAATGAATACATGGTCCCTACGATGGTCCTATATATATGTATCTCGTTCGATTTGAAGAGAAACATAGAAAGAAAAGAGTAAGGAGCATATAGTAAAATTACATTATTTTATGCATAGTTAGCCATTCAATTTCTCTCTCCTCCTCGCTAAATCTTGCGAGAAATTGTTCATCACATTAAACTCGGTAGACTAGATTATTTTATGTGCTTTATGTTAAAATAGTCGAAGACCCTCCCTTGACAAACGTTGGGTCACATTGGATATTCCATTAAAACAAAGAAGCATGGTTGTGAGGGGTCAACAAACCCCATTGCCCTAATTGATGTGGTTTGTTTCGTAAAAATGAAAAGGAAATTAGAGTTGTAGATGTTAGCGTAAGGGATGCTTTATGTATATATAACATCTATATTAATAACTCTAGTTGTCAACTTGAATAAGAAATTAAGAATTCTCAAACAACATTTTAAGTAAAGGGTGGTGATATCCACACACACATTTTTACCTCTTACATACTCTTCTCAATTTCAGCTTTGGGATTTGATATGTTGAAGAAGACCGATGGACCAAAATTAATAAAAGTGTGTAATAGGTAAAAATGGGTGTGTGGATAGCATTATCTTAAAACTAATAAAATTAAAAATAACCTTGTGATTGGTTAATTGTCATTTTTATTCCTACTTTTCCGTTTCAAGTTATCCCTTCTTTCAACAAACATACCAACTATTCATACATTCTAATTGTACTCCTCATCACTTTTAAGTGAGAGGTTTTTGGTTCGATTCACATAAATAACAATGGCCTAATATATTTGTGTTGAGTTCGATATTTAGTAAAGTGGCTGGCGCATTGTGTGGGTTAACCCAATTCATGCACTCCTTAGAGTAGATTATCCCGTTCCTCTTAGATGTAGAATATCATTGTATTAAAATATATATAGACATGTAAATGGAGCAAATCCACCCTCATCTATATCCAAATGCATTTATAATCATGTTTGGGCCCAAAATATTGGTTTGGGCCGAGATTTATTCTCGGCCCGGAAGACCTTACGAAAAGGTTATCGTGGATCGTTTAGTTCATGGGCTTCCTAACCTAGGTCGGTCAAGTCATGCTGTGAGACGAGTAATTGAATCCTGGCGAAATAAGGAGTCTCGGCAAGATATGGATATTGATAACCCGGAAGTGAATCCGACTTGATAAAGGACTGGGTTCAAAGTCATAATGAAAATAGGACTCGTTGAGATGGTGTTTGATTAGAATAAGAAATCCTAATCCGAGTAGGGTTTTAACTCGATCTAGAAAGTACTTGATGCTATAAATAGAGGAGGTTGTGCATCGTTCAAGAGCTCCTTCAATTCAACACACAACTGCCCTGCGCAAATTCTCTCAACAACTTTGAGATTTTTTCCTTTTCTTTTTTCGCCGACACACCTTCAGTTTGGATTAACAGCACTATGAAGGCAATCAGTGATATCTTCAGTCGGCATAGATAACACTGTCACCGTAGAACCAGCCGGTCTCGCAGCATCTTCAGTCGGCATAGATAGCACTGCGTCGAGGGTAACTGGTTATCTATCCAAGTCTCGGTCGAAAAGGATTTCCGAATCCTTATTGGTCGAGGTCATCTCATTAGCCTTCTCGGCGAAGTGAGGTGTTACTGTTTATTAGGCTCGGCACATTGCACGCCGAGTTAGTTTATGATTGGATACTCTCAGGTGGGATTTAGAGTTTGGCATTCCGACGGCCGAACCACGTTTATTGTTAAGACATATATCCGTTTTGAGTATTTGTGCCCTTACACTTTGGTGTCGATTCGGCGTGAGTTTACTCTGACGAATACCATCACTGTGACCGAATCCGACGACGACGACAATTTGTGAACTTCGTAAGAATAGTAGCCTTGTCTTCAGGTTCGAGAACCCAAGAGGACGAGACGTGTTCCTTCCTCGGTCGCAACATCCACGTACCCAACGCAACATCAGCAAATTTTACTCCTCGGCCGAGCTCGGTCGACGAGTTGGCACGCCCCGCATTCAACCAAAAGACGTAGTTAGCTTATAGATTACTCGGCATGCGCGCCACGTAGGCTTGGTAGTTTTTAGGATCAACATTTTGGCATCCCGGTTGACGCTACCCTTTCCGGGTACCCATCGGCCATCGACTTGAAGGCATTTTTCAACGATCGGGCCATCGAAACGCTGAGCAGAGAGGGTCAAGAACCCTCAAAGGAGGAAGTTCAGAAACTTTGTAAGAACTTCCTCAACTACAACACTATTTACCTCCACTTTGCCGGTCGATGGGAGGAGAACCTACGGCGAGGAGAACACGAAGCCTTCATTTTCTGCTAGTATAACAAATTTATTTGTTGTACCAAGTCCAACAAATGCTTGGTCGAGAACATGCCGGTGGTCGAAGCCCTAGCTAGCAGTCACACCCTGACGCTTAGTCCAGCCATTCTTGCCCATCTTCTGCGCTGTTTGGCCGAGATGACCCTTCACAAGATTGACCCACACCAGAGTGGCCCCCATTAGGTATTCCAACTCTGGCTGCAGGTTTATTTCGTCACCCTTCGGCCAGAGCTTGCCAGCTTCTCGCCTACTGAAGCGCTCGGCTTTCATGTGGCTCCTCGACCAGTACCTCATCACCAAGCTGAAGACGTGTTTAGATACTTCTTCGGCCTTGATGCCCTTTCCGACGACGAATTATTGATTTGCCGTCGTCGAGAATATCCTTTGTCGATCAAACTTCCCATATCAGCATAGAGTGCAGATGATGATGCTGATCTCTATCAATCCTGGGGGTCGTTTGTGCTTACCTGCGACCTTCCTCTCGGGTGTGACGCGCACCGAGCAAGTTGGGAAGTATATCACCCCCAATTCACTTCTCGGCAACTCGATTATCTTCAGGGTTGCCCGGTGCCTCTTCTTACCTCTCGCTCCCTGCTGAGCCGAGGACGCCTATCTGGCTCTTCAGAAAAAGAGTGCAAGGATGCCAAAAAGGAGTTTCAAGAACGGTGCCAAAAATTCTGCCTTCGACCAACCGTTCCAGAATCCCTTAGTACTGACACTTTTGGTGATTGGTGGGAAGAGTATACCCAAAACTTTTTTGGTGCTCCGGTCGCAGACGTCCTGAACAAGATCTTAGGATGTCGACCTAATAAAGCTTCTACCCCCTAATCCCAAGGCAATGGTCTATTCCTACCTTCTTCCTTCGACTTTGAACTCTACTGATTTGCTTTTTCTTTCTCAGGTAGTCGGTCACTGAAAAAGGTATAAGTGGTCACTGCGGCTGCGGCTGGGAAAAAATCGACCATCTCCAAGAGGGCTAAGACCACCGCGCAGGGCTTGCTGAGCAAACGGCCTCGTCAAGAGGTCGAGCCGGCCATCGAACCCCCTCGACCTATAAAATGGGTCAAAAAGCTGGCGAAGAAAGGAGAACGGCAGATTCATGTTATCTCCAGTCAGACTACGGGAGCGACGACTCCTAGTGTTTCCCCTTCTACCCCTGTCGTCCAAGCTTCGACAAAGAAACGGCCAATTTCGGCCAAAGAAACAGCCCATGTACGGCCTGTTTCTCAAGTTGTTGGACCAGTTATTGCTCCATTGGTCGAGGCGTCTGCAGCTTCGGGGCCAGCTGTTGCGCCTGTCTTGGAAGAGGCGGTCTCATTGGCCGAGAAAAATCTTCCCAAAAATCCAAAACACACGGCAGTCATTCTATAAGAGAGCGACGGGAATGATGAGATTCCACTGACGAGTCACCTTCAACCACGCAATCCACCTCCCTCTGTGTCCGAGGCGGTTGTCCAAGTCGGCCTTTCTGTGGCCGATCGTGGCAAACGACCTGCCGTAGAGCCAAAAGCGACGGCGGAAACACCCGTTCATCCGCAGGACCAGGACCTCAACATTCCTCCCCAATAAGCCACTTCGGCCTTTGTAAGTACCCCTACCGCTTTTCTTTGGTTACTTTTCTGCCTTAGAACTCTAAACCAGGAAGATACCAAATGTCAGGTGCCTACCTATTCTTTTCATCAAAATTTCTACGCGTCGAAAGGTGTTATCTATATTTCTTGGCCGCCGCAGTGGCCATCGAACGTAGATAACCTCCATCGACCGCGTGAACTGAGAAGCAGTCTAAGACACTGGGCTCGACCATTAAGTTCTTTAGGTTCGAGCAACGAACTCGAAGACAGTCGGCCTCAAGTTAAGGACCCTCTAGAGGAGATAAATGTTGGAACAGCCGACGATCCTCGACCGTTGTTTATTAGTGCATTACTACCCCATAACATGAAAGTTGAACTCCGTCAATTACTTCACAAGTTTAAAGATTGTTTTGCGTGGAGCTACCATGAGATGCCTGGCCTTGACTGCACCCTTGTCGAGCATGAATTACGTATCAAACCTGGATGTAAGCCATTACGAAATTGTTCGACTTTTAAATGCCCGATTTATCCGAACTGCTCGATACGTCGACTGGCTGGCAAATATAGTACCAGTCCTAAAGAAAAATGAGGCCCTACACATTTGCATTGATTTTCGAAATTTGAATCTGGCAACACTTGAAGATGCATATCCCATGCCAAATTCAGATTTACTAATCGACGTCGCGGCTAATCATGACATGTTGTCATTCATGGATGGACATGCCGGTTATAACCAAATATTTATTGCCGAGGCCGATGTTCATAAAACTGCTTTCCGCTGCCCGGGGGCACTTGGGACCTATGAGTGGGTAGTCATGCCATTCGGTCTCAAAAACTCTGGTGCCACATATCAACGTGTGATGACCACTATTTTCCATGACCTGATCGGCACAACCATAAAAGTGTATATTGATGACGTCGTGGTCAAATCGAAAAGTCGCCGAACGCATATTGATGATCTTCGGTAAGCTTTCCTTCTCATGCGTCGCCATAACCTTAAGATGAACCGGCCAAATGCGCATTTGGTGTGTCGGCCGACAACTTCTTAGGATTTCTTGTCCACCATCGCGGCATCGAGGTAGACGAGAACAAAACTCGTGCGATTATTGACGCTCCACACCCGACGACCAAAAAACAACTCTAGTCCTTGCTGGGGAAAATAAAATTTCTTTGCCGCTTCATAGCTAATTCCATTGGCAAAATGACGACATTATCTACACTTTTGAAACTTAAGGACTCAAACAAGTTTGAATGTCGTGAAGAACATCAAGTGGCTTTTACGCAAATCAAGGTTGCTCTTGTGACTCAGCCTGTCCTCGTACCGCCTCGACGCGATAAACCCCTTAAGCTTTACATTTCAGCAGCTGAAGAATCTATCGGTTGCCTCCTAGCGCAAGATACTGACGCTGGGCGAGAACAAGCTATTTTCTATCTCAGCCGACACCTCAATCCTTCAGATATCAATTATTCACCAGTTGAGAAGCTTTGCTTGGCTTTGTTCTTCGCCGCATCAAAACTCCGACATTATATGCTCCCATCCGTTACGCAGGTCATCGCCCAGACAGATGTTATTCGATATATGCTTACTCGGCCAATAGTCAAAGGTCGAATCGGGAAATGGACACTGGCACTATCGAAGTTTAGTTTGCAGTACGTCCCACAAAAAGTCGTCAAAGGACAAACACTTGCTGATTTCTTAGCTCACCACCCTTCTCCATATGGGTTCGGGGGCAACGATGTTGAAATCGGAATGGTGGAAGCACGTGACAATTATTGGACGATGTATTTCGATGGTTCTAGCATGTCAACATCGGCCGGTGTGGGGATCGTACTCGAGTCTCCACACCAACACCATTGGTTATTTTCCCTTAAGTTGGATTTCGATTGTACCAATAATCAGGCCAAATACGAAGCCCTTGTTATCGGCCTTAGCGTACTTCATGATTTGCACGCTGCTCGCGTCCTCGTCTTCGGTGATTCGGAGCTTGTGATTAACCAACTTAATGGAACTTTTCGGTGCATGAGTTGCACTCTGACGCCCTATCACATGGTGGCCAGTTACTTGGCCGAGTCATTCGACGGTATCACGTTCAATCATATTTCCCATGGACGGAACACCGTCGCAGACGAACTCGCTCAGATAGCCTCCGGAGCACAACTCCTGGGGGGCAAGAGTTGACCAATGATACCCGTTTTACGGCAATCGTATCCGGCTTTGGTTAATCAACAAGTCATTCAGTGCGACCAAGTCATCCGTACACGGGTAATGTCCTTACCTTCGTTGTTGGAACGGGAGGATCCTGTAGATATTTGCGCAGTCGAGACGCTACCAAACGACTGGAGAAGGTCAATTATGCAATACCTTGATAATCCCAGAGGCAAACACAACAGAAAGACAAAGGTCCATGCCACAAACTATGTCTCATACCAGAATGAGTTGTATCGAAAATGTGAGGACGATTTATTACTGTTATGCCTTGGCCCGCAAGAAGCCGCCCAAGCAATCACAGAGGTACATGAAGGAATTTGTGGAACCCATCAATCAGGACGCAAGATGTGTTGGCTACTTCGCCGGCACGGTTACTTTTGGTCAAGCATATTGAAAGATTGTATCAATTATGCACGAAGATGCGTCCAGTGTCAAATCCATGAACCCATCTAAATGGCCCCGGCCGAATTACTTCATTCGGTCACCAAACCTTGGTCATCCAAAGGATGGGCAATGAATGTGATCGACAAAATCACACCATCTTCTGGAGCAGCGAAACATGCAAGGATACTCATGGCAACAGATTATTTCACTAAGTGGGTCGAAGCAAAATCATACGCGAATTAACATCCAATGAGGTTTGCGATTTTGTGGAGGAACATATTGTGACCAGGTTCGGCGTACCAGAAACGATCATAACTGATAATGGCATAGTCTTCACAGCCACACCATACTATCCACAAGCGAATGGACAAGCCGAATCAAGTAATAAGGTTTTGATCTGTATTCTAAAAAAAATGATAAAAGAAAGACCTGGCATGTGGCATTTAAAATTGAATGAAGCCTTATGGGCATACCAGACTTCACCCCGATCGGTAACGGGGACCACCTCATATGCGTTAACCTATGGATATGACGCGATGTTACCAGTCGAGCTAAGTGTAAAGTCTTTACGCGTGATCAAGCAGAGTAGTTTGTCCAACGTCGAATACAACCAGGCCATGTTACAAGAGTTAGAAGATTTGGAAGAAGATCGGCTTGACGCTTACAATCTTCTAGTGGCACAAAATAAAATTGCCGAACGAGCTTATAATCAAAGAGTTAAACAAAAAAAGTTCGGCGAAGGAGAGTTAGTTTGGCAAACTGTGTTACCCGTGGGAATTAAAGACCCCAGGTTCGGCAAATGGTCGTCGAATTAGAAAGGACCGTTTTTCGTCCATAAAGTTCTCGGTAAGGGGGCATACCATCTTAGAGATCGAACCGGTATTATTCACAAATTACCAATTAATGGAAAATTCTTAAAAAAATACAACCTAGTCACATGGGAGATGCAAGAGTAAAAGCTTGTTTCATTTCATTAATAAGATGGTTTACAATCAAAATATTCTAAGGCGATGAAGGAAGAAGAGTTCCAAGAAGTGCCTTCAGGTCCAGCCACCTCACTTCGCCCATTATGACCTCGGCTTGCCGGTTCTTCTTGTCCATCTTCGGCTGCTCAGCTCGCTTCGCGTTCGCAGCATACTCGGTTAAACAATCTTTGCCGCCCGACTCGAAGTCCTTCGCAAGCTCATAAGCAATAGCTGACATTCGTTTTGCCAGTTCGGCCATTTGACGGTCGAGGTCGGCTAAGGCTTCCCCTTTCGCCTTTAAAACATCGATCTTCCAACGAAGAGTGTCTTGAACGGCCATGGCAGCTTTCAAATCATTATCAGCTCGAAGAGTGTTCTCGAGAACACTAAAGGATTCCCGAACTCGCTCCAAGGCGGACGATGCCTGAACAATAGCCTTGGCGCTCATTTGACCATCTGCTCCAAGGTCGTTTAGGCATGCACCAAACAAATCAAGACCTTTACGCTCAAGGACTTGTGACGCCGAGAGAGACAAAACTTCTTGCAGCTGAATCGATAGGTTCAGTTGTAGTAGCCGAAGGGCCAGCCGCTCCAGAATTGCTTGACAAGAGAGCTTTAAACTCGACTTCCCATGAAGGCTGCACACAAAAATCAGTTTAAGCACAAGGAAATCATGAAAGAATATAGCAAGGTTTTTGTTTTAAACCTGCTGAGAGGAGACTTCGGCCATGTCTTCGGGTTCGTTGCTCGAACCTAAAGAACTTAATGGCCGAGCCTAGTGTCTTAGACTGTTTCTCAGTTCACGCGGCCAATGAAGGTTATCTACGTTCGATGGCCACTACGGCGGCCAAGAAATATAGATAACACATTTCGGCGTGTAGAAATTTCGATGAAAAGAATGGGTAGGCACCTGACATTTGGTATCTTCCTGGTTTAGAGTTCTAAGGAAGAAAAGTAACCAAAGAAAAGCGGTAGGGGTACTTACGAAGGCCGAAGTGGCTTCTTGGGGAGGAATGTTGAGGTCCTGGTCCTGCGAATGAATGGGTGTTTCCGCCGTCGCTTCTGGCTCTACGGCAGGTCGTTTGCCACGATCGGCCGCAGAAAGGCCGACTTGGACAACCGCCTCAGACACAAGGGGAAGTGGATTGCGTGGTTGAAAGGGACTCATCAGTGGAATCTCATCGTTCTCGTAGTCTGACTGGAGATAACATGAATCTCCTGTTTTCTTTTCTTCGCTAGCTTTTTGACCTGTTTTACGGGTCGAGGGGGTTCGATGGCCGGCTCGACCTCTTGACGGGGTCGTTTGTTCAGCAAGGCCTGCGCGGTGATCTTAGCCCTCTTGGAGATGGTCGATTTTTTCCCAGCCGCAATCGCAATAACCACTTCTACCTTTTTCAGTGACCGACCACCTGAGAAAGTAAAAGCAAATCAGTAGAGTTCAAAGTCGAAGGAAAAGGTAGGAATATACCATTACCTTGGGATTGGAGGGCAGAAGCCTTATTAGGTCGACCGCCGAAGATCTTGTTAAGGACGTCTGCGACCGGAGCACCAAAAAGGTTTTGGGTATACTCTTCCCACCAATCATCGAAAGTGTCAGTGCTAAGGGATTCTGGAACCGTTGGTCGAAGGCGAAATTTTTGGCACCATTCTTGAAACTCCTTTTTGGCATCCTTGCACTCTTTTTCTAAAGAGCCAGATAGGCGTTATCGGCTCAGCAAGGAGTGAGAGGTAAGAAGAGGCACCGGGCAACCCTGAAGATAGTCGAGTTGCAGAGCAGTGAATTGGGGGTGATATACTTCCCAACTTGCTCGGTGCGCGTCACACCCGAGAGGAAGATCGTAGGTAAGCACAAACGACCCCCAAGATTGACAGAGATGAGCATCATCATCTGCACTTCATGCTGATGTGGGAAATTTGATCGACAAAGGATATTCTCGACGACCGCAGATCAAGAATTCGTCGTCGGAAAGGGCATCAAGGCCGAAGAAGTATCTGAACACGTCTTCAACTTGGTGAGGAGGTACTGGTCGAGAAGCCACCTGAAAGCCGAGAGCTTCAGTAGGCGAGAAGTTGGCAAACTCTGGCCGAAGGGTGACGAAATAAACCTGCAGACATAGTTGGAATACCTAGATGGGGCCACTCTGGTGTGGGTTGATCTTGTGAAGGGTCATCTCGGCCAAACAGCGCAAAAGATGGGTAAGAATTGTTGGACTAAGCGCCAGGGTGTGACCGCTAGCTAGGGCTTTGGCCACCGGCATGTTCTCAACCAAGCATTTGTTGGACTTGGTACAACAATTAAATTTGTTATACCAGTAGAAGAGGAAGGCTTCGTGTTCTCCCCATTGTAGGTTCTCCTCCTCTCGGTCGGCAAAGTGGAGGTAAAGAATGTTGTAGTTGAGGAAGTTCTTATAAAGTTTCTGTACTTCCTCCTTTGAGGGTTCTTGACCCTCTCCGCTCAGCGTTTCGATAGCCCGATCGTTGAAAAGTGCATTCAGGTCGATGGTCGATGGGTACCCGAAGAGAGTAGCGTCAACCGAGATTCCAAAAGGGGAAGTCCCTAGGATCGCGGTAATATCAAGGATAGTAGGTCCAATGGGGCCGAGGGGAAGGACCATAGTGTTGGTGGCTGAGCACCAGAAGCTTAATGCTGCCATAAGAAGCTCTTTGTCCACGACGAGTTCCATAGACGAAAGACGAATATCATCATAAATGCCAAGAGCTTTCCATTGCTCGCCGAAGATCTTTTCCATCCGTGCAACCCAGGCTGCCCATGTCGCAGTGGTCGAGGGCCAGGAGCCTTGGGGTTTTGCTGAATCCCACCCCGACCATTCAAACCCTTGCAGTAGGGGTGTTAGACACTGCTTCTTGAAGAGTTCAGTGATGGCTGGTGGCACTGCATCCTTAAAAAGTGGACCAAGGATCTGGTAAGGGGTGCTTATGTTGCTCTCAAAGCGCAGAGTCTTGATTGAGCGTTGATCGATGATTGTCTTGTATTTGTCGCATTCCTTAGAAAGCTTGGGGATGAAGGAGGCCATTGGAAATGGTTTTGAAGGTTTTTTTGGGAGAAGGTCAGAGGGTTTTCTTTTAATCTTTGAACAAGAGAGAGTTTGGAAAATTTGAAAACGTAAAGAATGAATAATAGAAGGCCGGGTATTTATAGACTTGTGGAAGGGAAGATCGAACGGGGAGAGTGATCGGGAAGATCGCTAATAATTATGGAGTGATTGAGAATATTAACAGACCCAGGAGAAAGAACAAAAAAACTCGCAGATTAAGGGGCATGATGATATCGTGGCGGCGTCCTTTTATGAAGAAAAGACGTTTTTGTGTCCACACGATCTCAAGGGTACCAAAAGATTTACAAATTGAGATTGCATGATGGCATGCGGCGATAGGTATGATGATTTGTGGACGTTTGGACATTCGCACGTCTTGAGGAATTCAAAAATCTCGCGGATCAAGGGGGTAATGATGAAATGACACTTCAGGTCATGCTGAGAATAGGACACTTGGCGAGATATCTGACGAGATCAAGATCGTGCAATCGTGCTTCATAAATGCACCTCGGGAGACGGAGCCTGGTGTCGCTTCTTCAAGGTCAGGGCTCGGCCAGAGACTTCAGGCCGAAAAAGTCCTCAGAAGCGAGGGGGCAATGTTTGGGCCCAAAATATTGGTCTGGGCCGAGATTTATTCTCGGCCTGGAAGACCTTACGAAAAGGTTACCGTGGATCGTTTAGTTCATGGGCTTCCTAACCTAGGTCGGTCAAGTCATGTTGCGAGACGAGTAATTGAATCCTGGCGAAATAAGGAGTCTCGACAAGATATGGATATTGATAACCCGGAAGTGAATCTGGCTTGATAAAGGACTGGGTTCAAAGTCATAATGAAAATAGGACTGGTCGAGATGGTGTTTGATTAGAATAAGAAATCCTAAGCCGAGTAGGGTTTTAACTCGATCTAGAAAGTACTTGATGCTATAAATAGAGGAGGTTGTGCATCGTTCAAGAGCCCATTCAATTCAACACACAACTGCCCTATGCAAATTCTCTCAACAACCTTGAGATTTTTTCCTTTTCTTTTTTCGCTGACACACCTTCAGTTTGGATAAACAGCACTGTGAAGGCAACCGGTGATATCTTCAGTCGGCATAGATAACACTGTCACCGTAGAACCAACCGGTCTTGCAGCATCTTCAGTCGGCATAGATAACACTGAGTCGAGGGTGACTGGTTATCTATCCAAGTCTCGGTCGAAAAGGATTTCCGAATCCTTATTGGTCGAGGTCATCTCATTAGCCTTCTCGGCGAAGTAAGGTTTTACAGTTTATTAGGCTCGGCACATTGCACGCCGAGTTAATTTATGATTGGATACTCTCAGGTGGGATTTAGAGTTCGGCACACCGACGGCCGAACCACGTTTATTGTTAAGACATATATCCGCTTTGAGTAGGGGTGGGCAAACGGGCCCTAGGCCCGCGGGTAGGGGCGGGTATTAGCGGTTCGGGGCGGGTACGGGGCGGGTCCTAATTTAAAAAAAGAGAAACGGGGCGGGGCGGGGCGGGGCGGGCCTTTGAAATTTTAGGTTCGGGCCGGTTCCAAAAGTGTAGAAAAATGGGTACCCGGACCGGCCCGTTTGCAAAAATACCCCTTTGTTGGGTACTGTTACTGTCTCCCAGCCTCCTAGGCCCACTTCTTTTGTTCCTCCCCGTGGGCCGTGACATTTCTCAATCTCCAACACACACACACACACCCCATTTCTCAGTCTCCGTAACAAAATCGCTCGAACCTTTCTCATTCTTCTGCTTTGTTTTTTCTCCCCCCATCTCTGCAACTCTTCTTCCCGGAGCACAGACACACCACACCCACACCCCATCGAGAAATAATATGCTGTCGCCGCCCTCCTCCCCCACCAACTCCTTCGTCTCCTCCTCCGATCTCTCAACACCGAGGTAACTCATTTCCCTAATTTCTTCCAATTTCGTCAATTTCTTAATTTTGATTTACAAAAAGTTGTGAAATTTTCAATCGCATGTCTGGCTTTTGGCACTCCTTGTCCAGGATGAAGATGGTCTTGATTGGTGGGTACGAGTGCTCGAAGGATAGCTTGGGGTTCGACCGGATCTCCCCGTTTGAGTCGTCCAGCTGCAGTGGGGAGTGGTGGAGAGAACTGAGAAGGCGCACAACGTGATCAACTTAAGCTTTCTCTCTATGGCGAGGAAGTTGGATTTGTGTAGCCTATGCTCTGGCGGCGCTTTCTCCGTTTTTCTTTTGTTGCTAGATGCTCAAATGGGAGAGAACTGAGAACACCTCGTTTCTGTAGTGGATTACAATATGACCCATGCTTTGATTTTGTCTGTTTCTTTATCATATTTGCAATGTTATTATGAATGATACATCTTCTCAGATGTTATTGTTTGTTTGTTATTTTGATGTAAGAAGAGCAAGAGAATCTGGAGAAGAAATTGAAAATTAGAAGGAAAACAAAAAAAAAACAGGGTACCCGTTGGACCCGTAGGAACCGGCCCGTTTTATACGGGCCGGGTTAGGTCCGGTTCTCAGTTTGAAAATAGTAGAATCCGCCCCGGCTCGGCCCGTTGTATTTTCAAGCGGGTCCGGTCCGGTCCCTTCAATTTTGGGCCCGGCCCGGCCCGTGCCCACCCCTAGCTTTGAGTATTTGTGCCCTTACACTTTGGTGTCGATTCGGCGTGAGTTTACTCTGACGAATACCATCACTGTGACCGAATCCGACGACGACGATTTGTGAACTTCATAAGAATAGTAGCCTTGTCTTCAGGTTCGAGAACCCAAGAGGCCGAGACGTGTTCCTTCCTCGGTCGCAATCGCGAGACGCATAAGTCATCCGAGCACCAGACGCAGAAGTCATCCGCGCACCCAACGCAACATCAACAAATTTTACTCCTTGGCCAAGCTCAGCCGACGAGTTGGCACGCCCCACATTCAACCGAATGACGTAGTTAGCTTATTGATTACTCGGCCTGCGCGCCACGTAGGCTTGGTAGTTTTTAGGATTAACAAATCAGATTATCAATATAAATCGTTTTTGGATAATTGGATTTGACTTGAGAATTATATCCAAGCATCGGATTTAGATTAAATCATATCATTATTTAATCTAATTTTGGACCTAAAAACTATTAAAATATCACAAGTAGCTACTCTATTTTATTAATTAGTAATTTCCAAATTAAATAATGAGACAATGGCAAGTGTATTTTGATTGCATAAAAAACTTGCTTTAATGTTACACAATAGAATATAGTATTTGTAAAATAACATATCTCAATTCCTTTCAATATAAAACTTAATCAACATGCTAATATTAGTTGGATGAGATCTACATATAATCAGATTAATGAATTTGGATCTTATTAATCACATTGGGTTCCGATTGAATCCCAATCAAATCTATTTTTATATTTTAATTTTAAACTACGCGTGAATGGTATATGGGTGTCACATGATTTCAAGAAAATAATATCTGGTTTGTTTTTTAGATTTGTTTTAATTGTTCGCAAATCATACTTTTGATAAGTCATAAAACCTAATCGTCAAACCTTCATCCAAAAAGGATACAAAAAAAAAAAAAAAAAAAAAAAAAAAAACACAGAAGATCAGAGAGAGAGAGAGAGAGAGAGAGAGAGAGAGAGAGAGGGAGGGAGCAAATGGATGGAGATATGATAAACTTGTTGAAGGTATGGCTCTTAGTCTGTGTGTGTGTATGTTACTGCTATGCCACTGCCAAGTTCGTCCCCAAAGGTTTAACAAGACTCATTTGTTTCCTTCCAATTGTCTGCCTCTTTCTCTACCTTCCTCTCTTCATCTCCTCCATACATCTTGCCGGCAACACATCTTTCTTCGTTTCTTGGCTCGCAAACTTCAAGCTCTTGCTCTTTGCTTTTGGTAAAGGACCTCTGGCTTCTGACCCATCAATCTCTCTCGCTCGTTTTGTTCCTCTTGCTTGCCTCCCAATCAAGATCCAACAAAATAAGAACCCACCTCCAAATCCATTAGCCAAACACAAAAAAACTACCAAAAATGAAGGAATTCGATCCCTACAAAAACAAAATGGCCAATCCAAAGAAAACCCACCTGCAGATCACCAAAACAAAGAAAACCCAACTCCCCTAGATCCCAAAGTAGGCCATAAAATCCCTCTAAATCATGTCATAAAGGCTCTGCTTTTTGGAATTTTGCTACGTGCCTATGATTACAGTGACCGAATCCCTCCATACGTCGTGTGGGTTCTCTATTTGCTGCACATTTACTTGTTCCTCGAACTCGTCCTAGCCGTGGCTGCAGCCCTGGCTCGAACCCTCCTGGCCACCGAGCTCGAGCCGCAGTTCAACGAGCCTTATCTCTCAACCTCGCTCCAAGACTTCTGGGGCCGGCGGTGGAATCTCATGGTCACTGGCATCCTACGACCCACCGTGTACGAACCAACCCTCGGCTTCTCTCGACGCGTCGTGGGCCGCAGGTGGGCCCCGCTGCCCGCGGTCCTCGCGACCTTTGTGGTGTCGGGTTTGATGCACGAGATCGGTTTTATCACATGGGGAGGATGCCGCCCACGTGGGGACTCACGTGCTTCTTTCTGCTGCACGGGGTGTGTTTGACGGTTGAGATCGGTTTGAAGAGGGCGATGTCGACCGGCAGGTGGCGGTTGCCGAGGTTGGTATCTGGAGGTTTGAGCGTCGGATTCGTGATGGTGACCTCCTTTTGGCTGTTTCTTCCGCAGTTCTTTCGGTTTGGGGCTGATATTAAAGCGTTTGAGGAGTATGCAGTAGGTGAATTTTTTAGGAATCTGTTTAGCCCATTTGTTTCTCGGGTAGGCTAAGTTTTGGACACTTGGCATTTTTTACGAGAATTGTATCAATGAACAAAAAAATACATTTGTTTGTTTAATGTTTGTGGTTAGGGATGTACCCAAGCAGCTATTAATTTTCTTAATATCTAAATGAAAGAGATTTCAAGTTCGAATATCTGATTTTTTTTTTATTAACAAAAATAACTGTTAAGGATGTAAAACAGTCGGGTGAGACTGGATTGTTGGTCTTTGAAAGAATAACATTTTTTATTTCAATTTTTTGAAAGATAACCTATCAGGTAATTCATATTATAAATACCAAATTGGGCATCTGTCTTAAGATAAAATACCATATTTAAGAAAAAAAATACCAAGTTGAACTGAATATTTTAGGAAAAATATATTTCCAATGAATTGTGATGAAATAAAAAACATTACTTATGTTTTTAGGATTTTAGAATGTCTGTGGGAGGCCTAGGAGGTTAACGTAGTGAATTTTTTTCACTCTAAAAAAGCATTAATGATGTATGATTAATACCCTCAACGTGCTTTCTCACATAGTGGCAGAGTGTCACACCTCGGTCTCGCCTCCGCCGAAACACGAGATTATCTGTTTTGGGTCCCGACCATGTTCTCACGGTTTTGTTTCTGAAAACTCAGACGAGAACTTCCCAGTAGGTCACCCATCCTGGGATTGCTCTCGCGTGATCTCATGCTAAACTCAGACGAGAACTTCCCAGTAGGTCACCCATCAGAGTTGAACTCCCAAAAAACCTCATGCTAAAGAAGGTGAGTATGTACATATAAGGCATAAAGGATCCTCACCCCTGGACAATGTGGGATCTAACACGATGATAGTTCAGAGCCTATCCTGAGAACAAACTTATATCAATTGCCTATTGACTTTTGCAATGATGAGCATGTGTTGTATTGGTATAGCAGAGTTTGGAGGTATCACCAAGTCCTTGGGGTCGACACC
The DNA here is from genome assembly GCA_035220775.1 of Malus fusca. NCBI lineage: Eukaryota > Viridiplantae > Streptophyta > Magnoliopsida > Rosales > Rosaceae > Malus > Malus fusca. Next base: position 34,196,294 of record CM069060.1, on the reverse strand, counting down.
TGCTAATGGAAACTACCTTCTGCAAACATTCTGATTTCTTTTAAACCAATTTTAAAACAGGTATACATATATTGGAGAGGAAGATTCAATATTATTAAAAGAAAAATCTCATAATAATAGTTTTGAGTTAGTCATAATGTTATTATCAATATTGCGTAAGGTATCAACACATGTTCTATTTACTATGACTTCTCTCAATACTAATTTTTTCATACAAATTTGAAGCTCCATCACTCTTGTTTGATTAAAATTCCATGATAGTACTAATTTTTTTTTTCTTTCTAATTTATTTCATTAGCTTAAAGGTCTCTCCTAGCATGGATTTCTATCTTCGCCATTGTTCTTCTGTGCATTGAATTTTCAAATCTAGCACGTGAACAACACAAATCAAGTGATGTGCAACATGTGTGGCCGTTAAGCTGTGAAGCTTAGGACAACTCGCTCTAATGCATGAAGAAAGTTGATGTTTTATCATAAAATCAATTAATATTATGGAGAGTAGCCCAAGTACTTATAAGCACATGTAAGATCTCTACTTTTGTCAATATGAGATTAATATTCTCTACCCAGATCACCTTACAAGGGTGTTCTTGTAATTTTTAGGATTTTTTTTTTGTCAAACAATAAATTTTATTAGATTGGATGTTAGATTAGTCATCGACAGAATTCGAACGACGTCTTCATGCAAGAACTCAACTTATTTCCACCATTGTAGTAAAGAGAGTTTAGGCTTGCAAAAGACGGCCCATAACGTAGCCCGTGTGGCCATGTGACCCGTGTTTGCTTTGATATGAGGCTTTAAGCATTATTGGACTTGTTTCTGTTACAAGATTGAATAAATAAGGTACCGTTTGGTATGTGGGACGGGACGAAACGGAGTGGGACAAGACGTTCCGTCCCACGTTTGGTGCGCCTAAAACGGATGGAACGCGCTGTTCCACGAGACGAATTTTGGGTGAATTTTTGTTCCGTCTCACCCCCCTGAAACGACTCGTTCTACATCCGTGGAACACAAAGTTATAACATTTCCGTCTCCTTCTTCTTCCTCCTTGTTTCAATCCAAGGACATCTTTACTCCATCTCCGTTTCATCCCGTCTTGTTCCGTCCCGTCTCGTCTCGTCTCGTCTGCATACCAAAAGAATAATCAAATGCCACAATAAGAGGAGTCGGGCAGAAGATGACAAAGTTGTATAGAAATCACTCCCCTAAAATGAGCAAGTACGAGACATATGAAATACGTATATATTCGTGTTTGGCATGTCGGGGTCTTTTAATATCGCACCAAATTACGTGCTAATCTCGTGGGGAAAATATGTATCTCACGCTCCTTCAGAAAGGGTGCAAAGTCAAAAAGCCAATTTATGTAGCGCCACACCAGATTCAAATCAAACACGTATACTGCACGATGAGACCACACTAGGCACCCTAGCTATGGTGTACAGTTAAAGATATTCTGACTTTAATCCAATATACAATTACTTAATAATTATATATCTACCATCTCCTGTTTGTTCCTCATCGATTATCAACAGTTGAACATCAAGGACACAAACAACAAAGCAGAAAGCAAGATCATACAACAATTAATGGAGGGTGAATTCTTTAACTTCATTCAGGTGTGGTCTTCAGTGTTTGCATGTTTCTTCTACAGCCGTTCAATTGGGAAATTAGTCCCAAAAGGAACAACTAGACTTTTCTGTGTCCTCCCAGTTGTCTTTCTCTTCCTTTCTCTTCCTCTCAACTTCTCTTCCATGCATCTTGAAGGTGGCACTGCCTTTTTCATTTCTTGGCTCGGCACCTTCAAGCTCCTACTTTTTGCTTTTGGCAAAGGCCCTTTGGCTTCACATCCACCAATCTCCATTGGACGTTTCTTGGCCATCGGTTGCCTTCCAATTGAGTTCCAAGAAAACCCACCTCCAAAATCCCCAAATCCCAAATTTGAAACCTACCCATCTCCTTCAAAATCCCACCCAAATGGCCAAATGACACAAAACCCACCTCCAAAATCTCAAAACCCTAAAATTGAAACCTACCCATCTCCCTCAAAATCCAATCCAAATCGTCAAAACAGAGAAAACCCACCTAAAAAATCCCAAAATTCTAAAATTGAAACCAACCCATCTCCCAAAAAAGCCCAAAAATTGCCCCTAAATCAAGTAATAAAGGGCATACTTTTTGTCATTCTAATTGGTGTCCTTAAGTATAGTGAGCACTTCCACCAAAAGCTCGTATTGGTCCTTCATCGCTTGTATATTTACCTTACTCTGGAAAACTTAGTGGCCATTGTAACAAATATTGACTCGATCTATGTCGGGTTTGGACCTCAAGCCGCACTTCAATGACCCATATTTCTCCACGTCGCTTCAAAACTTCTGGGGCCGTAGATGGAACCTCGTGGCCCACAACATCCTGCGCTCCACCGTGTACGAACCCACCTGCGATTACTCTGCAGGCATCATTGGCCGTGAGTGGGCCCCTCTGTCGGCTGTCTTCGGAAGCTTTCTGGTGTCGGGGCTCATGCACGAGCACATCTACTACTGCATGGGGCGGGTGAGGCCCACGTGGGAGGTCACGTGGTTCTTCGTTTTGCACGGAGTGTGCTTGCCGGTTGAGATCGTTTTGAAGAAGGCGTTGAAGGGCAGGTGCCGGTTGCCGAGGGTGATCTCCATGCCATTGACCCTTGGGTTTATGGTGGTGACCTCCTATTGGCTGTTCTTTCCGCAGTTTATTCGGTGTAAGGCTGACGTTAGAATGCTTCAAGAGTACGGTGAGTTTGCCACGTTCTTGAAGAATGTCATTCTAAGTTTCCGATAATATATGAAAGGTTTGTTTTGGTGCACCCCCATAAACCTCATAGTTCAAGAAAATTATGGTTATCAACTGTCCGATTTTAATTCAAGTTTGAAATAGAAAGTATTATTGTTGAATTAGTGGCCAAGTGGCCAACTTTTTGATTAAATAAAAGAAAAAAAAGGGGCTCATTTTTTTCTGAAGAGAGAAGTGAGAGCTGCTGAGAGCAAGGAAAGTTGCAGAGAGCCCAAAAGGAAGAGGAGCTGCTGCTTCATTTGGTTAGTAATCATCCACCAAAGTAGTTGTTGTTGTAATAGCTTTGAGCTATATGTATAGAAAAGAAATTATTCATTATATTTCTTTCTCTATTTGTTTCTGTGGTGTGTGAGAGCTATTGGGTGTATTGGGTTATTTGGGCTGTGAGATTGCCAACACTTTGTAAACTCCCATTTGGTTGATAGTGGATTATTGGGTGAGCTCCTACTGCTCCGAGGACGTACTCCAGTTACACTGACTGTTGAGGAACCTCGTTAAAATCTTGGTGTTCTTTTATATTTTGTTCTTGCATTCCATTTGATATATTTCATGTGGGTTAGCTTGAGTTGGTTCCAACGGGTTTGGTGTTATCCTAGCACAACAATTGGTATCAGAGCACTGGTTGCTCTTGGGTACTGTCTAGTTGCCAAAGATGTCAGACGGGTAAGATGAGAATCCTTTTGGAAGCAGCTCCGGGTTTGCAAGAACTACGGTGCAAAATGCAAAGTTCGAAGTGGAAAAGTTTGATGGCACAAACAACGTCGGGATGTGGCAATGTGAGGTCAAAGATGCGTTGGCTCAACAAGATCTACTTGTCGCTTTGGGAGAGAAGCCGGAAGCTATGTCGAAGCCGGAATGAGAGAAATTAAATTTGTGGGCTTGCTCTTCAATTCGGTTGTGCCTTGCAAAAACTCAGAAGTATTTTGTGATGCGGGAGACATTGGCAAATGTGTTATGGCAAAAATTGGAAGACAAGTATATGACGAAGAGTGCAGAGAATCAGCTACACTTGAAGAAAAAGCTCTACCATTTCCAATACAAAGAAGGTACAAAAATGATTAGACACCTTGATGCTTTTAATAAGTTGATTGCCGACTTGTTAAATTTAGATGAGGATATTAAGGATGAAGATAAGGCCTTAATATTGTTGAATTCCTTGCCGGACTCTTATGAGCATTTTGTTACCACTATTATGCATGGTAAAGAAACTGTGAAATTTGAAGATGTGTCAAATGCCTTGATGAATTATGAAATGAGGCATAGAGATAAAAATCATGATAGTACCTCTGAAGCTTTATTTGTTAGAGGTAGATTATCGGAGAGAATATCATCTTCTAGTAGGAAAAAATCACAGTCTCGACCTAGAGGAAACTCTAAAGGTAGAAAACCTTTGGAAATGGATGAATGTGCCTTTGGTCGTAATAAGGGCCATTGGAAGAAAGATTGTCCTAGATTGAAGACCAAAGGCAAAGAAAGTTCTGAAGCTAATGTTGCTGAGGTTGAAACAGATTTTTCTGATTTTGCTTTAACCACTTCCTCATCATTTGATTGTGCTACTAAGTAGGTGTTGGATACGGGTTGTACTCATCATATGACTCCTCACAAGGATTGGTTTTCAAGCTTGAAAGAGTTTGATGGTGGCGTTGTGTTCATAGGAGATGACAATCCTTGCACAACAAAAGGGATTGGTACAGTTCATTTGAAGTTACATGATGGCATGGTTAAAGAGTTGACAGGTGTTCGGTATGTACCGAATTTGAAGAAAAATCTTATTTATTTGGGTACTTTGGAATCCAAGGGCTTCAGGTTTCATTCAGATGAACAGACATTGAAAGTTACTTATGGTGCACTTGTTGTGATGAAAGCTCATCGATGTGGCCATTTGTATTTATTGCAAGGAAGCACTGTGACAGGTGAAGCATTTGTAGTCTCAGAAAATATGGGCACATCCGATTCTGATACTACTAGATTGTGGCATATGAGATTAGGCCATGCCGGTGAGAAAGCACTACAAGGGCTTGTGAAACAAGGTCTTCTAAAAGGTGCCACGACTTGTAAGCTTGATTTCTGCGAGCATTGTGTCTTGGGAAAGCAAACTAGAGTGAAGTTTGGTACTGCAGTACATCAGACGAAGGGCATTCTTGATTATGTGCATTCGGATGTTTGGGGTCCTACAAAGACTCCCTCTTTGAGTGGTAGACATTGGTTCGTGACCTTTGTAGATGATTATTCTAGAAGGTCTTGGGTCTACACTATAAAGCACAAGAGTGATGTATTAAGCATTTTCTTGGGTTGGAAGAAAATGGTTGAGAACCAGACTGGGAGAAAGATTAAGATTTTGAAATCGGATAATGGTGGTGAATACACATCCGACCCTTTCTTGAAAGTTTGCAAAAAGGAAGGGATTGTGAGACATTTTAGTGTCCGGGGAACTCCACAACAAAATGGAGTTGCAGAAAGATTGAATCGAACCTTGCTTGATAAGGTTAGATGTATGTTGTCTCAGTCGGGTTTAAGCAAGTCATTTTGGGCAGAGGCAGTTAATTATGCATGTCACATCATCAACCGGTTACCCTCAGCTGCTGTTCAGGGTAAGACACCAATGGAGGTATGGATTGGAAAACCTTCTTCTGATTATGACTATATCCGTATTTTTGGTTCACCTGCTTATTTTCATGTGACTGAAAATAAACTTGATCCTAGAGCCAAAAAGGCTATCTTTCTTGGTTTTAGTAGTGGTGTCAAAGGTTACCGGTTGTGGTGTCCAGAGATGAAGAAACTGGTAATTAGTAGAGATGTGACATTTGATGAAGAAAGTATGTACAAAGGCTCTGAGAAGAATGTGAAAGATGTCCAACAGGTGGAGCTTGAGAAAGTTGCCTCTGGTACTTCAAATCCTATTTCCGCTGATGTCGAAGCCACTACAAGTGAAGAAGTTGGAGACCATGAGGATGTTGAAGAAGTTGAACTTGAAGATTCTATTCAAGTTGAAGAGCAAGTTTCACCTCAAGAGTCTATTGCCAAGAACAGAGGAAAAAGACAAATTACCAAGCCAGCTCGGTATAGTGACTATGTTGCTTTTGCTATTCCTATTATCACTGATGATATTCCATCCAATTTCGAGGAAGCCATTGAGAGTGAGGAGAATGAGAGGTGGTGCAATGCCATGGGTGATGAGATGAATTCTCTCTTGAAGAACAAGACTTGGGAGTTAGCTAAATTGCCTAAGGGCAAGAAAGCTATTGGTTGCAAATGGGTGTATGCCAAGAAGGAAGATGCTGATGAGAAAAGCAATGTGAGATTCAAAACAAGATTAGTTGCTAAAGGATATGCAAAAAAGGAGGGCATTGACTACAATGAAATCTTTTCTCCGGTTGTGAAGCACTCCTCAATTCGCATTATGTTAGCTCTTGTTGCACAGTATGATCTTGAGCTTGTGCAACTTGATGTGAAGACGGCTTTCCTGCATGGTGATTTGAATGAAGAGATCTATATGTGTCAACCAGATGGGTATACAGTGAAAGGGAAGGAGAATTTGTTTTGCAAATTGAAGAAATCACTTTATGGCTTGAAGCAATCTCCAAGGCAATGGTATTTGAGGTTTGATAAATTTATGAGATGCCAAAATTATTCTAGAAGTCAATATGATCATTGTGTGTACTTTAAGAAGTTGCAAGATGGGTCTTTCATTTATTTGTTGATATATGTTGATGATATGTTGATTGCCTCAAAGAATGTTGAAGAGATTGAGAAATTGAAGAAGCAAATGAAGAATGAGTTTGAGATGAAGGATCTTGGTGAAGCGAAGAAGATCCTTGGCATGGAGATCATTAGAGATAGAGAGAAGGGTTTGGTCAGTTTGAATCAAAGACAATACCTTGAGAAGTTGATTCGGAAGTTTGGAGTTCATGATTCAACTAAACCGGTTAGTACCCCTTTGGCTCCTCATTTTAAATTGAGTTCTCTACAATGTCCTAAAACTGATAAAGAGAAGCTGCAAATGAAAAATATACCATATGCAAATTTGGTTGGTAGTTTGATGTATGCAATGGTATCCTCTAGACCGGATATTGCTCATGCAGTTGGCATGGTGAGTCGATATATGCATAATCCAGGTAAAAAGCATTGGCAAGCAGCTAAGTGGATATTGAGGTATCTCCATGGTACTCGAGATGTTGGTTTATGTTTTGAGAGAGATGACTCTGGTATTGGTCATTTTGCAGTTGGTTATGTTGATTCAGATTATGCAGGTGATCTGGATGGAAGGAAGTCTACTACAGGCTATGTGTTTACTATGGCTAAAGGGCCAGTTTGTTGGAGGTCCATTTTGCAGTCGTCTGTTGCCTTGTCTACTACATAGGCTGAATATATGGCAGTTGCTGAAGCTATAAAGGAGGCCATTTGGATACACGTGCTGATTAGAGATTTGGGGTTGATCAGAAGCAGGTGGAGGTACATTGTGATAGTCAGAGTGCCATTTATTTGGCTAAGTTTCAGGTTCATCATGCGAGGACCAAGCACATAGATGTGCGTTATCACTTTGTTTGTGAAATTGTTGGTGAAGGGGAAATCATTCTCCAGAAGATTCCAACTAAAGACAACCCCGCTGATATGTTGACTAAGGTTGTTGGTGTAGCCAAGTTTGTTCATTGCTTGAACTTGGCTCACATTTTGCCTATATAAAGAAGGCGTTGAGCAGTAGGAGTTTTGGAGCATTTGGCTCGGCATGAGTTATTCTCTTGCTAGTGTTTGTGAGTAATTTTTTGTGTTGGGAGTAATTTTTGTGTTGATTGTGTTGGTTGGCTTATCATGGCGTTTTCAGAACTTGGCCAAGGTGGAGATTGTTGAATTAGTGGCCAAGTGGCCAACTTTTTGATTAAATAAAAGAAAAGAAAATGAGCTCATTTTTTTCTGAAGAGAGAAGTGAGAGCTGCTGAGAGCAAGGAAAGTTGCAGAGAGCCCAAAAGGAAGAGGAGCTGCTGCTTCATTTGGTTAGTAATCATCCACCAAAGTAGTTGTTGTTGTAATAGCTTTGAGCTATATGTATAGAGATGAAATTATTCATTATATTTCTTTCTCTATTTGTTTCTGTGGTGTGTGAGAGTTATTGGGTGTATTGGGTTATTTGGGTTGTGAGATTGCCAACACTTTGTAAACTCCCATTTGGTTGATAGTGGATTATTGGGTGAGCTCCTACTGCTTCGAGGACGTACTCCAGTTGCACTGACTGTTGAGGAACCTCGTTAAAATCTTGGTGTTCTTTTATATTTTGTTCTTACATTCCATTTGATATATTTCATGTGGGTTAGCTTGAGTTGGTTCCAACGGGTTTGGTGCTATCCTAGCACAACAATTATAACAAAAGTTAAATGATTAACTCTGTTGTATTTACGGTGAACAATAACAATTTTCTTGCACCATGAGAATGACGCAACATTTTTACTCACAAGATACTCTGATTATCTTCAAGGGACTCATTAGACACTACATGACAATAGGGATGTGACCGAATTCTATGCGACGCCCCAAAATCATGAAATTTAAGATCTTGGCTCACAAAGTGTCTTAGTTTTATCCAACATTAAGTTTACAGATTGTATCTCTCTTAATCAACCATTAACATAGTTATGTAGTATTTGATTTTGGTCCATGATCACGTCAGTCTACCATCTCCTGCTTTCTCCTGCTTGTTCACCATCACCAACAGATCAACATTAAGGACATAAACAACAAATCATAAAAGACGTACAACCGAACTTCCCCCCATACATCTTGGAGGTGGCATGGCACTGCATTTTCATTTTCATGGCTGATAAAACAATCCATTGTTTGAAAAATACGAGTATGAACCGACGACATTGTTTGAAAAATGCATGTATGCATTTATAATAGTAAAATATGCATTTTGGAAGGGGTCTACTCACAGATACTTGGCCGTCGAAGAGCTGTGCAAACTAGAGAAGAAGGAAATGCCATAAACAATCGCACCTATTTGGAAGCCCAATGGTTGCCAAAGATGGTTGGAAAATGGCCTGAAAGATGATTGGTCTGCGGGAAAACTGGAGAACTCGTCAGAAGCTTGCACGACAGCTAACTCGTCGTGGTTTGACCGGACAATGCCTTGAAAGTGGCAGTGCTCGCCGGAAAAATGGGAAAAAGCTACTCCGTGCTATTTCAAAGTCGGGAAACCACGACACACGTCGGGGAAGACAATGAATAGTGGCAACATCACTGTGGAGTTTTTCGGCGTTTGGTATGGGGTTTTCAAAGTCCAAAGTCCAAGTGGTGCTAGTTTGGGGTAGTGTGGTTGTATGAGTGACACTTAGGGAAGAGAGGGAGAGCTTGTAGAGAGAGAGAGGGTCCGGGGGTGAGTGTTAGAGAGAAGGAGAGAAAGTGAGAAGTGAGGGAGAGAGAGAGAAGGCTGTGAGGGAAGAGAGAGATGAGGGGTTTGGGCCGGGGGACAAAACCAAAGGATGGGCCCTTCTTGGGCACTCCAAATAAGACCAAAAGCAAACCATTTCAAAATATCTAGCCCAACAAAGGGAAATTACCAAAATGCTCTTCCGTTCCGTAAATCGTTTGGTATGCGGACAGGACGGGACGGGACAAGAGAGGACGGGACGGAACGGAGAGGGAGCAAAGATGCCATCGGATGGAAACATGGAGGAAGAAGAAGGAGACGGATATGTTATAATTTTATGTTTCACGGATGTGTAACGAGTCGTTCTAGGGGGTGAGGCGAAACGAAAATTCACCCAAAATTCGTCACTTGGAACAGCGCGTTCCACCCGTTTTAGGCGCACCAAATGTGGGATGGAACGCCTCGTCCCACTCCGTTCCGTCCCGTCCCACGTACCAAACGGTACCTAAATTCTGGGACAGGTTGTTACATTGGGCCTCCAACGGCGTCGTTTTCTAAAACCCTATCTACTCAAGGTAAGGTATTCTAGGTTTTAGTCCATATTTAGATCATCCCCAATTTTGAAATTTTAGGGAATTGATTTGTTTTCTTGTTGCATGTTTAACATTTATCTGGGTGATGGTGATTTGAGGGTGTACGAACTGGAATTGCTGACGGTAGGCTTGAATTTGGCCAAATTTGGGTAAGAACAGTGAAACTCTAATCTTAATTTTGTCCTCCTTCGAATTTAAGAGCGAAATTTGATGTATGTATACTTTTTTTTGTCGTGAATTATGAAAATTAAGTGTCTTTGGAGGTATTATGGGTATATTAATCCGAATTGGGGTTTTTAAAGTTTATCAAGAAATTTGATCTGGGATTCTGAATTTTTTTTTACAACTCAGTAATTTGTGGAGTTATTCTTAGGTTTTATCAAGAAATTTGATCTAGGTTTCATATATTTTGTGACTCACATTGTGTTGTAGCATTTTTTTTCCGTCACTGACAATATTGGCAACTGATTTTTTAGTGTTAATTAGAGCAGCCATGGTTTTAGTTTGCATCAAGTTTCAGCATTTTGTTCTAACTTTTGCAAGTTATTTGGTACATCTATTCATACTTTGATCGCAATTGCTGAGAGTCTCAAGAGCAATGGAGTTACGGTTGAAAATAGTAAGTCGATATTTGACAAGTGTTGTGTTTGATTTCCAGTACTACTTTGATAAACATAATGGTTAATGTTGTGGGGATACTACGGGAACAGGCATAAGCACCTCTACTGTTGTCTCGAAGCTGGATGGCGAAGATGGACGGATTGTGTTGAAGGCTCAGGTTCGTTATTTCCTTTTGATTTTACTGATCAAAGTTGTTATGTTACTCACTGCTGGACTTTTGTAATAATTATGTGTTCCTAGCTAATACTAAAGTTGTCTTTCTTTCTGTCTCATAGTTGGTGATTTTGCTGGGAAAGGCTGAAGAAGTCGAGGAGATCCTGCAGTTCCTATGGTTGCAGCGTGAAGGCATATATGATTCAGCAGAGTTTGAGTTGAAACTTGGATGATGAGTAGTAGCTGGGTAATTCATTAGAATAATAAGGATGTGTATATGAGAGACGGCCGGGTTTAGCACCTTGCTTCCTAATGCATGTTTTCTTACATGCCCTTTGATATAAATAATGAGATTTTTTTGTAGCTCACAGCTCTCTCTCTCTCTCTCTCTCTCTCTCTCTCTCTCTCTCTCTCTCTAAGGATGTGTATATGAGAGACAAGTTTAGCACTTTGCTTCCTAATGCATGTTTTCTTATATGCCCTTTGATATAAATAATGAGGTTTTTTGCAGCTCACAGCTCTCTCTCGCTCACTCTCTCTCTCTCTCAGCTCACATACAGCACACAGAAACTACCACATTGTTAGAAAAGCTGAAGAAACACTAGAATTTAGTGAGTCTGAAACGTTGAGATTGACATTTACGGTTCTCTTTCTTTTAGAGGCTGGAAGATATCTGGATCTGCTTCAAATTTCAATTTTTGTGCCCAGATTTTAGTGCCCCGTACGGTTTGTGTTGTGCTAAAAGCATGATTGTTTATGTTGGAGTGGTTTAAGGGAATGTCCAACTGAGTTGGGCAATTTCTGTTCGTTCTGTTAAGATGAGCGTCTTTGGAGGTATTGTGGGTATGTTGTGTTTGTTTTTATGAGATTCTAATTTGTTCCTCATCGATTATCAACAGTTGAACATCAAGGATATAAACAACAAAGCAGAAAGCAAGATCATAAAACAATTAATGGAGGGTGAATTCTACAACTTCATTAAGGTATGGTCTTCAGTGTTTGCATGTTTCTTCTACAGCCATTCAATTGGGAAATTAGTCCCAAAAGGAACAACCAGACTTTTCTGTGTCCTCCCAGTTGTCTTCCTCTTCCTTTATCTTCCTCTCCACTTCTCCTCCATGCATCTTGTAGGTGTCACTGCCTTTTTCATTTCTTGGCTCGGCACCTTCAAGCTCCTACTCTTTGCTTTTGGCAAAGGCCCCTTGGCTTCACATCCACCAATCTCCATTGGACGTTTCTTGGCCATCGGTTGCCTTCCAATTGAGTTCCAAGAAAACCCACCGCCAAAATCCCCAAACCCCAAATTTGAAACCTACCCATCTCCCTCAAAATCCCACCCAAATGGCCAAATGACACAAAACCCACCTCCAAAATCTCAAAACCCTAAAATTGAAACCTACCCATCTCCCTCAAAATCCAATCCAAATCGTCAAAACAGAGAAAACCCACCTCAAAAATCCCAAAATTCTAAAATTGAAACCAACCCATCTCCCCAAAACGCCCGTAAATTGCCCCTAAATCAAGTAATAAAGGGCATACTTTTTGTCATTCTAATTGGTGTCCTTAAGTATAGTGAGCACTTCCACCAAAATCTCGTATTGGTCCTTCATTACTTGTACATTTACCTTACTCTGGAAAATTTACTGGCCATTGTAACAATATTGACTCGATCTCTGTCGGGTTTGGACCTCAAGCCCCACTTCAACGACCCATACTTCTCCACGTCGCTTCAAGACTTCTGGGGCCGTAGATGGAACCTCGTGGCCCACAGCATCCTGCGCTCCGCCGTGTACGAACCCACCTGCGACTACTCTGCGGGCGTCATTGGCCGTTTGTGGGCCCCTTTGCCGGCTGTCTTCGGAAGCTTCCTGGTGTCGGGGCTCATGCACGAGCACATGTACTACTGCATGGGGCGGGTGAGGCCCACGTGGGAGGTCACGTGGTTCTTCGTTTTGCACGGAGTGTGCTTGCCGGTTGAGATCGTTTTGAAGAATGCGTTGAAGGGCAGGTGCCGGTTGCCGAGGGTGATCTCCGTGCCGTTGACCTTTGGGTTTATAGTGGTGACCTCCTATTGGCTGTTCTTTCCGCAGTTTATTCGGTGCAAGGCTGACATTAGAATGATTCAAGAGCACGGTGAGTTTGCCGCGTTCTTGAAGAATGTATTCTGATTATCTTCAAGAAAATTAGACATAAGTTAAAGAAAATTATGGTTATCAACTGTTCGATTTTAATTCAAGTTTGAAATAGAAAGTATTATAACAAAAGTTAAATGAATAACTCTGTTGTATTGAGATCGTACGGTGAATAATCACAATTTTCTTACACCATGAGAAGAACGCATCAGTTTTACTCACAATATACTCTGTTTGAAAAATGCGAGTATGAACCGACAACGTTGTATTCGGTTCGGTGTGTTCCATGAGATGACAATAACAAAAGCAAACATAAAACAAATGTCCCTTCCTTTCTCATTCATTATTTCGTTCCTTGAGAGAGAACATCCATTAAGACATTCGTCCATCCATCGGACCAACCAATCTCATGATACAGTGTTATCGTACAAGTAGACAACCATTCTCGACTAGCTAGCAATTGTTATCCTATATAAATATGACTCATCTTCCTGAGTTTTACAACCTTTTTTGTTACTTAAACATTATACATTTACAATGAAAAATTGTTATGAAACGTAGACCACGCGACTTATAAATCACTAAGGGTCCAGTTTCCAGTCGATTTCTAAGTGGGTGCTATCAAGTATACCTTTAACTCTATCCAGAGCTGCTTGCCTGTGTTGTAGCAATGGAAGTGACAAATCATTTGCTCGCTCCTCGTCGTCGTGTTTCTTTCTTTTCCGAGGCAAACGCCTTGTTAAAGTTTTCCATTTTGATTCGAACTCGCAAGCTACAACAGAAAACAAAGAGTTACTTGGTCTGTTTGCGTTCAAGATGTGGAGCTTAGCTTACATAAAAGATCATCAGAAAAATGCTAAATCTGATTAACCATTCCTTTTGCGTACAGTTTAGTAAATCATAAAATATGATATTAAGTTTCATTAGGATCTTATACAAAATTTGCATGGAAAATGAGTCACTAATCATAAGTGGACGAAACCCCTTGGAGCTACATAAAAAGACTCCACACTAGAGCTAATCCCACCACATAAAAACTGGGCGACAAAATGCTCATCCCTCCCACTCTAGTTCTTGGAAAACCCTTTGAAAATTCATCCATTAAAGGAGCTCCCGATCCTAACGTATCCCCTTAAGTTAACAGCTAACTAGACATTTTTTCACATCCAAATACACATCATGGAAGGAGCTCCTGATCAATCATCCCTGTGGTGGACTAATTTAAAATTATATTGGCACTTCAAAATAATGGGTGCCATTGTAGGCAGCAACATTTTAACAGCTGAAGCAATAGCCCATAAATTGACCAAAAATTGACTGAATGAAAGGATTAACTACGTTAAAACACAATCCTTGTTTTCCAATTCCAAATAAAATACCTTCACTTTGGCCCTTAAAACCATGTATTAGGCATGCACAAATCCATGGTCTTCCAGCACTAGATGCTTTTGCACCACCTTTGAGCTCGCCATTATGTTGTTTCAAACTGCATAAGAGTTATATAACAATAGACTATAGTTACTGCTTGACCAAAGGATAACCAGAAATCACTGAGTCCGCAAACAAATAACCAGATCATAAGAACACATAAACACAACAATACAACAAAGCATTTTCCCACCAAGTGGGGTCGGCTGTGGGGGGATGCAACACGATGACTTCCTAGGCGGTCACCCATCTTAGTACTACTTTCGCCCAAACTCATTTAACTTCGGAGTTCGGATCCAGTGCATGTGAGCTGGTATGATCGCATTCCAAGGATTCGACGTAAGATAGGAGTGCCGGCTGTCGACTACCTGACGCACTCCCCCTCCTCCTTTATCCGGGATTGGGACCGGCAATGTAAGGTAAACTTACACAGGCGGACACATAAGAGCAAGTCCACCCCTAAGGACTTTGCGCCAGCACCCAGCGTATTTATCCACTCAAGTGAACAGTAATAGATTGGAGTGAACAGTAATAGGCCAAGGCATCTCCACCCCTAAAAAAATGCGCTGGCACCCAGCGCATTTATTTGGTGTGTTTTTTTTTTTAAGTTTATTTCGGATAAGATTTTTAACCAATTTCGGATAAAATTTCAAATAAACTTAAAAAAAATACACACTAAAATAAAATTACATACTCATCAAATAAACTTAAAAAAAAACACACTAAAATAAAATTACATAAACTCATCAAATAAATTAAGGATGAGCTTTTTGGTATTTTTTTTTCACACAAAAAGTATATGAAAGCTTTGGTAGAAGGTGTAGAAAATATTGAAATGTGGTGTAAGGTGGAAGATGAGGGTTAGGTATTTATAGAAAAAAATAATAACTTTTTTAAAATTGTACTGTATTTTTTTTAAAAAAATCTGTATTTTTTTTATATTTTTAATTAATTTTAATGTAGTTAATTAATCTGGACCGTTGGATTTGAAAAATATTCAAATCCAAGAGCCCAGGATCGGCCACGTAGCCAACGCGAGCAAATGGCCCAGCTTCTTGGTCAGCCTGTTTTGTGCTGGCCCAGAGACCAGCTTGGGCTGGGTGCCAGGCTGTTTTGTGGACTGGAGTGAATGGACAGGGTCCAGCCTGTTTTTTGTGCTGGGTGCTGGCCTAATCCACCACCGGTGGACTTGCTCTAAGCATTTATTTTCAGGAGAATAATTAGAGGGACACCATCACCAAGTACAGCATAAGTAAATACGCAAAAAAGCTATAACAAAGTTGCTCTTAACTCCAGCGGAAAAACAAGAAACTGAATGCTAAAACAAAGTTCCTCTAAATTCCTACAACAACTATATAGCTAGCAAAGAAGGCAAATCCACCACAGGGAAAAAAAATTTCAACATCTTTGCTCCCCACCCACAAAACCTAAAGTGATCACGAACAATTCACCTTGCATACTATTCATTCCTTACAAACTGGCGGTTTCTTCATAATTTTTAATCGAATCCAATGTATGTGCATAACACTGATCATTGTTTCATTCCCTTAATTCGTTCAAAAGCCGAAAAGAAACATTATAGGAATCTAAGATACAAAAAGTATACTCCTTTCTGAAACTCAGGGGCTAGCTAGAATCAGAACTAACCTAATTATCACGGAGCCGTGCAGTGAGCACAGAGCCACCAATTCTTTCGCATTTTACTAAAGAACTACCAAATTATCCCAGAATGATATAGACACGGATAAGAATGTGTGCACAAATTTAATCAATCTCTACGAGAAAGCATAAATTTGAAAGACCCAGAAAATAATTTGTTCACAAATTTATCAAACAGCTAAGGAAAAGGATCAAATTTGATTCTTTGAAAGACCCAGATAAGAATTTATTCATAAATGCATCATATTAGATGAAAAGGATAAAACTTGAAACGAAATCAAACGTACCGGCGAGAGAAATCGGTGGTGACGCCGACGTAGGTTTTGATTGGGGAATTGGTGGAAAGAATGAGATACACAGACCAAGATTTTGGTTTTGATTTTGATTTGGACGGAGAGCTCGAGGATGCTTCTGATTTGATCGACAGGGATAGCGAGGAGGGTGATGATAATTTTGGGGGGTTAGGGTTAGGGTTCCGGAACTTGACGGAAGGGAATGTGCTCGAGAGCCGTCGCATAATTTCAGGTGAGCAGCTCAATTCTCTGCTCGATCGGCCTAAAAGTTTGCATGTTTTGAACTGTTCCATTTAAATATGCATACACCTGAAAATACCGTTGATGCTATGATTTAGATTTGGTAGGTGGCAGTCTTCTAAAAATCCGCCTAAGTGGCCGTCTAGGCACTAGGCGGTGCAGGCCCGTAGCGATTTAGTGTAAATTGTTTTGAAAAATCAGTTTGGAGTTAGACGGCTGTTTATATATAACAAGGTTAAATAATTTAGTTTATGTCAAATCTAATAGAAGGATCATGAACAAAAAAAATTTAGTCAATTATCCAAGAATACTTCTCATTATGATTATATGCTTACTGTTTTTAATATTGAACTTGTTGGATGGATTTATCATTCTTTTATTATCCACACAAATATAGTTTTTTAGTTTTTTTTTTAATAAATACTTTTAAAGTGTAAGTAGGCACTTATTTACAAGATATACAATAAATTTACATAAATCAGCCTAAGCGCTAGGCCTTTGCCCGCCGCCTGACTAGTGCCTAACGTTTTTTAGAACCTTGACCATTGATACGAGTTTTTATGCTGTATCTAACCGTTGAACAAGATTAGATCTAACGGTTGATTCTTCGAATAGTTTCGGATTCAACTTATCTCACATCAGAAAAATAGCAAATCTTATACTGGTTTAAGTGTTTATGGGAATCATTTCCTTTTAACAATTAGTCTGCAGGTGGCTCAGGGGCTATTGTAGGGCCAGGGTCATTGGAGGGGGCCAAAGAGGAGGTCGTTGGGCCAGGGTCGTATGGGCGCAACCCATGCCCTCACCCCGCGTGCGCTGGAGAGAATTTTTGTTCATTACAAATCAGTTTTAGGAAGCTAGTTTTACCCAGATGCTCTGTAAAGGGTGGGAAGCATGAAAGGTAGTTGGATGGAGTGAGTAGATTTGTCACTCTTGCTACAAGTAAATATTCAGCGGGACAAAGTGACTACAATGACAGAAGTAAAACATATAACAACTTTATATACGTCGTATATATATGATACATTTCAGCGTCTACATTCTATTCGTTTCATGTTCATGATTTTTCTTTGAATCTGATGCTACTTTATGATTTGAGCTATAACTTCCGAAAGAGGGGTCTGATATAAGACCTGATCATGTCCCAAAGTGAGAACTTGGATGCAAAGAACCGAACATTTACTGACTTTTTCGATCCATCTCTCACAAATTCCAGGTCCCTGGCAATGTTGTTCTGCGTACCTTCTGGGACATCAATCAAAGGCAATGCAACTAAACCCTGAGTCTCTAGGTTTTTGATCCACCCGCGTAATAAGTAATTCACAACCTGCATTACAATGACAATTAGTCTTCTAAGAACGAAAAACAAGATAGGAATCATCAAACAGGAAATCCAAAAATCCAATCGAAAGTGCTCCAACGAAAAGCTGATAGTGAATATGGTTTATACATGCATTCTCTTCTTCAAAAAATCACACCAATCGACTTTGCTGAATCTCTCAACTTAGATGAATGAAATATCTATATATCTATTTTCATGATTGCAGTACAAGAAAAATTTACAAATATTTAACAAGAGTTACTCTTGCTCTGTAAGAAACTTTTACACAATCACAAAAAATACACAAGATTTACTTTCCTACTTTACTGACCTAAAATACACAAACTTTTAATGTGTACCCAAATTAAAGCATAGATAACAGCGATAATATATGCCAACTATTCCTGCAATAGCAAATATTCAACACGCGTAAAAGGATAGTTCTGTGCCTAATTAGTGAAATGCTGCTTACCTCGGGAACTTCATCGTGAGGGCAGTGACCAGCTGGACTGATCTCGTAATATGGAGCTTCAGGCACTTGTTGCTTCACCTGAAGGCCCCAAATAGGTTTCACCCATGGATCTTCTTTTCCATACATAAGACAAATCGGTGTGTTGTTCATTTGACATCTACAGAAAAAATGTACTGGTGCTTCTCACTTAACTTGGACCAGAAAAACGAAAGCACATACAAAATTGTCTGCATGCATATATGTTATAAGTTATAACCCTTTGTATTGTCTACCTGGACAAAGCCTCCTTAAAGGATAATTTTCCTTGAGGAGCAAGCATAATTGAGGCCAATGATGCAGCAGCGGCTGGATGCTCTGATGTCTCAAGTATACGGGAAAATACTTTGTCAACGTTTGTTGAATGATCTGCATAAACTTGTTTGAGTACCTCCGCTATACTCTGAGGATCACTAATTTTTTGCCAACTGAAACCAATGAAGCAAACTCAAACAGTTTTAACTCGATTGCCGGTAAATATGGAAAGATAAATTGCAGCATCCATATGCAAAGCTCCTATGTCAAAGATGTTTACAGCCTATCATTTACTGATCTAAAACATACTAAATTACAACCTGAATTGTAAAACATATCTTAAAGAATTATGCCAGCTACAAGAACTTACAGTATTTCTGTGAGCTTTCTCACACTGGCAGGTAACGGAAATGATCCTGCCGATGGGAATATTTTTGCTAGTCTTGGAGATCTTATAGGATTAGGTAGAAATCCCCAGAAAGGAGTTGCATTCAGCAATGTAACGCCTTTCACCAAATGAGGGTTACATGCGGCAAAATACAAAGCAACAAATCCTCCTAGCGAGTTCCCCGCAATATAGACAGGTTCACCAATTACCTGCAAGAAAAATGGTTGCATTTATATTGCTCATGAGTAGACAGTCAAGGAAGTGATGAAGAGAGCTACTTCTCATAAAGGAAAAACTAAAATTAGATGATATTTCCCTGGCAAAAAAGTATTAAGTCATAGCAAACTCAAGCAAATGAACCATGTAAAATGCTCAAATTAGCATGAATACTAATGGAAAGAGAAGAAAGGAAATAGACCAAGTTATCAAAAATGCTTCCCAAACTTTAACAAACAGAGGATCCATGAGCTACAATATCGTTATTATCTACTAAAAAGAACCTATAAATATGATTCTTTGTATCCATCAAATAATGGAACAAGGAAATAGATGTAATGCTATAGTGTACCTCTTCTATGAAGTAACGAACTTGATCCTGCCATAAATCAATAGAGTAGACAAGCTCGCTTGCCCATGGTTCGGTTTTTTCTCCAAAACCCCACGCTATATCTTGCCTGTCGGACATACCTTCTTCGTTAATACGAGGGGCAGGGTCTTCAAATGGCAATGACCTACCCTGCCCAAGAAAATCAATTGCCCATACTCTAAAATCACGCCCCAAATCTTTCAGTTGCTTCTCATAGTGAAAAGAGCCAACCCCAAAACCAGGAAGAAACAATACTGGAGGGGATCCCAAGTTATCGCAACCGGCTTTCTCATAATGCACATTGAATTTGGGCTTCCATTCCCAAAAGCAACTACTTATTGGGGCACCAAATTCGCCTTTGGGTTCGTCAGGTAGACCAGGAATCAAAACCTTAGTAACGGATTCCCCCGTTTCTGAAACATTTGCATCCTCAGCCGTGCCAATTACATAGCCATCCGAGCTTCCACTAGATAAAATCGGACCAACATGCTTGAAGTTTTCACTGGTGTTGGGTAACCTAAAACCTCCCTGGCGATTTAGCTGCTTCAAGAAAGACTGATCTAAACTATGGCAGTTCAACAACCTACTTCTGGAATCAAATCGAACACCATAAACTCTTTTTCTCCTAAAATCTGGGAACCCGGAGCGATGTAAATTTGAGCTTTTCTCGACTAATTTTTCCCTTAAACTTACAGCATCACAGCATGGTGCACAACTGTATGACAGTATTTCCATAACCAGAAAATGTATTCTGCAAACATCAACCAAATCAACGATTCAGAAACGGCTTAACTTTACCCTCTGTTCCACATAAGAAAAATACAGAAAATAAAAACTAGTAAGTTAAAAATACTTTGCAAAATTAGGAAAAAAAAGCAATAAATCATGATATATATCTTGTGAAACTACAAGAAATTGGAGAACAAAAAAATCCCTATATTACAATTTCAAACAAAAGAGACCCCTTTTCATTTAACTGAATAATAGCACAGGAAAAATAACTAATTTACCAATCCTAAACAAAAATTATCACCCCAAAACAGCTAACTAAAAGATCAAGCAAAATTAGCTTTCCTGGGTAAAGAGAAATCGTAAAGAACAAAAATTTTCATTTTTTTTTTTGTTAATTTCGGGTTACCTTCAAAGTTCAAAGTGAGCAGAGAAGTGTCATTAGAGTTGCGACGCCAAATATGCTCTGTCTTCTCCAACTATTAGGAGATTCGGCCAAAATCTACCGAGGGAGAGAGACAATGATAGCGCGGTTGCTTAAACGCTTCTTCTTCCTTTTGAAGCCAAGAAAAATACGAGCTGTTAAAATTGTTGTC
The DNA here is from genome assembly GCA_035220775.1 of Malus fusca. Lineage (NCBI taxonomy): Eukaryota > Viridiplantae > Streptophyta > Magnoliopsida > Rosales > Rosaceae > Malus > Malus fusca. The sequence continues at coordinate 34,175,604 of CM069060.1, read as the reverse complement.
CTATATTCTTCCCCTGGATATAGGAAAGCTCACTTACCAAAAAATACCCTATTAACGTATGTTTTTCGTACAAGTTTTATGGTCAAAATTGTGTAATTTTTTAATTTTTATTTGGAGATTGTTTCCATAAAAATATCATTCAATTTGGAGATCGTTTAGTTATCTAAATGTATGAAATAAATCAACGATGTAAGTACCAAATAACATATTTATTATGAACGTCCATTTATTTGTCACATATAGATGACTAAACGACATTTAATTCGAATAGTATTTTTTGTAAAAATAATCTTCAAATGAAAATTAAAAAATTGAACGGTTCTAATTATAGTGTTTATACTGGAAAGATATGTTATTGGCAAAAGCATTCCCAATAAATGCAAGTATTATTAAAAAAAATTATATTTTCTCCAAAATTGAGCCAGCCCAAAACAACCGTTGTTTTCTCTCTAAAGATAAATTTGAACCACATTATTACTAATCCATTATGAGATTAATTTCATTCACTCTCTTAGTGTAGATAATCTCGTTTGTTAAAAAAAAAAACAAAAAAAAAACAAGAAACAAGGGAAGCAAGAAGAAAATGTAAATAATAAGAGTGTGTAGAAACTCTCCGAACTTGTTCGTCCTTTCCAAATCGCTGTCCCCACTGCATGGGAACTGAATACCTAACATCAATCTCATTGGTTCAACTAGATTCTTAAGAGCTATGCTTCTCTGCGACCGAAATAGGTTTCAACAACGAATCAGGAGTGTCTCCTGAGCAATTCCCTAGGGATCCTAGAGATCCCCCAATCTTGTCCGTTCATCGTATATCGTGCGGTCAGAAATCATTTAAAATTTAAATTTTAAAATTCAAATATGAATAGTACCTAACGAAAACTGACCGCACAATATACGATGAACAGACAAGATTGCGGGATCCCTAGGATCCCTAGGGAATTGCTCAGGAGACACTCCTGATTCTTCAACGACTACACTACTCACTGTTCAGTGGGGCCAAACACGGCAGTGGCTTCTCCCTAAGCCCTCGATCATTGTCACAGGGTTCAAATGTGCTAACGTGTTTTGAAATGGTGATGACATGTGTCCCGCTGTAACGCGTACGAAATATTTGCATTCGCAGCAGAGCGCTACCCGAAGCGAGCTAGCTATATCGTTACGCAAAGGGCCTTCAGGGTTGGTGTTGCTTGACACGTTTAAGTTTGATATGGTGTTCTGTTCAACGTTGTTTTCAGTTTAGTTTGGAGAACAATATTTTCAGTAGCCACTCTTGCTTTCGCTCAATTAATTTTGAATAAGTGTTTAATTTGTATTTATAATTTAAATTATTTAGACACGTTTCCAAATTTAATTGGATTAAAATAGGAGAAATTCAGCAGTCAAATATTGTTTTAGTTTGGACTAGTAAAGAAGACTGCAAACGTATTTCCTAATGTTATTTACAATCACGGAAATAATGTCTTTTGTATTCACGGTGAATATCTTAATCAACTACATGCAATGGAAATAACAACTACTTAGATTCGTCAATAATCTTTGGCCTCGGACCACATCCAAGGCTTGCATGTAATGTCATGGTTGAGTATCGTGGAAGGCTAAGTATTAAAGGTGAAGAAAGTTAAGGTTTCATTTTAAAATTAATTGATAATATGGGGTGTAATTCAATATTTTACAAGCTCTTAGAAGGTTTTCCCTTTCACTGATGTGACTATTTTACTTTTACATCATCAACACATCTCAAGCCAAAGATATGGACAACACAAATTGGATGACATGTAGCCCATGTCGCTCTTGGGCTTTTCAAGCCAAACGTGTGGAGAATACGAACTAGGTGACGTGGAATGCGTGTTGCCGCTGGGCCTCACAAGTGGGTCAACTACTCTGGTACCATGAAAAAAGTTGGGGCTCTACCATAAAATTGACAATATAAGGAGTAACTCAAGTCACTGCAAAGTTACACAGTTTAGCATTCACAACACTTTTTTACCAATGTTAAACTCTTTTACTTTTACATCCTCACAGAAGACTTGAAGACTATATATTTTCAGGTCAAACATCATATAATATATCGTTCTAGAGTTAATTTTCTATACAAGATAAAAAACACTGGCCGAAAAAACTGAAAGATAACTACATTTGCTCGCCAGTGTGGCAAAAAAGACGTTGTGGGGGTATTGTCGAAGTAGATACTGACGGAATCATCTTCTAGGTCATCAAAATCATCAGAGACGTTGGGGTCATCTTGGTATGTGCCAAAATTGTCAAGGTCATTGATGTCATCGGGGTCATGATCGAATTTAAGATATAGGAAGGTCTGAATATGAGTATGAGTCTAAGTTAGATCTAAACTTGGGTACTAGAAGAATTGTCATTAGTTATGCCAAGAGTTGGGAAAATGATGGTCGTTGATCGAAATTGTCGCACAAAAATTTATATTTGTTTTTATTTCTCGATATTAAGGTCTATGGCAAAGCAAAATTTTTAAGATATTTGTTCTCAAACTATGCCAAAATTAAGTATTTGCAAATTCACAAATACGTATTTTTTCTCCCTTTGACTTATATATAGTGTACATAAGTCTGTATATATAATGTACGTAATCCTCTCTGTTTCTCAAACCCATCTATTTACTCTCGTTTCAATATTGACTTGTGAGTTTGGGTGTGGTTGTGGTGGTGTTTGCTCCCTAAATTCGTCATGGGTCTTGCGGGTATGTCGGGAATTTACTCAAACATGAAATTAGTGGGTGCGGGTGTGCCACTACTAGATGCCGCTAGTAGACGAGATCTGAATGATTGAGGTTGCACCTGAGTTTGACTTCAAACCAAGAGATTGTGTCATTGAGTGGGAGTGGCTCAAATCAAGGTTCTTTGTTTGCCTTAAAGATAAGGACTTTACTTATATGGAGAGATGGAACAATATGTAAAAGGCAGGGTTGCAACTTGCTGGAAATGTAATTGACAGAGGAAAGTGGATGACTAATATTGTAGATTGCTTGTAAATTAAATGACTGGAAATGAGTTGTACATGAACTACAAATGAGATCAATACTACTAGTGAGCAGTAGAGCTAATAAACAAAGAAAGCAATGGATGCTTGGCTAAAGCTAAATGTCTACAAGGATGCAGATGAGCTAATTTGAGTAGAGTTGATTGATTGGTTGTTTGAGTGTCCCTAATCCTTGTGCTTCTGCTTCTTTATATAGAGAATTGAGAGAGCCCTTGATGAGAACATTGAATCTGTTCGAATGCACTCCACTGCCAGCTTGCATGTGGAATAATATTTTAAAAGGCCAACTTGCATTTCCACCACATGTTTCTAGCACATGTCTCCACCACTTGCAATAAACTTAAAAGAGGCAAGCTAACCTTTTTCACATGTCCTCTGCAAGAATGTCTGTGTGGTGTATTCCCATCGGCTCCAGATCTGTTGTCCCTTAAAATGTGTCTCATTGTTAATATATTGACACGTGTCATTTAACTTAACTTAAAACTTAACTCTGTTAACTTTACTTATTTAGCATTTAAATTAAAAAATAATCCAAAATAATAAAAAACTGTTGGGTTAATGAGGTGAGCAAACCCAAATAGGATTCTTCACCTTCTTTTTTGGTTTGCTGCAACAATCGCGAGGATCAGAAAGAACAACCCTTTTGGTTCTTCCTCCTCTGCATCACAGATTTGCAGAGATTGTAGCCATGGAAGGAAGAGAGAGAAAGAAAGGGGCTTTGTGGGTTGGTTTTTGTTTCAGCTTTGACTATTCTACTAGTCGGTAATCTGAGCTTTGTCATTGCCAGGGATATAATGCACGATAACGATTCTGCTCCGAAGAAGCCCGGGTGCGAGAACAATTTCGTTTTGGTAAAAGTTCGAACTTGGATTGATGGAGTTGAGGTAAGTGAGTTTGTTGGTGTGGGTGCTAGATTTGGAACTACGATTGTTTCAAGGGAGAAAAATGCACAACAAACTCGCCTTGTTCTTTCTGATCCTTGCGATTGTTGCAGCAAACCAAAAAAGAAGGTGAAGAATCCTATTTGGATTTGCTCACCTTGTTAACCTAACAGTTTTTTATTATTTTGGATTTTTTCAAAATTTAAATGTTAAATAAATAAAGTTAACATAGTTAAGTTTTAAGTTACGTTAAATGACACGTGTCAACATATTAATAAGGAGACACAAATGAGACACATTTTAAGGGACAACAGATCTGAAGCCCTTCCCATCCACTTGCAATGAAAATGCATGCATTTGTCTTGATTAAACAAATCTCTTGGCAAACCTCCACCATCCAAATAAAAGGTAAAAACAATATTATAATGTTTAAACTATCCCACTTGTAGCCAAATATCTCACCAAGTTCAATGTTTTGCCCCATCATCCTCCAAATGCCATATTTAGCCCGAATGACACATTTTAGGTGTAAACAGGTGGGTCGAAATCGCGTTTTACGACTTAGATCTCATGGGGGCCGAGCATGCATTACTCGACAGTTTTTGCGGCTGACTCAACTTCCACACCCATATTCGAGTTGGAATCAGCTTGCTTGGGCCATGAATGTTGCGGATTTATATTGATACAGGATGTTCTTAGACCATGGTCAAGATTTGTGGTCGAATCACTTTCCATGCCCAGATTAGTGACAGGTGAACTTTGATTAAGTTGTGACTATCGCGGATTTAGTGAGGTTGTAGATGGTCAGGACGAGCGTGCCATGTTTTATTATTATGGAGATGAGTCGACAATGGTTTCTTTTTCGGCTTACTTCTTTTCGTGTATATTTGTACCGCCTAGAGGTTTGTGTGACCACATTTTTTAGCGATGACTTTGTGATCCTCAATTTCGAATATGTCAGCATTAATCTATTGTGGTAGATTTGCACCTTTAGTTCTTGTGTGTTCATTGTTTATTGTGGTCTGCCACGTAGGAGAATTGTTATGCTTGTTTGTTGTGTGCTTATTCTTTTCAGACCAGATCAAGAATTTGGTCACCTAGAAAAATATACTTCGATGGCACCTTTTTGTAATATGTTTATACTATTAAATAAAAATAGATCAGGTGGATGACCCTAATAACTCTCATCAATATTGATTTATTTCGTACATTTCGCAAAATTAAAAGAGAGTTAACACTGTTAACTTTTATTATTTGTATTTGAAATTCTAAAAACCCAAAATACTAGCAACACCCAAATGTTGAATCCCCATCACCCAACGACTTCCGCATTGCCGAAGCCCCCAAAACGCGTCGCAGGACTCACCGCCAAGCCAGCTTCCTACTCTCTCTCTTACACTTTGACTAAATTCAGCCAACGGAGAGAAAATCTCTGATTCTAATCATCGACATTCAGTTCAATTTAAATAGTAGGGCTTCGATTTACGTCCAATTGCAGACTATCATTCAATCACTATCTAATGCTTGTTTTAAACTCATTGTAACAATCTACTGCCTGGATCTTCAAAGCATGAGTTTAAGGGGATGATAAAGTACATGAATTGATGAGTGAGATTGTGCCACTTGTCATAAGATTAGAAGTTATGTTAGTTAATTAGTTGAGATTACTTTGTATAAATAGGAACTTTCATGTATTACTTGCTCATTAAGAAATATATATGCAAAGATACATATTTTCTCTCATCTTCTTCTCCTTGTACTAAAACTGTTCTTCCTCGTTACACACTACAAGATCTTCATACTATATAAAATCAATTAGTAATATGGGGAATAGCCCAATCTCTTATAAGCTCTTAGAAGGTTTTTTCTTTCACTGATGTGACTATTTTACCTTCGCATCCACACACATCTCAAGCTAAAGGCATGGACAACACAAATTTGATGACGTGGAACACACATCGCTATTGGGCCTTTTAAGCCAAATGCGTGGAGAATACGAACTAGGTGACGTGGAAGGCGTGTCACCGTTGGGCTTCACACGTGGGTCAACTGCTCTAATACCATGAAAAAAGTTGGAGCCCCACCATAAAATCAATTGACAATATGAAAAGTAGCTCCCTCTTATAAACCCTTGCAAAGATTTTTCTTTCACCGATATGAGACTCTTTTTACTTTCACACTCTCACAAAAGGCTTGGAGACTATCTTTACTCCAGTCACTGCAAAGTTACATAGTTAGACTTGTCTTGGAAGGTAACGCAGTATACTAGAAAATTTCCAGGTCAAATATCATCTGATATGTCGTTCTAGAGTTAATTTTCTATCCAAGATAAAAAACAATGGCCCAAAAAACTGAAAGATAACTACATTGCTCGCCATTGTGGCAATAAAGATGTTGCAGGGGTATTGTCGAAGTCATCTTTGGTAATGTCGAAGTAGGTACTGACGGAATCATCTTCTAGGTCATCAAGATCATCAGAGACGTTGGGGTCATCTTGGTATGTGCTAAAATTGTCAAGGTCATTGATGTCATCGGGGTCATGATCGAATTTAAGATCTAGGAAGGTCTGAATATGAGTCTGAGTTTAAGTTAGATCTAAACTTGGGTACTTGAAGAGTTGTCATTAGTTATGCCAAGAGTTGGGAAAAGGATGGTCGTCGGTCGTAATTGTGGCACAAAAATTTATATTTGTTTTTATTTCTCGGTATTAAGGTCTATGGTTCGAGCAAAGCAAAATTTTTAAGATATTTGCTCTGAAACTATGCCAAAATTAAGTATTTGCAGAATTACCAAATACGTAGTTTTTCTCCCTTTGACCTATATATGGTGTACATAAGTATGTATATATAATGTACGTAACCCTCTATGTTTCTCAAACCCATCTCTTTGATCTCATTTTGAGATTGACTCGTGAGTTTGGGTCAGTTTATGGTTGTGGTGGGTCGAAATAGCCTTTTACGGCTTAGATCTCATGGTGGCTGACCATGTACTACTCGACAGTTTTTGTTGCTGACTCAACTTCCACACCCATATTCGAGTTGGAATCAGCTTGTTTGGGCCATGAATGTTGCAGATTATATTGATACGGGATGTTCTTGGACCATGGTCAAGATCTGTGGTCGAATCATTTTCCATGCCCAGATTAGTGACAGGTGAACCTTAATTGAGTTGTGACTATCGTAAATTTAGTGAGGTTGTAGATGGTCGAGGCGAGTGTGCCCTGTTTTATTATTGTGGAGATGAGTCGACATTGGTTTCTTTTTCGGTTTACTTGTTTTTGTGTATATTTGTACCGCCTAGAGGTTTGTGCGGCCTCATTTTTTAGCGATGACTTTGTGATCCTCAATTCAGAATCTGTCAACAATAATCTATTATAACATATTTGCACCGTTAGTTCTTGTGTGTTCTTTGTTTATTCTTGTGTGTTCTTTGTTTATTGTGATCTGCTACTAGGAGATTTGTTATGCTTGTTTGTTGTGTGCTTATTCTTTTCAGATCAGATCAGATCAAGAATTTGGTCATCGAAAAAAATATACTTTGATGACATCTTCTTGTAATGTGTTTCTGTTATTAAATAAAAATAGATCAGGTGGATGACCCTAATAACTCTCATCAATTTTCGCAAAATTAAAAGAGAGTTAACACTGTTAAATTCTATTATTTGTATTTGAAATTCCAAAAACCCAAAATACTAGCAACACCCAACTGTCTAATCCCCATCACCCAGTGACTTCTGCATCGCCGAAGCCTCCAAACCGTGTCGCTGGACTTGCCGCTGAGCCAGCTTCCTACTCTCTCTCTTACACTTTGACTAAATCCAGCCAACGGAGAGAAAATCTCCGATTCTAATCATCGACATTCAGTTCAATTCAAATAGTAGGGCTTCAATTTACGTCCAATTGCAGATTATCATTCAATCGCTATCTAATGCTTGTTTTAAACTCATTGTAACAATCTAATGCTTGGATCTTCAAAGCATGAGTTTGAGGGGATGATAAAGTATATGAATTGATGAGTGAGATTGTTTCACTTGTCATAAGATTAGAAGTTCTTTTAGTTAACTAGTTGAGATTACTTTGTATAAATAGGAACTTTCATGTATTACTTGCTCATTAAGAAATATATACACAAAGATACATATTTTTCTCATCTTCTTCTCTTTGTACTAAAACTGTTCTTCCTCATTACACACTGCAAGATCTTCATACTATATAGGTTAACATTCAACACTAAGATAGAACCTTATCAACCTAGTCAGGTAAACCCTAATCACATAGTCTGATAGAGTTTATGAAGAGATAAGTATGTGAAGGGATAAAACCAAAAACCATTACTAATTATCTTGCATGTTAAATATGCACAAAAACATAAAACTAGTCATGCGGCAAGCACCTATGCTAGGGTTTTGTGCAGACTCAGAATCATATGGGCTTTAACTAAAACCTAGTTAAGTTAATCATACAAATAAACCCACAACTAAATAGCTCATTTTATACTACATTAATGCATAGGAGTGCAACTTAGGTTGGGCCAATCCGAACCATCTCATGTCCAACCCGACTTTAAACCCGAACAAGCGGGTTTTTCTTTTTAGTTATAACGCCCCCCCCCCCCCCCAAACCCAACCCAATTTCAACCCGTTCACTGATTGGGTTGAGTTGGGTTGATCATTTGCTCATCTATCCCTAATCCTACCTAACCCGACTAACCAAACCTAATATAACCAGATTGTAACCCATATCAATTAATGCTCATACTACACCCAAGTGTGCCAAGTCCAAAAACCAACGCCCTTTCTAATAGTTTTTTTTAATAAATCACTCTTTATAATTACTTAAGCCTTTAGGAAATAAGAGGCTTTGATTAGTCAGCCTATATTCGTAGTCTCTAATCCTAAAGCTTTATAGTAGATTGATTTATGGAATTAGAGTTAGCTAGCTTTGATGATACTTGACTTAATTTTTTTAGGAATTCTTGGAAGCTAAGTTGTTACAAGATTAAACTTGAAAAAGTTGGGCAACCCAAACCCAACCCAAGTAAACCCGAGCCCAAATGAACTCAAATGAAACGCAACCCGAACCCAAGCCCAAGCCCGAATTGTAAAAGTTGGGTTAGGATTGGATTGACCTTCCAGCCCGCCTAACTCGCCTGAGTTGCATCCCTATTAATGCATATGCATGGCAATGAACTTACACGCTTAAATTCAGGGCCAGTCTAGCTCAGTGTGGGTTGGGCGACCGTTTGGGCCCAAAAAAATTGGGGGCACCAAAATTATTTGGTTGTATATTCGTATATACTTTTATAAGAGTATAAATTCATAAAATTTGGTTAAATTACAAAGAAGTTTAACTAGAACTAGTGGTTTCGGTTCTTTAAAATTAACAAGAAACACTATGTGTGTTTATTTACCTTCCAATTTTTACGAATTTCTTTCATAAGAGTATACCTTTATAAAATTTGGTCAAATGGTCAAGAAGTTTAACCAGAAGTGGTCGTTTATGTTGGTTAAAATTAACGAGGAGGTTTTGGGTTCAAAACACTAGTGCGTTTTTTTACTTTCCAGTTTTTACGAATTTCTTTTCAAAGTTTAATCAGAAGCAATGGTTTCTGTTGTTTAAAATTAACAAAATATCTTGAGTTCAAAATGCTATGTGCTTTTCTATTTTTATTTTTATTTTTCCATTTTTTTATGAATTTATGTTTGGTTTTAATTTCTTTTAATTACTAGCTAGTTGCTCACACACCCTGACCCGGAAGGTTCACCTGGACTTCAAATCGAGTTGTGTTGGCCGACACCGGAAGGTGACAAAGCCATGGAGTGTAATGATGTGGAATATGTGAATAAATTTTAACCTAGAAGTGCCTAAATGGAAGAGTGCACATGTGAGCGCGAATGAACCAATTTCACACGTGATGTCAGAGCATAATTAAAGTACAGTAGAAGTAAAAGATGAATTATACTGTCAGGAGTATTCTCATAACAATGTTTTGCCAGAAATCCTCGTCGACACGAAAGCTCTGCCACTAAAACCTGGAGGGACGAAAAACAAGGGTGAGTGGGCCTAAAAGAAATAAATCTTTGTAAAACCTTTTTGAAAATGTTATAACCCCTCACCGTAAAACAAGTATAGTTTCCACATATAATATACTACATATAGTATGAAAACGTTTATTGTAAATAGTAATATCACCAGAATGCAACAATTCACGATATTCAGCATATAAACTGGATGACAATCGTTAATCATAATAACTCGAATGAACGAACATATAATATCGGATGCTCATCGACATATGCTGACACATGAGTTCATGTAGGGGTATTCTGACATAACAAAACTGGGTGTAATAATAATTTACGCTCTAGTACTACACTCACGTGAAGACTGGCGCTACGCTCATCACATACGAGTCCTAATTCCCTATAGCAATCTAGGTCAGGACTAGCATCTACAATGGATCCAAAGTGAGTGTACGGTGCGATGTGAACATACACGTGAAAGACGTGGTCCTGGCCTCGGACGAGTACTAACACTGGTGTAGCACACGATGAGCAGATAACATAAATATAGTCATGCCACAATGATTTGATAATTCTAGTCAACATATATTATTCATGGTTGCAAATATAATTAAGGCATCCCATAATAGTACACATACCTATGCATCCCGCAGGATTCTGAATAATTTCATAATTCTCAACATTATGACCTTTCTTATAAACGTTAATTTAATTATGGCAATCACATAGAAAATTCATTATTAAATATGTATGTGAAAACTAACCAATATATATGCTATATAAAAGAAAAGACCTACTCAAATCATGTTGTCGGGTCGAACCCGTCTCGTGGCCATCGGAGATCCTTGTGATGCGTTTCACCTAGAAACAAAACCATTTACATAAATATATAACGCACTAACGTATATACGCGTTTTCGTACGAAGTACGGCTAATAAAAAAACTTACGGACGGCGGAATCGAGTTCGGCACATCGAGAAACCTAAGGAGGGACATTTGGTTCCTTCACACGCCGCACAAGACGACCACCCTTACGCGTTCACGCGCGCCCACGCGCGTCCACGCGCCTATGAGTACAAACGTACTCACCTTCTTCTTGAAGCACATGTTCGGCCTGATTTATGGCCCAACTTCTAGAGCTAATATCTAGCTCAATTCACCACCAAAATCAATGATACAAAAACCAATTTGAAGCTAGAAATGCAGGGAATTGGTCTATACCTATTGGAAGCCCAGTCGTAATAGGTGTTGGTCGGGAAATTGGTCTAAAAATGGTCAGATGACCATGGTTTTCATTTCCCAAAAAACTGGAAAATTTCTACCCAATGTTCTTGCGTTCCCAGCTTCACTAAGACGACATTCATGGTTAAGTAATATTAGATCAAACTCGATACAAACAAATCATCGGTTTGTACACACCCAGATAGCTCATTACTCGAATGAAGGTTGGTAATTGTACTGTGGTGGTAGTTCAATAGTCAGAGGGATCGCCGGAGTGACGAGGTGGTGTGATGGTGTTACTGTTGCACCATTTCGGTTCAAGCAAATGAAGATGGAAGACTTTAAGATGAGAGAGTTTGAGAGTGTAGAGAGTAGGGTGAGGTGGTGATCTGGATTTTTGAAGCTCGTTGGAGTGGCACCATCGTAAGTGGCTGGTGGTGGTGGGTCAGTGCTCGCTGTTCCGGCGAGGGTGGTATGGTGTGGCGTGGGCTCTCTGCAGTTGCAAAAAGAGAGAGATGATAAGAAGTTGAGAGAAAGAGAGAGGTGAAGGTAGAGAAAAAGAGAGTGAGTGACAAATAAGAGATGGGCCGAAAAGGTGGGAGACACGGAAGAGAGGGAGAAATGGAGTATGGGCCCCACCGGCTCACAAAACAACACACACACACAAAAGAAATCTCCCAACAGGAAATTACCAAATTGCCCTTCATGTTCGTAAGTCCGTAAAATCTTCATCGTAGCTCCAAACCCTATTCCACTTGTGCCCACATGTTTATCTCATTGAGTACTACACAAATACGTTAAAAGAATGGGTCGTACGTCCCTTTAAACGATGGTCAACAAAAGTCAACAAATATCACCTCAAGGGGCATTTTGGTAAATTCACATTTTAAAAATTTATCAAATTGTAAAATTAGGGACGGGTTATTACATTGCTATGTGGATTGCAATTTTTAGACATTCATTCCAATTCAAGTCTAACCTTCAACAAAGAGTAATGTGTAGACCAATTTTTTAGACCAAATTTTCAAACCATATGAAGTGTCACAAATAAGAAATAAACACGTTAATCAACACTTAAGTAATAATTCAATTATCAACAATCACATCATATGGTTTACACAATTTGATTTAAAAATTTGGTATCCCTAGCAATAGCCTTCAAGAAATTAATGTATGTATGTCTTGACCAATACTATATTTAATTTAGTGCTCATTCATTACTTATACATATCAATTAAAGACTCAATTCTCTCAATACAAAATATGTCACGCCCCGATCACAACATACGTCCAGAATCGACACATGACGTCACCAATACCCATACATCTAACATACCCCGCCTCTGGGATATGTACAAAGCATAAATCAAGATTCAAATTTCATAGCATTTTTCGTACAATTTATGGTTGCATCTAACCTCTTCGTTAGACTGCCTACGTACCCTCAATAGGGATCAAGCCATTCGTAGTTCAACGTTTGTCAAACTTTAATCTTTTCGTAAAATACTTATAGTGAAAAAATCATAGAGTACCACACTACACATCAACCATAAGCCATACACAATTATCATCTTGTCATGCACGCAGGTATGCTATGCCCACACATATATTTTCCACTTCATCCTTCATATAAATCACTACATTTCACATGATTCTCCATTTCATAATATGCAACATCTCAAAGAACAATCAACGGATCATCAGGCTATTTTCTAGCCAAAATAGTCAACGAGTCTAATTATAATGACAAAAATCACAACCAACATTATTCCACAATCACATCAATCAACAACACATAATATACCAAAATGCAGGGCTAGAGCAACACAGTTTGGCTGAAGCCTACATCTCTGAAGTTGATATCAATCCAAGAAACTAACAAGTTAATGATACGATTCCGGACCATCACTCAACGGAATCCAAACAGAACTTAGTTCCGAACCATTCAACAGAACCGAACGGAAGTTCAAGAAGCATAACTATGGCTCGAAGGAACAAGACATGATTCAAGTTACTCAATTCACGAAGACTCAACAAAACGAACTAATATCGAGCAACAAATCCCCATCACAATGGGTTATCGGTCCATTACTAGATCTCACATCTCCCAAGCAATTCAATAGGCATTTCAATCACATGACACAACCAATTTCAATACACAAGTCAAATCACATTTCACTACATCGTACCAATCACTATGCTTCCAACATTATATCTCTATCCATAGCTTGTAACATATCAGGGAATCACGAAGCACAATATTAATATTTAATTACGTTAATCAATCAGTGAGATAGCACATCATTTCACGAGTTTAATTAAAGAACTCTACATAATTCCCTACTTGAGTTATGAATAATAACATGATAATTCTAATTTGTATGCACAAGATCCATTGTGCGTAATTCTCATTCACTCGAATCTAGGATTCTAAAATAACCTTATGGAAATGAGCAAAAGCAAGGATTCCGGACCACTCAACGGAATCCAACAACACTGGGTTCCGGACCACTCAACGGAACCAAATTACAAGTATGAGATAATCTATAAAAAGAAAGACCATTGATCATAGTTTATAACCTCAAATATAAGTTCGTAAATATGAAAACATAATCAAGTCTCTAACAACTCCGAAGAAGTCACCCAGACATCCAACGACTTATCCCATTCAAACCATCAAGATTCTCAAAAACCATCATTCATATGTACATTAAAACTAGGGCTAGAGGGACGCAATTCAACTGAAGCCCACATAAGTAACCAAACAGGAAGTGGCCCCCCCCCAAAGCAGATTAACCAAGCAGAGCCACCCTTAAGAAAGTAACCAAGTAGGCAGTTACCCCCCAATGCGGATTAACCAAGCAGAGTCACCCCTACAACTATTAGGAAGTGATCACCCAATGCGGATTAACCAAGCATGATCACTCATAAGCGTACATGGCCATAAGGATTTCCCAACGCGGGTTAACCAAGCGCAATCCATATATAGTATGGTCCCCTAATGCGGATTAACCAAGCAGGACCACTAATGACCCCCTAATGCGGATTAACCATGCAGAGTCAAAATAATCAGGTAGGTAGTGATCACCCAATGCGGATATACCAAGCATGATCACTCCTAGAATGCGTATGGTCCCTCAAAGCGGATATACCAAGCATGACCATCCATGTACAACTACTACATGGTGTAGTAAACTCAACACCTCAACTTATCCACATCTCAACCCCTATGAGTTACAACGTAGTCACCTACACCATCACTTCTCGAGGTCACCACTAATATGTCACCCAAGCATATAAGTGCTACAACATACCTCTAATAGGATTCTAGGATCACATTGTCATAAAAATAATCATACTCATCATTCACATTACTAAAAGGATAATTAAACTCACATATATCATAACCATCATCAGTACACAAGCCAAATCATGCTAATAAGCATATGTCTACGGCTAAATATATAAAATCACATTTCAATAGAAATCACATTTATAACACCAAGCCATATTCACAAATGATATAAATATAAGAATTTAAAGTATTGTCAACTGTTAGAATATCCAAGTGGTGGACCTATCTAAATATACTCAACCAACAACATTTCATAAATCGAATGCCACACATCGGAAAATTTGATTTTTTCCAAAAATTCTCATATTTTACAAGAATGAAGATCTCAACAAGGGAAACATTATTCACAACTAGGCCAACAACAAATTCTAACCGGAAACCATTCAAATTCATCGGGGAAAACTGGGTTTCAAGGGTTTTAAACACCCAACTCTAAAACGAATACGAAAGCACAAACCAAGCATACCAACTTGGAGATTATGAAGAGTAGATGAAATTTCATACCTCACTCGAAGGAAATGGTTGCCGGAATCACCGGAAAAATGACACAATCGCCGGAAAACCCACGGGACTTTGCTGCCTCGAACTGGAAAAGTGGATCAGAAAATGGGAAATATAACACCACAGGGTCGTAGGGCTCTTGAAGAGCTTTCCATGGACACCAAGATCACCCAAAACGGAGCTCGGATGAAGAAGATATGAACGGGTCAAGTTTATGGGTCAAAAGGGTCGAAAATGCCCAAAAACGGGTCAAAATCAGACACTCCTTCCCTTTTTTTTTTTTTTTTTTTTTTCTATCCGTTCCTTTTTATTTTCCATTTGTTTAAAATAAATTAAAATATATAGTTTAGTAACACAACTTCAAATATCCGTAACTATACCGTTAAAACTCGAACTCGCAAGCGGCTTTCGCCTATACGTTCGTGATCTCAAAATCTATTCAACGATATAAATTGTGACCTCGAAAGGTCTACGGATTTTAAATAATTAATCTCCAAACTTCGTAACTAATTTAATTAAAATCTTAATTCAAATAAATTAAAATAAATTCTTGAAAAATAATATAAAATCTCAATAATACAAATACGTAGATTATAACAGTGAAATCCAGGAACGGGATTTCACAAAATAAATTAGTTTTTCCATATTTCTAAATTATTGAGTTTGAAATGCTTTTCTAAGTATTATTTTTTTAAAGTCTTGCGTATGAAAACAAATATTTTTTCTTATATAAAGTTAAAGCACATTTTTAAGGTCGCCCCGGGCCTCAAAAATGTCAAGACCGGCCTTGTGTAGATATTTTTGAAATTTCTTGACGTTCTTGAACTACAAGAGACAAACTTAAACTCAACGGTTACATACAAAATATACACAAGTCTAAATAAATTACAGAGACAAGCATTTTACTAGAAATTGCTTATTTACACTAGCTAACAAAATGTTATCAAGGACGTGATATTAGTATTTGTATTTTTTTTTGTCCGACTCGCCTAAATGGATACAAATAGTAGAAACATGTTTTACTAGTTATATTATTACTTTTTTTTTTGTCAAAAGTTATATTATTACATTTGATAACAGAAACATTATAATAATCGAACAAAAAAAATGTTTGTACTTGTATTTTTATTCGCGATATTTAATGTTTCTAGTGTTTGTATCTATTATAGTATATGTTTCTAGTGTTTGTATCTCTTATAATATACTTCTAGTGTTTTATCCATTTACATAATATTAGTATAGTATTTATATTTTTTTCTACTATTTGTATCTATCATGTAAAGCTATCGTAGCATATCTGTTGCGATTGTGGTATATTAAATAGGCGTCTATCTCACTCGAATGTTTCATGGACTTGAGTTTACGATCATACTGCTGAATTTTCGTACATTTTTTCGTTTCGATCAATCTGGTTTTTGCAACAACACTACATTGTTCCAGGTAATAGAGTTTTCATGGAGAAGGTACGGCAATGGAGCTGTTGCATCCTTGGGGCATCAGCAGTGGCGGTGCTTGCTTTACTCTTGTTCCTTCCTAATAATGGTGATTTTGAGAAGACGATTTCTGTAAGGAGATCTCTAAGGAGCAGGCATGGTAGTATTGGAGGAGACGTTTTTGGAATTCAGATGCTACAACGGACTCGTAACTTGGTGGAGCTAAACAATGGCCTTGTTCGACTCACTTTTTCTTTTCCCGAACGAGACGTGGTTGGAATCCAGTACAAGGGAATTGACAACTTGCTTGAAGTCAAAACTAATCCACAAGGAGGTTACTGGGATCTTAACGCTGGGAACTATGGTTATTACACTCTATATGGAACAAAATTTAAGATTGTTACAGCGACGCCAGACCAAATAGAGATATCTTTTACTAAAACTTACGATGTTTCCCTCGGTAACGTGACAATTCCCTTGAATGTTGACAAGAGAGGTACATAATGCAGCGTGGTCTCACTGGGTTTTACACGTACGCCATATTTGAGCGCCTAGGAGGGTGGCCACAATTGCATATCGATCAGATTAGAATTGCTTTCAAGCTTAGACAAGATAAATTTAAGTTCATGGTTGTATCAGACGACATACAAAGGTTCATGCCAACAGCCAAAGACCGTGGCAAAGGTCGGCAACTTGCCTATAAAGAAGCTGTTCTTTTAACGAATCCAAGCAATCCTGAGTTTAGAGGAGAGGTGGATGACAAGTACCAGTACTCAAGGGAGAACAAAGACATTAAGGTTCATGGTTGGATTTGCATGGATCATCACACCCAGTGATGAGTTTCTCACAGCGGGGCCATTCAAGCAGGTACTTACATCTCATGTCGGCCCAACTGCCCTCTCTGAGTTTCAGAGTGGTCACTACGTTGGGAGCGAAGTTGGGATGAGCTTTGCAGAAGGGGAGCCATGGAAGAAGGTTTTTGGGCCAGTCTATGTGCATCTGAACTCAGACGTTCCAGGCTCGAATCAGTCGAATATGTCCCTCTCGCTGTGGAATAATGCTAAAGAGCAGATGCTTAAAGAAGTAAATAGTTGGCCATACAATTTCATTGAGTCCGAAGACTTTCCTAGCTCCGATGGACGTGGATCAGTTGCCGGTCAACTACTAATACGGGATTCATACATTAACGAGGGCGTATTTGGGGCTAGTTCTGCTTATGTGGGATTGGCTGCACCTGGAGACGTGGGATCATGGCAAAGGGAATGCAAGGGCTATCGGTTCTGGACTCGAGCCGACAATCAAGGTAATTTCCTCATTAAAAATGTTCGACCCGGGAACTATAGTCTGTATGCAACTGTTCCTGGAATTATTGGGGACTACAAATATGAGGCTATCGTTACAATAGAACCAACAAGTGAAACAAATTTGGGTAGTCTCACCTTCGAACCTCCGAGAAGTGGTCCAACCCTGTGGGAAATTGGCATCCCTGATCGATCTGCAGCCGAGCTCTACATACCGGATCCATATCCATCAATGGCAAACCATCTGTTCAACAACAGTCACACAAACAAGTTTAGACAATATGGCTTGTGGGATCGGTATGCTGATTTATACCCTGACCATGATCTCATCTACAACGTTGGTACTGACAATCACCGTGACAATTGGTTTTTTGCTCATGTGACAAGGAACATCGGAAATGATATGTATACGGGAACCACATGGCAAATTTTATTTCAACTTCAAAATGTAATGAACACCGGAGATTATACACTCCAGTTGGCATTGGCCTCAGCAAACGGTGCAGAACTGCAGGTTCGATTGAACGACCAGAGCCCCAACGACCGACATCATTTTACAACTAGGCTAATAGGGAAGGACAATGCTATTGCAAGGCATGGAATTCATGGTTTGTACCGGCTGTTCAGTGTTGTTGTGCCAAGCTTTCGACTACGAGAAGGAAACAACACTATCTATCTTACTCAGTCCAGAAGTGCAAATGGCCCTTTCTCGGGTATCATGTACGACTATATCCGGCTAGAAGGATCTCCTCCGAAGTGATCGTATAGGTTGGAAAAGTTAGCTAATTAAGTTTTGCAATTTGATTTACTTTTTAAGTTAAGGTATTTTTAGTATTTGATATTTATAGTGTTTTGCAGTATGTTGCGATTTTTCCCCTAATTTCAACTAGAGTATAACATTGTTTTCTGATTTATTGTTTATTTTATGTTTATTTCAGAGTTAGAACTATATAATACAAGTTTCGACAAGTTAACAACGAAAGCATTTGTATGAAATATATGGTATAAATCACGTTTCTGAATTACAATATGAAACATGGATTACTTCATGTCCACTAACATGACCAGATTTGAAAATAGTCTTGGATTAAACACTACTGAAACATGCAAACTCCAAGGTTTACTCATCCTCCTGGCCTCGGCCGCAACCTGGCAAGTTTGGTGGTAACAATGACATCCAACTGGGCAGCACGCTCGAAAATCTCCCTTCTCTTCCGGGTGGAAATGTTTTGTGTTATCTCCTAGGTCCGAAATGTTATTTGCTGATGCGACACATAAATAAATTCTACAAATTTAATTAAATTAAAAATAAATTAGAAATAAGTTCAATAATTTAATAATTAATTAAAAAGTTTGTCAACCCATGAACTCAGTCCGGCAATTACCTCCAATCCCAACCCACTCTTCTACCTCCATCTATGGTAGCCTTCGCCATCTTTACTTTGGAAAAAAAATAAAAAAAATAAAAAATCTCAAGACACTCATCTTTTCACCCTTCAACACCCTTCACTGAAATTGACCAGGATTGAGACCACCTTTGGCGATAGCTTGAATTGATGACGACTTATGTGACATCACTGTTGACGTTTGGGTGATCAACATCCTTACAACCTTAATCTTGGAGAGCTTGTTGAGCGCTCCATTGGTGATCATGGTGATACGAAGAACGGCTAGCTAGCTTTGCCTTGAGATAATCTCATTGTGTATAACAAAAATTTTGATGGAATTGTGATCAATGGACCATATTGATTTGTGACACCTATTTTCAAGGACTATATTGATTGATTTTCAATTTTAGGGACAATATTTATATAGTGTGGGTCAATTTTAGGGACCATTTGTGATAAAAGCCTGTAAATCTTGTGGGATCCATTTATGTGTCACATTAGCATATAACATAATTTTTTTGACAAAATTATGATGGAAGGTTCACATTGATTTGCAACACTTATTTTTAGGGACTACATTGATTGACTTTCAATTTCAGAAATCATCTTCATTGTGTGGGTCAATTCAAGGGACAATTTTTGATAAAAACCCTTCTTTTTATGACCTCAAAAAGAATTTCAGGCTTTTTTTTTAACAAATAATATTACTTACACTAAAAGGGAGGGAGTGTGCTTAGCCTCATAATGAGTTAGCAATTACCCAACTATTTTCATACAACTTTCAGTTTTCTTTTAATTTGAAAATTAAAAACGGTTATCAAAGAAGTTTAAAATTGGCCATTTTATGGAGGTGGCCTTCTTTACGGGTGTCAAATTAGAGAGTTTGTGTGAGGGAGGGAGGGCACCGCCCACCCTCCCGCCGAGATCAAAGAATCTGTGCCGTTGAAAATTGATCCAACGACAACAAATAGGGGCTCATTTTAAAAGTTATAATAATATCAGCCGTTGGATCAAATTTCAACAGCACGGATTTCTTGATTTGGTTGATTAGGAGGAAGATATCTGAAGATGATCCCTTTCTAAATTAGGGTATGGTGTACTGATTTTTATTTGTGTCTAGTCTGCATGGATACATGGTCGGGTTGCCAAGCCACAACAATTCTCCATTTTATGGCACAAATTATGATAATAAACCCAATTTAAAGGAAGAAGCGGAAAGAGAAATAATAAATACACATTATTTTTAGTCTTTTACACACTTATATTTAATTATATGTAAAAATAGATGTGTAATAAATTAAAATAATGGGTGTGAAAATTAGGTCCAGAACTGAAAAGCACGTTACAGGCCCTGTCACACTGGCACATATAAAAATACAAAATATGCCATGTGTATTATCTGAACGCGCTGGGAATAAAACTGCGAATCTGGATCTTTATTGGATTCTCTTTATGAGAATCTTTAGAGATTCGTGAATCGTGTCCGTTTATCATATATCATACCGTTAGAAATTATTTTTAATAAAAATTAAACACAAACAGTACCTGATAAAATTGATTGTATAATGTACGATGAATGAACACGATTCACGAATCTTCATGAACCTCACCAAAGGAATCCGAAGAGGATCCTATTGGTAAAACTGCAACCGTTGGTACTGTTGAGTGTTTGACATTTTATCCTCCAACAAAAGTGCTAGAGAAATAGGGATTCTAGGAATTTTGTAATCATGTCCGTTCATCGTACATCGTGCGATCAGTTTTCGTTAGCTACTATTTATATTTGAATTTTAAAATTTAAATGATTTATGACCGTACGATGTACGATAAATGAACACGATTGCGAAATCCCTAGCATCACCAGGCCGGATCCTTTTCCGAGAAATAGAGGTGTTTGACATTTGAGGGTGGCAGATAGATCATGTTCACAGAATCTTACGCAAATATCAGGTAACTAATAAGGAGGCAGATTCTCTACCCTCCCACTTTCCGTGCCCTTCTGTTTGTGTGGTCACAATTAAGAAAAAAATAAATAGTAATATAAAATGTTGACGTGGCTTAACTGTGACCACACAAAACAGGAGGGCACGGGAAGTGGGAGCGCAGACAATCTGCCTCCAACTAATAAATCATACGCTTTCACAAAGAATTCCACAATTTTCTGGCTCACAATTTGATCAAGCTATCATCTTCTTGCTTATCTATATTCTCTTCTGTTCCATCATATATATTATTGCCCCACTTAAAAGTTTTTATTCTCTTCAGCAGTGGAATCGAATTTATCAATTACCCTCTACTTCTGTGGTTGAATTTATATCTTCTTTAATATATATTTCTGCAAAAAAACTTGTTTCCATTTCAAGCCCTCTATTTCTGAATTTCTGAGTTCAGCCCATGGTTGATTTTCTGCTTATATGTTCAAATAAGTTATTGAATATTTTTTCAGAGGGATCTACTGCTTGTATATGTTCTTGATTTAGATTTGATTTGGATTCAGTCAAAGGGGACTCCGCAGAAATTTCGATAAAGTCCTTTCGCTAATGAAATTTGTCTTCAAAGTTCATCTCACTTCAATTTTGAATCCCGGACCTGCAGTCAAGCCCTCATACTTTTGAGTAAGAACTAAGTTTGGTTTAATTATGCATCAAGTTACCACTAAAATGGGAATTGACCCAATTGTGTATTTTGCAGATAATATTTCTTGTGTGTTTAGCTTCAAATTGTTCTTATTTCAAGTAATCAAAGAAAACATGGATGATGGGGAGGTGGTTACTTCAGACCATGCTTTGCTTCCAAATCCCAATTCCTCTAGCAATTTTCATGGTTCACCTTATGAAGATACATTTTTCGATGAATTTTTGAAGACCGCGCGGACGTGCACTCACACTCACACTTGCAACCCACCTGGCCCTGATGCTGCACATACACACACTTGCTACCACACACACACCCAAGTTCTTTCATCGGAAGATGATGATGGTACCAAGAATAAAGATCATTCCATCCCGAGACCACGAAGAAGAAGGCCTTCGGGAAATAGAGAAGCAGTTCGGAAGTACAGGGAGAAAAAGAAGGCACATACAGCTTATTTGGAAGAGGAAGTCAAGAAATTGCAGGTGTTGAACCAGCAACTTGTTAGGAAATTACAGGGGCAGGCAATTCTTGAAGCAGAGCGTTTAAGGCTGAGAGGCCTTTTGCTGGAACTTAGAGGAAAGATTGTTACTGAGTTGGGTGCTTTCCCCTTCGAAAATCAATGTAACAGTAATTCTTATTTCGAGGACAGCCAGTGTAATCTGCAGTCTAGTGTTGGGGCAATGGGACTTCGTTGTCAAACCGATTTACCATGCTTCTGTCCGCCTGTTGGGTCATCCGTTCAGGCTAGTATCGGTGCAAGGGGGGAAACAATGGTGCCATCAGGAGGAAATTGTCAGCCTGCAGTAATTGATTGCCGAGCAAACACAAATGAGGCTTCAACACAAGCTAAGTAACTTAGTGAAGCAACTATAGTATTAGCATGTTAGTTTCTTGTATATACCAGGGTAATTACCCGTATACTAGTCCTAGATATTATTATAAGTCTATAGGGGCATGTTTACTATTTAAGAAAGAGAATAAAAGGCATGGGTATCATTCCCATTCCCGAAAACGCTAGGAATGAAAAGAAAAATGGGCCTCGTGTTGTGAATATGTGTTGATTGATTCCCGATTTCAGCAAGGTATTATTAACAAGGGACTCGTAACAAGGGGTTTATCCTATAACTGAACAGTTTGGGTATCATCCTTTATATTTTACGTATGATTCTCATTCCCGAAAACGGAAGTAAACATGTTCTAGCATGTTTAGGGTGAAGTTTAATACAGTGTACAAGACGTGTAGTTTCATGTTCATATATATCACGTATATAAGACTTGCCTGCTCTCTTGTTTCTTGATGCATGGTTATAAAACTTTTGTGGATGGAGTTTAATCAGAAATGAAGTCCTTTCAGTCAGTAACTTAATCTATATGATGTTAGACAGCAAGATGAAGATGCTAAGTTTTCTCTTCCTATCTTTCTTCTCTCTCAGTCAACTTTTCACGATTCCGTTTTCATCGTTTCAGTCTCTGATTGTCTGAATTGCTTCCCTGGAATTGTTAAACCCTTGAGCTATGAGCAGACCTCATGTTAGAAAGCCAGGTTTTCACAAATGAAGGGTGGTGATGGTGCCACACCATTACACTCCGTAGCGTATAAAGCCCATTTTCAATGATTTACTCCAAAAAAGAACAGATGGCATCGAACTCGATCTTCTGGTGCCCCTTCCGTACAGAAATTCTCTCTTGCAATTGTTTGGGCCCAAAATATTAATTTGGGCCGAGGACAGAACCATTCTCGGCCCGGAAGGCCTGGCAACAAGGGAGCCTTGGGCCGTTCGGTTCGTGGGCCTATAAAACTAGGCCGGCTAGGTTGTGCTACATTTGCGAAGCCGAATCCTAATGCAACAAGGAGTCTCGGCAAGTCGGATAACCAGGAATGGATTCAACTCAATAAGGGACTAGGTTCACAATCCTAGTGAAGATAGGACTGGTCGAACTAGGTTTGATCCGGAGAGAAAATCCTAGTCCGTGTAGGGTTTCAAGCCGAATTCGAGGAATTCCAATGCTATAAATAGGGGTGATTGTGCAACGTTCAAGATCCACACAAAATCAATACAAAATTGCCCTGCGCAAATCCTCAACAACTTGAGAACTTTTTCTTTTTCTTTTTCGCTGACACATCTTCCGTTGGCATCAACAGCACTGTGAAAGCAACCGGTGATATCTTAAGTCGGCATAGATAGCTCTGTCACCGTAGAATTGGCCGAACTCGCAGTACCTTCCGTTGGCATCAACAGCACTGCGGCGGGCACGGTCAATTGTCTATCCAAGTCTCGGTCGAGAAGGGTTTCTAAATCCTTTTTTGGTCGAGGTCATCTCATTAGTCTTCTCGACGAAGTGAGGTGTTACAGTTATTACATTCGGCACATTGAAAGCCGAATTCGATTTGTGAGCTTCGTGATAATAGTAACCTTGTCTTCAGGTTTGAGAATCCAGGAGGCCGAGACGTGTTCCTTTCTCGGCCGCAATCGCAAGACGCAGAAGTCAGTAGCGCGACCCAACGCGACATCAACAAATTTACTCCTCGGCCGAGCTCGGCCGACGAGTTGGCACGCCCGCATTCACCGAAGGACGTAGTTAGCTTTTAGATTACTCGGTCTGCGCGCCACGTAGGCTTTGTAGTTTTTAGGGTCAACAGCAATTAAGACAATATCTTACTGGAATCACACATTTGATAAATGCTTGCCATGTATTCAAAAAGTACAACATTGGTCGAATAGATGCTTATCACATAGTGTTTTTGGTTACACTAGTGTCTCTCTTTTTTCGTTCTATGGTTAGTCACAACCCTACTATATATAGTATTGATTTGAATCGAGATGCAGTAAGTTGAAAAGGATAGATCCTAACCATCAAGATTTTGATCAACCTACACTAAAATACACTAAGGAAGAGAGAGAAGAGTTTGAATCCGAGATGCAATGGATTAAAGAGAAAGACCTAACCATTAGGACAATCCACCACTTCTTATACGGCTGAAAGTTTTGTTAGTCGGAATAGGATCCTCTCCGGATCCTCTTTGTGGGGATCTGAAGGATCAATCAATCTTGTCCATTCATCATACATCGTGCGGTTGGAAAACATTTTAAAATTTAAATTAAATATAAATAGTACCTAACAAAAACTGGTCGCACGATGTATGATGAACATACATGATTGATTAATTCATGGATCCCCACAAAGAGGATCCGGAGAGGATCCTTGTCCTTGTTACACTACAAGAATTGTAACTATTAAGGGCATTAGATTATATGCGGATATGTGGATTTGCCTCTATTAATCTTCATTAAGAGCATAAATAAATATTTGCCTCTATTACTACTTTTAGATGCGTAAGAAAATGCTTGTATTCAAATTTAGATATTAGAGGCAGATAAGTAAGCCTCTAATATATATATATTTTTTATTTTAATACTAGCATATGGGCACACACAAAGTGTGTGAATATATATATATATATATATTTTTTTTTGAAATAGATGGAGAGAGGAAGAGAGTGATAGAGAATGTGGAAGTGAGAAAGTTTTTTTTTTTATTTTTATTTATTTATTAGAGATATGTTACGATTACATGTAGGTGAGGTTTTGAAAAAAAAAAGCAAATTTTGGTTGTGTGAAATTACATTTATGCCCCATATTTCTTATTCATGTTATGTTTTAATTAAAGGGTTAAACTGGTAATTTCATAGGATTCTGGTTGACAATGAGTGTTTTATTAATTAGTAGAGATACATTTCTAAATTCAACATATATTTTCCAAATTTAATAATTTCTATTAGGAGAGGATGTGAATATTTATGCAGTTATATTTAATTATTGGGTTATTATACAAAATGGTTCCTGAGATTTGCATGATCAATAGAAATAGTCCCTGAGATTGAAAATCAATAGAAATGATCCCTGAGATTGTCCATCATCCATGATTTTGGTAATTCCGTTAAAAACTCTTTGGGCAATTTTCAAAGCTTTGTAACTCAATCGATTCTTAACCAAATTCGACCCATAATATATCAAAATGAAGATAAGAAAGTGTAGAACAAGATTATACCTATTTGGAAGCCCAATGATTGCCGGAGACGGCAAAAAAATAGCCTGAAATGTGACTGGTCCGCGGGAAAACTGGAAAACTTGTCTGAAACTGGGTAAATGTTAAACGTTCATAACTTCTTCAATAATTAACCAAATCGAGTGATTCAAAAACGAAAATCATAATTCTCAACGAGACAAAGAGAATGGCATCTTTCTTTACTACTAACTCGCCGTGGTTTGGCCGAAAAACGGCTCGAAAGTGGCTAACTCGAAAATGGTTAGCCACTTTCAAGTTGTTGTCCGACCAAACCATGGCGAGTTAGCCTTCGAAAAAGGTACCATTCTCTTTGTCTCGTCAAGAAGTATTATTTTTCGTCTTTGAATCACACGATTTGGTTGAGTATTGACGAAGTTATGAACGTTTAAAGTTTACCCAGTTTCCGACAAGTTTTCTAGTTTTCCTGCGGACCAGTCACCTTGCAGGCTATTTTCCGGCCATCTCCGGCAACCATTGGGTTTCCAAATAGGTATAATCTTATCCTACACTTTCCTATCTTCATTTTGATATATTATGGGTCGAATTTGGTTTAGAAACGATTAAGTTACAAAGCTTTGAAAATTGCTCAAAATCTTTTTTAACAGAAGGACCAAAATCATGGACGGTAGACAATCTCATGGACCATTTCTATTGAATTTCAATCTCAGGGACCATTTCTATTGATCATGCAAATCTCAGGGATCATTTTGTATAATAACCCTTAATTATTTTGTATATTTCCTTAACGTAATAAATAAAAGAAATAATCAAAACCCTATTTTTCTGATAACTGCACATCAATCTCCCCTATTTTCTCCTCCTTTCACGGCACAAACTTCCCCATCTCCCTTTTCCTTCATATTTCTTGTCATGCTCTCTCTTTCTTTTCGAGATATTTTTTCTCTTATTTCCTTCTCCATTGCTTCTTAATATTGCTACCTTTCTGACACATCCCAATCAAAGTCAAGGTGTGCTGGCCGTCACCCGAAGGTGACATAACCAAAGTGTGAATGATGTAAAAATGTGAATAAATTAAAATCGAAACTAGAACTTATTTAAACTACTAAAGTGAGTATGCAGTAGTGAGTAGAACCCATATAATACAAATGTTCAGAGAATAGATGACAAATAGTGCAGTCGAAACTAGAAAAATACTTAATACACAACGGGATAAGTTCCTACGTTTAAACAGGAATATGTCAGAATTACCGCTAATCCTCGCATGCCACATAGTAGGTCAGCTATCTAGGACATGGAGGGGCGAAAAACAGAAGGGTGAGTGGGCACAAAAACAAAGGTTTACAAAATCCATTTATTTTCTGAACATACTAACCCCTCGCTGTAAAACATGTATAGTTTCCAGAAAATCATACTACTTATAGGTATGAAATCAAATGCATGTCAACAGTAAATCCAGGAGTATGCCACAACAGAATATCTCAACGGCGATATAAATATAATCATGTGCTAAAAAATCTATGCTAGCACGCAAGTCAGAGTCGCCTAATGCGACTTGTACGACTGCACCTATTGCACATCAATCTATGCTAGCACGTGAGTCGGAGTCGCCTAATGCGACTTGTACAACAGGACTAGGTACAATCATAATATACGCTCTAGTGCTACAATCACGTGAAGACTAGTGATACTCGCTGCCACATACAAGTCGGAATTGCCTATTGCAATCTGTATGACATGACTAGCACCTACTTGGATCCAAGGCGAGCGTGCGGTGTTGATGTGAACAACACGTGAAGACTAGCCTGGCCCTGGGCTGAGCACTAACACCTGGGTGTAGCAATGATGAGTAAACTATATGAATATAAGCATGCCATAATGATTCAACAATTTCAATCAACATAATAACCTTACCTATACTTACCTGCACATCTCGTAATTATTTTAGCATTTCACAACAGTACAACATTTATGAGTAGGTAAAATGCATATGAATATGCCATGACTATATATAAATCTCAACCACATAACAACATTTTTAAAATTAATAAAACATGGCATAAAATGCATAAATCAATTTAAAAACATTTGTGGAAACTATAAAGTTTATATATATACACGAAAACAAAAATGGCCACTCACTGATATGTCGATGGATCGTAGCCCCTTAGTCTCACTTGTCCTCGTACGTCCTCGGGGTAAGTTTCCCATATATGCGAAACAACTAATACTAATTGGTTAATAAGGACATACACTAAAAGCTAGGAATAAGTTCTCATAGTTTGCTCAAACGGAAAGTTTAAATGTACGAAAATGTTCTACTCGAAGTCACGGACCCACACGTGTTAACTACTCGCCGGTCGGAGGCCGGATGCGCCTTCATGCGTAGCCCAACCCACGACCACACGCCTGACAGAACCCTAAAGGACGTTAGGAATATTCCGTTAAATAGTAACGGCGTTACTTGACGTCGTTAGAATATTCCGTCAAGTCTGATGGAATATTCGTCATCTTCTCCGGTGGGTTGCCGCTGGCCGCAGTCTGGTTTCGCCGAAAATTGGAAAAAGTGGCCGGTTTTCTGGAAAATTTTCAAACCTTTATAGCTTGTTCATTTCCCAACCATTTTTTACAAACTTTATATGGAAATGAAGCTCTTGAGAAGTAGAACAAGTCTATACCTTTTAGAGGTCCAAAAGGTGGACGAAAGTGGCCTGAAAATGGCTCAAAAGGTTCAGTAAAAAACTCGACTCCTTGAACTCGCTTGTTTTTATGTCGAACCTTCTTTAAACTTGTACTAGGAGCCTCGGGGAGTTGAGTAGAAGCTTCTACAACCTTCAAAACGTCATAACTCGGCGGGATCGCGTCGGTGAAAACTCGTCCGAGTTGGAGCTTCCAAGTTGCTCCTCGTTGACCACTCAAAACTCAACCAACTCATGATCGGTTGGTACGGTTGTGATCGTGGGGTCGAGTGGAGCACAATGGTGGTGGTCACTAGTTCGATCTATGAGTTTGATAATGGGTGTATGTGTTGCAGAGGATGGCTCGAGTGCAAGGAGAGAGAGACGAAGAAGATGAGAGAGAGTGATGTGTTTTCTGATTGGCTGAGCAGAGAGAGATGATGACTGATTGGGTGAAAGAAAGTGGGAAGCAAAATAATTGGTGGTGAGGTGTAAGGCACGGATCCGGTTTTAAAGAAGAAAAAGGATAGGATTTTGTATAGATGAAATCACAAGAAATTTACCGTACCTTATCAAAAACAGTGTTTTTTACACCGAATAATTTAACGCACACTCGTAATGACGAGTACAATTTAATTATGATAGTAAGAAAAATAATTTAAAGCTGCATAATTGCGTCCATGTCACTTTGCCAACAAGGGCATAAATGTCAATTTACACACTCGGGAAGAAATTACATAAGAAATTAGGGACTGGTCGTCAACTTTCAGTATTGTTTGATTAAATTTTTTTCTCTCTCGATCTGCTATTTTGCAGGTATATTTGACGGGGTGTGAAGAATTTGAAGTGAAATTGGTTATAAATCTCTTGGTTGTGTTCCTTATTTATCTTTTCTGTTTTATTTTCGTATACATTAGATGTTTTATTTTTGTATACATTAGATGATGAATTTCATCATGAATCCAGATTGGATGAATTAGGTTTGATTTTTCTGTTTGTTTTGCAGGTTTTGTATGCTATTCGTATTGCGATGGGTAGATGTTTATCCTCGTTTCTCTTCATGTGAGTTCTACTCAAACATTGTTTTCATTATATTGCATTAATTTTATCTGTTTATATGATTTTGTTTTTCTTGTTCGTGTGAAAATTTTGTTACCCAGAAATAGATCAAGGAATGGATCATAGAAGATGCATCATTTTGGTGTATTTGTATTTATCCATCATGTGTCGATCGAAGTTTAATCTTGTATATCTAAAGAGTTTTGAATGAAAAGTAAATTTTGATTCTACTTTTGATGGTATTGATTCCAGATGATACATTATATTTGAACCAAAAAATTTAACACGAAAGAAACCTATTAATATCATTTATGGGGAATGAAAACGTTTTTCAATTAAAACAGGTCCAATTATTTATTTATAGCATTAAATTGTAATATTTGTTAATATTATTAATATTATAATAATACAATAGGGGCAGAATTAAATGTCTTTATTGCTTAATTGCCAGCATGGCATCTAAAACAGTAGGAGCGGAAATAATCATAATTAGGTGCGGAAATTTAGGCTAAATGCTAAATGCTAAACCAAGGCCAGATTCTTCCCGAAATTTAGCCCAGAAATTAGAATTTAAATTTTTTAATATTTATCGGAATTTAAATTTTTTTTAGATTAAAATGTTCATAAAATTAATTTACGATAGTCTACATATTTATTTTTTTTTAAAATTTAATTTAACAAAAAAAATTGCCTAAGTTCATTCTTTAATAATCCCGGGCTAAAATTTTAGGCTAAAACGGTTGGTGTAAAAAAACTGTTTCTGAGCTAAAAGCTAAATTTTCCGGGCTAAAATATTTGGCTTTTAGCCCAACCATTGGAGATGGTCTTAGAGGCGATTATGATATTCGCCACTCCTCCTTACACTTCTTGTAGTGTTAGTCAACCTTTGCACATGATTCTTCCTGTGTTTATTATTTTGTTCCTGTTTCCAATTTTGTTAGTTGTCCTTCGACTATGTGAGGGGAGAAGGTTGAGGAATTTCAAAGAACGGGGAGGATCAAAGAGGCTAAATTGTGAAGTTCATTGTATTGAATATAAGTCCCACAACGGGAAATTAGGAAAATAAAACACAATATATAAATGTATGGTTCCACTCTTAATAACATCAAGGTCTTTTGGGTTAAAATTCAACACCTAATAATAGGTAGGTGGTTAAGTTGGCACAACATCGATGTGATTAGGAGTGGACAATGACATGTCTCTCTGAATATTTGACACATTGTGACTTTGGAACTTGGTTACAATACATCTAAGTACTTAGTACAATCACTGATTAATTATTAGATGTGTAATGTAATGACATCTAACGACCATATTTGACCTTCAGTAGGTGATTGCTTCTATTTCGAAGGCATGATCTTAGGTAGTTGTCTAGGGGTTCTGATTTGAAGAAGGTGACTCCAAACCTTAGTGTGTAGCTACCTCTTTCTTTGTCGTAAAAGATAGCTTGCAATTGTGCATGGTTTCTCTTTCCCTGTGAAGCGAAATCAGCTCTGCAATTGCTCAACAGTAATGGAGAAAATTAATACTTGTGTTTGTGGACATATGCATCACCCGCTCTCTCACTTGCATGTAATGATGGAGATCAAGGGGACATCTTTAATAAAAGGTCAATTATTCATTTTGTCAGATTCCATTTTTATTTATCTTCTTCTATCTTATTAAGGCAAAAGGTTTTATGGTTAAAAATTCAAATCATTTAAAAAATATCCTTTGTTTACAAGTAATAAAAAGAAAAAAAGTTATATGGGGTAAGAGGGTTGAATTGTTTTGCGTTGTGATGCTTTCGTCAAATTAAACACGAAGTTAGTTCTTTTAAGATGGCTATCTTTGTGATCGCTGATGAGGTGGTGGAAACGGTGATGGCGACCGTCGTTTGCGGGTTAAGGATTATGATTTCTTTTTTATTTTCGGCCTTTTTGCTGGATAGACTTTGACTATCCCCACTTTATTGGGCTAGTTTGATGAGAAAGTATTGACTTTTCTCATTAAATGAAATTTCATTTTTTTAAACCTAAAAAAGGAGTCTTTTATTCTCATTACTTAGTTAAGAGGCAAAAGTTGTTTTCTTGCATTTTTTATTTTCACTTTTTCAAAAATAAAAATATTTCTTAATAATTATTTTCATTTTTTTTTATAAAAACTTGAAGCAAAAATTAAAATTAAAATTAAAAAAAAAAATATATATATATATATCAAATCGCTCATAATCAAGAAAGTGAAGCAGCCCCTAGTCACTCACTCACCTACATCCACGAAATTGCTACGTCTCACTATCTTCAAGATCTCACTGATATTGCAAAGACCCATATGAATTGTTCATGCAACATTTTGCCCCATAATATTGTAGTTTAGCGATGACAACTATTTCCCTCATAAACCTCGAGTGAGACATTTCTTGGACAACAGAAGGGCACATGGCAACAACCTCAGCATACCCCGCATGCGAAGCAGCCTACCAACTGGCATCAACATTAATTTTGACAAACTGGGGGCCGGTGGAAACCATTGGGCTGTTGTCGGAGTGACGTGGCTGCTTGACATCAAATTCAGAGCGGGAACACGAGAAGCTTCCATAAACGCACTGGTGTTGGTGGAAATGGCAGCAATCACCTGTTTCAGGTTAATCGGTTGTTGTTGGAAAAGAAAGCAACATCTAGCTTTTCAGATGGTAGCTTCGTTGTAGCTCGTAGGTATCGTCTTTCTGCTCCATGCATTGCGGCGGCTGAGGCACTAGCCATTCTTCATTGGTGCGAGTTGGGTATTTCCTTGGGTCTGAACTCATTTATCATTGAATCCGATTCATTGGAGTCAATTTCATGCCTTAGGGATACAATAACAAATGGCAGTTGGGAGGCTTTTCCCGCTCTAGTAAAGAGCAAGAAACTGGGAGAATCATTTCAAGACTGTCGCTGGTCTTGGATCCCAAGATCAGCCAATATGGCGGCAAACCACCTGGCATCGCGAAGATGATTGGTGATGTGTGACTTTACTTGGGTCGATCGACCCCTATCTTCTCTTGTTCATGTTCTAAACCAAGGTTCTAGCGCTAGTCGGGCGGCGGGTTAGGGCCTAGCGCCTAGGCGGCTAGGCGGGGTCTAGGCGGGCGCCTAGGCGGACTAGGCGGATTTAAGTAAATCCATTATATTTCGTGTAAATAAATGTTTGTTTATACTTAAAATATATATAATTTCATCATAAACTACAAAATAGAATGACATATGTATTACAAAGTATTGGAACATAATGAAAACATGGGGAACAAGCATATAGTGTGTGCCAATTTAAGTATTCAACAAGTCTCCTACAATTTATTGAAAAAAATTAAATGCAAATTGGAAGTTATCTATTTTCTATCAAAGTGAGTCTCAATTTAGGCAGGTGCCTAGGCGGGTCTAGGCGGGCTAGGCGGTCTAAGCGGGCGCCTCAACTGGTCTAGGCGCCCTTTATTAATTTTCAAACGCCTAGGCATTAATCGGGGCGGTGACCAACCGCCTAGCGCCTAGGCGGGGCCTAGGCGGCGCTAGGTGGGGATTTTTATAACAGTGTTCTAAACAATGATGGGTTACCTTGCCCCCCTTAAGTTTATGTATTGATAATGTAAGGGGTGACGTCTTAGCTTTGGTAGCGGCGTTGGGTTCTCTTTCACCCCCTTACACTGCTTAGTTTTCATCCTCGTTATTTTGCTTGCCTCGCAGTAGGCTTTCGTTTGTACTTTTGGCATCTTTGCCCTGATAATGAGAACTTCCAGTTCACCAAAAAAAAAAAAAAAAAAAGGGCACATGGTCTCCCTACCCTCTTGCTTTCTAGCTTTCTAGCTTTGTCCCCTTTCTGTAATTTATAACTTCATCTTCCGACCTTTCCTTTTCATCTTTTCTTTATAAAACATTGATGGTACATGAATAATTTTATTAATAACAAAAAAAACTATACTTAATTAGAAGGAAAATCACTAAAAAAATCAGAAGGAACATAAACCTAATGCCTCATAATATAAGAAAAAAAGATTAAAAAAATACACGAAAAAGAAGGAGGAGATATAAACCTTACCCCTCTAGAAACGAAAACAATAAATGTACAAGGAAAAGAGGGAGAACTTGAAACCTAACCTCTAAAGTCAAACCTAAGGGTCTAAACCTGCAAAACAAATTGAACAACATCACAAGGTTATGAAAAAACAAGAAAGTGAGACAAACCTATATGCCGAGAGACACATTAATTTGATAAGTGGAAGCCAGCAAAGCTAATATAGTCTAAAAACAAAGTAGCACGAGTGGCCAATGAGGGAATCAAGCCATACCAAAGTTGGAAAAGACAAGCCCATGTTAGCAAAATTATCCGAAACAATATTTCCTTCACGATATATGTGAGAGGCGTACAAAGTTATCTTCCAAATGCGGTCCAAACAAATAGACCGTTGCATATGAAGAGGTCAAGGAGAATTAAAATCAGTATATTGGAGAGCATAAACAATACTAGAATAGTCACTTTCCAACCAAAGATATTGTCAACCCTGCTAATATGCAAACTCTACACCAATAATAATTGCTGATTATTTTGCGAAAAAGAGTTGCGATAACCAATCCCTTGGCAGAAACCACTAAGAAACTGACCATGACAGTCCCTGAAAACTCATCCACAAGTAGTAGGACTAGGATTTCCTTTACAAAAATCATTTGTATTAAGTTTAATCCAAGGAAACCGAGGAGAAGACCAAAGCACAGGAAGAAAAATTGGCGCCTTGCGAGGAATATGTTGGATCCCCAAAAAAGAAATGATACGAGTGCTAAAACCCTTAGAGTAATCAAGAATAAACTTCCCACCATGAACGATCCTAGAATTGATAGACATGCAAAGGCGATGAAAATAGATAGGGTGACCCTAAAAAATAAACTTATTTTGAGGTTTCCAAATAGAGGAAATAGTAGAACGACCCGCAAAAATTCAAACATTGTATAACTATTGGAAAAGGGCGTGCTTAAGTACTTAGACATAAAAAAAATAAAATAAAATAAAATAAAAAAATAAAAAAAAGCAACCAGAGAATTTGAAAAAGACAAAGAGGTACCAAATTGACATGCTAACCACCTCCAAAGCTATCTCAATATCCAACAACGGAAGAAAAGATGAATAGTAGATTCCTCAGAATTATAGCATAAACAACAAATGGATGCCAAATAAATACCACGCCCTTGTAGTGCACTTTCGGTAAAAAGTTTATCGTGAAAAGCCGCCAAACCAAAATAAATATTCGAGGCAAAATAAAATGTTGCCCAATAACTTAGCTCAAGCACAATGGCTATGTTTTCTTCGAATAAGACGATAATCAGAAGAAAATGAAAAGTTTCCAATAGATTAGGGCTCCCAGATCAATTTAGGTAAATGTAGAATATATTGCACTACAAAAAGAGAATAAATCCGTAAAATAATCTAGCAAAGACCAACTTTGAGGCTCAATAACATTTGAAGCCGAAAAAGATCTATAAATAGTGAAATGACCAAAGATAATAAAGGGCTAATAATTGAGTCATCCAGCTATTTTTTGAACCAAAAGGAAACTGACTTTCTATCATGAATAATCCAACGATCATTATTATTCAAAATAGGAAAAGCACGCTTCAAACTCAGAAGACTACAAAATAGTATCATGTTTTTTGTAAGGCGCAAGAAAAAAAGGTTGACGAGCGAAAGAACCCCACAAAGAAGAGGATTGCAAACCATCCCAACAAACTAAGCAAAGCCATCAAGTTCAAAACAACTAAATCACGCATACCAAGCCCACCTACAATTAATATCACAATAATTAATATCATTTCAAAATTCACTCTAACAAAAATTCAATCAAATAATTTTTTTTTAGAACAAGTTGGAATTACAATGATGTAGGATCTTTACAGATACAATCATACTACATATACCTTGTAACGGAATGAGAAAATTGTGAAACTAAATACAATTATGGTTATAGTGATGTCCAATTTCAGCGACTGCATCAGTTGTCATGTTGGCTTTGTGGGAGATATGTGTGAATTATATTCCTGAAAATTGGTTCCCTGAGGTGAATAATGTCTTCAATAGCCGACTTTATTCTTCAAAGAAGTTGCACCTTGCCACTAATGATGTTGATAAGGACTTGTGAATCTCCTTCTACTGAACACGAGTGATTCCCAGTATTAATACCCATAAAATTAAGTCCTTGTATAAGACATGTAGCATCTGCTTGCAAAATTGACGTATTAGGCTAAGACATTCGCATATCCTTATAGATATGTTGTCTCGACTCTCAATACATATGTTAAAGTTCCTTTCTCTAAGCTGATGGGGACTTGTATGAGGAGGTCCACTCAAGTCTCTACTATACAGTATATACAGCCGCAGCTCATAAGAAATCACGTCTTTCTCCCATTGTTTTTGCTTAAAAAAATAAGCTCTTCCTACTTTTTCTAATCATACTTGACCTCCTTCAAGTTATTTTGTATAGTTTCAAATAAAATTTTCTACATCTGCATTGTGCATCAAACAAGTATGAAGTATATACATCAACTTGAATTTCCAAACAGATCTACTAACTCTTTCTATGAGTTGAACCATCTGCTTCAACTGAGGGTACTAGGGCAAGGCCGTAGATCACTGACTAATGACAAACTACATTTTACAACCTCGCAACTTGAAGTCAATTATCTTTTCTCGCTTTGGTTTTTGATGTCATAACTATTCAGATATTTCTATGAGCTCAACCATTTGGGTACTGCCATAGATCATCAACTGATGACTAACTACAAGCTCGCAACTTGACGTATCGGGTTTCAGTTACGTTTTCTCACTTCGGTTCTGATGGCATATGGATTTGACTCTTTCTATGAGTTGAACCATCTGCTTCAACTGAGAGTACTAAGACAAGGCCATAGATCATCGACTGATGACTAACTATATTTTACAACCTCGCAACTTGAAGTCAATTATTTTTTTTCTCGATTCGGTTTTGATGTCGTATCTATTTATATCTTTCTATGAGCTCAACTATCTGAGCAAGGCCATAGATCACCGACTAATAAGTTAATAACTAACTGTATTTTACAACCTCGCAACTTGAAGTATTGAGTTTCAGTTACGTTTTCTGGCTTCGGTTTTGACGTCGTATGGATTTAACTCATTCTATGAGTTGAACCATTTGCTTCAACGGAGGTACTAGCTGGGCAAGGTCATAGATCACCAACTGATGACCAACTACATTTTACAATCTTGCAACTTGAAGTCAATTATATTTTCTCGCTTCGATTTTGATGTCATATCTATTTAGATCTTTCTATGAGCTCAACCATCTTGGCAAGGCCATAGATCACCGACTGATGACTAACTGCATTTTTCAACCTCGCAACTTGAAGTATCGGGTTTAAGTTACATTTTCTCGCTTCGATTTTGACGTTGTATGGATTTAACTCTTTCTATGAGTTGAACCATATGCTTCAACTTGTTAGAGATAATGTACACATAGGATTGTGACACTTGTAAACAGATTAAGAGAGTTAGTTATAGTTGTTAAGAATATGCAAATGTAAGAAGGGTGGAGTATATATACTCTTCTAGTGTAATAGCTTGACAATTAAGAAAAGAAACAGATATATCTTTCTCTCTCTATAAATCTCTTTCTCGACTTCTCTCTCTAAGATTACTGCTTGTGATTTCATTCTTCTTGGTTTACATGGTATCAATCGCCATTTTCGCTCTGGCTGTTTTCTTCGATTCTTCGGCTGCTTCCGCTCATCTTCTCACTCTGTGCTTCTTTCTCGTCCTCGACGTCAATTCTTTCTGTATGCTTGGACGTATTCTGGTATTCTTCTTCTTCTTCTGTGATCTCTAAGGTTCTTGGGTTTTCTTGTTCTTATTACATCGGTGTTTCAAGAGTGTGCACACCAGGTGTTTGTGATATTTCCTCCCTCAGATTTCTATCTTCTTTCTGCATAAATGGTGACTGCATCTCAATTACAACTTCTTCAGTCGCCTATTACTGCTCTCATTTCTACTCTTTCAACATCTATCAATGTTAAACTTGATGATTCGAATTATCTTAATTGGCATTTTCAAATGCAATTGTTACTGGAAAGTAATGGAATCATGGGGTTTGTTGATGGTTCAACACCATGTCCTGCTCGGTTTGCTTCTAATTCTGGTGATTCTGGCGTCAATTCTGCTACTTCCTCCTCTGGTGTAGAAACAGATGAATATACTGTTTGGAAATTACATGATCGAGCACTTATGCAGCTTGTTATTGCTACCTTGTCTCCAGTAGCTATGTCATGTGCAATTGGTAGTGCTAGTTCTCGGGAGTTGTGGACTCGGCTTAAGGAACAATTTTCTATTGTTTCCAAGACCAGTATTTTTCAGATGAAGTCCAATCTTCAAAACATTAAAAAGGGGTCAGATTCTGTCACTCGATATTTACAAAAGATCAAAGAAGCACGGGATTATTTGTCTGCGGCTAGTGTATTTCTTGATGATGAAGACATCATTATTCTGGCTCTTAATGGTTTGCCTCCAGAGTATAATACATTTCGCACAGTTGTTCGAGGCCGAGAAAGTGTTATGACTATGAAAGAATTTCGGACTCAACTCCTTGCTGAAGAAGAAATTGTTGACAGTCATCCTAATGTTCCTTTTTTATCTGCAATGGTTGTAAATAATTCATCTACTGTGCACAAAGGTTCTAATCAGGCATTTAACTCTGGTGGTGGTCATTCATTTCATCATACTGGGGGTCAGTCATCTGGTGTTTCAGGAGGTTTCAAGCCGTATGTTCACAAGAACAAAGGGAAGGGCAAGTTCAATGGAGGACAGAGGTACTACACTCCTCGGCCAGTGTATCACACACAAACTCATGTCTTCCCTACACCTACTCCTGGTGTTCTTGGTTCGTCGCCTAGTCAATTTGGGAATCCCTCAGCACCTCTCTTGCAGACTTGTCAATTGTGTAATACTGAAGGTCACACTCCCCCTTATTGTTACAATAAGTCTTCTGATCGCCAACAGTGTCAAATCTGTGGCAAGTTCAATCATACAACTTGGTATTGTTTTTACAATGACAAAGGGCCTTCCTATATGGGACCCCAGTTTTCTCATCGGGCAGGTACTCCAATGCAGGGATACTCTTCCAATGTGCCTCATGTGTTGCATGGCTCTCAACCCTCTTCCCTGCAAGCAATGAATACTGTCTTTTCTCCCACATCTTCATCTTCTCATATGGGTTCTACCTCTCCATCACAACAAGTATGGTTGACAGATTCTGGTGCTACTACACATATGACAGCTGATCTTAACAACTTGTCCATAGCTTCTCCATATCCCAGCAATGAAGTGGTTCAAACTGCCAATGGTGAAGGTTTGCGAGTTTCTCACATTGGCAGTTCTATTCTTCACACTTCTAAAAATCCTATAACACTAAATTCCATTCTATATGTTCCTAAATTGACACAGAATTTATTGTCAGTTCATAAGTTGTCTTTGGACAACAATTGCTGGCTAATCTTTGATGCATTTTACTTCTGGATTCAGGACAAGGTCACAGGGAGAATCATGTACAAGGGCCCGTGCAGTAATGGACTCTATCCTATCCACTCACTCTCTACTAGCTTCCTACCTTCCCAATCTTCACATGTTGCTTTTCTTGGACATCTTGTTGGTTCCAGCCTATGGCATACTAGGTTCGGACATCCATCCAATACTGTAGTCTCTTTACTTCTTAAACAAGCAAATATTCCATGTAATAAGGATGTTGTCTCTCATATGTGTCAAAGTTGTCTCAAGGGCAAATTCACCCAGTTACCATTTCCTTCCACTCATGTCAAGTATGTCATACCATTTCAAATTGTTCACAGTGACCTTTGGGGTCCTGCACCATGTACATCCATTGATGGCTATAAATACTATGTTACTCTCATTGATGAGTGCACTCGGTTTTGTTGGTTGTTTCCCTTATCCAATAAATCTGATTTCACTGATGTTTTTGTTACCTTTTGTGCATTTGTATCCACTCAATTCTCTACTTCTGTGCAAATCCTACAAACTGATGGGGGGGTGAATATATTAGTCATAAGCTACTAACTTTTCTGAAATCTAAAGGTATTGTACACCATAAATCATGTCCCTATACACCTGAACAGAATGGACTAGCTGAGAGGAAACATAGGCATATCATTGAAACTACTGTCACTTTGTTACAACATGCCACCCTGCCTTCTCAATTCTGGACCTTTGCTTGTCAAACCGCAATTTACTTAATCAATAGGATGCCAACCCCAGTCTTACAAAATCAATCTCCTTTTCAAGTTTTGTATGGCCACAATCATGTCATTACTCATCTCCGTGTCTTTGGTTGTTCTTGCTATCCTTTACTTAGACCCTACAACACATCCAAACTTCAAGCTAAGACCACCAAGTGTGTTTTTCTGGGGTATGCTTCCCAATATAAGGGTTATATCTGTTATGAGGTGTCCAAAGCTAAGTTTTTTATCTCCAGACATGTTATATTTGATGAGAATGACTTTCCTTATCTTAGTCTCCTCCAACTGTCCAAACAAAACAGTATGTCCCATGTCCCTTGTCCACCTTCATCTTTTACACCTGTTCCTACCCATCAGAATGTTTTGGTGGTGCCTCTTCCTCCGGTTTCTTCCTCAACCTCTCCACCTGTCCCTCCATCCCCTGAATCTAGTGTTGCTGTGCATTCTCCCACTATGGTTGCATCACCTCCATTTTCCTCATTACCTTCTTCTTCCTCCATTACTGCTACACCAAGTGCTACTCCTTCTCTCTCTGTGGATCCTGAGTTTAGTCCAGATCGGTTACAAGTGGTGTTACCTATTGCACCATTGAATATGCATCCTATGCAGACCAGGAGTAAAAATGGTATATTCAAACACAAGGTGTTTTTAAGCTCTTTAGAGCCATCTGGAGATGTTGATATGTCTCTCATTGAGCCGGTTACTTATAAGTCTGCTATGAAATCCTCTGTGTGGTTGGCTGCTATGAAGGACGAGATTGCTGCCCTGCACTCTCAAGGTACTTGGTCTCTTGTATCTCTGCCCTCTCGGAAAAACCTCGTAGGCTGTAAATGGATCTTTAAAATAAAGAAGAACTCGGATGGTTCTATTGCAAGACATAAAGCTCGCTTAGTTGCCAAGGGCTTCAGTCAAGAGGAAGGATTAGACTATGGGGAGACATTCAGTCCAGTGGTTAAGCCTACCACAGTACGGCTTGTCTTGGCCTTAGCTGCCCAGTTTCATTGGTCTTTACGGCAACTTGATGTCAAGAATGCATTTTTGCATGGCATACTGCAGGAAGAGGTTTACATGGCACAACCTCCTGGTTTTGCAGACCCTGTGCATCCTCATTTTGTTTGCAAGTTACATAAATCTCTGTATGGCTTGAAGCAAGCCCCCCGGGCCTGGAATGAAAGATTCACAGCTTTCCTTCCCTCCCTCGGGTTCAACTCCACCTATTCCGATTCGTCTCTATTTGTGAAGCATGTTGGTTCTGAGATAGTGATTTTACTGCTTTACGTAGATGACATTATCTTAACAGGGAATGCTACTGCTGCTATACAACAGGTCATCCAGTCCCTCACTACTGAGTTTGATATCAAGGATTTGGGCACACTTCATTATTTTTTGGGCATTCAAATATCCTGCACAGCAACTGGGATGTTTTTATCCCAAACCAAGTACATTCAAGACTTGTTACACAAGACTGACATGAGTGCTTGCAAACCTTGTGACACTCCATGCTTACCTTATAATCGTTTACTGAAGGATGATGGCGTTCCATTTTCAGAACCTGGTACATACAGGAGTATCGTTGGTGCCCTGCAGTACCTCACTTTCACTCGTCCTGACATTGCATTCTCAGTCCATCAAGTGTCTCAATTTATGCAGAACCCTATGGTGTCTCACTTCACTGCTGTCAAACCCATTCTGTGTTATTTGAAAG
This sequence comes from Malus fusca, assembly GCA_035220775.1. NCBI lineage: Eukaryota > Viridiplantae > Streptophyta > Magnoliopsida > Rosales > Rosaceae > Malus > Malus fusca. The sequence continues at coordinate 34,134,111 of CM069060.1, read as the reverse complement.
GCACCTTGTCCTCTGGTATTACTTATGCTGCTGGTGAAGTTGGTTTAAAAGCTTTTAGTGATGCCGACTGGGCTGGTGATCCTAATGACAGGCGCTCTACAACTGGGTTCGTTGTTTTCTTGGGCTCCAATCCAATCTCGTGGTCCTCTAAGAAACAACAAACAGTTTCTCGTTCGTCAACCGAAGCTGAATATCGAGCCATGTCCTCCACTGCTGCTGAACTTGATTGGATTCAGCAACTTCTTACATTCCTGCACATTCCCCTGTCTTGTGCTCCTGTGCTTTTCTGTGATAACTTGTCCGCCATTGCTCTTTCGTTCAATCCCGTTCAACATCAACGGACCAAGCATATTGAAATTGATGTTCATTTTGTTCGTGAACGGGTTGCTCACAAGAAGTTACTTGTGCAGTTTGTCTCTTCCAGAGAGCAGTTTGCCGACATACTTACCAAAGGTCTTAGTGCTCCTCTCTTTCGTACTCATTGTAACAATCTCATGCTTGGTTCTTCACCCATGCCTGAGTTTGAGGGGGGATGTTAGAGATAATGTACACATAGGATTGTGACACTTGTAAACAGATTAAGAGAGTTAGTTATAGTTGTTAAGAATATGCAAATGTAAGAAGGGTGGAGTATATATACTCTTCTAGTGTAATAGCTTGACAATTAAGAAAAGAAACAGATATATCTTTCTCTCTCTATAAATCTCTTTCTCGACTTCTCTCTCTAAGATTACTGCTTGTGATTTCATTCTTCTTGGTTTACACAACTGAGGGTGCTAGGGCAAGGTGAAAGATCACTGACTAAGGACTAACTACATTTTACAACCTCGCAACTTGAAGTCAATTATTTTTCTCTCTTCGGTTTTGATATTGTATTTATTTATATATTTCTATGAGCTCAACTATCTGGGCAAGGCCATAGATCACGAGCTGATGACTAACTGCATTTTACAACCTCGCAACTTGAAGTATTGTGTTTCAGTTACGTTTTCGCGCTTCGGTTTTGATGTCGTTTGGATTTAACTCATTCTATGAGTTGAACCATTTGCTTCAACTGAGGGTACTAAGGCAATGTCATGTATAACCGATTGATGACTGACTATATTTTACAATCTCATAACCTGAAGTCAATTATTTTTTCTCGCTTCAACTTTGATGTCGTATCTATTTAGATCTTTCTATGCGCTCAACCATCTGGGCATGGCCATAAAAAATCACCGACTAATGACTAGCTGCATTTTACAACATTGCAACTTGAAGTATTGGGTTTCATGTACGCTTTTTCGCTTTGGTTTTGACATCGTATGCATTTGGATTTTTGTATGAGCTCAACCATCTGCTTCAGCTGAGGGTACTAGAGCAAAGCAAGGCCATAGATCACCGACTGATGATCGATGAGGTGGAGATGGAGAGTGCAAAGCTGACTTCTACCCCCCCCCCTGATCACCGACTGATGATCGATGAGGTGGAGATGGAGAGTGCAAAGCTGACTTCTACCCCCCCCCCCACTGTTGCCATCACTATTTTGGTAGTTACTTCTTTTTGGAGATACTGTTGCTAATGGAAACAAACCGCATGGGTTTTGGCCCCCTCTAGAAACGAAAACAAATGTGAGAGGAATAAAGCAAATAGAGAAAGCTGACGATGGTTCACGTGAGAACTGAGGAGCGTCCGTGAACCCTAATTCTCACCACTTTTTAAGGAGAGATTTTTCAATGTGACCGGTACACGAGGTGGTACACCACGTGTCACTATACAAATGGTAGGATATGTGTGCTAAAAAGTTAATAACTTAAAAAATAAAATTTCTCACCACTTCTATTAAAACATGTGGTGTACCACTTGTGTTCCTGTCACAATTAAAAATTTCACCTTTTTAAGGAGAGATTTTTCAGTGTGACCGTCACACGAGGTGGTACATCACGTATCCCTATTTCCCACCACTTGCATAAAAACACGTGATGTACCATCCGTGTTCCCGTCACAACTAAAAATTTCTCATTTTTAAGGCCTTGGAACTGTGCCTTTGTGCCATGCCCAATTGGCGGGAGACAAATAGTAACCATATTGAGGACGTGTTTAGCTACTTTGGTAATGTGATATATATTTTGTCAAATTGGAAATGCGATATATGGATTTGTCAAGGAAAAAAGGCAGTATCTTCATTTGTACAATAAAACCATGGTTTTACTTTTAATTAAATTTCCATGAATATTTCCTAAATTTTTGTGATAGAATATTTCCCAAGTTACTCATCTCTCTTTGCAGAGAATCGAAAGGCAGTATCTTCATTTGTACAATAAAACCATTAGCATGCAAATTGAAACTCTCTGAGAATCCTAATTGAATACACCCCCCTTAATTAAAAACCCACTAAGCGAAGAAATTGTCGTTCAAGTTCCCACCAGTCACTTGCAGTTATATTTGGTTATCCCCTCAATCCTTCTCTTCACATCGTTCTTTTTTTCTAGGACGCAAAAGATTATTCACATCTCTCTATATAAAGTTGGTATGAATTGAGTGGTCTTGTAGTTGCATTTGGCTCTTTTGCGATACTCTCACGATCTCTCAAGCTCTCAGCCCTCTCACTGTTTCTTTCTCTCAATGAGTTTGATTTGGATTGTCTTTCTCTCTCAGGTTGGAATCTCGGTTTCAGACTATGTAGTCTTGATTATTGTAGTTTTTGTGCCTTTTGATTCTGGTATGTCAGTTTCCTAGGGTTTCTTTCTACGAACTTTCTTGGTGTTATTTCATCATTTTTTCCTCAAATTCCAACCCTATCTATTCTCCATAAGTTCTCTCGTTGTTTAGGGTTTTTTTTTTTTCGTTTTTTCTATGTTTTACTTCATCACTAATTGCTAATATTGTTGGAGGATTTTTCGTAATTGGAGCTATTCCAATTAGTACGCTGGCTTTTTTTTTTTTTGTCATTTGTTATCACTGATGATTTATAATGTAATTGTTGTTTTGGGATTTTGAGGAGGTGCGTTGATGTGCCATCAATGTCAGAGGAACAACAAGGATTCGGTAGTTCGTTGCAAAGAGTGTGAGAGGAAACCATTTGTATTCCTTGAATACAGATCTGCTATATATTGCTTTAATATTTCTGATTATAACTTACTAAAGATTGATGTTGGGTTAATAGAATCCAATAAATGATATTTGATTTGGTTTCAAAAGGAGAAAGGGGTTACGATTTACATTCTTATCTGGTTGGTGATAGAATAATGTGCATTTGGTCTTGAAAACTTCTTGAATGGAGTTAAGATTTTATAGTTAACAATCTAATGAAAACTTATCACTTTATCTCTCTTTGCTTGTCACTTTAATCTTTTGGTTATTTTGTCCAGTATTGGGTACTATGTGTATGCCTCAATGAGAAACCTGGCAATACCATCTTGTAAAGGCTTTAATATGCATGTGCAGAGAGACTAGGTTTTGTTAGTGAAGCTTCTATATGTATGAACTGAAACAAGACTTGTTTAAATTTGGCTAGTGTTTGTTAGTGGGCCTGGTGTTGTGTATTGCTTTTGTCACCAATCATGAAATCAGGTTCACTTTTTTCACTTGATATATGTGTAAAATAAGCAGGGGATAGACAATTTGACATAAATCGAACATGACAAGATTATAAAAATTGGGACATTGAAGTGTTTCCTTAAATGTTTGGCAGATTAAAGTTTGGAGATGGTTTGATGCTAGAAGGTACTGACTTAAGTGCCTATTACTCTAACTAAGAACATATTTATGGTAAATGGCCACTGCTTAATTACTGTAATGTAAGCCCCATGGAAAACTGTCATCTCTCCTGTCTCGCTCTCTCACACACACAGAGGAAAGCATGCACATTGATTCATATGCTTGATACTAACACATGAGGTCTCTTTGTGTCTCTCTTTCTAGATTTTCACTAATGTTTTTCATGTCACAATGCTCTTCTAGTAAGAAAGTTAATCTATGGCAGTTGATTTGAAATAAAAAAGGAGCCTTGAATTCTAACGATCACTTATTTTTTACAGGCATCATGTACTCACTTGGACCATGATTGATTGCACCTTTGTGTAATTGATTTTGTGGATTTAAATTTTTTTTGTATATGATGTCCTTGAGTGATGAGTTTTGATTTCTAAGCTTGATATTTTTCCTTGTGTCCCATAGGTGGTTGGTGGTTGGTGGTTGGTGGTTATAATTCATGAGGGTTTATAACTCATATCAACTACTACATTTACAGGTACCTGCAAATTTGAAGTGTAATTAGCTTGCTAGAGATGTGTGTCTTCTTGAAGAAACGATTGCAGAGAAGATGAATATCATTGGAGGATCAAGGTTAGAACTAGGACTTGAGTTTTGTTTTGGAGTGTGAAACAAAGTCTATACATGTTTTGGTACATAAATGTAAAGTATAACTCAGTGATTTTGTGTAAATGTGCAATTTTCTAAATAAATATCTTTATTATATATATATATATATATATATATATAAATTTTTTTTATATTTTGAAATTTTTTTAATAACGGGCACTAGCCGTGATCAATTTGTAATCCACAATGGCCATAGCATGTGGTGTTAGCTATCAATCTACCACGGGCATAATTCGTGGTTACATTGCATTTGACAACAGGCATAGCCCGTGGTAGAAACAAAGACTTTTCATCACATTCAGAATACTAACGGGCACGATGTCCGTGGTAGATGAGTTTTTTTCTTCTAATGGACCCCGAAAGAAAGAGAAATATAATGCTATTACCAAAGACTTCTTGTAACCTGCATCAAATATATCTTAAGCGCTACAGTGGCCGTAGCCTAGTTTTGAGGGTGAAACCACTTAAATCTTGATGTCAATTACTTATAGTTCTTACCCCGAGGCCATCCAGAGTTGACCGCACTGGTCTTTGTCGATTTCCCAATTTTGAGCGTTAACACATTAATTTTACTTTAATTGTTCAATCTAACGACGACAAAACTAAAGATGTGTGTATGAGGTGAGAAACTGTGTTAAAATCATTCTCTTTTTTTTTTTTTGCTTAAAAATGAAATTTGACTAAAGGGAGAAACCCCCGGAATATCCAGTGCCAACACAATAAAATAACAAGGGATAAGCCCACATCAGTGACTGCATCAGCCACAAAATTTGCTTCACAAAAAATATGTTTTCAGGTCACACATTAAAAGAAGGAAGCCAACCATTGGATTTCCTTAATTATATCTCTAATTCTCCAAAGGATACCACATTTACGCTCCACAACTTAAATAACCAACTTTGAATCGCCTTCTACAATGATTTTTTAGAATCCTTTTTGCCTTGCGAAATTGAAGGCATCTCTAAGGGCTAAAGCTTCAGCCACAATATCGTAAATTCACCAAGGGATAGGGTATCAGAAGTGAGGGGGCAACCATTTTCATCACGAATCACAAAACCCGAGGATGCCTTGTTTTCAGCTATAGAACCATCAAAATTTATCTTGACAAAAGCCGGATCAAGGGGTGTCATTTGATGGAAAATGATCATCACCGGATCCTTTTCCTAAGGACCTTAGGGATCTCGTGATATTGACCGTTCATTATATATCGTGCGTCAGTTTTCATTAGGTACTATTTATATTTAATTTTAAATTTTAAAATTTAAAATGATTTCTGGCCGCACGATGTACGATAAACGGTCACGATCACGGGATTCCTAGAATCCCCAGAAAAAGGATCCAACAATTATCTTTTTCCCCATTTGATGACCTCCTTCAGCCCCATTCTTTTTGTTGACTTTTGTATTTTAGGTAGGATTTCTAATTGATATGTAATTCTGTGTATTCTCATGTAATCACTTGTAATTAGTTCTTTTTCCATTTATGTTAGGGTTGTACACCTTTAAATACCTCTTCTTGGAATAATATATCATCATTCAAAGCATTCTATTCTTGGCACTAGAGCAAGGTTAGAAAAAAAAAAAAAAAAAAAAAAAACCACTTGTTATTTGTGGTTGTTGGGCTTATTTCGTGTTGGCATGTGCTATTTGAAGTTGCTTAGGAAACATTTGGGCTTTACCTATCACCAATTGACGTACTAATTAAAGTTGCTTGGGAATATGGCAGTCTGGGGTCGTACCACTCCAAATCGAACTGATCGAATCAGGCAGGAGAGTAGGATCAATCGTGATTGGTCCAATTGTTCTTCAAATTTTTCTTGTTGTACCTATATTGCCGAAGTGAAGGTAGATTCTGAACATATAGCCGAGAATGTGTCGGCCTTTCTTAATGATACAGGTAATGATGGTAAGGCTTTAAAGGTTTTTGCATCTGCTATGAATAATACATGGATAATTGATTCTGGTGCTACTAAACATATGACTTGTGATTCTAGACAGGTACAAACCCTAAAACCATCCCCCAAAACTGTCGTGAGTGTTGCCAATGGTAATGTTGCCCCTATTATCAAAGAAGGCGATGTCTCACTTTTTGATATCTTGAATCTTGATTCTGTACTCGTTGTTCATTTTCTTGACTATAATTTATTATATGTTGCTCAAATAATTGTCACCCTTCATTGTCTTGTAATTTTTTGGCCTTCTTTTTGTGTTTTTAAGGACATTCAAACTCTCAAGACGATTGGTTATGGTATTAGGAAGGGGAAGCTTTACTACTTGGAGTTAACATCGAACAGTTCCCGAATGTTGACTCAAGCTCTTGCAGTGGAAGGAAATCAGGGGGATAAGAATAAAGCTTCAGATATTTGGTTGTGGCATCATCGATTTGGACATGCTTCGTTCGGCTATCTACGGAGGTTGTTTCCTAGCCTATTTGTTAAGCATGATATTTCTAACTTTAAATGTGGTGTTTGTGAAATGCCTAAAAGTCATCGTACTTCGTTTCCACCTAGTTTGAATAAAAGTTCAATCCCATTTATGATAATTCACTCTGATGTTTGGGGACCATCTAAAACTGGTACACTTGGTGGTGTTCATTAGTTTGTTACTTTTATTGATGACTACACACGTATGACTTGGGTTTGTTTGATGAAGTCCAAAAGTGAAGTTACTTCTTTGTTTCAGCAGTCTTACAAAATAGTACAAGTACAATATGAGTCACAAATACAGGTTCTCAAAAGTGACAATGACGGCGAATATGTAAACTCTGAACTTATTGCCTTTCTTGATCATCATGGTATTGTTCATCAAACTACATATCCATATACTCCACAACAAAATGGTGATGAAGAACGCAAGAATCGTCAACTTCTAGAGGTTATTTGTGCTTCTTTGCTCAAGGCGCGTCTCCCGTTATCCTCTTGGGGAGAAGCTCTCACCTCGGCTGCGTATCTTATGAATCATGTTCCATCTCGATCAGTCGACTTTCAGACACCGCTCCAAACTCTCTCTTCATATGTTGATGCTCCTACAGTTCTTAATCTTCCACCTCATGTGTTTTGTTGTGTGGCCTTCGTTCATCTTCATAAATAGCAGAGAAGTAAGCTTGAACCTCAGGCTTTACGGTGTGTGTTTGTGGGGTATACCTCAAAACAAAAGGGTATCGTTGTTATCACCCTCCGATGAAAAAATACATGAGAATGATATGTACTTTGCCAATCCCGAGTCTTCACCTCATGGGGAGAATCAGACAGAAGTTCAAACTCTTGATTATTCTATTCCAAATATAGATAATGTGAATGATTTGGATTTAAGTCGTGATGTCTTGGAAATAAGTGGTGATCATTCACACGAAAACAATGATGTGAATGAATTGGAATTAAGTGGTAATGTCTTGGAGACAAGTGGTGATCAGTCACATGGAAACAATGTTGAAAACCTTGAAAGGGACGAGTCGACATCGCCAAATAACTCATTGCCAGTTTCCTCACCACCGGACAGTCATGTGTCGCCAGCTACCTCACAGTTGATCTTAAGTCCCAATAACCATAATCAATCGTCTTCGATTCCGAATGCACCACCACCATGTGATCTCCCTGATCGCATCAACCGAGGTATTCTTAAACTTACTTATGAAGCCGACCCTAAATGCAAAACTAGGTATCCGGTGAGTAAGCCCAACCCTAAGTCTAATGTGTTATTCCCGTTAAGTAATTATGTGTCTACCAGTCACTTGTCAAAATCAAATAAGTCATTTGTGTATCAATTATCTACTGTATCTATTCCTAATAGTGTGCAGAAGGCTTTAGCTAATCCACGTTGCAATGAATGAAGAGTTGAAGTCTTTGAAGAAGAATGCTACCTGGGAAATCACAGACTTGCCAGCTGATAAGAAACCTGTGGGATGTAAATGGGTTTATATTGTGAAGTATAAAGTTGATGGGATGGTAGATCGCTTTAAGGCAAGACTGGTAGCAAAATGATACGCTCAAAAATATGGAATTGACTATACATATACATTTTCTCCTGTGGCCAAGATCAACACAGTTTGTGTTTTGTTGTCCTTGGCTGCAAATCTTGATTGGCCTTTACAGCAGTTTGATGTGAAGAATGCCTTCTTGCATGGAGATTTGACATAAGAGATTTATATGGATCTTCCACCTGGATGTAATGCTCCAGATAAATACAAAAGAAAGGTGTGCAGGTTGAAGAAATCCTTGTATGGATTGAAGCAGTCCCCCCAAGCATGGTTTGGAAGATTTACAAAATCTATGAGAGCATTTGGTTACAAACAAAGTAACTCTAATCATACTTTGTTCCTGAAAAGACAGAATGGGAAGTTTACTGCACTTATTGTGTATGTAGACGATATGGAGGTAACAGGTAATGATCCAGAAAAACGTGATGCATTGCAAAGATACTTGTCTATAGAATTTGAAATGAAGGACCTTGGATCCCTGAAATATTTTTTAGGGATTAAGGTATCGAGAAGCAGTTTTGGAATTTTCTTGTCTCATAGGAAGTACATTATTGATTTATTGCATGAAACTGGCATGTCAGTCAGTAACTACACCATTAGAAGAAGGATTGAAGCTTGGTGTTGATCCTAATCAAGTACCAGTTGACAAAGGAAGATACCAAAGGTTAGTAAGGTGTTTGATGTATTTGGCACACACAAGATCGGACCTTGCATATGCCTTGAGTGTAGTGAGTCAATACATGCATAATCCTGGAGAACAACATATGAATGCCGTGATGAGAATATTGCGATATTTGAAAGGAAGTCCGAGCAAAGGAATTTTGTTTAAAAGGAATAATCACCTTAGTGTTGAAGGTTATACTGATGCAAACTGGGCAGGTTCGATTAACGATAAGCTCTCAACATCAGGTTACCTTACGTTTGTTAGGGGTAACTTTGTTACATGGAGAAGTAAGAAGCAGAATGTGGTTGCCCGTTCCAATGCAGATGCCGAATACAGAGGTACGGCTTTAGGGATTTGTGAAATTTTGTGGCTTAAGCTTCTGCTAAGCGATTTGGGTATACAACATGATAAGTTCATGAAATTAATTTGTGATAATAAAGTTGCCCGTGACATTGCACATAATCCGGTACAACATGATAGAACAAAGCATGTTGAAGTTGACCAGTTCTTCATCAAAGAAAAATTAGAAAGAAAAATAATTGAAGTACCGGCGATAAGAACAGAAGATCAGTTGGCAGATATCCTCACAAAAGCTATTTCAAGTCACATGTTTTCAAGTTTCTTACACAAGTTGGGCATGAGTGACATATATGCACCAACTTGAGGGGGAGTGTTGACTTTTGTATTTTAGGTAGGATTCCTAATTGATATGTAATCCCGTGTATTCTCATGCAATCACTTGTAATTAGTTCTCTTTCCATTTATATTAGGGTTGTACACCTAATAAGAGGAATATATCATAATTCAAAGCATTCTCTTCTCTTTTACGTCTTTATTGTCTGTAGTTAAAAGAGAATTCCAAACCAATAGCAGCAGCCAAGGCGGGGAACCTTTAGTAGGATAGGGTTTACCCTTCTTGGTAACTGCACTATTTTTACCGTTCCAGATTTGCCAACAAATTATCAAGACTTTACTTAGCTTGGATAGTTTATTAGAATCTTCATTAGGGACAGAATCCAGCCATCAAGGAAACACAAATGACTACTTAAATGATTTGTTGGTACTAAATCAGGCAGAAGTCTCCAAACCTCAGTTACAAAGCTGCACTTAAAAAATAAATGAACTTGGTCTTCATCAATTTGACCACGTAAGACACAAATTATGAGTGTTTGGTATAAATTTCTTCAACCTACTCCTTGTTTGTAAGTTTTTTTCTTAATAAAAAGCCAACTGAAAAGTTTTATTTTTTGTGGGATAATTAGTTTCCACATTTTATTTAACACCTTCTGCCCGTCGGGCATCTGCAAATGGTCGTTTTGCAACCAAGTAGCAGATTTGTTAGTGAATTCCCCACTATTGACTAACCCCAAATGAACTTTGCACTTGTTGTAAAGGAAGAGGAATGCTGCAAATTTTATTCACTATATTATGCTCAAGAACATTAGCCAACTTATCTTTCACCCAATTTTTCCCGTCAATGAAATCATTAATTCACTTTCAAGTTCCAATTCAAATTTTGTCCATCAACTTCAGGGATAAGATGGAAAAAAGGAAAAGGAAAAACCGGTTATGGGTACAAAAAAGGATATCTTTACCATTGTCCACTATCAACCTCATTCCTTTGTGAATCAAATCTCTGCTATTAAGGATGCCTTTCCAAGCTAAGGAATGATTTTACCGCACACTAGACTGTAAGAAATCTTCATGCCTCGACTATTTTTGTTTCACAATTTGAACCCACCAGTTGTTAGGTTTCTCAAGAATTTTCCAACCTAAATTAGCCGGGCTAGCATTATTAATAAGAAAAACTAGCAAAAAGTCCAAAAAAACTTTAGTTTTAATGAAAAATGACAAGTAAAGGTGTACAAAGGTAAAAATGTGGTTTTCGTTAAAAATGAACAGTACCAGGAGCGTTTCGTTAAAAATGAACAGTACCATGAGCGTTTCGTTAAAACTCCCTTATTAATATGATCCAATCTACAAATACCCAAACCCCTTGTAGCCTTAGGTGAACAAACCTTATTCCAAGCTATTCATATTAGTGTCACTACCCTAGAAAAAATTCATGCACTCCTCGTTTAGGCTACTATGAAGACTAGTAGGACATTTAAAGTAAGACATAATATAATTAGGTATTCCAAAAAGATTTGATTTAATGAGAGTAACCACGCTCACCTTAGAAAGAGTATTATAGCCTTCCAACCAGCTAACTTATTCTTGACCTTTTGCATTAGTTCTTTTTTATTCATAGGGTCTTTTCAAAACACTATATTATAGAATGCCCAAATATTTTCCAATTATAGTTTTATGCTGAATTTGAAGAATGTTTATAATTTCAATCCTTGTCTGGTTAGAGGTATTATTTGAGAAAAAGGAGGATTTGTGAAAATTTACCTTTTGCTCTTGCAAAATCATTTAGCACCTCCAAAATCTTCCTTGCAGCCCTGGAAGAAGCTTTGGTAAAGATTAGACAGTCATCCACAAACACCAAATTGGAAACTTTAAAACCAAGGGGAGAAGTGAGTAGACAAGCATGAATTTTAGTCACCATATTTAGAGAATTTAGATGTCTAATGAAAGCTTCGATACAGATGATCAAAATATATGGTGAAAGTAGGTCACATTGTCTGATTCTTTATTTTTTGGATAAAAATAACTGAGCTATACCATTAATAATGATAGAGAAAGAAGTAGAAGTTATACATTCCCTCGACCATTTCTCATGGAAACTAAATCTTAACAAAACAGTCCTAATGAAATCCCAATTAGACCTTTTGTAACTTTAGAGCCATAGCTCCCAATCTCCCTTTTTAGTCTTAAAGTTAGAGAAGATTTCATGGGCCACAAGAATATTATCATATATAGACCTTCCAGGAGCAAAGTCCCCCTGGTACTATGATATACAAATTTAAATAAAGGCTTTAGACGTTTTATTATGATTTTAGTGATAATTTTGTAACTCACATTACACAAACTAATAGGCGGAAAGTTACTTGCGGTCTCAGGATTTCCACTTTTGAGATAAGGGCAATATTAGCATGATTAATTAGCCAAGCCAATAACCTTGATAAAAACTTGCATGCAAATCATCTGGACCAAGAGCTTTTAAACCACTAATGCTGTTAACAGCCTCCCAAATTTCAGTATCTGAAATGGGTTTTAAAAACCATGTATTTTGGTCACTGATGATACAAGGTTGTATGACATTAATAACCCTGCTTATATTGGTTTGACAAGAAAAACGCAGTTTGAACTCCTGCACAAAAATCTCCTATAGGCCCTTTATACCAACAAAAACCATTTTCAACCTTTATTTTATGAATTTTAATTTTCTTCTTTCTTATGGTAGAAAACGTTTGAAAGAATTTAGTATTTTTATCTCCTATCTGAAGCCAATTTGCTCTAGCTTTTTGAGCCCACTAATCTCTTTCTCACTAAGTAACAAGCAAAGGTCCTGTCTAATTTTTGTTCCTTCAAAATATCCGAGGTTAGATGCAGTCATAGTTTTTTCAAGTAAGTTCCTCCAACAACTTATTTTTCCTAATTTTTATTTTCCCAAACACATTCTTGTTCCAATTCTTAACTATATGTTTAAACCTACCAGCACAGAATCTGAAAAATATCAACAGGGTGTAATGTGAGTCAAAACAAACCATTTTAGATTTACTATTTCGCAATGTAATAAATATGTCATGGTGCAATACTCTTTACATTCTTTTTGCAATAATTATATTTTTATCATCTATTTGTACTATATGTTATACTATTTTAAGTGTTACTTGATGTAGACAGTCACATTATTTAAAAAAAATTGAATTTTTATTTATTTATTGAACAAACAATATTATCTACATTAAAGAAGTGGGCTAAGACTCATAATGGGTCATCCATAATAATGTTGTTCAAATTCGTCTTTAACGAGAATCGAATCTAAAATCTTTCACTTACAAGTGAAGATGAATACTACTAGATCATACTACGAAGTAGCAATTTCTATTCAATTAGAAGAATTAAAGAAACAAAACAAAAATCAAAAACCTAATTTTACGCTTAAAATAAAAACCTAGCAGAGTGAAATCTTCTACTTCCTTCTCTTAATCTTCCACAACCACGCTTCCACATCCTCTCAATCAAACTCCTCCTATCCATTCTTGGCATATTCACATATACACGATTGATCGATGTTCCATACAATTGTAAGGGAATGATATTCACTATTCTTCCTATGAATACGCAAAGTGGAGGTGAGAAATCTAATAACTAAAACAAGTAGAGCTTCATGGGGAAGACGGTGAAAGTGAAGGGTATGGGAAGGAAGGAGGGGGAAGGGATGAGGAGGACGACATCAGCAAACAGATTTCACATACCTAGGTTTTAGAGTTTTTTTTTTTTTCTTCTGGTTTTTAATTTTTTCCAATTAAATAAAAAGTCAGATTATTTTAAATGATGTGCTATCCATCTAAGATTCCATTCAAGATTGTATAAAATTATAGTACAAATAGAATAGTAAGGGTAACATTCCTCTCTTTTTTTTTGTAATTTTTTTATTTATTTTTAACAAAACTCAAACCCAACTAATTCATATCTATTTAACTTCTTTTTATGTTCCCAAAACTCCATCTCTTTTTCCCTCTTTTCTTTCCATTCTTTCCTCGGAAACTTTATCCCTCTCACCATTCTCTCCCTCTCTTCGAGCACACCGCCACCCACCCCTCGCAGCTTCGACTACCACTACAGCCACCACCACTGCCACCAACTCAGCCACCTCTAGCCCCTGTCTCTCTTTGATCTCCCTTCTCTCTCCTTGTTTGTGCACGCTGCACAAGAAGGCAGTAACCACCTACCATCGTCGACGATAACCGACGATACCCTCTTATTTTCCTGCCTCAGTAAGGACTCATGTCATTCCATTTAGTTCTAGTTTCGATTTCTAGCTCGATTTCGAGCTTACACACGAGCTTTGGGTAAGTTAATGCAGAAAACAACACGGGGAAATGTTTTCCAGATTTTCCGGCGAGGTACGACGGCTTTCGAGCCATTTTCCAGCCAACTCCGGCCACGGTCGAGGAAACCAAAGGTATATTTCGATTCATTGTCTCTCGGGCTTCAATTTGATATATTGGGTTGCTAAATTTAATTGAGATTTACAGTTAATCGGAGTTGGGGAAGTTTCCCGGCCAAAATCCCTAGAAACTAGTGTTCTCCTTCGTTGGGTCCGGCAACCCGCAAGTTCAAACTGGTCAAACCTGACCGGCAATCTAAACCGGCCCAACCCAACTGCTGAATAACCATGCCCAACTTATTAACCCTAACCCATATCCAACCCAACAACCCAGGCCCAATCTAACAATCGGCCCAACCCAGCAACCAAAGCCCAAATCCGACCCGATCTGAACCCAATATCCAACTTCCACGATCGGCGTGTAGGCCACACATGGGTGTGCGTCATGGCCGGTGCGTGGGGCACACGTGCCTTCGTCGAAGGTACTGTGGTGCTGGCAAATTTTCAGCAAATTTTTCGGCGACCCATCTTGGCGCATGCAACTGTGGGTGGGGAAACCCGAGGTCCCCCTTAGGTTTTCGACGTGTCGAATCCGAATCTGTTGTCCGTTTTCCCAACTTCTGTCGTTTTAGTAGAGTTTTATTAAATGGCCTATATTTGTGTTTAGGTGCGTCAGTGGGAAGTGACATCATCATTTCTAGTTCGTGCGGCTCCCGAGCAATAGAATATTTGTGAGTGAACCCCTTCTCGAATTGCATGTTTTTATAAAATATTAGGCTTGCATGCATTTCATATTTCATGAATTGAATATGTTTTATATTATGTTTTACGGATTTCTATCATTATGGTTTACGGAGGATTTATGATTTATTTAAATTGCTTTTACGAAATATTTATGCTTTATTGAAGTTACGTTTTATTAAAGGTTACGAATTATTCAATTTTCGTAAATGAAATTCTATGGATTTACGAATATGATTTATTATTGTTTATGAAATGAGGTTTTGAGCTTTTGAGCTTTTAAGCTTTTAAGCTTTTAAGCTTCGACATTTTAATACGAGTTTTTGAAATATGTTTTCAGTGCTTATCTAGTAAGTTATCATACAACACATCCACACAACACAGGTATGTAAAAGTCTATGGCCATAGGACATAATTGGGGATATTTATGACATACCCCCAACTTCATTGGCGAAACTAGTGTCGGACAGCTTCACTAGCCACAACTAGTGTTGGTGTGTGATGTTATATTTTATATAGCTTCACCTTCAGGTGATGGACAGGTACTACCTTCGAACGACTATGATACCTCTAGTTGACCATACCATTGTTTTGATTTATGAGATTCTTGGGTTTTGCCTTGGCGATATTCCCATAACTGAGCACTATTTTACACGTACTTATTTTATGAACGTTTTTCATGGCATGCAAGAGTTTTCAGCAAAACCTACTATGTATTATTATTATAAACTTTGGTCCACTTACCCTTTGTTTTGCGCCCCCTTCAGGAGTTAGAATCGAGGCATCTGATCCCGGCGTCAGGGCACTTCTGCATAGGTATCTTCGAGTCTTCTTTGTTTAGGACCCATTCCTTTGTTCGTATCTTTTTATAATAATTCTCTCACATTATTCTTGATTAGTTGTATGCTTTAAACACGGTTCTGCATTGGTGTATTTCTTTCTAATTACATATTTTAATTGTATGCATGTTTAAAATGGTTTCGTCACCCTCAGGTGTCGGCTAGCATGTATCTACCCTGATATTTGGAGATATCGAGATCGGGGCGTGTCAATACTAATAACAATTTCCTATAAATAAAAAATCGACTAATGAAACGGACATGTAAGTTTATAAGGTCGAACAAAGAATTGAACTAATATCATATTGGTCCACAAATTGTAGAAGGGTTCAATTATAAAATATTTAGTTTTCAGACTAAAAGTTAGATGACTCATTAAACTTAGTCACTTGAAGGCATTTAAAAAGAAAATATTTGTTTTAGTACAAGCAATATTATTATTTTAACTTACACTTCGATAAAGAAGACAATTTGAACTTCTTAAACACAATGGATTAAAAATTAAACCACCAAAATACTCCACCACTTGTTTTAAAATAAAATACTTTAAAAGAGCTTAAAATGACAATATGCAAATATACATTTACAATGTACTTTTAGAGAACTGCTATTTAGTATTTTTTTCAACAAACGATAGTATATATACTAAGAGGGAGGGGGTGAGTTTAGCCTAACTAGCAATAATGTGGTTCAAACTTGTATTTGACGATAATCGAATTTAAAACCTCTCACTTACAAATGAAGAGGAATACCACTAGACCGTAGTACTAAGTGGCTAAGGAACTAATTGACCAAAAAAAAATGGCTAGGGAACTACTACTCACAAGTGTATTTTTCTTTCTAATTATAGAAAGTGTAGAGTGCAAAATGAGATTATTGGAGAGCTAATAACAATTTTCTACTTTTAAAATGCAACTTAGTAAGAGCAACTTCACCATTGCAAAGGCCCCCTAGGGCTATTCACTATTGAATCCACCCAATGAACAGTAACTGCCCTTAATGAACAATAACTGCCTTTTACATCTCCACCCCTACACTGAATAGCTTTGGTAATAGGCAATAAAATATTAGTATTTGTTTATATAAAATAATACAAAATAATTTTATTTGTAATTTCGGATAAGATTTTTAAACGTTCTCATTGCACCACATGTCATTATCCAAAAAGACAATTATTGGTGATGGATTTCGATAAGATTTTTATCCAATGTTCTCATGCCATGTGTCGTTACCTTTTTAGAATCGTTAAGGATAGATATCTGATAAGATTTTTAACCAATCACATCGTGCCACGTGTCACAATCTGTTTAGAATCTTTGAGGATATATTTCGATTAGATTTTTAACGAATGACGGCATGCCACGTGGCATTATCTACAACCTAATCATTTCTGAATCCTCCATATAACCCACCATCCATCCTAAGAAATCACACACCAAAATCCAAATCTCTATCATTATTCATAGTTTATGCTTCCTTCTTACAATATCTTCTTCTTCAAGGATGATGTGGGAAATGGATCAGCAAGAGGAAGAATTGTTTAAACAAGGGGAAGAAATGTTCAATCGCCAGGTGGCCCAAAATGAGATGGATGAGGATGAGAAGCGTAGAATGAGAGATGACGAAGCAAGAATGGCAAGATCCTCACATTCCCGTCAAGTCATCCAAGCTATGGCTCAGATCTGCAGGCCCAGCCATTCCGCAAACCTTGATAGAAGCAGACAACGACGAGGTACGGATTTCTTGGACGATTATTTTGTCTGTAATAGTGCATTCCCTGATACATATTTTAGACGTCGTTTTAGAATGGAACGACATTTGTTCAACAAAATCATGATTGTTGTTTGCAACCATGATTCTTACTTTGTGCAAAAGAATGATGATTTTAGTGTTATGGGTCTTCTTCATGAGCAAAAAATTATTGCTGCCTTGCGGATGCTTGCATATGGAGCATCTATTGACCAAGTGGATGAGATAGAGAGGATGGGGAAATCAACCATTCTTGAGTCCCTGATGAGGTTTTGCGAAGCAATCGAATTTATCTACACAACAAAGTACCTCCAGTGACCTACTGAGATGGACTTGCAAATGCTTCTGAAGAAGGCCGAGATGCGAGGTTTTCCTAGGATGATTGGAAGCATCGACTGTATGCACTGGACCTGGAAAAACTGTCACGCCCCGATCCCGACATATGTCCAGGATCGACACGTGACGTCACCAAATACCCGTATCTCTAACATACCCCGCATCTGGAATATGGCAAATCACAACTCAAGAATCGAATCGCATAATAATTTTTCGTATACTTTATGGCTGCATCTAACCTCATCGTTAGACTGCCTACGTACCCTCATTAGGGATCAAGCCATTCGTAGTTCGTCGATCACTACCCATCTACATTTACCACAATACATTCAAGCCGAAAGATATAACATTCCTCAATCAATCATTAGAATTTCACAAGTATGGAAGTACTAGATTCAAGCCTACATAACAATCCAATATGACAATCAAGGTTTCCATTCCACCTCTCATACAAGTCACTATGTTTTCAACATGAAACCTTAATCCACCACATGTAACATATCCAAGAACCAACAAAGCACAATATTATTCTCAATGCCACATTGAGCAACGAGACTAATCATAATAATAACAATCATATCCCACATCATTCCGCAATCATTTTACTTAATCAATCCTAAAATCAAAGATGCATGATATCTACAATTACTATGCTATTCAATCAATATGGTCTCATATCAATTCACAAATTTTAATAAAGGATCTCTTCATATTTCCCCACCTGGATTCCAAGTACTAACATGATAAGTCTAATTTATACACAATGTCTACTGTGAACATTTCATATTCCCTCGACTCTAAGGTCGAACTACCTTTACGGAAATGAGCAAGAGTAGGGATTCCAGCCCACTCAACAGAATCCAACCAAAATACCAAGCGACCTCTTGTAATCTCTTCAGACCTGACATATGTACAATCAGTGCCTACACTGTGGAAATGGTGTATCGGCATCAAGAATTCAGATAAGCTACAAAGCTCGGGTGAGTGACAATAATACAAGTATGTGATAATAATGATAAAGCTAACCATTAATCACCGTTTACATCTCTTGAATATAAATCATTCATAAGAAATCAATACCAAACTTTTGTAAACCCCGAGGGAGTCACCCAGACATCCAACGGTTCGTCTGAAACCCATCACAACATCTCACACCCATCTTCTCATACAACACAATGGAAAGTAGGGTTAGAGCGACACAGTTAGGGCGAAGCCTACACCTTTGAAGCCATCTAAATTCTAATTCAATGAATCCCAAGGTGAGTACGATCTCGGACCATCACTCAACGGAATCGCGAAATATGAGGGATTCCGGACCATCTCTCAACGGAATCCAAACTAGAATACGATTTCGGACCATCACTCAACGGAATCACGGAGTAAAAGGGATTCCGGACCATCTCTCAACGGAATCCAAACCGAGATACGATTCCGGAACATCACTTAACGGAATCATAGTGTAGAAGGGATTCCGGACCATCACTCAACGGAATCCACACAAGGATACAATTCCGGAACATCACTCAACGGAATCCAAACAAGCATATGATTCCCCCATCAAATGTACCAAGTACAACTACTACATGGTGTGGTAAATTCAACACCTCAACTTATCCACATCTCAACCCCTATGAGTTACAACGTAGTCACCTACACCATCAACTTCTCGAGGTCACCACTAATATGTCACGCAAGCATATAAGTGCTACAACATACTTCTAATAGGATTCTAGGATCAATTGTCATAAAAATAATCACTCACATCATTCACATTACTAAAAAGATAATTTAACTCACATAAGTCACAACCATCATCAGTACCAAGCCAAATCATGTTTAATAATCATAGGCCTATGGATATATAAACATCACATTTCAATAGAAATCACATTTATAAAACCAATTCATATTCACAATTGATACCAATACAAGAAATTAAGATAATAAGTAATATCACAAATATTCAAGTCACTCTCCAACCAATGTAGGCCTACAAGACTTCACTTCGTCCCCCGTAGTACTAATTTTAGTAATTAGGAAGTTTCAAGACATGTTGACCAAAAGTCAACTCTCGGCCAAAGGTAGGGTCCACAATTCTACAAAATTCAATCCAGAAGAACCACACATTGGATTTCGGATCCGTAACTTTCCAAAGTCCACATTATGCTCAAATAACGACATACTAAAATCTCAACATGATCCGACGGTCGGATCTCCGCCAATTTCAAAAATCAAGTGGCGGTCGACATTTAATTTTACCAACTTATAAATCCAATTAGGGAAGATCCGTACGTCGGATTCCCGATCTGTAAGTTTCTATAATACAAAAATATTATGTTCTATCACGCATTAAGGTTTGGTGACGATCCAACGGTCGGATCGTCAAATCATATTTTGACCTAACCACGTATCGTAATGAAATTAGGTTCAAACAATCAAACCATATCATAAGGATGTCAATTATGAAATCAGGGCATCTAATTGAACTTAAAAGGACATCGTCGGCCCACTGACCAGGCCGCCGCCGCACGCGCCGCCGCGGGTGGCGGTTGGCCGCCCCGACTTGCCGGAAAATTCAACTATTTTTAAAAATTACCAAAAATTACAGAAATGAAGATCTCAAAGAGTAGAGCAAAATTTATACGTATGGACAAGTCCAATTTGGCCGGGAAACACCTCAATTTCGCTCAAACCCGCCGAAACCCTAGAAAATGGTGTGCTTTGATTCGGCTTCCAATCGAACTCCGACGCCTCCAACACTATTTGGGCTTTGTTAAGGGGCCCAAGGGAAGTCTTTTGGTGGTGGTCATTGGGTGTAAACGTTTTGGATTTGGGAGATTTGAACACACACACCCGCCGCACCCTTAGTGCGGTTTCTCCCTAATTCAAGCCCAAAACCTTTGATTTTTGGGGTGAAACATGTAGAGGGAAGGTCAAGGGAGTGTTTCCAAGTGGTTGTTTGAAGAAATTCGTCGGAAAACCGTTGGAAAATGGAGATGGGTGGCCGGCAATACCCACGGGTCATACGGACCCGTTTCTCCCTTTCTTCATTCTTCCCCTCCTCTTTTTCTCACGCCACCCCCGTGGCCTTTTTCCCTTTTTCTTTTTTTTTTTAGCCACTGCCGTGGCTTTTCTTCTCCTTTCCTTTTTTTTTTTTTATTTTTTTTTTAGCAACACAACTTCAAACGTCCGTAATTATACCGTTATAATCCAGACTCGCAAACGGTTTTCGCCTCTGCGTTCGTGGTTTCGAGATCTATCCAAAAATATAAATTGTGACCTCGAAAGGTCCACGAATTTTAGATAATTAATTTCCAAACTTCAACTTCGTAACTAGTTTAATTTAAAGTCTAAATTCAAATAAATTAATATAATTTATCGTAAAATAATATAAAGTCTCAATAATACGAATATGTAGATTATAACAGTGAATTCCAAGAACGGGGTTTCACAAAAACTGTCCAAGTGCATGGCAAGGCGCTTATGGGGACATAAATGGAGCAAAAAGTATCATTTTGGAAGCGGTGGCATCTTTTGATACATGAATTTGACACACATTTTTAGGGGTTCTGGGAGCTCAAAATGACCTTAATATCTTTGCCCAATCCCCAATGTTCAACGATGTCCTGCAAGGAAAAGCACCAAGAGTCACGTACTGGGTCAATGGACATAAGTACCACGAGCCATACTACCTAGCATACGGCATTTACCCAAGGTGGTCATCGTTTGTCAAAACAGTGCCATGTCAGCGAAGTGCAAAGGAAAGACATTTTGCAAGCTATCAAGAGGGGTGCGGGAAGGATGTAGAACATTGTTTTGGTATCCTCCAAGCTCGCTGGGCGATTGTCAATGGTGCTGCCATAATGTTTGATTTAGAGTCGCTTCTATCCATCATGATGACGTGCATCATTCTTCACAATATGATTGTGGAAGATGAGTACGATTATGATGCCGTTGATGAATATGAGCCAAACACGATGAACAGTTCCAGAACACAAATATATTGTGCTCGTGACGCCACCGAAGAACCCATGCAACACGAGCCATTAGAAAGTGATGAACGTTCCAATGAAAGGCTCATTCAATGATATATTGCACTTCAGGAGCCATATATGCACAATGCCCAGCAAATTGACTTGATAGAGCACCAATGGGAATTGAAACAAACTCAAGATACTTAAGTTCATTTAGTGTGTTTGTTTTTATTTGGTGTGTTTATTTAATTTTATTTGGTGTGTTTTTTAAGTTCATTTAGTGAGTTTTTTATTATTTGGTATGTTTATGTAAACATCTCTCGCTTGGAACCCACCACGGTGGAAGGCCTACGAAGAGATATTCTAAACATCTCTCGCTTATCAACTTAAATATTTGTTTGAGGGAATAGCGTTGGGCTACATCAAAACATTTTAATCACATTAAAAGAACTTGGGCCTATCACAACCATTGGTCCAAGTTTATATGAATTAGTAGTATATAATACTCCCACTGTTTCGTTGAAACAAGCGAGACTATATGGAACTACTAACGAATGCCTTGCATCCTCATATGGACTATATAGTCATATTAGGTTTTAGGATGATTATGAACCGTTTGATTTGATCCAACACGAGCCTTGTGTTGGACCTTGGGCCTAAGGTATGTAGTTGTTGATTTTAGTTACGCGTTTAATCCAATTAAACCGTTATTTCCTATTGGGCGTTGGACCCAACTATTCCATTTTGCATACATTTAAACAAAAGGAATACATGAAATAATAATAAGGGCTTATGCCCTTTTACAACACAAATGATGGACTTATGTCCATTTACAACAAATTGAATTAATCAAATTACATTCAAATCTACACTACCAATCCCAAACATTCATAATGTAAAGCGGCCAATCACATAGCTCAATTATCGAGGCATTTGGTTCATAATCACCCTTCTCTTAATCAAACACATTTAATTAAGAAAACAACTTTAAACAATTGGTTTTCGGATCCATAGAATTGATTTAAATGGAACTAAATAAAATGAAAATCCAATTCTCATTTAAAGAGACAAACCATTTTGTTCTCATCTAATTTGGGCCATTTTCTAAAAACAAAAACTTTTGGGGTCACTTTGTAAAAACACAAGAGTCCACAACTTCATGTAATTACAACTTAGAACCCAAACATTTTTAATAATGTCAAAAACATCATTAAAGGAGCAAAACAATTTGTCCTTTAAAGTTTTTGGACCTTAACGTAAAAACGTAAACTTTTGGGCCAAAATGCAAATACACAAAAGTATTAAAACTTTATGTAAGTGCACAAAACACCCAAAAATACCCTATTTAATAGGGTGGCCTGCCATAAGTGGTTTTTATTGGTAAAATTCAAATTTTATACAAAGTTTTGTAAGTGGGTTATGTTAGGTGAGGTAAAGATGAAATAAAATTTTGTATGAAATGATTTATGTCATTCTTTAAAACAAAGTTTGTCTCCCATTAAAATTACTTAATCATTAACCATCACCCACTAAAATTAAATCAAAACTTTATGTAAAAACATAAAACTTTTTGAATCAAAACTTCAAAACTTTTTGTTCTTGGCAAGAACTCCAAGAACATTGAAGAACACTTATGAAAACTCAAAATACATGGCACCAAATTTTAGTTCCAATATTCATGCTTAAATGAAATACATCTACAACATTTGAGATGCAAAATTTTCTAGCAAAATTTATATTCAAAGCAAGAACAAAGCTTGTAACATTTACAACATTTAAATCATAAAACATGAAAATCACAAAACCCAAAAGGATCCACCATACACTAGACCTAGGCTCTTGATACCACTTGAAGGAAAAATTTTGTCCTAGCTAAGAACATGTATGAACATTTGAATACATATGCTAACAATTAACTCTTTAAAGTAGGCATGCATCCAAAAACAATTCATGAAACCCATGACTTTCAAAGCCTAGTATATGGTGAACCAAAAGACTCTTTAACAACATTAAAGATAATTAAGAATTTAGAGATTCTTTACCCTTGAAGCTCATCCTTGATTACACAAGGGATTCACCCAAGTGGAGGGCCTTCAAGTCACCTCCTTGCTCCTTGGATCTTCCTTGTGATTTTCCTCCTTTTAGTGCTCCTTTGCTTCTTTGAGGATTTGAGGATTAGTTCTCCAAAACACCAAAAGTTTGATGTCTCTATGTCTCTTCACCAAGGATGTAATTTGTGAGGATGAAAAATGGATCACTTAGGGAAGTAAATTTGCTAGATAACTTTCCCCAAGTAGCTTAGAAAACCCTAATTGAAAACAAAGCTATAAAGATGAATTTATACTTCATTTCTTAGGTGAGTGGCAAACTTGCAATTAAGCAAACTTGCATACCCTCACCCTAAATGGTTGGCCTATATGGTTATTGGGCTTATTGCCCATTTTGTTTTAGTTGTCATACAACTTAAACATAATGGGCCTTGTGGACCAAAACACTTTTGGGCCCCGAAGCCCTAAAACCAACTTAAAAGCCCAATACGAACATTTCGTATAATTAATTAACTAATTAATTAATCTTGACCATTCTTCAATTAAACCATTTAATTGCTTATCCATTTCATTTAATTGCTTCACATATATCCTTATTTGGTGTGCGATCCATTAGGTTCCAATTAGCGAGGCAGTGGGCGATGTTACTCTTAACTATCGATTGTGAATTGAAACCACATTTCAATTCTCCCTTTTTGATGATTAGTGTTTGCTAATCAATAGGGCTTCCACAAACCATGAGTGACACCTAGCAGTATGTCATGGTTACCCAAGCTAAGTAGAATTGGTTGGAGAACCTATCCAGTTACAATTACAATGCAATACGGTCCTTCTCTAATACAATACTCTTAACCACATTGTTTTAAGTGATAGTTTGTTTCATGTCTACTATCCAATGTGATACTTTCTTATATGATTCCCTTGAATATGATTTGGAACATCTTCCTTAGTCATATTCATTTGCTTTGGCCAAAGACTTTAGAATCATATTTTAGAGTATTCTCCTTCCACCATGGAAGGTTAGAGATCCCTTGTTGTGCATTCATATGCCTACATGACTAGATCACATGACCCCAACAATGCCGTGGACAATCCGAGGGAATGCCTTTGTCATGATCAAAGATCAAGGACCTAACCATTAGACATCTATGATGCCTCAGGTCTAAGGACTAATTTGCATATTGTAACCTTAGAGTTCGTACATGACATGTATGTTTGAACTCTCATTAATCGCAGTTCAGTGTACTCGATTACTCTTTCGAGCACCTATGTGTTTGTCTTAGTGTCTAACACCAAATGACTTGAGACTAGTTCATACTCACGTTTGAGTCAACATAACACATACTAACCTTAGCGGATTGTCAATGCCCAATTGGCAATCCTATGGCTAGGAACGTTTTAGGAATGAACATAAGAGAAAGGTCTCCTTAATCTAACTCATTAGATCACTTATCTCTTATGTCAAATACATCCCTTGGATTCTCTTATTGATTAAACACATGATTCAATAAATAGTGATTAACAATAAGTATTGCCCTTCCGTTAAACATATAAAAGTTTAACATATTAAGTATTCCAAAAAGCTATTACATCAAATGAGTGGCTTTGTGGGCATACTTCCAACAATCTCCCACTTGCACTCAAAGCCATCCTCCCATGTATCTAATACTCATCTTATCCATATGACGATCAAGCTGGATTTGAGTCATTGGCTTTGTCAGTGGATCTGCTACATTATCGGCTGAAGCAACTTTGAGGATGTTGACTTTCCCCTCGGCAGCATATCATCTTATGATATTAAAGCGCCTATCAAAATGCTTGTTCTTTTGATGAGCCCTGGGTTCCTTGGCTTGAGCTATCGCCCCACTATTATCACAGTACAAAGTTACTGGTGATGTGATGGTTGGAACCACTCCAAGTTCAGTAATGAACTTTTTCATCCAGAACGCTTCTTTGCCGGCTTCAGCTGTAGCGACATATTCAGCCTCTGTCGTGGAATCAGCAATTACACTTTGTTCCTTACTTTTCCAACTGGCAGCCCCACCATTCAGAGTGAATACATATCCGGAGTTGGAACTTCTATCATCGACGTCAGATTGGAAATCTGCGTCTGTATAGGCTTCCACTCGCAACTCTGCTGCTCCTCCATAAACGAGGAACATGTCCTTAGTTCTTCTTAAGTACTTAAGGACCGCCTTGACAGCTGCCCAATGTTCTGATCCTGGGTTAGATTGATATCGACTAGTAATGCTCACAGCATATGCAATATCAGGCCTTGTGCATATCATGGCATACATGAGACTCCCTATGGCGGAAGCATAAGGAATTTCATTCATTAGCCATATCTCTTCAGGAGTCTTAGGTCCCATGGACTTAGAAAGGTGAATTCCATGTCTCACAGGAAGAAAACCTTTCTTAGATTTTTCCATTTGGAACCTACTTAGCACCTTATCAATGTACATAGATTGGGATAATCCAATTAATTTTCTGGATCTATCACGATAGAGCTTTATCCCAAGTACATAAGATGCATCTCCTAAATCTTTCATGTGGAAGGTTTTAGACAACCACACTTTTACAGAAGAAAGTACTGCAGTGTTATTCCCGAATAGTAATATGTCATCTACATATAACACTAGGAATACTACTGCATCCCCAACGACTTTTTGATAAACACAATTGTCGTCTTCGTTTTGAGTAAAACCAAACGTTTTGATTTCAGTGTCGAAACGAATGTTCCAGCTCCTGGAGGCTTGCTTAAGTCCATAAATGGACCTTTGAAGCTTGCATACCTTAGTCTCTTCAGACTCGGACACGAAACCTTCGGGTTGAGTCATATAGAGCTCTTTCTGTAGGTAGCCGTTCAGAAAAGCTGTCTTCACGTCCATTTGCCAGATTTCATAATCATGGTACGCAGCTATAGCAAGCAAAATCTGAATCGGATTTCATGGCCTCTTGCCATCTCTTTGAATCAATGTCGGACATTGCTTCAGTGTAGTTCCTAGGGTCCTCCTTTGTTTCATTGTCACCTAGAAGGTACAATTCATCAAAGTCATTATTTAAGCCAAACCTCATAGGTGGCTTACTAACCCGTTCAGATCTACGTGGAGCTAGGGGTTCAGGAACAGGGTTGTCAATATGTCGAGTGCTTGTTTGTGGTTCATTATTAATCTCATTAATTTCCATCTGTTTGCTTATAGTTCCTTTGAGAACAAATTCGTCCTCTAGAAACTTAGCAGTTCTGGCGACAAAGACTTTCTGGTCGTCAGGATGGTAGAACTCATATCCCATAGTTTCTTTAGGATATCCCACAAAATAGCATCTTACTGATCTCGCTTCAAGCTTAGTAGCCTCAAGCTTCTTGACATATGCTTCACAACCCCAAATCTTAATATGATTAAGACTTGGCTTTCTTCCATGCCATATATCATAGGGTGTTTGTGAAACTGATTTGGAAGGTACTCTATTAAGCAAGTAAGCTGCTGTATATAGAGCGTATCCCCAGAATGTTACTGGTAGATCAGCGGAACTCATCATAGAACGAACCATGTTCATCAAGGTTCGATTTCTCCTTTCAGAAACTCCATTAAGTTGTGGAGTTCCCGGTGGAGTCCACTGTGATATTATTCCACACTCTTTGAGATAATCTAGGAACTCATTACTCAGATATTCACCCCCTCGATCCGATCTTAGGATTTTTATCTGTTTCCCAGTTTGCTTCTCAACTTCATTCTTGAATTCTTTGAACCTTTCAAAGGATTCTGACTTGTACTTCATAAGATATACATAGCCAAACCGAGAGTGATCGTCGGTGAATGTGATATAGTATGAGAAGCCTTCTCTCGACGTAGTAGACATAGGTCCACATACGTCAGTGTGGATTAACCTTAGAATTTCAGTGGCACGCTCTCCTTTTCCAGTAAATGGAGATTTGGTCATCTTCCCTTTCAAGCAACTTTCACAAGTACCCATCCGGTCATTACCTAATGGGCGGAAATATCCGTCTTTCGACATCTTGCGAGTCTTATCAAGGTTCACATGTCCAAGTTTAAGATGCCACATCTTTTCTTGGTTAACTTCTTCTCTAGCCCTTTTGGGTTTTGAGGTATTCCCGCTTTCAATACAGTGCATCCCATTATTCGTCTCTAGGTGAAAAAGTCCCTCTATCATATTACCATGAGAGATAATACGACCGTTCAAGTATAAAGTGCAACTCATTTTGTCAAACAATACTGAGTGCCCATCTCGTAAAAGCTTAGAGATGGAAATCAAATTCTTTATACATGAAGGAAAATATAAACAATTTTTAAGTTCCAGGACTTCCCCAGAGGGTAGGTTAAGCATATAGGTGCCTATTGCTTTTGCAGAGATTTTAGTGCCGTTCCCAACTCGCACAACCATCTCCTCATTGCGCAGTGATCTGCTCCCTGTTAGTCCCTGCAACGTATTACAGATATGTTGACTAGCGCCTGAATCAAATATCCAGGAATTGGAGCCCACTGTAAAAGCACTCTCTATGACAGAAATAGTCTCTTCAAAAGTCCTTGTCATAAGGCTCGCAATGCGCACCCTGTATTTCTTCTTCCAACGTTCATCCTTTCCACAATGAAAGCATGTTCCTTTGGATTTCTTTGCCTTCTTCTTATGTAACCTTTTCCTTATCATTGCATTCTCACTCACACTGTCCCTTTTGAAACCTTTTTCAAATTTACAGCACATGTCAATCATCTCTTTCAAAGAATGATCGAATCTATTCACTTTATAGTTTACGATAAACTTAGTGAAATCATCCGAGAGAGATGCAAGGAAAAAGTCTTGGGCCATTTTCCCATCGATGGAAGTTCCTAAACTTTGAAGATCTTGAAAGATCCTTTCCATCTTTTGTCCATGTTTATGGACCGATGTCCCCTTTGCCATTTTGGCATTCATTAGACTACAAATATTTGAGAATCGTACATTACTAGTCTCAATGTCATGCATCTTATGCAAACTTTCAACCATGGCACAAGAAGTGTCCATGTGCTTATGTAGCTTCATAAGCTCTTCACTAAGTGAAGTGAGGATTAAGCATTTGGCTTGTAAGTCATCCTCATAGTGTCTAACATAATTTTGACACTCCTCTTTTGAAGCTAGTTTCGTAGGAGGTACATGAGGAGGGGATTGCTTAAGTACATACAATATGTCTTTCACCTTTGAGACATTCTCAATGTGGCGATACCAAGCAAGGAAACGTTGGCCCTTTAGGCCCTTTTTGTCAAGTATAATGGTGGGTATAATTTTAGGCATGTCGTTCACTACATAACATAACAGAAATCGAATTAGCATTGTTGTTTAAAACTATTTTGATTGGGTCTTTTAATCAAATAGTATCACCCACCATTTTTGGCAAATTCCACATCCCTCAATAGAATTCGAGAGTTATATTGAACTCTTAGTGGGTTATGGGAGACTCACCATTACCAAGCCCACCTCACGATGATACGATGTTGGCTAGCAAAAATAATGATGAGAGAATAACGCATTATTCATTTACAACCTTTTGTAATTACCCATCTCGTTTGGCCTCTAGAGAATGTTGCCTCACGATGATACGATGTTGGCACCATTGCACTTAGTTTAAGTTATTCCCACCATGCTTAGTTCGTGAAGGGGTTCAAGAATAGCCTCACGATGATACGATGTTGGCTATCCTCGTTGCCTACACTCACCTCATCATATGTATATGGATTCCTCCTGGATATAAGCACATGCTTTGTACTCCCCCATGATAGGGTGAAGCCGGTGCATGAGTCACAAACGCTTGGAACCCACCACGGTGGAAGGCCTACGAAGAGATATTCTAAACATCTCTCGCTTATCAACTTAAATATTTGTTTGAGGGAATAGCGTTGGGCTACATCAAAACATTTTAATCACATTAAAAGAACTTGGGCCTATCACAACCATTGGTCCAAGTTTATATGAATTAGTAGTATATAATACTCCCACTGTTTCGTTGAAACAAGCGAGACTATATGGAACTACTAACGAATGCCTTGCATCCTCATATGGACTATATAGTCATATTAGGTTTTAGGATGATTATGAACCGTTTGATTTGATCCAACACGAGCCTTGTGTTGGACCTTGGGCCTAAGGTATGTAGTTGTTGATTTTAGTTACGCGTTTAATCCAATTAAACCGTTATTTCCTATTGGGCGTTGGACCCAACTATTCCATTTTGCATACATTTAAACAAAAGGAATACATGAAATAATAATAAGGGCTTATGCCCTTTTACAACACAAATGATGGACTTATGTCCATTTACAACAAATTGAATTAATCAAATTACATTCAAATCTACACTACCAATCCCAAACATTCATAATGTAAAGCGGCCAATCACATAGCTCAATTATCGAGGCATTTGGTTCATAATCACCCTTCTCTTAATCAAACACATTTAATTAAGAAAACAACTTTAAACAATTGGTTTTCGGATCCATAGAATTGATTTAAATGGAACTAAATAAAATGAAAATCCAATTCTCATTTAAAGAGACAAACCATTTTGTTCTCATCTAATTTGGGCCATTTTCTAAAAACAAAAACTTTTGGGGTCACTTTGTAAAAACACAAGAGTCCACAACTTCATGTAATTACAACTTAGAACCCAAACATTTTTAATAATGTCAAAAACATCATTAAAGGAGCAAAACAATTTGTCCTTTAAAGTTTTTGGACCTTAACGTAAAAACGTAAACTTTTGGGCCAAAATGCAAATACACAAAAGTATTAAAACTTTATGTAAGTGCACAAAACACCCAAAAATACCCTATTTAATAGGGTGGCCTGCCATAAGTGGTTTTTATTGGTAAAATTCAAATTTTATACAAAGTTTTGTAAGTGGGTTATGTTAGGTGAGGTAAAGATGAAATAAAATTTTGTATGAAATGATTTATGTCATTCTTTAAAACAAAGTTTGTCTCCCATTAAAATTACTTAATCATTAACCATCACCCACTAAAATTAAATCAAAACTTTATGTAAAAACATAAAACTTTTTGAATCAAAACTTCAAAACTTTTTGTTCTTGGCAAGAACTCCAAGAACATTGAAGAACACTTATGAAAACTCAAAATACATGGCACCAAATTTTAGTTCCAATATTCATGCTTAAATGAAATACATCTACAACATTTGAGATGCAAAATTTTCTAGCAAAATTTATATTCAAAGCAAGAACAAAGCTTGTAACATTTACAACATTTAAATCATAAAACATGAAAATCACAAAACCCAAAAGGATCCACCATACACTAGACCTAGGCTCTTGATACCACTTGAAGGAAAAATTTTGTCCTAGCTAAGAACATGTATGAACATTTGAATACATATGCTAACAATTAACTCTTTAAAGTAGGCATGCATCCAAAAACAATTCATGAAACCCATGACTTTCAAAGCCTAGTATATGGTGAACCAAAAGACTCTTTAACAACATTAAAGATAATTAAGAATTTAGAGATTCTTTACCCTTGAAGCTCATCCTTGATTACACAAGGGATTCACCCAAGTGGAGGGCCTTCAAGTCACCTCCTTGCTCCTTGGATCTTCCTTGTGATTTTCCTCCTTTTAGTGCTCCTTTGCTTCTTTGAGGATTTGAGGATTAGTTCTCCAAAACACCAAAAGTTTGATGTCTCTATGTCTCTTCACCAAGGATGTAATTTGTGAGGATGAAAATGGATCACTTAGGGAAGTAAATTTGCTAGATAACTTTCCCCAAGTAGCTTAGAAAACCCTAATTGAAAACAAAGCTATAAAGATGAATTTATACTTCATTTCTTAGGTGAGTGGCAAACTTGCAATTAAGCAAACTTGCATACCCTCACCCTAAATGGTTGGCCTATATGGTTATTGGGCTTATTGCCCATTTTGTTTTAGTTGTCATACAACTTAAACATAATGGGCCTTGTGGACCAAAACACTTTTGGGCCCCGAAGCCCTAAAACCAACTTAAAAGCCCAATACGAACATTTCGTATAATTAATTAACTAATTAATTAATCTTGACCATTCTTCAATTAAACCATTTAATTGCTTATCCATTTCATTTAATTGCTTCACATATATCCTTATTTGGTGTGCGATCCATTAGGTTCCAATTAGCGAGGCAGTGGGCGATGTTACTCTTAACTATCGATTGTGAATTGAAACCACATTTCAATTCTCCCTTTTTGATGATTAGTGTTTGCTAATCAATAGGGCTTCCACAAACCATGAGTGACACCTAGCAGTATGTCATGGTTACCCAAGCTAAGTAGAATTGGTTGGAGAACCTATCCAGTTACAATTACAATGCAATACGGTCCTTCTCTAATACAATACTCTTAACCACATTGTTTTAAGTGATAGTTTGTTTCATGTCTACTATCCAATGTGATACTTTCTTATATGATTCCCTTGAATATGATTTGGAACATCTTCCTTAGTCATATTCATTTGCTTTGGCCAAAGACTTTAGAATCATATTTTAGAGTATTCTCCTTCCACCATGGAAGGTTAGAGATCCCTTGTTGTGCATTCATATGCCTACATGACTAGATCACATGACCCCAACAATGCCGTGGACAATCCGAGGGAATGCCTTTGTCATGATCAAAGATCAAGGACCTAACCATTAGACATCTATGATGCCTCAGGTCTAAGGACTAATTTGCATATTGTAACCTTAGAGTTCGTACATGACATGTATGTTTGAACTCTCATTAATCGCAGTTCAGTGTACTCGATTACTCTTTCGAGCACCTATGTGTTTGTCTTAGTGTCCAACACCAAATGACTTGAGACTAGTTCATACTCACGTTTGAGTCAACATAACACATACTAACCTTAGCGGATTGTCAATGCCCAATTGGCAATCCTATGGCTAGGAACGTTTTAGGAATGAACATAAGAGAAAGGTCTCCTTAATCTAACTCATTAGATCACTTATCTCTTATGTCAAATACATCCCTTGGATTCTCTTATTGATTAAACACATGATTCAATAAATAGTGATTAACAATAAGTATTGCCCTTCCGTTAAACATATAAAAGTTTAACATATTAAGTATTCCAAAAAGCTATTACATCAAATGAGTGGCTTTGTGGGCATACTTCCAACATGTAGATGGGTGTTATTCATGACAACTTCTGGACCGATAGGCACAACTCTGAATTTAGGACAATATTTGACAATATTCCAACATTCCCACTGTTGAATGATTGTTTTTTGTTTTTGGATTTGGCATTATACCAA
Organism: Malus fusca; assembly: GCA_035220775.1. NCBI lineage: Eukaryota > Viridiplantae > Streptophyta > Magnoliopsida > Rosales > Rosaceae > Malus > Malus fusca. Next base: position 34,101,139 of record CM069060.1, on the reverse strand, counting down.
GCTTGTGCTTGAAGTGTCTACACAATGCGGGAGAAGAAATAATTATAATCAAAGGACCTAATGTAAATTTGGGTATAGTACAAACAAATAAATAATATATTGTTACATGATCCGCTCAATTTTCCCCAATTCGAAGATTACTACTAGCTTGTGCCAAGGCGTCTCTCCAAAGACTAAACAATTGGCAGAGTATTTTCCAACAACTGGACATCGATTCTTTGGTTCTTTTCCCACCAATTTTCTCAAGATAATTGGTATGAATAAGACTCCACATTTCTCGCAACTCCATCTCATTACCCGTAATCGAATCATGAGTAACTTCAACCTAGCTAGAACACAACGTAACATCTTCAATAAGCGTCCAATTCATACCTGCATTATTAGTCATTTTGTTGGAAAAAAAATTGGATTGAAACTTTGAGAGAAAGATAGGAATGTGGTTGAAAGTAGTTGAGAAAATATGAAATTGTGGTGTAAGGTAGAAGATAATGACAAGGTATTTATAGAAAAGTAAAATCAATTTTTTTTTTCAATTTTTTTCAGATTTTTTATCAATTTTTTTCAGATTTTTTATTAATCTTTGCCGTTGGATTTAAAAAATTGAAAACCAACCCTCCAGATTGTGCCACGTGGCACAACGGTAAAATTTCATATTTTTAAACTGTTTTTTATTTATTTATAAAGACGAATAACGTGGACCGTTGATCTCAAATCCAACGGTTGAAATTAATTAAGGTTTGATTTTTATTTTTTTACTGTTGGAAATCCAACGGTATAGAAAAAATTACCGTTGAGATCAAACGGACGCGGAGGTGCCACGTGGTCTCCAACGGTAATTGACGGACGCTGCGCACGTGGGCCCCAGCGCCTGACGCAAAAAAGAAGGAGAACGTGGCTAACGTCAGGGCGACGTCAGCCTTGCATCATACCCACTTCGAGCTCTCGAGCCAGCGACACCCCACGGGCCTCTCCCTCGGGCCCTCTTTCATCCACACGCCTGTATGGTCTGGAGCATGCAGCTCTGGCTATTGGGTTGGTGGGGAAGCCGGTCCATCGGGCTATTTAGCACGGTGGAGGTGCTCTTATAGTGGGACTTTCTATGGATTCACAATCACTTCACAGTTTAACATTAATTTCCGGGTAATATTATAAAATATGGATAACACTCAAGAGACCAAAATTTAATCTAATTTTCAAACCAAAATCAAATTTCCAAATCAAATGAAGTCTCACCAATAGAAAATAAACACGTTAATCAACAATTTAAGTAATAATCTAATCATCAACATCTACATCATTTGATTTACAAAATTTAATTTAAAATTTTAATCTCTACATTATTACTCATAAAATATTATCTAAAAAAATATAAGATTACAAATAATCTGTAAAAGTCTTATCAAATAAGCTCTTATATTTTATGTCAGGGAATGATAGAGAACAGTTTTGATAATTGATGCATATGACCCCACCACCAAAGCACATTAAATTTTAAAAATATGTTCATGGGCCAGTGGCTAATCATACACTAGATTATACAAACAAAGTGTATTTATGAGTTCCCACGCGCTTGTAATAAGCTTCAAAATGTCACGCGCGGAATAGACAAGCAAAGAATGTTGTGATTAGAGAGCTAAAAACATGCAATTGTTTTGTTTTGAATTTTGGGAGATTAAATAAAGACAAGGTCATGGAGCATAAAGTACTCCATGGAAAAAGCATCATCACCATTTTGGTATTGGTAATATATGCATGTTTGGAAATGATCTCTTATTCGATTGTGTAATATTTGTTCAATTACATCGTCGTGAAATTGTATTATGAACTTATTTTAATTCTTAAATGTCACTTTACCCTTCCTCATTGGTGGTCATTTGCTTGAATAGTTTGATATATTATCATCAAATTGTAAGTCTCATACTAATTATGTGAATAATAATTTGAGAACTTGACTGAAACGATCCATTTATAAATCTTAACTGCTGGACTGGTCAAAATCAAATACACATGACATATCAATCTAGACGATATATGAACCAAGTATTGAAAAGTAACCGTTTCAACAATAAGCATGTATAACTTATTGTTTTGGCCAAGGAAGAAAATATCGGTAATATCGGAAATATCGGTAGTCCGAAAACACGGAAATATCGATGGAAATATCGGTAAAATATTGATATCGATAAAAATTACATGGAAACCAAGGAAATTGTAAGAAAACCTTGGAAATTTTTATTGAAACTTTGTAGGATGTTTATTTAGTCAATTATCTATTAGTTTATCACAAAAAATTGGAAGGAAATGCATTGCATGATGGATTTAACATTATCAAGTTGATTATATAGCGATCTGACAAATATTGTGAGTGTAGAAAATATGTAGTAATTAATGAAAGAAGTCTAAACACACCATAATCATTTATATATAATGAATTAGTACAATATTTTACACTTTAGTACCACATAGAGTTCCTATGAGGTTCAAATTTTTCACTATCTTCATCATCTCTATGTGTAGAATGAGTGTATTGTGAAGAGTAGTTATCAAATGATAAATCCCCAAAATAGTTTTGCATGTAATTGTTAATATGCCACCCATATGGATCCGAGATTGGTTGAGGTTGTCCATAAGAAAAATCATTTGAAGATTGAGGCTGGGATTGTTTCCATGAGTCGCTCGATTCCATCCCAACAGGAATGGGATATGAAGAGTAGGGAAATGGTTGGTTATGAGTATAACCATAGTTACTACTTCCCAATCCAACAGAGTCTGAAGTTCTAGATAACGAGTCATCTTCTTGACTTGACAAAATCCCCTTGCCTCTTTCTCTGCGAGTATAGTCATTCCCTATGACACCAATTCCTGGTCCTGCCCGTCTACTGCCATGGTCATCATCCTGTGTTGCATGCGTGAAGTTTGCCTCACCAGTGAAGGGGCTCATATATCCGGGAGGTGGTGGTCCATAATAGTTTCCATATCCACCACCACTACCTCCAGCTCCACTATGTCCTTCATCATTCCCACCTCCGGTGGTAGGTGAGTCTCCTGATCTTGTACTAGAGCTATCATTAGTATCAGCACGATGTTGTGGTTGTGTAGGATTGGAAGAAGGTGGAATTCCAGTGTTTCTTGGTCTTGGGTGCAAAAGTTCTTCGAAAGAGTCAGAGCTGCTAGATCCCACCTCCTCCTCTAATACTCTTTCTACATTTATCCCTTCATTACGTGCTTCTTCAGCAACTCTGGGAGCTGGGTTGCCTTCATCATCATCTAAATGAAGAGGTCTAATCCATTGAAAAAGTTGGTTACCCTCTGTATCATCATCTTCACCAACAATATCAAACACATCTAGTGGGTCACCACGGTCGACATTATCGATTTCTGCTTCTTTATCTCGAATTTGAAGCTTCATGTTGTAGTAGCAATAAACTAATTTTTCCAAGCTACTATGAGCCAACTTATTTCTTTGCTTTGTGTGTATGAGTGCAAATGTGCTCCAATTTCTTTCACAAGCAGATAAGGAAGCTGTTTGTGATAATACTTTTATTGCTAACTTTCTCACAGTTGGTGCATCGGTCCCATACATGATCCACCATTCAGCTACAATGAAAAATAATGTTGATAAGCCTAATAACTCCAACAAATTCTATTATAAACTTATAGTGAAATATGTTTATACTCACTAGGAGACATATTTGTTCGAGCAGCAACTGATGTTGGTTCTCCAAATGTTCTTCTTGCATCTTTAAACCATGTTAGCTGAATACAATAAATTGTGTTAGTTTAATCCAACAAAGTAATTATTATAATTTAAGTAATTGTGTACCTCATTTCCAAATTGGCCAACTGCTGGTGATGCAGGGTCTAATTTAGAGTATACATTATGTACAGCACGTATAAGGTTACCATCATCTCCAACACCGGGTCTGTATTGGTATCGGAGATTCAAATAATATGCTGTTCAAAGAAACACATACTCTAATAAGAGAAATAATACTTATGCAACTAAAGAAATGAATTGCAAATTATGACATAATTTATACCTGCTGCATGCAAATCGTGGTATAATGTTTTATACCATCGGTCTTCAATTATTTTTATGACCCACCTTGCACCATGTTTTCTTTCCAATTCATCCTTCACTACACGCATCAACTCACATACTGCCCCCATAGTAGGATACATTTCTGTGTCAACGATCCGTAAAACTTTGTAAAGAGGTTCAAACACTTGACACACATGTTCTGTTTGAGTCCAAAAACCATGATCAAGCACTATACTTTCCACCATACGACCTGTATTTAAGCGGCTGAAATTGTGGTTGGCCCAATCGTCACTAGTGAATAGTTGCTTCAACCCTACTTTCTTCTTGAGTAGGCTGTTTAATGCAATATAGTTGGTGGCGAATCGAGTGGTAGCTGGACGAATAATTTCTCCTCTGCAACATTCACGCATCTTTGCCAACAACCAACCGTGATTGTAAATATAATTTGTGATCGTTCTAGCTCTTTTGACCACAGTAGCAACATTCTCTATCTTTCCCATTGCCTCAAACATGAGATCAATACAATGTGCTGCACATGATGTCCAAAACACATTATGATGCTTCATTAACTTTTTTCCAGCTTTGACAAATGCAGAACCGTTGTCGGTCACGACTTGGACAACATTATGCTCTCCCACCTCCATGATTACATCCCTCAATAATTTGTAAATATACTTGTAATTCTTTATATGGTCTGAAGCATCAACAGACTTCAAAAAAATTGTCTTTCCCTTGGAGTATACCATGAAGTTGATGATAGATAATCTGGTCGGGCCGGTCCATCCGTCACACATGATTGTGCAACCATTAGTTTCCCACTTTGACCTCAACTTGTTAACATACTCGCCAATGTCTTTATACTCCATATCCAAATATTTGTTTCTTATCTCATAGGGAGTGGGAGGTTGTACTCCAACACCGGCCTGTTGACATCCCACTACCATATTTTTGAAATGATGTGATGATGCCTTCGCAGCAGGGACATTTTCATAGATAAAGAACTTGCTAATTAGACGCCTCATTCCCTCCTTCACATTACCTCCCTTGAAATAACTCCAAACACTATTTTGACGTGCGTTTGATGACTTATATAAACTTGGGGCTATTGGTGGTGTTGGTTGTGATTCTCTAAGACTGCCTCCCCGTCTCATTTGTGCACCACCACTTGTCCCGGAACCTTGTCCCCTATTAGGAATTTTATGAAGGTGTTCTCTTTCCCATGCTGACTGTTTGGAGGCACGTAATGCTTGTTTCAAACTGCGTCGTTCTTCAAGTCCCATGTCATCATCACATTCGTCCTCATCGTCATCATCATCACTGTCAACCGCTTGGCCATAGACTTCTCCCCGTAGCCCAGCTCGAATATTTTCCATTCCCTGTGTTATCTTTTCCTTCTGCTGTTTTTTATTTTTTAATAATGTGCTGATGAATGCCTTCACTTCTGGGGGGACATTATCGCATCGTTGGACATTTTTTGATGGATCTAATCCACTAAGATGATACTTCAGTCGTGTCACTCCACCACTCTTCATTACCCGACCACAATATTTGCAAATCGTGCCATGTTTGTTTCCGTCTATTGGGTCTCCATGTTCCCAAGCTGGATCACGTTTACTGGACATCTTAAACGTACCTATATTTATTTTTCATGAAAATTAGACAATTATTTTTTGATAAAATAAGAGAACCTAAATAATAAAGTTATTCTACAGAAGAATTAAATACAAAGTAAAGAAAATGATTGTAAAAATTTAAGTAATTATACAAATAATATGGAATAATAAAACCTAATATTAATGAATAATAATCCAATTTGATAATAATAATTCAATTTAATGAATAATAATCCAATTTGATAAAAAAAAATCCTAATATAAAACATGGTGATGAATAATAATCCAATTTGATAATAATAATCCAATTTGATAATAATCCAATTTAATGAATAATCCACCAATTTGATAAAAAAATAATCCTAATATAAAACATGGTGATGAATAATAATCCAATTTGATAATAATAATCCAATTTAATGAATAATCCACCAATTTGATAAAAAAAATAATCCTAATATAAAACATGGTGATGAATAATAATCCAATTTGATAATAATAATCCAATTTAATGAATAATCCACCAATTTGATAAAAAAATAATCCTAATATAAAACATGGTGATGAATAATAATCCAATTTGATAATAATAATCCAATTTAATGAATAATCCACCAATTTGATAATGGTGATGAATAATAATCCAATTTGATAATGAAAATGGTAAGGGAAATAAAATAATAAATAATATTAAACATATTAAAATTATCCTAGGGAATAATTATACAACATTACTTAATTACTTACAAAAATTAACATGTAATGGTTAACATTACTTAATTACTTACAAAATTTAACATGCAAGTATTAATTACTTAAAAAGATTAACATACGAGTCCACACAAATTTATTTGTTGTTGTATAAATTACAATAATATAAATTTAAGTTTGTAAACTTACCTTAAATATGGAACCCTTTGTGTTCAAGCTTTGGAATGGATCTGGAATGACTTTGAAAATGGTAAGGGAAATAAAATAATAAATAACATTAAACATATTAAAATTATCCTAGGGAATAATTATACAACATTACTTAATTACTTAAAAAAATTAACATGTAATTGTTAACATTACTTAATTACTTACAAAAATTAACATGCAAGTATTAATTACTTAAAAAAATTAACATACGAGTCCACACAAATTTATTTGTTGTTGTATAAATTACAATAATATAAATTTAAGTTTGTAAACTTACCTTAAATATGGAACCCTTTGTGTTCAAGCTTTGGAATGGATCTGGAATGGTTTTGAAAATGGTATGGGAAGAAGAAGAAACGAAAATTCTGTGAATGCCTCTGATACTCCACCACACATACATTGAAAGAATGTAAGTATATAACAGACATTGACACTGTTTTGCATGTGAAAGAATCTTACTGACTGTCACACGATTTCATTATGAAAGCAGTATTATTTGTTGTCCATGCTCTGAAATTGCAAAAAGTTATTTGGATCATTGGATCAGAGAGCTAGAGATAGGTTTTGAATTATTTGGTTTTGAATTATTTGGAGCATTGGATGCTTTTTTTTTCTTACACGCCACCACACAGACAGTCAAAAACAGTGAAGAACTCACACTCCACCACACACACACTTCGAGACCCCCCACACCACACCACACACGCACACCACACACGGAGCTCAGTCTCTCTCTCGATCGTTCCTTTCCTTCCTTTCTCGAATCGTCTCAATCTCTCTCTTCTCTCTCTGACCCTTCGTTCTCAGTCTTCTCCCTCCCTTCCCCCTTCTCCAGTTCTTCCACACACACACAGAGACATCATCTCTCGAATCTCGATCCATCTCTCGATCCTCCTCGTCCGTGTCTCCCTCTGCTCCTCCCATCTCACCCGCCCTAAACCCAGCCGTCGACACCACTCGATAACCGCCTTCTAAACCACCTTGTTCCATGGAGATCGACCGGAAATCATCGTAGTCCCAGCCGTCGACACCACTGAGGAGGACGACGTTGTCCCAGCCGTCTTGGATTCGTGAGGAAGACGATGTTCCCAGGCTCCTACTTCTCTTCTTCTCGGCTTTTAATTTAAATTTTTTTACAGATTTCAATTTTTCTGCATGTTGCACCATTGTTGTACTGAAATCGATTTTAGGGATTTAGGAATTAGGGATTCTATTTTTGTACAGATTGCGATTTTTCTGCATGTTGCTTGATTTTTGTACTGAAATCGATTTTAGGGATTTAGGAATTAGGGATTCAGTTCATTTGCTTTGAATTCGAATTTGGGGATTTAGGGATTCGGTTAATTTGCTCCGGCGTTCTTCTCGGCTTGTAAATTACAATTTTTGTACAGATTCCGATTTTTCTGCATGTTGATTTTTGTACTGAAATCGATTTTAGGGATTCCTGTATTGTAGATTCAGTTCATTTGCTTTGAATTAGAATTTGGGGATTTAGGGGTTCGGATTATTTGCTCCGGCTTTGTTCTCCGATGAGTCCATACAAAATATCGCGATAGTTTCGAAAATATCGGGATAGTTAATAAAATATCGGGGTCCCAAAAAAAGATGTTTTCTTCCATGGTTTTGGCCCATAAACCAGACAAATTTAATTGACGATTAAATAAGTAAGTTATAGATATCGTCAAATCGTCAATTAAATTTGTCTGGTTTATGGGCCAAAACCATGGAAGAAAATATCGATAATATCGGCGAAATGTCGCCGATATTATCGTTTTTTTGGGACCCCGATATTTTATTAACTATCCAACTTGTTTTCGGAAAAATATCGCGATATTTTCGAAACTATCGCGATATTTTGTATGGACTCATCGGAGAACAAAGCCGGAGCAAATAATCCGAACCCCTAAATCCCCAAATTCTAATTCAAAGCAAATGAACTGATACTAATGATAGCTCTAGTACAAGATCAGGAGACTCACCTACCACCGGAGGTGGGAATGATGAAGGACATAGTGGAGCTGGAGGTAGTGGTGGTGGATATGAAAACTATTATGGACCACCACCTCCCGGATATATGAGCCCCTTCACTGGTGAGGCAAACTTCACGCATGCAACACAGGATGATGACCATGGCAGTAGACGGGCAGGACCAGGAATTGGTGTCATAGGGAATGACTATACTCGCAGAGAAAGAGGCAAGGGGATTTTGTCAAGTCAAGAAGATGACTCGTTATCTAGAACTTCAGACTCTGTTGGATTGGGAAGTAGTAACTATGGTTATACTCATAACCAACCATTTCCATACCCTTCATATCCCATTCCTGTTGGGATGGAATCGAGCGACTCATGGAAACAATCCCAGCCTCAATCTTCAAATGATTTTTCTTATGGACAACCTCAACCAATCTCGGATCCATATGGGTGGCATATTAACAATTACATGCAAAACTATTTTGGGGATTTATCATTTGATAACTACTCTTCACAATACACTCATTCTACACATAGAGATGATGAAGATAGTGAAAAATTTGAATCTCATAGGAACTCTATGTGGTACTAAAGTGTAAAATATTGTACTAATTCATTATATATAAATGATTATGGTGTGTTTAGACTTCTTTCATTAATTACTACATATTTTCTACACTCACAATATTTGTCAGATCGCTATATAATCAACTTGATAATGTTAAATCCATCATGCAATGCATTTCCTTCCAATTTTTTGTGATAAACTAATAGATAATTGACTAAATAAACAGTCTACAAAGTTTCAATAAAAATTTCCAAGTTTTTCTTACAATTTCCGTGGTTTCCATGTAATTTTTATCGATATCGATATTTTACCGATATTTCCATCGATATTTCCGTGTTTTCGGACTACCGATATTTCCGATATTTTCTTCCTTGCTCACAACCAAGAGGCAACAATTTTGTACTCCCTCCTTTATCTTTCTTTGTGCATATAACTGGGTAATAAACATAAAAAAAGGTTGGGGAGAAAAGTGATCGGGGCTCATTGACTCTTAAAATTATAATGTGGTATGAGTTGGGTGTTTGGAGAGTAAGAAAAAGGAGAGGAGATAGGGGATGGCTTTAGTCATCATTGATTTGTTTGTGGGGCATCTTATTCAAAATTTAAAAAACAAAGACAAGTGAGAGAGCAAAAATGCAAGAGCTAGAACCATGCCTCCCTATCCTATACAAATCCCCATACCTTTTGTAGTTCAAAACCCATTCTCTCTTTTTGGAAAAAAAATTTAGTGTACCGGAAAGATAATCTGATACATTAAATGTTATAAAAAAAATTGTTGAATACTAAAAAAAAAAAAATTAATCACTTATATTATAACACTTGTTGTATAAGATTGTAATTCAAATACACTGAAAAATCTTTCATCTTTTTACATATTTAGGCATTATAGTATCATAAACCACCATCAATGTGTCAATTATTTTAAAGAGAGTGGGACATGACCACCAGTGACCCTTAATGATGTGCTTGATGTTGGCAAAATTTTTTACTTTTATAGCTCGTTAGAAAACAATTTTTTTTACATAACATGTAGTTTTTTGAAATGGTTGAAGACGGTTTTCGGGTTATTTTTAGTTTTCTAATCCTCTGGACACTTCGGTTGGAGATATTCTAAGAAATTGTTTAGAATTATATCTTTGAAAGACACTCGTTTAAAATCATTTTTAATAAAAGTGTTTATGCTAAAATAATCAGAAGCGAATTTGATGCTCTGAAAACGTTTTTGATTAATTTAAAAGTATTTTCAAATAGTTATGATAACAAATGATTTTTGGTAATCCAAAATTTCCTTTAATTATTTTAACCCAATTCCAAACAAGACACCCAGAAAATCCCATTTGCAGATCAATCACCCTAATAAAGCTCAATAGTTTATTATTTTTTTTAACTTCGCTTTCAAACTTTTGTAGAGACATTGACTCACCCACAAAACACAGATAGAATCCATCCATGAAACCAAACCCCAAGAGCGTGCAAACCACACACTGCAATCACCGTACAGATGCTCCCTCTGTCAAACCATGTCCCGTTGAGTCCCTTCACACATCACCATTGGCGCGTGTCTTGACCTCCCCACACGATCGCGTGGAGTCAAACCAGGGTGTTTCTGGGTTGGGAAATAAAAATAAAATTAGAATGAGAAATTAGAGAGAGAGAGAGAGATTTAGAGAGTGTCAGAGGTTAGGGGCAAGAGAACGTGCAGTATTTGAAGCAAGCAGACAGATCTGGATCCCACTCAATACACCCAACTCGGACACCCCCAATACACACTCTCTCTCTATCTCTCTCATCACTCGGTTTTTGTCCTCTGTAAACATCAAGAGCCAGAGAAAAAACCCAACTGAGAAATAAGGAGATACAAGGAGGAGGAGGAGGGAGAAGAAAATCCAAGCCGAACCAAAGCTAGAGAGAGAAAGTAAGCTCAGAACCCAAAAACTCAGTAGTGCACCAGCAGCAGAAACAGTGGCAGCAGCGAAGCGATTGATGGTTCTTCTGCTGCAGCAAAAGAGGGGCTAGAAACTAGCAAGAAAAGGCGGTGGTTTGGCTTTTGTAGTAAAAGTTTGACTGGGATTTCCATAGCTATAAGCTTTGGGATTTTATACAATTTATAGCAATATTATGTTTCAAGTAGTTGAGCTGCAGGAAGACGCAGAGACACCAGAACACACTTACTCCTTTCGTACTTAGTGGGTAAGCGTTACTTTTAGTCACAGATTTTGGTTTCAGCTTCAAATTATTTTTAGTGACTGATTATTTGTTGGGGATTTTCATTTCAGTTGGGTTCAGACTTTCAGTTTTATTGCTATTTCTTTATGCTTACCGAGTCCTCCCAACTTTCCTCCACTTTAATTGCTTTTTGGAGAAAATTTCACCCCCCAAAGCTTCCTTCTTTTTTCTGTTTTCCTTTCATTTCCTTTCAACAATTAAAGGATAACTCTCTCTCTCTCCAGCTTCAGCTAGGTTGCTTGTTCCTTCCTTTTAATCAATCAAACCACACGAGAATACTACTTTTTTCACACTCAACTTTTCTTTATATATATTTCTTTTCTTTTTCTTCTCTCTCTCTCTCTCTCTCTCTCTCTCTCTATACCTTTGGTTAATTAATTCTTTTTTTTCTTGGGTTTTGCAGGAACATTAAGATAGAAAGAAAGACTGTCTCTGTTGTGCTCTCTCCCTCCCACTCATCACAAAAACAAGTTAGTGGGTGAAAGGGTTGGGAAAAAGAAACTTTCACTTGTTCCTCTCAAGAAACACAAATTTTTTAGGGTTGGTGGTGGGAGTGAAGTTCCAGTTCCAACGCACACACACACCCCAACCCAACTTCTCTATCCGCCATGGACTCCTATGAAGCTACAAGAATTGTGTTCTCGAGGATCCAAAATTTGGACCCAGAAAATGCTTCAAAAATCATGGGTCTGCTTCTGATACAAGACCATGGCGAGAAGGAAATGATAAGGCTAGCTTTTGGACCTGAAGCTTTTCTCCACTCGGTCATTCTCAAGTCAAGGAAGGAGCTGGGAGTGTCCCTATCATCAAACTCTCCTTCCACTCCTTCCACTCCTTCTTCTCCTTCCCCCTTCACAAACCCCATCGCTATCTCCAGGCAGAACTCGTGCTCTTCCGCCTCGAGGCTCTCTCTCACTATCCCCAACCCTCCTTCCTGGGCTGCTATCTCCGAGCTCAGAACCCAAGAAGAAATCAACAGCTTCTATGGAGGTAGTAATGGAGGAGTTCCAGCTGATGTGATGGATGAGTTTCAGCTCCAAGAGCAGCTCTCCTTCCTCAACGATGGCTGTCCACCACCAATGGTGGGACCCAAGTCGCCTGATTTTTTCTACCCACAGTCCAACTTGTCTTCCAGTCCTACCACCGCTTCTGATCCGAACCTTTTCCCCTCCTTGCACGGCTCTGCTAATTGGGGTGGTGGAGGCGGTGGCGGTGGTGGGCAGCTCCATCGACGAAGTTGCTCGGTCAGCGACGCGTGCATGGAGGACCCCAACTCAGGGTTTGGGTGGAAACCCTGCCTGTATTTCGCCAGAGGCTACTGCAAGAACGGAGCCAGCTGCAGGTTCTTGCACAGCGGCGGGCTAGGAGACGCCGTCGTGGACGGCGGTGGACAGGTGGTTGTTGGGTCGCCGAGCAAGCTGGAGATGATGGACCATGAAGGGCTTCTCAGATCTAAAACCGCTCAGCAGCAGAGGCTTGCTGCTGCTTCTCAGCTTATGGCAGCGTCAGCCAATTCCTTCCCTTTCTCCTCCAAGTGCATGAACTTCCTACTTCAGCAGCAACAAACTGATTCCCAAAGGTTCATGTTTTACTGAAGTTCTTATCTTTTTTGGAAATTAATTAAAGCTCTCATCTTTAATCATTTGTGTTGAATAATTATTAAGTTGATCTTTTTTGTTCTTTGTATTTGTAGGGCTGCGGCAGCTTCCTTGATGATGGGTGATGATATGCACAAGTTCAGCCGATCCCGCCTCGAAAGATCCGATTTTTCGATGAATGGCGGGGTGGGGATTGTGAACCCGGCTTCAAGGCAGATATATTTGACTTTCCCGGCCAATAGCACTTTCAGAGAGGAAGATGTCTCAAACTATTTCAGGTTATTTTTTTACCTGATTTTGTGTACCTGTATTACTGTCATGAAGGTCATGGTGAAACAGGTTTTCGTATTGCTGACTTAGTTTGCTTTTGTTGATTGACAAAAAATTGAAGCATGTACGGGCCGGTCCAAGACGTGAGAATCCCATACCAGCAGAAGAGGATGTTTGGATTCGTTACGTTCTTGTACCCGGAGACGGTGAAGCTGATTTTGGCCAAAGGGAACCCTCATTTTGTTTGTGATGCTAGAGTGCTTGTCAAGCCTTACAAGGAGAAGGGCAAAGCTCATGAAAAGTACAAGAACTCTCTCACATTCTCATTTGATCTTTGTTTTAATTATTCCACTAGGTATTATATCATTACCTAAAATTAATTGTAATTTAGTGGATAATAAGCTAATAATGGTGTTTGCGTGTTATTAATTTTCCAGGAAACAACAGCAACAAGTGGAAAGAGGAGATTTGTCTCCCTGTGGTACACCTACTGGGCTGGATGGTAGAGACCCTTACGATCTCCAGCTAGGTAAGCTAATTAAACAAAATTATTTACATTCTGGCATTTATTAATTTCCAGACGCATGGAAGATATGAATTCATTCAGTCACATGTTAAATTAGTTAAATTATTTATTTTGAATTATAGGAGCAAAGATGTTTTACAATTCTCAAGACATGCTGTGGAGGAGGAAGCTGGAGGAGCAAGCTGAGTTGCAAGCACTTGAAATTCAAAGTCGAAGACTGATGGGCCTGCAGCTACATGATGTCAAGAAGCATCACCACCACGCTCTTTCTGCCAGCAGTCCGATTCACTCCCCTACCCAGTCTCCCAACATGTTCAGTCGAAACCTAGTGCTTCCTTCGGTTCACAACGGCCAAGAAGTTCTCCACGGTACTCGTGTTGTCACTCATACAGTGATCACAAAACGATTTCATGGTTCAATGCAGTTGCTAATGTTTATATGTTCTTTATTGCAGATAACTGTTCTTCTCCGATGCCACACATGACTCCAGCAGTGGATGCTGATCAGCTGCTCAAGGAAGCAGCTGCTGCTGTTCTAGGTAAAGATATGATGGCCAACAACGACGGAAGTGGTAGTGGTAGCCGAAGTAGCAATGGTAGTGGTAAGGAGAGCCCCCATGACGATATCGGTGATTTGCTGGAAGGGTAAGCCTTTTTTTGCATATTCTTTGTTGATATATGCCCATACTGAAAGATTTTATGGACATTGTACATTGTGTTGAAGCTAATGGATCTTATAATTGAGTCCATGCAGTTTGGAGCACAATCTTCCTGATAGTCCTTTTGCGTCTCCAACAAAGGCTGCCGGAGAGTACACATCTTCCGCCTTCCCCAACATGACTAGCGAGGCCAATGGCTCAGATGCCTCATTTGCAGCTGCTAACATAAACTTGGCGACCTCCCTACTTCCAGCATCTTCATCCCTGGACATGGCATCCTTCAAGTCTTTCAACTGCCAAATTCCAAGGTAACCCTAATTTCCTACTGTAAAGTTGTTCATTTGATCACCTTGTAAAGTGAAAATATATTTAAACTTGGAAGGTTTTTTATTGAGTTTCAGGTTGAACTCCGGTCACGGAGCCATAGGGATGTACGCTGGCACAGGAGCTGGGCCAAAATGCCCGGTTGGAACTTCCTAATCAAAGCTTAATTAGGTAAAAGTTACTTCCAAATCTAAAATTTGTTTATGTTTTATTTTGTTTTGTTTAAACATATAGATAACGTAATCTATATGATAATTTGTCTTTTTTTTGGCAGGAGGATCAACATGTTTAAGTTCAAGTATAACAAAACAAAAACCACCATAAAAAATCTGTAGAGAATCAAAAGAAATCAAAACCTTCCCCCACCACCATCATCACCGGCACCAGCAGCAGCACCGTCATATCATCATCTCCAAATACCCAACAATACTACTTACTACCATACAAAATGCATACGTAAAAAGGCGGTGAAAGGAAAGAATTGGGTCCCCATCCCATTACATTTTCTTTCTTTGTTTGTTGTTTGTACTATTTTGATCAGTCACATCTACTCCCCCCATTTTATGTAGTAGCTTCATCAAGTTGGAAGAAATCAAAGTACCACAGGTTAAAACAAAAGGAGAGACACACAGGGTCGAAAAATATGTTTGTTGCAACTTTTGGCACTGTAATTTTATTTTTCACCCATCCAAGCGAAAACAATTGCCCGAAAATCCAAGTGTTGACGAGTGTTACTATTAGTTTTGTGTATTTTCTAGTGTAATCAAAGTCTTTGTACAGCAGAAGCAGCGGGAACCCAGAAGAAGCTAGCTGAGGAAAGAGATAAAAAGTAAATTTGTAACTACATGGCTGATTCACTGATTGAAGGGAAAAGCTTGGGCAGAAGGAGAAATTAATCAGCCGA
This sequence comes from Malus fusca, assembly GCA_035220775.1. Lineage (NCBI taxonomy): Eukaryota > Viridiplantae > Streptophyta > Magnoliopsida > Rosales > Rosaceae > Malus > Malus fusca. The sequence continues at coordinate 34,085,518 of CM069060.1, read as the reverse complement.
GCTCCAGTTAGATATTGGGAAGCTTTTTTGTTTTACCATTATCGATCATGTGTTCCTGCTACTTGTAGTTGTTATCAAACAGTAAGAAAAGTTTAATTAGGAACAAAATCAGAAAGGAAACATTCTAGATTTTACTTTTTACTCTCTTTTAGTCTCATTGCCTCTGATAACGATTTATATGAAACATGTTTATCGTCGGGAGCGTGGTATTCCGGTTAAATATTCTCATGGGTTCTACTTCACATAACATAAGATAATTAGATCGGTACTTTACGTAAGTTGCTCTCCTCCGTTGCATGCAAGTTTATTCTGTAATTTTTTTTCATTTTTTTTTCTTCGTTTTAGCAAGTGGTTGGGTTTTTCCATTTTTTTCTTCGTTTTTGTAAGTATTTTTTCTTCGTTTTTGTAAGTGGTGGGGAGGGGGGGGGGGGTGTTCCAAAGGCTAAAGCTGAGTGGGGACCTTAATCGGGTCCTACTCATTTATCTAATGCCAGATTGGGGATGGGTCCCTACACAACCAAAAACCCCACCCATGTGAGTGATCTATGCCATGCGACTCTCTCTCTACTTTCTTTCTCTTTGTGTTGACAGGAGAAAGAGAGAGGACATGCACACATGTAAAAGCAGATGTAATGCCCACACGTATGACAAAAGTGCACGGATACTCGAATCTTTTGGGCTCCGTGGCCTTTATAGTGAATGGGCGACTAAATTGGCAGTAACTAAGAGATAATATTTACTGCCTCCCTCGGAGTTTGTAGCTAACGTACTTGACCAGTGAAAAAAAATTAAGTTAGATGAATAGTTAATGTTAGAGACGCTAAAATTTTTAAAATAAATTTATAGATCAAATGACGTAGTGATAGATAGTGAATTATTATTATGTGATTAATGTATTTATTTTTTTGTTGGTGATATATTATTTAGTTTAAAATTTTGGTTTCTTTAACATTACTTGTGATGGATATAGTGAGAAGATATATGCTAACGAGATTCTTTTAAAAGTGAAATTCTTATTAGATTCTTTACCATTTTATAGTTTTTTTTTACAATATTTTATAATGTTAATATAAAAATTAATGTTAAACTATGAAGTAATAGACAATTGACGATTTTTTTTAAAGAGTTTCCTTAGCTTTTCTCAAGTGAGAAACAGCTGGGCAAAATGTTTCGGTAACTGCAAAGTTACTATTTTACCATATCCTTACGCTTTTTCCCAATTGGTTTCTTGGGAATTTATGATTAGGGTTTTTGGAATGAAGGGATGAGTAATTAATGTGTTAAAAGTCTTTGGTCCCTTTTGACTAAGACGTTTTTTGGGTTCGTTGTTTAAACTCTGGTAGATTAATGGCTGGTTTGGTATTACTGTGCTTTAAAAAAAAACTGCTGTGAAAATAAGTGGCTGTGAAATAAATCAGCAGAGTGTTTGGTAAACTTTTTTGTAAAAGTGCTTTTGGAAAAAAAAAACAGTCTGATAGTGGGTCTTTTCATTAAAGGAGCACTGTAGCTCTGTGTGCTTTGAAAAAAAGCCAGTTTTCCAAAGCTGCAAATAACAGCTTCAACTTTTTCCTTTGATTTCAGCTTATTCTCATAGCAGCTTCCAAAATAAGCCATTTTTTTTTAGTTTACCAAACACCTAAAACCCTCACAACTTTTTTTCATGGGTGCTTTTTTGTTAAGCACCTAACTCCCAAACCATCTCTAAATTGAGTTACGTTTGTAGAAATTGACAGTGACTGGAGTAAAAGGAGTTAAAGCAAGTATATGATAATTGGATTAAAATGTGAATGATTTATGTGAACACGAATACAGCACGTTTTGTATCGTAAGAGTATCTAACAGTTTTGCTAAATCCTTGCTAGTTAGGAGAGTTAGTGGTATAAAAAAACTATTTTACCTAGTCTCTTTAATTTTTATTATCAATTGTTTCAAAAATTAATGTTAAACTATGGATTCTCTAACAATACTTTTTATTTTAACAAATTCGAATATTTTATTATCAATTGTTTCAAAAAGAAAAAAAGTAATCCACCCATTTTCTAAAGGGGTGTGATATCCACACACCTCATTTTACTTCTCACACATCTTTTTAATTTTTGGCCGTCGGATCGGATAAATTAAAGAAGATTAACGGACATAAATTAACAAGAGTGTGTGAGAAGTAATTTGGTGTGTGTGGATAACACACCCCTTTCTAAAATCACTTTATCTCTCTTTCTTTCTTGGTTCACGGGTTCACTATTGGGTTTTATTATTTTTTAACATTTATCATATGGATAGTGACTATAAATTTAAAAAGTAACTGTTTACTGTTATTTTGTATCATAATCTAATGATATTCCTCTTTACTTGTAAGTGAGAGATCTTAAGTTCGATTCTCGCCAAAGTTGAATTTGGACTACATTTTTACTAGTCCATTTGTGAGGCTAAGCCCCATCCTCCCTCCCCCCTTAATGTAGATAATATAGTTTTGTAGTTTATCCGGAGATGCTCTAAAATAAAAATGTGTAAATTTGTGTTCACATATTTTTATTTCATTGATACGAGATGCTATATTTGTTCACATGTCTTTATTTATTGATACAAGACGTTATATAGCAGTATGCTTGTGTCATATAAGTTGTTATTGTTAAAAAAAAAAGTGCATTTTGCCTAGATTCACTTGTACTAGTTTTTATTTATGAAACATTTTAATGACTGTAGCATGTAGTGCTAACAATTCTCGTGTTAAAATGTGTAGACGGCATTATTAATTGTGTTGTTAAACTTAATACCTAATATTTGTAGATAAATACATGTGTCACGATGTAAGAGGATTAATACTTTCATGTGACAGTGTCACAATTATTTAAAAAAAAAAAAAGTTTGCTTACTAACACACAGAAAAGACTTTCTCCTTGTAGGATTTTTTTGATTAGTTGCATTTAACTATACATCTCCATAAGTGTGTAATTGCGGGTAATGTCTTAATCAAAGTGTTATTGTCACATCCCGACCCGGGTCCACCACATCTCGGGCCCGTTCCACCACTGTAGCACGATAATGTCCGCTTTGGGCTTACCATTCCCTCACGGTTTTGTTTTTGGGAACTCACGAGCAACTTCTCAGTGGGTCACCCATCCTGGGAGTGCTTTGGCCTTCTTCTCGCTTAACTTCGGAGTTCATACGGAATCCGAAGCCAGTGAGCTCCCAAAAGGCCTCGTGCTAGGTAGGGATGAGAATATACATTTAAGGATCACTCCCTGGGCGATGTGGGATGTTACAGTTATGATGTTTTTCAAATATGAATTTACATATTAAAGTCAAGATTTGTCTAAATCATAAATAAGACAACAGCTTACTACTACTTTATGTTTTGTTTTTTTTGTTCTAGCAATAATTGAGTTTCATACTTAGAACATCACCAATGCAAATGCTTAAATATTAGACATATATTCTTACATGAGAAATGGTAAAGGGACTCAGACTATTTATGGACTCTCTCCTCATGTTTGTGGCACAATTTTTTATATTGTTAGGACGATAATTGACGTTAAATTGTGAAGTGACAGAGAGTTTATGAAGAGTCTCACTTTTAAGAAAGACCCACTTTTAAGAGAGTCCCCTTAACATTTCTCTTCTTGTGTTTGCCTTATATTTGAATTTAAATATAAGAATATAGGTCCAAAATTTGAGTCTTGCGTTGAAGATGCTCTAACAATCTTACAATATGAAAAATGATAGTCACGTATCTTTTTTCTCTCCTATAAACTCTTTGTTAACCATGTTTGTTATATATGTTTGATTTATTCAAAGTAATGATAAAAATTAAAGATAAATATGTTTAAAGAGCAAAAGGATATATGTGGCATCATGTCCCCACAATACAGTGTTACAAGAGAAAAGGCAAATGTTGGCCCAAATTTTGGGTGTAAAGCCTGGGATATGATTGTATGAATATCAATAATGCCAAATGAGAAAATGCAGAAAGTAAAATAAGAAAAGGTGCTTTGCTGTATCATTCTATCATTCTTTCATTTCATGCATGTACATATCAAACGAACATGATTAGGCCACAAGAGGATCCAAGGTTTTCTCTTTCGGCTCTCTCTTTTTCATTTTTTATTAGAATATGTTATGATAACCCCACTTACCACGTAGCCCTAGCTAGCTCATAATACCAAGATGCATTTGTTTCTTGTTGCACATGTCAAATTAAAGAGGGAAGGTCTAAAGGCTCCATGTTGTATGATAATTGATAAAAAAAAAAAAAAAAGGCTCCATGTGTGTGTTTTTATGTATAGACTGTCAGGATCGGAGGACATACATTTTTCTGTCACATCTTTTGGATGGTGTTATTTACATTTTTTTTAACTTTTATTAATTTTTATCTTTTGATTTTTTTTCACTTATTCGATCATTGTGTGAGAAGTAAAAATAAGTATGTGGTGTTGAATTTATCTACTTTTTAATAAAAATGATCTATGAATGATAAATTAAATATTAACGATTTGGATCTTTGAATAAAGTTACAAAATGTAAACCACAAGTAAGGATGTGAAAATATATGTTCCTCAATCTTGATCCATATGTATATATGCATGTACATGCATAGATGGACTGGTCAAATTGTGAGTGCGCAGCTTGCGTTTTCATTTGTGCATCCTTTTTCTCATGTCAAAATTATAAGAGGCAAGTGGCCTGGATTTTATACTAAACGTGGGGAACTCAAGGGTAGAGAATGATGACAAAGACAAAGGAAGCAAGGATCACCGATTTGAAGTCGAAGGTGTCATCATACCTGCATATAATTCTACCCTTTCGGATGTTATAGAGTCGCTCCTACTATTTCACCCATCTATATCCAATAATCATAAAGGTATTGGCTTTAAATGTTCCAAACACTCAGCACACTTGTTTGATAACTATTTAGTTTTCGACTCCACACAACTATCTCATTTAAATTTTGACATAATGATATATGACATTTGTGCTCGTGTTCCGAGTACATTGAAATTTTTTTTGAGATTATGGAGGGTTGTGGGATCCTAGCATACCATAATCATTTGTCTTTTGAATTGATGCTACTATATCCTGATGTAGAACGAGATTTAGGCTATTTTAGTTGTGGTAAAATTGAAATAAGTAAACGACGTTTAGTCAAGAAAAATGATTGGAGATCTGAGAACTCACTGATCTATATGTTATTTGTTAGTGGTATTTATCGAAAGTTGATATTTTAGACTTTTGTGTCGAGCCTTTTTTTTCCAGAAACAGATGTAGGTGCTATGTTTCTTTAGTACTAGGTTTGAGACTTTTTCGCTTGAAAGTTATGTTGTGTTTTTAATAATATTTTCATGGGGTGTGCTATCCACACACCCCAAATTACTTCTTACACACCCCTTATTAATTTCTGTTCGTTGATTTTCTTCAATTCATCCGATCTGATGATCGAAAATTAAAAAGGTGTGTGAGAAGTAAAATGGGGTGTGTGGATATCACACCCCTATTTTCATTTTGGAGCTAGGGTTCATTAAGACTATATAACCAACTTTTAGGATTGTATTTTAATAATCTTTTATATCGTTCAATATTAAATTTCTAACGTATCGTTTGCTAGTTAATTTCTGATCTAAAACAAGTAGAAGAAGACGAAGTTATAGCTAACTTCAATAGTAAGTTTTTTTCTCTCTTGCAGAAACAATAAGTTCCGCTTATAATAGGTCTAAGTCTAATAATGAGCCGGATTATTTTTTGTGAGAGCAGTAATTACTATTTATATACATAAACAATCCTTACAATGCTCCTATTAGAATCCTTGTAGGAAACCAATATTTTCTCCCAATTTTAATATAAGTGAGTAATTTATGATAAGTTCTCAGTTTCAATTGTATATAAACTAAGACATTCAAACCCCTTCCAATAAAAATATTCTAAACCAATTTGAACTCAAACATCCGGCTAAAATATACTTACACTTATGCTCATATTCTAGCATATCTATCATTTCCCAAATAAATTGCTAAGCATTTTGAGTTTGTCTATAAAAACATGAAATATTATTTGGGTTTAAGCTGGTAACCTACAGGAGGAGTACCGTAGGAATCTGGAGTCCAAGAAAATTTCGAGACCGAAGTGGTTCTTTGATTGGGCTTTCCTTAAACAGGCCTAAAATAACTGTTGAAAGAAATTAGAGAGAAACAAAGAATCTTTTGTCAGCAGCCCCGACCCCATTCGCTTTAGGGTTGGCGACAATTTTTTCTTGACAATCATTCTTGGTCTTTTCATCTTTTTTATTTTTATTACTTTTGTTTTTGGTATAGAATTGTCGTCATTAAAAGTTGTAATCACCGACACAATCACACAATAATTTTTTCACTCATTTGATTTAGCAAAACAAATTGTTAAACTTAGGACGTAGTGAATAAAAAGAAAACCCTAACCACGTCGCATAGTAGTTACAAGTTTGTTTCGTTAATATTTCCCATTTTTGAAGTTTACTTACTATTTCTCTAGGCAAACATGTTTTAATCTAGGCCAATTAATTTCTTATAAAGCGCAAATACGTACAACAATGGGTCATTTCATTTTTTTTTTTTAGGATGTAGGGGGTACTATTCTCAACAACAGCAACAACAAAAAACGAATACTATTCTTTGACATATTTGGATGGCCATTTTCGGGCTTTAACGAGAAAAGAAATCCATAAAAAATCATTTTCAGATTTTTGTGTCTGAAGTCCAAGGATCAGGAGATCTAGCTTGTTGAAGAGAGAAAGTTTGGGACTCTTACTTTGTGTGAGGTGGCCTAGTGAGATGATCTAATAGGAGCCGTATGATTTAAAATGAATAATTCAAATCTCTTAGCCCTTGATCTTCGGACACAAAAATCCGTAGAGAACCACAATTTATCCTCAAAACCAAGGAAAATATCACCCTGACATATAAAAAGTATCAATAAAACGATTGAATTGTGAAAGATTTGAGAGCACCGGAAACACTAATTTATGGTGCATTTCTTCTTAGGTTATAAATAGTGCCCTTTATTATTTTTTATTTAGGAGATTTGAATAAAAGACTTCCAGAAGACAAAGATTATATATAATAAACTGAATATGATACAACATTATATTCTTGTCCGGCATGCATACGACTACAAAATGTAAAAACATGTACAACATAATTATGAACGTAAGTATGCCATCCATGCTAATGAGTTTTAGTTTTTTTAACAAACGATATTATCTACACTAAATTGAGGGGGTTGGCTTAGGCTCATAATGTGTTAGCAATAATGTGGTTCCAATTTGCCTTTGACGAGAATCAAACCTAACCTCTCACTTACAAGTAAAGCGGAATACCACCGTAGTACTAAGTAGCAATTAGTTAGTAAGTAAATTTGTATATAATATATCCCTCTAGATTTTGTGCAAAATAAACTCTTCTTCCCTTTTAATACACTAAAACATTCCCGCCATTCTCGGCTTGGTTTTGAACATTTCCATAACACGAAATGAAACTCCATCTCCTTTTCTCGCTCGATCATTCAATCCAAACACTGCCAATTAATTCACAGATCCAAACGAACTGAGTCGCTGAATCACACATAGCGAGTCAGTCAGACTGATCACAGTCATCGTATTCAGAAGAAGAGAGGGAAATCATGAGAGAGAAAATGGAGGAGTACTTGCGGAGGAACTTCGACGTCGAACCTAAACGCCCGTCCGAGGAGGCCTTGAAACGGTGGAGATCCGCCGTCTCCGTCATCAAGAACCCTACCCGAAGGTTCCGCATGGTCGCTGATCTCGCCAAGCGCGCTGAGGACAAGCGGAAGCGCATGAACCTCCAGGTTCCTTTCAACCTCTCGATCGTCATTGTTCTTATAATTTCTTCAATTAAGTGTTGCGATTCTCGCCATTGTGTTTGTCACATTCAAACGAAAGAACGATAGCTCGTTACTTTAAATTTCATGTCACGATCTATTTTGGCTTTGAATTTTTTTGGAGAAATCAGAGGAATAGATGAGATGCATGTGTTATTTTTCTATTTTTTGTGTTTGTTTTCTCGTTATTAGGAGCCTAAGATTTCCTTGGAAACCAAACAGGCCTTTGCCAATTCTTAGATAATTATACTTGTGAGGGAGCAGTGACATAATCAACCATTATTCATGATTGATCAAGTTTCATGATTTGCAAAATATTGAGGTGGATGATTACTCCACAAACCACGTGTGGCTTCAATGCTACGTAACTACGAGTGTTTTAGCAGTTAGATTTCTTGATTTGTCAAATATCGAGTTTGAACTTGAAACACAGTAAGTTTCATTAAGCAGTGGAATAAGTAGTGTCGCTACAGTTTGATGCATTTAATTTAGCAGTTATGTTTTATCTTCATAAACTTAATTATTTCTAAATGACTTCGCTTCAGGGTGTTGAATCTCTTTATTACTGTGCATTAAACTTAATTATTGAATTGTAGCTATGGTTTTCCAAGCTCACGGGGGTTACTAATCTCAGCTTAATGAAACAATTAAACCATTAAGGAAATATATTTTTTCGTACTCTACGAAAGTTATCGCCTCGCGTATATAAACATGATAGATGATCTTTGTGGGGTTTCGAGATATAGTCATTTGTATAGACTCTCAGGGCTAAGTTCTTTATGTGCCTTTGTTTTGTGCTGTTTAGCCCCGTTGTTTCACCCAAAAAAGGTATATGGAAGTGGTACATATAGAAGAGGGTTTGATGTAGTAGAATATACCAATGACAATAAATAGTTCAATGGAGGTCTAAGGCCTAGGGAGAAATCGGGGGACGAGACTCAAATTCCCACCATGTGTATTGAGGTAAAAACTTACCACTGATGCTATGAAGCTGCAAATTGTTTAGATGTCCAGAAAATGGCGTTTCCTGGTGTCGGTTTCTTTGCTTTTGTATTACCTCCATTTTAAAGCGTTGCGATTTCGTAGTGTGATAAAAATGATGAAAAACAAAGGAATGAAGGTTTCCTGGTAAAGTCAGGATGTTGCATTTGAAAAGGAAATTTTTTATATGCTTGTGTGAGGATGGCGTGCACCGTCAGCACATCTGACCAGTATTTCAATCGAACTAGGTTTCGATGCCAGGAAATTAAGGCTTGTTAATGTTAATTAAATATCTAATATATGATAATCTCTGCATCATGAGTGTTTTGTATCAGGTTTGATGGTATTAGACATCTGCTAAGCATGAAAAGCCTGTTTAATTAACTCTCAAATGCTGGTTTAAATATTTTCTTATTCTAACATTTTCGCTATGCTTCTGTTGATTCTTGTCAGGAGAAGATACGTGTTGCTATCTACGTACAAAAAGCAGCATTGCAATTCATTGACGGTATTATATTCTTCTTGTTATGGTAACATCTCCTTCATTTAAACTTGTGATTCCTTTCTCTGTCATGTTAATTTTTTTATACAATTCAGCTGGTAATCGCGGGGATTCTAATATTCCCAAAGAAGTTAAAGATGCTGGTTTTGGCATTGATCCTGAGGAAATTGCATCCTTTGCTCGATCTCACGATACTAAAGGGTTGGAAGGACATGGAGGAGTATCAGGATTAGCAGGAGAGGTTTCTGTATCGCTGGAAGATGGTGTTGTTTCAAGCAAGATACCTATTAGGCAGGATATATATGGCTTCAACCGATATGCAGAGAAACCTTCTAAAGGTTTTGGGATGTTTCTCTGGGAAGCCGTACAAGATTTAACTCTAATCATCCTCATGGTTGCTGCTGCGGTCTCTATAGGTGTTGGAATCGCAACTGAAGGAATGCCGAAAGGTATATATGATGGCTTGGGAATAATACTTAGCATATTGCTAGTAGTGTTAGTGACTGCAATCAGTGACTACAAGCAGTCATTGCAATTTAAAGAACTGGACAAAGAGAAGAAAAACATAATTGTTCAGGTGACTAGAGACGGACGCAGACAGAAGGTCTCTATCTACGATTTGGTGGTTGGAGACATTGTTCATCTTTCCATCGGCGATCAAGTTCCAGCTGATGGTATATTCGTATCAGGCCACAGCTTACAAGTCGACGAATCAAGCTTGTCAGGTGAGAGTGAGCCAGCGGACATAAATCAAGAGAGTCCCTTTCTTCTTGCAGGAACCAAAGTGCAAGATGGTTCTGGGAAAATGTTGGTGACATCAGTTGGTATGAGGACCGAATGGGGACGACTAATGGTTGCTCTGAGTGAAGGGGGAAACAATGAGACACCACTACAGGTAAAACTTAATGGAGTTGCAACCATTATCGGAAAAATTGGTTTGGCTTTCGCGGTGCTAACATTTATAGTTCTGACTTCAAGGTTTTTAATAAACAAGGCGGTTCACCATCACATGACAGACTGGTCTTCCAAAGATGCATTAAAGCTTTTGAATTACTTCTCTACTGCCGTCATTATAATTGTTGTTGCAGTTCCGGAAGGGTTACCCCTGGCAGTGACACTAAGTCTCGCCTTTGCAATGAAAAAACTCATGTTCGATAAAGCACTTGTGAGGCATCTCTCTGCATGTGAGACAATGGGTTCTGCTACTTGTATTTGCACAGATAAAACAGGAACCTTGACAACAAATCATATGGTTGTGAACAAGATATGGGTATGTAATGAAACCGAGACTATAACGAGTAATGATAACAATGACGTGTTGAAGTCGGCTTCTGAAGGAGTACATGACCTCCTTTTACAGTCCATCTTTCTGAATACAAGCGCGGAGGTAGTCAAGGGGGAAGATGGAAAGAATAGCATTATGGGGACTCCAACAGAGACGGCGGTATTTGAATTTGGAATGCTTCTAGGAGGTGATTTTAAATCTTACAGTGAAGATTATAAGATACTGACGGTTGAACCATTCAATTCAGTCAGAAAAAAGATGTCGGTGCTAGTGGCTCTGCCTGATGGAGGAAAGAAACGAGTATTCTGCAAAGGAGCATCAGAACTTATCTTAAAAATGTGTGATAATGTTGTTGCCACTCATGGTGAAGCTGTGCCTCTATCGGACGAGCAAAGAACAAATATCTCAGATGTCATAAATGGTTTTGCTTGTGAAGCTTTAAGAACTCTATGCTTAGCTTTCAAGAATGTATATGACTCCTCTAGTGAAGACAGTATTCCTGACGATAAATATACGTTAATCGCTGTTGTTGGAATCAAGGATCCTGTGCGTCCGGGGGTGAGGGAAGCCGTGAAGACTTGTCTAGATGCTGGGATTACTGTAAGGATGGTCACTGGTGATAATATTAATACGGCTAAAGCCATAGCTAAAGAGTGTGGCATTTTGACAGAAGATGGTTTGGCTATAGAAGGGCCAGATTTCCAAAATAAGAGCTCGCAGGAGATGGCAGAAATAATTCCGAAACTGCAGGTTTTAGTTTTTCTATTGCTTTAATAACTTCTTAGTATAAATGCTCATTTGTGTTGACGGGAAGTAGTTTCTGGATCAATTTTCTGTAGGGAATTTAGTGAAAAATTCATTGTACAGGTAATGGCTCGATCATTGCCTTTGGACAAGCACACCTTGGTGAAACAGTTGAGGAATGAGCTTAGAGAAGTTGTGGCAGTAACTGGTGATGGGGCGAATGACGCTCCTGCACTGCACGAGGCAGACATCGGACTTGCTATGGGTATTGCAGGAACGGAGGTCTGTTACTTACAGACCTCGTCCTACACAATTTTTATTATATCACTGTTTTATTTCTTCTTAAATACTAATAGTCGGCTAAACATCTGCCGGTCTACAGGTTGCGAAAGAAAGTGCCGATGTTATAATAATGGATGACAACTTCACAAGCATAGTGAATGTTGCAAGATGGGGTCGGGCGGTTTATGTCAACATTCAAAAGTTTGTACAGTTCCAGCTAACAGTCAACATCGTCGCTCTGATGCTCAGTTTCATTTCAGCATGCGTCTCAGGTTTGTTCATCAGCGGAACTACTTCAAAACCTTTCGACATACATGTTTACCAAATGCATTGCAGGCGCTAATGAATGTGCGAAATAACTTTCAGGAACCGCTCCTCTCACGGCTGTGCAGATGCTTTGGGTGAACTTGATCATGGACACTCTTGGTGCTTTGGCGCTGGCTACAGAGCCCCCAAACGAGGGTCTAATGAGAAGACCACCGGTCGGAAGGAACATCAAGTTCATCACCGGGATCATGTGGAGGAACATCATTGGCCAGAGTATCTACCAGATTGCTGTCCTTTTGGCTCTCAAATTTTGTGGAATCCGGCTTTTGAAGCTCACCGGTTCAGATGCAAATTCCGTTCTCAATACCGTTATCTTCAACTCTTTTGTGTTCTGCCAGGTACTATCTTCTGATACATTGTTTTCTCTTTGTTTATATCTGTCTAAACATTTATTTTGGTTAATTTTACACCCAGGAATGGCCAATTTAGCTCATGAAGTCATATATACTTAAATTTCATTCAAATTTTCGTCTAAATACGTCACATGCTGCTCATTAAATGATATTTGTTATTTTTCTTTTCTAGAAATGTGACATCTCTGTAAAACGCGGGTAACATGAATGCAGTGGGTAAAATCGACACAAGTTTTTGTTTAAACCTGATATTTTAGTTTCTTTGCTCAAAGGTGATCTAGTTTTGCATGTCTTTCAGGTATTCAACGAGATAAACAGCCGTGATATGGAGAAGATCAATGTGTTCAGTGGCATGTTCAGCAGTTATACCTTCATGATGGTGATGATCTCCACCGTTATTTTCCAGATCATCATAGTTGAATTCTTGGGCAAGTTTGCACAAACCGTGCCACTGAGCTGGAAGTTGTGGTTAACAAGCGTCTTGATCGGCGCTGTAAGTTTGCTCGTCGCTGTCGTCCTCAAGTTCATTCCTGTTTCAGTCAGGAAACAAGAAGCTTCCCGGGATCACGAGGATGTCTACGAACCTCTCCTCCGTGGCCCTGACCTTGCATGAAAGATCGAAACTGCTTGTTCGTGAAAGATTTTTGTGCAGAATTTTGGAGGCATCTCTTCGTTTTTTTCGTTGGATGTTTGCGCAACATTTTTTCGATACCATTTCTCGTCATTTTTTGTTGTACATTTCAGTGTTGATTGAGGTCAGCCTCCTTTTGGCCATTTCGGTGGTATTTATACGAACTAAAATTCAATTTGCTTGGGTTCGGGTAGAGTTGATTGGCAGGGCTTCGGTGGTTGTACGCCGAGTTGAATGCGTGAGCTTCGGTGGTATATGCTGTAGAGATGGCAGTGACTGTGTGTGTGCTGTGTCGAGTTGGGTCAATTGCAGATTTCCTAGGCAAACAAGATTGGGTTGCAATGAGATTTGTGAGCGAGATGAGCGTGAGGCTAAATAATAAACGCTAGTTTTGACTATCAACGACAAAACCTTATTAACGCGCTCGGTTTTGAGCCAAGTCCCCAATGGTGTATTTGAGATGTCCGTCCGCTTCGGTGGTGTGTCCGTGTTCCAAAAAACACTATTCAGGACATCATTCCCAATAGGTAGTCTCTCCATGTTCCCAGAATCAGCATCTGGGGCATCCTTCCTTATTGGCAGTCTCTCCTTTTTCCCAAATTCAGTATTTGGGACATTCTTCCTCTCTGTGTTCCCAGATTCAGTATTCGGGACATCGTCCCCTACAATATCTATCAAGCTCTCTGAAGTAGAAGGAGAAGAGAATTCAGGAGCAAGAGTTGTACCTTTTCCTCTGTTTGATGGTTTTATCTTGAGCTTCCGCATTTCATCCAACCACTTTGCCGCATTCTTCAACAGCTTCCGACAATGGTCAAAAGAGTTCAATGACAAGTGACTCACTTTAGATTTTGAGTGAGTGTCCAAGAAAACACACGAGCTACAGCGCGAATGCATTAAAGCTAACTTCACCTCATAAATGCAACAAAACCCATCAGAAGCAGAAAAAACCCACCTTTGGAAAACTTCGTCCAGACCTAGTTAACTGTTGTGACACAACTTAGGATAACTAGAACAAAAATACAATACATGGCTTCTCTAACATTCTTTACATTTTATACAACCAAAATCCTCAGTAGTTGATGTGATTCTGAAAGACATTATCCAGACTCTCGTTACAAAAACACAGTATCTAAGACTCCGACTATGTCATCACCCATTTAGATATCGCCTAATTTGGTGAAGGGTCAGCCTGCTTTTTGACAAATAGCTTTCCTACATCTTCTGTAACAATGTTGCTCCTGGACCCAAAACAGAAAATAATGATGTGAGATTGAAAAACTCTTAACGTAGAACAGAGTTGGCATATTTAATGTTGCTCAACAGATACAATATGCCAAGTTCAGGGATTGCCACCATCCGGAAGAAAAAAGGACCATCAGTTTAGAATTCATTCCCAATGAGTCGATTTCTAAAACTTCACCAAACACAAAAAAATTGTATTTGTTCTATTCCTAAATTTTTTTCCCATAGCCTTAGTTTTAGATAGATTCATGCAGTGACCTAGAGTACAGTAGAAGACAGACTTGACAAAAGTTTTCCGATGATTATCCTATCCCATGAAGTCCAATCATAGAGTCAAATATGATGCAGTAGTAAACAACCCAAATGCATCGTTTCATGTAAAAGCAAAGGCGAAAGGATGAACCATTATAAGTATTCAGGAACCCTATGAATATAGAGTAGCGCAACAGAATTCTTATCAAGGACCAACTTAAAAAGAGTCCACTCCATTAAGTCATCACGACGGTTAAACAGGCCAATATCACACACTCCATGAGTGCAACTTTTCCCCCACTTAGGAGAGTCCATCCCATTAAAATTGATAAACATTTTGTATCTGCAACATGCTGTACAGAATATGGTTCTCTCTCATGTGTAAATTCTACAACGAATTGCGAATAATAGGGGATGGTTTTAAGGGATAATTTCTTTTGGTTAAACTTTCACTTTAACCCCTATTCAACTCATAATTTAATTGGACAGGTAGTTTTTAATCCTTTTAGTGTGAAGGCCAAAGTCAGAAAATCCACCCACTGTAATGGTATAATTTTCACTACAACTCATCGCATACACAAATCTACTAATCTTTTTTGTTATCATAATAGCATGATCTACCTGTAACGCGAGTTTAGTTAAAATTCCAAAAACAAATTGGCAAGTTAGTATTTAAATCTCAAATCACAACCATACGAACTCTGATGCGTATCTCTAATAGTGCAAGTCATGAGCAGAAATATGCATGCAAAAGTGTATCTCTAAATCTCTATATCGCTGAACAGTTAAACAAAACCAGAATCTAAAGGAAAAATTTTAAACGCCAAATAAACTGTGGGAAATGGAAAAACATACATATTGAAACTGACCTTCCACGAAGCTGAGGCGGAACCAGCAGACCACCAACTGTATCTGGAACATTCTTGGAATGAGGCAAGTTACCTCTAGGAACTTTATTGCGAGGAACAGAGGAAGCAAATGCATTCTCCCTCTTGCGTGATGAACTCTCCGCCATTGCAGCTGCAACACGAGAAGAGTGGTCGCCGCCACTCAACATATTGGATGAGGAAACAGGAGAATTCAAGAGCATCGAAGCATCAGGAAGTTGCTGGATTGAAGGAGCTGATGAAGGGGCAGAACTTTCCGGCTGCTGGTATGATGAAACAACCAATCTATTACACAGAAAACAAACAAAACCAAATTAAAATACAACCGAAGTAAGGGTAAGCTTATACAGGACACTGTAACTACTTTTCCAGCTGTGAAAAATTTAGGACTGCTAAGAAAAACCCTCTTTTAGTACAACATTATGCAACACTATCATGTGAAATAATATGAATGAAACCCTAGAAATATTTAAAATAATAAAATAAAACAAGACAGAAAATAAAATGGAATTTTCTTTAATACTTTGCCTTTCTCTAAGTTTTAATTTCCGTCAGACATGAGCTTAGCCAAGTTGGCCCCTTCTGCACTCAAGTTCGAATTCCGAGCTTAAAGGTATTTAGTGTAGAATATCGCTCGTATCAAAAACAAGTTTATAACTTTCCTAAAAATGGGAAATAAATAACCCTCATTTTGATTAAGCTAATTACAATATGCTTCTTCCTAAAAGTCCTTGAATTTTCCTTTCTTATTTACAACCCACATATGCAAAAATTAACAGCATCCCAACACGTGGTTTTCTACAAATTAAACAAAACAAAAATAATAGAAATTACTCAGAATATCATAAATTAAAAAACCATAACAAAAATAGTGATAAATTCGAACGCAGTAAAAGATTTCAACTTTATCGATGAAATGAAATTGAATAAACTGAGGGGGGCGTGAATTACTGGGTGTGAGGACGTGGATCGTCGCTGGGTAATTGTTGCTGTGGCTCATTTTCCTTGTTTTCCCTAACCTCCTCCTCCGATACGTCGTCGTCTGAAGATGGGTAGTCCACCAACGACATCTTTCGGCTTTTCTGCTTCACTCTTCACTTTTGGCCGCTGCCGTCTCCGCTGTTTCTTCGGTCTGCGCAAGCCAAGGAATGAAAAATAAAACGCTCCTCCTTTGTAACTCTTTTTTTTTTTTTTTAAATTATTTCTTGCATAAATTTTTATATTTTGGGACTGACTCGAACAATATTCTTTCATTGTTCTTTTAGACCATCTCTAATTTTTTCTGTTCCAATCCTTCTAGCCTAAAATTTTAGCCCGGAATTATTAAAGAATGAACTTAGGCTATGTAGACAATCGTAAATTAATTTTATGAATATTTTAATCTAAAAATATTTAAATTATGATAAATATTTAAATTCCCATAATAATTTTATGGATGTTTGAACAAAAATATAGGTATTTATAGAGTTTTTTTGTGAATTTTGAGTTAAATAAAATTTTTAATTATTTTAGCTGTTGGATTAAATTTGGATCGTTAGATCTTTTTTTTACTATTAAATTTGATTATATTCGATCTCAGCTGTTGGATTCAATGTATTTTAAAATAACATTTAAAAAAAAATTGAATCTAGACCGTTGGATCAACCAACGGTCCTTAAATTCCTGTCGTTGGGCTCGGGGATGTGGCCGACAGCGGTCCTGACAATGGGCCCCCCGCTCTCAAGCGCTGAAGGCATGCGGGCCGCATGGGGCGCGTCGACGAGTGAGCGGGCCGAGACTGGGCCTTTTTTAGGCGAGTCCATGCGTGTGTGGGGGGAATCTGGGGACGGTATTTGGCCCAGCTTTAGCATTTGGCTTTTGGCCTGTTTGGGGGGTATTTTGGCATTTAGCCCAGAGTTTGAGAGAGTTATGATATGTCACTGTAGTGGTTCCGAAAATCAACTTTAGATCTTGTATATAAAAATTATATGGATAAAATATATATCACTTATTGAGACGTAATATTGTGCCAGATCCCGATGTTCTAATCTAATTTTAAGTTTAAAATTACAAAAATGGGTATACAAAGTTTTAAATCCGGATGTTCTAACTTCTAAGCTGAGCAAGACTTAACATTGTAACTGAATCTCAATGTGAAACACTACTTGACACTACAATTAATGAAAAATCTTCAGATGAGTTTGATATCAAATTATTATGATAAAAGTCATCGAGTTACTTTAGCTTTAATTCTCGTTCTTGATGATTTCGAAATATAGGTTGTATTCTTTTTACAAGCCATATTGAAAGAGAAAAATTCAAACAATTAAAAACTCTTAACCATGTAAGCTACTCTGACATTTTGGGTATGATTTAAACTGCCAGAATTTTAAACAAGTGCAATTCCGGGTTCTCTACCAAAAAATTCACCATCGGAAAAACAATCCGATAACCAAGCGTTCTCCCGATACATTATCCCCCGGCAGAATGCTATACGAAACTACGACAACAGTGCTTCTCACGACATAGTTTAGAACTGATAAAATTACATGCAAAAGAGAGAGGTTCCACATCAAAGCTGCTGACCAAGAAGGGATGGCCTGTAAAATGCAAGGGTTTGTGCGATTGCAATACGGTCCCGAGGATCGTTCATGGTCTCGTCCCGCAACGCTTGAAGAATAGCCTGCGACGGAAACTCCCTAAAGATTCACATAACGAGATGACATCAAATTTACTTCTAGTATGATACATTAATTTGAACTAGCTTGATCAAAATGATACTGGCTTAGTTTCATTTGGAAAAAAACAGAAAAGTAATACCTAGTTATGAGTATTCTATATAGCATCTTCAAGATAGGGCAAAGCTCAACGGGAGCAACGGGCTTCTTCTCATCGGGATGCAGGATACTTAAAGAGGGCTGACTTAGCAGCTCAAAAAATGCTTTCACAGCAGAGACCCCCTGCAAGATACAAAGGGTCTCATAATTGTAGAGTTCCAATAAATGAAAGCGCCGTCTCTTGCAGTCTTTCAAGGAACCAATCTCATTTTATTGAGACAAGATAATCCACACATTTTTTACAAAAACAGAAAGCAGTCACATGACAGAACAAACATACAGATCCTTACTCCAAGAGTAATACATGCAAGCATCGCTCGCGCAGAACTAGCCGTAATGAATCCAATTTAAACTTTAAACAGCCAGTGAAATCAAACACCAAAGTGAAACTGCAAGTGCTATAGTTTTCCATCATAATGAAGTAGAATGTAAGAGGTAATTATGACACAGATAACTCGAAACAAAATTTTCTTAAGGCTTTATAGCCAAAATGGTCCCTGAGATTTTCATAACTCCTCACGTTGGTCCCTGAGGTTTGAAATCAATATAATTGGTCCCTGAGCTTGTCCACCATCAATCATTTTGGTCATTCCTTGAAAAATCTTCATTATATAAGAATACAATGACCAAAATACCCTTAATTTTTGTCAAATCATTTTGACCCATTATTTATTAAATTGAGGGTATATTTGTCATTTTGATCCTTATTTAACATAATCTTGCACAGAATGACCAAAATGATTGATGGTGAACAATCTCAGGGACCACTTCTATTGATTTCAAATCTCAAGGACCAAAGTGATGTGTTATGCAAATCTGAGAGACCATTTTTGCTAAAAAGCCTATTTTTAAAGCATATTAGTAGAGGACTTGGTATATTTAGAACCAAAATATGAGATTCAAGCATCATAGAACCATATATTCAATATGATCCTTCTTTCTAAAACTTTATGTGGCATTAAAGTACTGAATCAGCAAGGTCCAGTATGTTCATGACTTGTGAATATCTAGACAAGAAAGCTACAAGCAGCCACCAGAATATTGTTTTTGAAATAACTCTTTGGAATGCAATTATAAGTTTTATGATTCGTGATTGCAAGCACTTGTCATTTTAATCATTGCAAAGATCTGGAAGGTTTCCCATTGAACTTATTAGTCAAATATATGTCATCAGGTCAAAGCCCAGATTTCATTAAACAATAATAATGATGCAAGGCAAACCTCTGCTTGTTACTTCATGAATATGAAGTCGATTGAGATCTGTACCTGAATCATACCCTTGCCCTTTATGCTATCACCCATTTCAAGGTTTAACTCCCCTTTCGCCAGCTTTTGTCCATACCATGCATTACGACCTTTCAACAGGGTAACATACGTGTCAGCCAACAAAGGCCCTGCCAGCTTCTCTGGTTCTTCTGCCAACAGATGAGTGATAAAAATCATCTCTGATGTACAATGTGCGAAGTATACTGATTTGCTCGTGGCGCTCTCATTGGTTAAGGCTGCTACCATTCCTGTTGGGTCATGATTCAAAGTTGAATGTATTGATTAAAGCCTTCAAATACATATTCTTAGAAATGAGCTTAAATCGATCGATTATAATTGCCACAACGTTTAAGGATAGCACTTGTACAACAAAGCAAATTCCAAGATAACATATATATCAGGCCAATATAAGGCAAAAATCATATATATCAACCTCCAATTGACACGACATCTAATAAAGGTAATTGACATGGAAATCCAAATGTGGCAATGTATGTTTTGCAAGAAAATTCAGTCAGTCACCCAAAGACAGGATTGCAACACATGAATCTTTCTTTAGACAACTTCAATTGTGACGCACACACATGCCCACACGCATATAGGGAACTTCTGTTGCCAGACAGTAACCAGAACAGTTAACTAAATAGAATTATGTTTGAGTGGCCAGTATCCTTCGAATGGAATATGGGAGAGATCCTAAAATAATAATGCTCGAGTTTAAGAGAATGTAAGGTTTGGTGTAGGCTTGTAGCAAAACTGTATAAATAGAAGAGTATGGCCAAATAGCTTTCCAAATTTATTTAATGACATTATGGAAATGAGACTGATATTTGAGGTCCATTAGCAATTCCTTATCTAACAAGCATACTTAGGTCTATAGACATTGAATCACCATAAACCATGTTTCCAAGTAGAAGTGAGGCCTTCAATGAAATTTTGGAGTCTTAAGCATGACTCAGTTATCTACTTCGGTCGACGAAGTAGATAATTCAAAATCCCAACAATATATATGTTTTGCATGCGTATCATTTTGTGGAATGAAACAATTATCCACACAAATGCAGCATCTTTTGGTTAATTATCAAAGCCTACTCATATTTCAGCTTTGCCAAAAACCAAAGTAAAATATTATTTGGCATAATCTTGCAATTCCTTGCTCACAAGTGTTGTCTCTCTCTCTCTCATTCACTCATTTATTTTATTTAGTTCATGAAACTACACCACCTAAGACTCTTTAGTCACTCTAGTATGTGTTAATTTGCAGTGCAGTCTGACCATTTAGGGTTAAATTCAAGAAAAGGTCTGACTCTCTTAACGTTTATCAAATAGGAGATGTAATGAACAGAATCTTACCAGCTCCAATGGCATAGACGTTCTTTAAGCCACCCATAACTTCATGAGTAACAAGGTCCCCATTGTCCCATACTATAAAGTGGGGTTGCCTTAAAAACTTAGCCAAGGGCTTGCTCCACTTGTCAGCTCCGCATATCCGAGCATTGGCATATTCGTTGTTGTAAATCTCAGAGGCAATATTGGGTCCTCCAAGGTAGAGAATGTTCTCATTGGGAACACCAGCTGAAAAAAAGAAGTACATATTAAGAGAACAGAATAGCCAGGGTAAAAAACGTACGAGGTAATGAATTGACTGAATATCTATCATAACCATACAACCATTTTATGAAGTATGAACCACTCTAGCATAACAAAATAAAATAAAAAATAAAAAATAACTAAAGATTACTTTTATAATCTGAAAGAAAACCACACTAAGAATCTCAAGGCCGTCAACTCAATGGAGGGATTATCAAACAATTATAAAACACACTAAGTAAATAACTCAGCATCAAAGAGCACCCGAGATGATGAAACAGATAGCAGAAAACATCCAAGAAGAAATGCTCAAGGAGAAAAATAGGTATCAGAACCTTAGCTACCAGTGCATTGACCCTAAAAACATTGTTAACAATCCATGAAAAGTATGGAATCAGTCTTACTTGCTCGATTGATAATTTGAGTGGGCGTAATTATGCGTGGTTCAGGCTCCAATTCAGCCTCAACACCTTTTGAAAGAGAGATAATGACTGGCATTGTTACTCTCTCTTTCCAGTACCTACTAATTTCTTCAAAGACCACACGAGTTTCTGTTGATGGCAGCCCATTCACCACAATATCAGCATCCCAAACAGCCTCCTGCAAATTTGTGACAACCTTCATAGGGCAAAGAGGGGTATCAATCATATTCACACAAAACCCATCTTTCAGTAACTCATCTGCAAAAAGCGTCCGATCACCTAATCTTGCCTCAACATACTTTAAATACGCACACCGCCTAATCAGTCTCCTCAGCACATCCTCCCTTGAATTGATCACTTCAAATAAATGTTCTGCTGTTGCTCTATCAACTGATCTTCCTGGTCTTCTCCATATTCTTATTAGGACCTTATCTCTTAAATGACCATAACTATCTTGCAACATAGCAACAAAGACACTTCCCCAAGCACCTGCACCTACACCAACTATCCTAAGTGGATCACCTTCTGCTTTGCCCATTAAACGCCGAAGCTCATCAAGCTTCTGCTCAACAGAATCACTTGAGTGGTGAAGCAACCCATTTGAGTAGACCTTATCGGTCACTCCATCAGTACTCCCAACCATTTTCTTCTTCTTTTTCTTCGTCCAATTAAACTCGTCTCCAAGCAACTTAATATATGCACAGCCAATTACAACAACAAATGCTCACAGACACTACAAATGTTTCCAATATTATACTCACTGAGAAGCGAAATCAAGATCAAACTGGCAATGATCAATCGCAAGAAGATCTCTTCGCTCTTTGAAGCTGCAAAACCTAACTTCCTAATTCCTAAATTCAAACAAACATACAAAGTTTGAAACAACTCACATCTGATTTTGTATCATAGATTCACACCACCCTCAACTGCACAGCTCAGATCAACAAATCACCACAACAAAATCAATTCGGAAAAAACTTAAGATTTTCTTTGTGGGGTTTTCACCAAAATCTAAACAACCCCTTTTGTCAAACTTCCAGCTACCTTTTTCCCCTAAGACACTTCTGATTCTACCAAATTTCAACAAATACCCAAGAGGGTTTTATTTCATTGGGTTTTAGATCAACCCCACACAAGATTTGCATTCAAACACGCAAAGCAAAAACATTTAAAACTCTTAGCCAGAAGGTTCGCCTATCCACCCACCAAAACCAGTCAACGC
The DNA here is from genome assembly GCA_035220775.1 of Malus fusca. Taxonomy (NCBI): domain Eukaryota; kingdom Viridiplantae; phylum Streptophyta; class Magnoliopsida; order Rosales; family Rosaceae; genus Malus; species Malus fusca. The sequence goes on along the minus strand of CM069060.1, from coordinate 34,062,856 downwards.
AAACAAAGCAAATGTAAAGCTTTAAAGGGAAGAAAAAAGAATAAGTAACAAACTCTACTTTGCGTTTGCCGACGCGGTGATATCGACCGACCGACTTAACTTTGTCTTCTTCTAATTCATACGCTGCAAGCCTGCAAATCAAAATGTGTAGCCAAAAAAGCTGTCAAATTTGACACCTTTTGCCGACGAACGCAAAAGGGTTGTCGTCAGCGGAGATCAAAAGAGGAACTTTGAGTTCGAAAACTTGTTTGGTGATGTGGGTTTTGGAGTGTGAAATGGGAAAGTGGCTGGAAATGAAATTGCTTGGCCTCCTCTCTCTACTCTTCTGCTCTGAAGGTTACGTTTTGTCTGGAAGAAGAACAAGTGTGCAGAGCTCGTGATTGCCTTCTACGCGGCAGCAGCTTAGGCGTTCACGTTGTCAAGAAATGGAGGCTGTTGGCTGTTGCTGTTGGTCAGATTTTGTCACACCCCCAAAGAGAGCAACTTACTCTGTTTATCTTTAGATGCAACTAGCAAACAATACCCCGCGCGATGCTGCGGGATTGAAAATTGTATAAAATTTTGTATAGTACTATTTTCATACAAAGGATTTAGTAGATAGTCCTATTAAAAATCGTACAAAATCTATAAACAATCAGATTGTGATACATAAGCTTAATATGTGCATACCCCTCTTTACTTTGAACTCTCCTGTATACAACAACAATGAAGTCTTAACTTACAAAAATCAGAGATTAAATTAAATAAAAATTCCAATAAAACTTAATCACAAATTTCATTTGGATATTTATCAAATATCCAAAAAAAAAAAAAAAGAAGATTGAAAGAGTCAAATGAGAGAATTAGGTGAAGACATAAATACTTATAAATAAAAACAAAAAATAAACCAAAATCAATATTAACATTTTCTATTCATGTTCATGGTTCTTTACATAAGTATATTTGTTGATTTGGTACTGCTAGAGAGGCTAAATTTATAGACAAAATTTACAAACTAAATTATATGTCACCAATAAAAATGAGCACATTTATTGACGCTTAAGTCATAATCCAAAACCAATAATTAACTTCCATATCATTTACATATCATTTAGTTTGAAAATTTTGATTTACAAATTTTATCTTCATAACATTACCCTAATTGATTTGAAAGTTAAAGCAAAGGCTTTGGCCTTTTATGGCATATTAAATACCTCCCTTAGTGCGAAAAATAAAACGACTCTGCATCAGCTGCAAGCTTTTTTTTCAATCTTTTTTTATCCTAATCCACCATTTATGGCATATTGTTTTTCAGTCTTTTTTTTATTTTTATTTATTTTTATCCTAATCCACCTTTTGTTGGTCTGAGACATTTCATCTCTATTTCCTCACAAAATCTCCCTGATTATTCAACCGTTTATTTACATCTGTGAAATTCAAATTCAATCTCAGCAGAACGCAAACACCAAACTTAGATTAGGAAAAACCCTCAGTTTCCCAAAATCCCGCCATATTTTCAGATCGATTGGCCAGCGGCGAAGAATTTTCGAAGGAGAGAGATGGGGACTTTTAGAGAGGAACCAAACATACAATCCTCTCCCCTACATCTCAGAAACCAAAATCACTCGTTGCATGCCTCGTTACTGTTCCGGCGAGGAGAGGGTTCTTTTTTGTTGGTTTGGTCGTCGTCTCCAGCTGGGTCGCAAGGAGAGGAGTGAGAGGAAGAGAGAGAAGGGAGAACCAAAAAACAGAAAATATAAAATAAATACAGTATATATCTCTTATGGGTGTATCAGGATATAATCGAAATTAGTGCAAAATTGGGAGGGTAAAATCGGCAGAGCACTGTTCTTATGAACAGTGTTTCAGTCTATTTTCAGCTTTAGTATATATTAAATTTTCTGTTGGTCAGATTGCTGTGCTCCTTTTCTGTTAAGCATAAGAACAAATTCACTCGTTCCGTGTCACGCAACACTTGTAATATATCCCTAGTGATTCTCGGTGACGTATAACAAATGGCCGAGTGGATTGGAGAAGAAATGGATTGACGTAAGATAAAAGAATGTAACAGGATCCAAACTCCGATTTGAGTCTATGATACTTTTGAGAAAGATAACGATACTACGGTTCAAATTTACAACTTTGATGTGATATATGATTGATTTCAATCATCTGAGGCCGTTTATGCTTCCAAAACTGTATTTTCTGTACTAAAAATAGTACTTTTATTTGTTGTCCAATTAATGTTATTTGCCTTCGTTTTAATTACCTAAGAACTTTGAGTGTCCCAAAGAGTTATAATCAGATTATTTAAGCCAATGGTTGCTTCCATATTAATCATCAATTCAATCTTTAATAAAATACAACCTTTGACATTTCTTTTAAAGAGAGGTAGATTCCAAACTTTTAGTTCTGCAAAGATTTACGCTTATAATCCTAAGCTTCGTGCTGCGTCGGTTGGTGAACACAAATGCCCCTTGCAAAGTTTGGAATATTTAAGCTTAGATATTTCACTTAAGTACACATAGAAGCTAAGTGATCCCTTGAAATGGTATATAGATTGCATTGAACTCCGTTGCAAATTGTTTGATTTAAATTTCAAAATTTTGGATTTGTGGTTTTTTATCAGCTATATGAACTTGCAGTATGAATTCGGATGTCATTTGTATTTTCTTACTTGTTTTTTATAAGAAATAGCATGAAGTATATCAAATACAAGAGCTCTGTAGTAGCTAATTCATATTTCCAGCAATACGTTCATCTTTCTAGCACGCACCTAAATTCATCTAATTAACTGCAACAAAAACTTATACAGATCGATCGATACTCAACCAGAGAAGAACCAGAAAACGACTACTACCTTGGATCCTAAAATTCTGGGATGCATGTAGGTGATCACAGCGTGTAAATTATCAAAGGCCACTGTAAAATCCCAATACGAGACTAAATTAAACCTAAAATATATAGAATCAAATCAGTTATATAGAATTAAAAGCATCACTAATTAACTAACTAATTATTTTAAACTCCCAACAAGATATAATTAAGTTAAGCCATCTTGTTATTCATGACTAGATACTGGCTGATATCTTCGTACTGATCATCGTCTCTCACTACGTGATGAGAAGCCTGCACTTGATGAACTTGATGAGATGATGAAACGCTAGCCGGCAGAACTGGATACTGCAAGTAGGGCACAACTGGCTGCTGCATGAGTCGAGCTGAATAGTACTCCTGCCTCATCATATTCATATTCATATTCTCCACCGTCGACTGAATCATCATCGGGTTATTGAAGTTACTGTGATGCCGCCCTTCAAATGGTAATTGAGAATTACTGCCGGAAGCCCCTCCGGTTAACTGGAGACTACTATAGTTGTATTTGCTCTCCATCAGCATCCACATCGCCAGCGGACCCGGATTATTGTTAGGAGCCAAAACGCTATTCACATACTCATTTGAATTATCGAATCGAAGCATTTGATCGGAAGGGTGCTGCTGCTGCTGATGATGGTCAAATGATGAGACTGGAAAGGGCTGGAGGATCTCCACCATATCCATATTACTACGATTCCAAGAGCAGCTCGTCATAGGATTTTTGTCCTCCACATTGTTATCATTTTGATCCGGTTTGTAATAATTACAAGGCTGCCTTTGGGTTGATGAACAAATATACTGGTGTTCAGCAGGCCGGTTCCTCTTATGAAGTAATGTTTTCTTGCCAGCCTCGAGCTTAGCATCCAATGCATTCAGAAGCAGCTCCAGTTCATTTTCGGAGAAATTTTCAATACGTTCATCCCATGTTGGGTACTTGGCCTCGTACATCTCCTTGCGCGCTCTGTAGGTATCGACATGTACCTTTGTCTTTCGATCCATCAACAGGTCGGACAAATTGAAGGTTTTCTTGGCTGGTTTGCACGTGGTGCTTGCCTTGTACTTGTTGATTATGCGATTGACCTCACTCGGGTTTCTTGGCCACGTGTGGAGTTCGGGATTCCGACCAGCTTGTTTCGGGCCATAGATGATCATGCACACATCTAGGTCACAAAGAGTTGAAATCTCGCCGGCCTTCTTCAGAATTCCCTTCGTTCTCTTCTGAAACGTTGCTTTTCGAGCTCTTTCGTTCGTTATGAGTTCCATATTCAGCCTCCCGCGACCCATTTTCTTCTACTGCTCCAAGAAAAAAAGAAACTTACATTCTTTTTAATAGAATTTGAAATTTGTCCAAAGAGTTGTATATTTTTCATTAGTAAGCTTTTGTTTGACTAGTACTCAATATTTTTTTCTTAGAAAATAGGCACAAATAAAAGCGGTTACAAACGTTTAACCAAAAATAAAATTGCGAAAGCACCCAATAGATAATAATCCTTATACGAACAACAATTTAGTGTCTATTTATATATGTTTTTCATTTTTATTTAAAGGGTTTGCTTACAAATATGAAGGAGAAAAAAAAAAAAACCCCTAATTACCATTCCAGTCACACACAGAGAACTCCAATTTTTAATCAATTTACACGCAATATCACGAACCCAAAACCAATAAAATTTCTCAATGCTTTGAGATTGACGAAAGTAAATTAGCAGAATATATGTCGTGATATGAATGAATAATTTCCTATTAATAATTAATAAAAATAAAATATAAAACAAAATAAACCAAGTACTACACATGATCTGGGAAACACAAATTGATAACCAAACGGGATATAATTAACAAAAACGTAGGTATTTACAAAGAAAAAAATATCATTTAAGGGTTCGTTTGTGAATGTTTTTAAAATTGCTGAAAGCGTTTTTGGTGGAAAAAAATTTGAAGCTAATTTTTAATAAAAATAGAAGTGAATCCTTGTAATCCACTTGAAGTGCATAGTAAGAAACATTTATCTTGTGCTTCTAGCAAGAAGGACTGCCAAGTGCTTTTGGAACCCAAAACATTTTATCTAAAAACGCTTTTAGTTATTTTAAAAGCACTTCCAATCCAGCCATAGAAACAAACTCAATGAAAATTAGCCGATCGAAGCATGAAAAGAGGAGGAAAGTAATTGCAAAAAAAAATGTAATTGTACAAAATGCATGCGTAGACGTCTCATACAACAATATTTCACATATACTTTCTGAAGTAATCAATCTATCAGTTCACAATAAAAATGGCTTCTGCTATAGCAGTAACAAATTAAAGCGTTTTATTCCCACATAGGAAAAAACCAATTTAAAGGCATATTCAAATTTAGAGGTGAAAAATGAAACGTATGAAACAGCCATGAATAAACAGAAGATGATCGATACAGTAATTGAACAGTACGTACCTTTAATGGCTTCCAACAAGTTTTTGCCGTTTGGAGAACAGAAAATGGCTTCTTAAACCTCCTTTTTGTGAGATCTAACACTATTCTTTCCTTCATCTATATATGGATTATGGAAGAGGGATGGCTTGCCTTGCCGTTTACTGCACAATTTAAAAAACTCAATCATAATTAATTCCTGATTTTTTGGTTAATTAAGGTAATCAGAAAATAAATTATACATGCCAAATTCAGCAAATACATATATCAATTAGGAGAGATTATTCAACGTGTCGGGTGAATTTTTATTTTCAAATTTTCAACCAATTATAATGCAATCGGCTATGTTTGTGGCACACTGAAAAAAAAATCCTCAATTAGCTGTTGTTTGAAAAGAAAATAGAATCAATTACGCATTATTTCAATTCCATTTGTCGGCTTTTTTAACTTTTGATTTATTATATTGCTGCAAACAATTTCATTTGCACATTAATTAGTTACACAACCTTTTGACGAAATACTATATTATACTGTAACTAAATACTATTATTTTATTTTTTTTTATAAGAGAAGAAATCAATTTTGAAAACTGCCTAGAGCACCATATTGCATTTGGTCATAGTTGTCTCCATTTAGTTGAAAGGAATGAGGATTCTCTCCGAATTCTCTTTGTGAGGATTTTGAGATCTCATATCATGTTCGTTCATCGTACATCGTATAGTCAGTTTTCGTTCGGTACTATTTATGTTTAATTTTAAATAAAAATATTTAAAATGATTTTTGACCGCACGATGTACGATGAACGGACACAATGCGAGAATCTCCGGGATCCTTACAAAGAGGATCCGAAGACGATCCTCATTCAGTTGAAGGAGATCTTAATATTAAGCATCGTGAATTGCTCTGTTGCGTGTAGGGATGGGCAAATACCCATTGGTTATGGGTAACCGCGGTTACCCACCCATTTAAATTAAACGGTTACGGTTATGGGTAACCGTTTAGATAAATCAACAGTTATGGATATAACCGTTTACCCGCGAAATTTAAATGGACGGTTATGGGTATTAACCACGGTTATAAACGTGTAATCGTTTACCCATTTATTTTATATATGTAAAATTAACACAAATCATGTTCTCTATCGGACAAAACTTAGATCAATGCTATTAACTATAGTGCATGATTTATGTAGCATAAAACCTATATGATGTGCTCAATAACTTATATTTCTATTACTCCAATTTTTAATACAAGCCTACAAAGCATAAAACCTTTTTGGCAAGCCACACACTGTTTGGCACTAGCCAACATGCATCGTTTTATTTTTTACACTATGCTAATTACCATTGCATATTGATTATGTCTGTAACATATATATGCTTATATGCCGAGACATAGCCATCACGGTTTTACATGATATATTTATATGTACAAAATATTAGTCATATAATTTTATTTTGAAGCATACGATTAGGGATGGGCAAAATACCCGCGGTTATGGATAACAGCGGTTATCCGCCCATTTAAACTTCACGGTTATAACCGTTTACCTGTGAAATTTAAATGGGTGGTTATGGGTATCAACCGCGGTTATAAACAGGTAACCGTTTACCCATTTATTTTATATATGTAAAATTAACACAAATCATGTTCTCTATTGGACAAAACTTAGATCAATGATGTTGACTATAGTGCATGATTTATATAGCTAATTATAATATAATGTAGCTCATTATATATATTATGTTAATATTTTACATTATGGGTTAAATAACCCAAGAATACTGTCTTCTAAATATTTTTCGTAACCCAAGAATACTTAGCAAATATTATATTACCTTCATTGGTAACAGTTAGAAATATCGTCTGTAAACTATTATTTCAATTATTGGAATGGTATAAGGACTTAAAAAATTAAAATACGGAAATGTATGATGAATGGTAACGGTGTTTAATTGTCAAAAAAAAAATTATGACAATTTTTTTTTTAATTTTCAAGTTGTGAAAAAAACATGTAGATGGGTGAAAAAGGAGAAATGGTAAAAAAGAAAGAAAAGATAAACGGGTTAAAAAGGGTAAATGGGTAAACGGGTATTAAACGGTTACGGTTAAATGGGTATGCGGTTATGGGTATGGTTAACCGTTTATAAACGGTTATGGGTAAGAATATAACCGTTTAGGCAATTACCCAACGGGTAAACGGTTATGCGGGTATGAGCATAAACGGTTATGGGTAAATAACCGCAGTTACCCGCCTGCCATAACCGTTGCCCATCCCTAATTGCGTGGAGGCCACATTCGACAAATCAGTGTATGGTTCAACACTCTCTTGGGTTACACTATCTCCTGAGTTGGGCTTTTTAATTTGATTGTATTGGGGCTAAAGGTGTGCTAAGGAGAGATTTAAAAAAAAAAAAAATACAGCTCGGTCCGCTATGTATTATAATATAAATGAGGAGAAATGATCTCTCATTTATTTAAATAATATTTATAAACCACATGACATGGATGTAGATTATTGAATTATTAAGTGATTGTTTAATGAGTTTACTCTATGTGCGTGACACATAGCTAATCTCCCTAGCATTTTCCATTCTAAATTGTAGACCCACCATGCCATAGTTACAAAATGTTGAGTACAACGAGTTGGACCTCTAAATTTCATCTATTTTTCCGATAATTTCTGGTTTCACCACTACATTTCAAGTTCGAAACTCTCATGTCTGTGTGAAGCTTCTATTTTTTTTTCTCTGTCATCAGATGCAATTTTCAGAGAGAGAACTTCTGGAGAACTAAAAACATTTTAATCCAGTCATCATGCACGGGCTGATGGGCAGCTTGGGGCACATATGATGAAAGGTTTAGCTGGGCATAAAAGGGGCATTGTTCCTATTCAATTTAAGTCTGACTTACGTTTCGCGTACATTGAAAAAAAAAATCATATGAGTTCGAAGAAAGAGAAGGGGAGGATTTATTAAATTACATAGTTTGAGCTCCTAAAATGTTAAGTGAGTTCACCGAAAATATAACTAAGCAGTGACGAATACTGGACTATACATCCTCGTGACCAAAAACAGCAAATGCAGGGTACGTCTCCCACCCTTTTTTTTTTGTCAAAGCATGATGTTTCACACGCCCCAAAAGAGTAGGACTAATCTCCAGTGGGATCCAAAAAGGCTAAAGACATTTCAACCCACTTGGCATAGTTAAATAACACATGTCTTTCCAAAGCCTTCAAAGAGAGAGCCACCGGTATTTTTACCAATTTAGTGCCTCGAAGCTAAACAAAAAGGCAAACCTAAATTAAAATTCCACCCAATTTCCACCGGATCACTTGCCGTGGTTTATGTCCCCTACGAGAAAATTTTAATTGTAACGAGAACACTTGTGATATAGCACATGTTTTAATAGGAGTGTGAAATTTTTTATTTTTTAAGTTATTAACTTTTTAGCACACATATCCTACTATTTGTATAGTAACACGTAGCCATTACACTCAAAAATCTCTCGTCCCTAACCTTTACGATGCCCAGTTATTTTTAGGAACTGAATCATTCGGAATACCAATAGTACCCCCAGATATTTTGGAAAATGACAGCGTTTATCCTTGCTCTCGTTCCGTCGGTCGTCTCTCCCATCTCCTCCCGTTGCTCTCTCACTCCGGTTGTCCTTGGGAACAATGTAACTTCCTCTCTCTCTCTCTCTCTCTCTCTCTCTCTCTCTCTCTCTCTATAAATATATATATATATATATATATATATATATTTCAGTTTAGTTTTTGTGATTTTATTGTTTGGTTAATTTAATTTGGAATTTGGGTGCAGTGGATTTGGACTAGGGTTGTATCCAATTATTGATTAGGACATTGGTTTCTTTGTTGCCAATTGAATATACCTATGATTATGTTTGTTGAATTGCACTGCTCTAAATGCTTTTCCCTAACTCCAGGCCTTGAAATTGATCTAATTTGCAAAAAATGATTCACTCCTTGGCATATTAATTTCTTATTAATTTTTATTCCTTGTGTGTGATGATGAGCCATTATTGTTCAATCAGTTGCATCTTGATCATTCAAATTTTAGATTGTTATGTCGATATATAGCTAGCACTGGTGTTTTTGAGGTTGTTCTTGGCCAGCTTTGAGTTCGAACCAATACAGCTCAACTCAACATTTGTGTCAACCATTGGAGTTCCCATGTCTCGTTCTTGACATCACGATATATTGGTTAACAATGTCACTAATTGATTTGTTTTTCTTGACATGTTTCTCTATCTAGGCATCGTAAGTATATATATGGTCATGAACTCGTTGAATTTTCTCTGCGTACAAGTATTGTGTTTTCAGTCCTTTTCTTTGGGGATGCAGATAGCTGAACATGTGCAAGGGGGGATCATGAACCACAGATCATCGCAGCGTCCCAGTTTGTTACATTCAAAGAGGTCAGTGATCATAACAATCCTAGATATAAAAAGTGGCACTTGGTTATTGAAGAACTAACCTATGGAAATAATGGAAGAAGAAATCTTGCGGTACAGTGGTAAATAATCCATTCCAAAAGTATTAAAGTTCTGTCAATAAAAGTGGCAAGAAAGACTTTAGAGGTCCCAAATGCTTGTTGGCCTCTCATTCAGAAGCAGCAACATAAATCTCTAATCATTCGGAAGCAGTAAAGAAAGACTTTAGAGGTCCCAAATGCTTGTGGTGATTTTGTAAACTCAAACATGAGTAGTTAAAGTGTACACACAAGTCATATTTGTGAACTGATCTTGTTATGCTATTTGAGTCCTTCTTGTGAATTGGTTTGATACGAGGACCTAATGTGTTGTATCATATCATGTTACTGATGTTTATGTTGGAGCAATTATTTGGCTGATGGTATTGTAGGCATCTGTGAAACATATTTAACTTACAGTAATTTGTTCACAATAACTTGTTCTTTTTCGGTCAAAGCTTAGCTCTTTTTGGCAAACAGACAAATAACTAGCATTTTCCAACGTGTCCTTTTGGTTACTGAATACAGTTATGACACTTTTACAAAAAAAATTTACCAAACACCTTGTTTTTCTCAAAGCGTTATTATAATACTTTACCAAACACGTAGTTGTGTATTCCACAACACAGCATAAACAATTTTTTTTTAAAGCACAACATTACTGAACTGTCCCTCAGTACTGTTAAGTATGTTGACTTATATCAAGGTATCTCCAATCCAACCATCATGGAAATCAGGACAGAACCTTGTGTAGTACAACTACTATTTGGTGCACTGGGCAACCTACCCACTCACATTCCATTGACTTATTATGTGCCCTTCATGGGGCAATAATTGCTCCTTGACCACAAACTTTTGGCTGTGAAATGCATATGTAAGTGTTTCTTTTATATGTTAGATTCTTTCTTATCTAATTGTTTCTACACTTACCGGTATATCTGGTCAACTGGCACTGATGAAATCCTTGAAATTTGTGCCTTTGACATAACATGGACCTTTTTGTTGTGTCAGATTTTCCAACAGCTTTTTCTGTAGTCACTGGAGAAGCAACATTAGAGTTATCAATGATTTTAAGTGAGACATCCATATTATATTTGAGGTAAGTGAGGTACTTAGCCATATTGTTCTTGATATTCTGTGGTTTGTACTAACTGAACATTGGATTTTGTAAATATTTGAGTACCTTTAGAGGAAAGAGTACCTGTATTAGCTAAACTGAATTCTTCTCTTTAGCTAACAAACTAACGTTGTCGAAAGTACTTAAATTCATCTTCCAAATATCAACCCCTATCACCTCATGAAAATTTTGTCTGGACCCCTTCTTGGGAATATTCTCAAGCTAGGGTCCTTAGCGTCCAGCGACATTAGTAAAGCTGAAGCTTTGCTTTATGTTGTGGTGATTTTAGTCTTCTGAGGCTGAAGCTTTGCTTTATGTTGTGGTGATTTTAGTCTTCTGAGAGTCACTGGTGTTTTGAGTGGTTTGTGAAGCAGAGGAAACCATTCTGAGCCAATGCATTTGTAATTATGAAGGTGGCATTGGTGTCAAAGAACTTTACAATCACTATGTTGTACAGTCAACAGTGATTAAACAAGTACATGAATTGTTTGGACAACTGAATACCTATTCTAACTTTCTGAGACAAAGATGGAAGAATCTCTTAAACAGCAAAAGTTTTCTCCTTTTTGAGTTCACTTTGTTTATAGATCATTCTTTCTGCTGACGTTGAATGAGCATGAAGGTGGATGACATTGTAGAATTTCATTAACTATGATATTGGATAGTTGAAATAACAGGTATGAAAAATCATGGATATTATATGATTAGTTAGCCAAACCGAGTGCAGTGGTGTTCTAGGATTCATACAGACGACCCCACTTAGTGGGATAAGCTTTAATGTCATTTTATATTGTACATGATCATTTTATAAGCTAAATGAATACTTTGTAGGTCTAAGCCCCTTCCCACAAGTTGCAGTTGCCAGCTCTTTCCCGATTCCGTACAAATTAGAGCTGTCCTAGATTAGTGGATGTATGATAGCAAGATATGATAATAATATATATTTCAAGATGACAGAGGAAAGAAGGTGAAGATTGTAACTACAGGTTAATTTTTCTTTTGGGTTCCCTATCTCCTTATATATATCTATGTTTTTGTTCTTCTTTATCCTGATCTTTGCTGGTGTTGTACAAGTTACCCCTGCTTTGTTCTGAGGATTTTATTTCTTTTCATAGGAGGAAATATAAATTATTGATAAGATATCAGAGATATGATATTAGATTTTTTTTATGCAACTGGATTCATGATCTAAATTATTCAGCCATATTTACAAGAATTATTATTTACATCCTCTACAGAGCTGGCGTTTCTCCAGTCCCTTTACAACTATAACTTATAGTTGGTATAAAAGTATTTTAACCGTTGTCTTAAAACACTTGCAGTCTCCCTGCAACACATATAAGGCTCGTGAATATAAAAGTAGCTCAGAACCTTTTTGGTTAAGGAACTTTCCCTCATGCCTTTAGGGCCTCTTCTCTTATATATTAACAGTAACACGTAGCAGCTGTCATGAGAAGGGTATTGCCTTTTGAAATATTCTTTGTCCAGGAGCAAGTATTGCCAAAGGGTCGTAAGCAGATTTTCTCTGCACAAAGTCTTCCCAGCGTGGGCCGAAGTGGGCCTTCCATTCTTCCTGTGTAGCGTAATGGGGTAGATATTGCTTGACCCCAAGCTGGGCTGTTTCACAGAATTCTAAAATTCTTTGGTTTTGAGTTAAGATGTGTTCTAATCCATCAGTTACAGTTGACGAGGGAACTGCAGAGGTTAGGAATGCCACTAAGTAGAAAATATCTTCCTCCGGTATAACTACAGAAGTTCTGTTGTCCCACCTGAAAATAGATTTAAGAAATTAATCGTTAAGACAAGCTGAAGGGAATTTTGGTGATAACAACATATTTGATGTAACTGCTGCATACTTTGATCTGTTAGCTGGGTATATGAGGACAGGGCCGTTGCTTGTTTCTGTAAGGATATTGCCAAAAACTTCTTTAGCAAAAGTGTGAATTTTGCTTTTTGGTATAAGAAGATTGAGCCATGGGTGTGGAACTTCCCACAAATCCTTTGAGCGTAATTTGATCTCGGACACATGAACCCTGTCCAAGAAATCTATGTATGCAACTTCTGATACGAATAGCGTTGAACGGATATAGCTTAATTGAGACAATGAGTTCTCAATCTCCTGCATGCCAGAAAGAGATATATGATTGCGATGTTAGTTATACAGTCAAATTACAACTGAATTCGACCAAATCATTCAGAATTTCAAAATTAACAGGCTGCTGGTGGGCCATTGCATGACTCACCTCATCTATTATTTTGGTCTTGTCCAGGTTGAAATATTTGGCCAATTCTAGGCAGAAGAGAGTTTTTCCATCTGACTTAAACTGGCTGGCCTGAAGTGGGTCCTTTGAATTGAAGGATGACCTCCAGTTGTTTAGCAGACCGGTCCTGTTTATTATCACGAATCCTTCAATGTAGTCAAATGTATTTTCTGCAGACATTAGATGCTCCTGATCTTGAGTAAATGCCGTGAAATCTGAATACAGGACTCTAATCCATTTTACCTGTACACAAAATGTAGATTTTGGTTAACAACTGGCACTTTGTACTCCAACTGGAAGCTTAACTTGTGACACATTAACCTCAACGATATATAGTTTTTACCCTTGCAGGTGCTGCTTCCAGCGATATTCTGGCCCGGGTTATGATGCCAAACTGACCGAGCCCCCCAAGAACACTATGAAATAGGTCTTCGTTCTGCTCCTCTGAACAATTTACAACCTCCCCTTTTCCTGCACTCATTTTTAATTCATCTGTTAGTAAGAATTGATGTTATGTGCTCAACAAACAAATTTCGTAGATATTCTTTTAAAGTTGTAGCCAGGGTATCTTTCATGAGACCAGGGTCAAAGTAATGACATGCTTCATGAGCAAGTTAGACCTTTGACGTTGGTCTTGTCTTCCATGTTGATATGTCACCATCACCATGGAAGGTTCCCTCCCCCGCGCGGGTTTAGTTTAAACAAACCTGTAACAACTTCCAGCTGGTGGACATTGCTGATCTGCGGGCCATGCCGGAATGCCTGTCCGCTTATCCCAGCATTAGACAGAGTACCACCGATAGTTAGATGCAAGTAGTCTGTCCATGATTTTGGCGCTAACCCATATTTCAAGCTTTCACGCAGGATATTTATCCACAATTCACCTCCAGAGGCATCCACGTATGGAGAACTTCCGGTGTGAATCTGGATTTGTGGAACCTTGAGTGATTCCATATTGATAACAACTCCTTGGTGGGCTTGTGACTGGCCCTGGAGTGAGTGACCATGGCCTCTAGCTGCAACTGTGAGCTCCGAACGAGGACCCAAGTCCCAAACATGCTTAACAATAGTGGCTATGTCTGAAACCGTCTTTGGATGCAGCACTGCCACAGGAAGGAACTGATATCTGTTGCCAAAATCTCTGGCTGCATGGTGAACTTCATGGAAGTTGAAATGCCCGTCTAGAGGAAGTGTTTTCAACGAAGGGGTGTTTGGAGAACAAAGGTTAGTTCTAATGGTTACACAGCTCATGAACAAGACCATGATGCATTCGATGATAAACACGTTCATTTGTTTGGGGAAGTAAACGGGTGGATACTTCATTTTTTTTTTCCGGTTAGAAACGATGGAGGAAGGTGAAGGTGAAAGGAGTTTAATGTTTGAGTTGTTTCTTAGTGAGAAAAGAGTAGAAGGCAAATGAGAGGTGTACAATGCCAAGGAAACAAATGGTTGAGGAGGGAATTTAAAGGGAAAAAAGGGTTTGGGTGGCAGTGGCTGAGTCAACCGGCGTCTTCATCAGTTGTTAGAATCCGTAAGAAGACTGCCTACTTTGAGTGGAAGAGTTTTAGGATTTTTTTTTTAGTTCTTTTTGGGGTCTTTCTATGTAAGAGAGAAGAGTTTTATGTTTTTCTTTTTTAGTTCTTCTTTTTGGGGTCTTTTGTCTATAGGAGAGAAGTAGTCATCACACACAACACATATGCCAAGTTGAAGGGAGAAAAAGTCACAGAGAAAGTAAGATTTCACGAATCGTTGCACTTTTTTAAACAGTTGCAACCACAATCCCACCTTTTTCCATTCTCTAAACTTTTTTGATTTAATGTTAATGATTTTCATGCATTTTACAGTAAAAATTATTGCTTCTACCTGGATGCATCGGATGACAGGTATGTATTCCGGTACCCCCCATATTTGTGTCTGTCGGTCACATGAACGATCCGATCAGATTCAGGGTTTGTGCAGTTGAATCCATATTGTTATCATAATGTTAACATCGCCATATCTAGTTGCATATCAGATGACGGAGACTGAAGCCTGCCTTCTGGCCGTGGTGGTGTTCATTTGAGATTGAGAGGGAGGAAAGTGATGGGTCCATGTGGCACGTGAAGTTGAAATGCTATGTGCGTTTTGTGGGGGTGAAATGCTATGATTTGTCTCTGTATTGGGGCCCTTCTGGCTCACTTTGAATGGGCGAAGGAACACTACTCTTCTGCCCATCAACTGCTACTGCTAATATCAAGCCTCCCAGCAAATGGTCAATTTTGAATGATTCTCTTGTTCATATGTTTTATTCAGAAAATAATTTCCGCAAATCTCTTTTCTCGTTCTGTACATTCTTGTTTATTTCTCCCTTGCTTCTCCTTAATTTATTCGATCCAAATGCCAAAAAATAGATAGGGGTGTGCATGGGATAAAAGTGGAGTGCGGAAATTATTTTCCTTTTTTCAGCTTTTTCTCTCCAACTTGTGTATTTGAGCAGCAATTGGAAATTTGCATCTTTATGGGGAGCAAGCAATATTCCACTCCAATTTCCCTTTTTTATGGGCATATTAGTCCCACTTGTACAGATTGATAGATTACATTGTATCCCTTCATGAAAGTTCATGCCTTAATTTTTTTTTTTTTTTTTTTTGGGAATTGTCTCTAATTCTTTGTACTAAACAAAATCAGTAGTCTTTTAGGCTTTAACCTGTCTCCATATGTATGAGAAGATCTTGTATGTTATGGGTGGCGTCATGATTTTGTTCCATAAGAGGACAATAACATTGATTTCAATAACCTAATAATAATTGGGAAAGTGGAATCTAACATCAACAAGTGAAATAGTGAATGTCAGATATTGTGTGCACTGAACATGATCCATGCTAAATCACAAGGTTTCACTTCTTTGGCTTGGAAGATTCTAACATTGCAAACAACCAAATCTTCTTGTGGGGACTATCACTTGTTTTGCAAGTGGTGGGTTGTCCTAGTGGTTAGGACATTTCTCTTAAACCCATTGCGCTTCAGGTTCCAATCATTCCCCTTCCCTTTAGTGTAATGTAGAATATCGATTGTAGTAAAAAAAACATTAAAAAACAAATCTTCTATAGGGTACTTTGTTTTTGGAGAACTTTTTTAGGTCCAAGACACGATGTCAAACTCTTACAAGAGTGGATGCAAGATTCAGATATCGTTTTCGAAAAAATTATTTTCTGTGTCCGGTACACTGTCACAACTCTCACAAGAGCAGTTGAAAAATTCTAACACCACAAAGAATCAATTCTTTTTCAGGGATACAATGCATGGACATGGACATGGGGAGACGACACGGTATGTTAACTTAACAAGAAAAATTATTGTATGATCACAAAGAAATACGACAAGACACGGGGATACAAAGATTAACCGTGGTAGGAGATCGAACTATGGCTAGACTTAAACAACTAATAAATAACATATTGAACTACAAAAATATTCCTATGTATTCAATATTCTTACACAAAATGTACTAAAAAAAAATTCTTGCAAAAAAAAAATTCTGATTTTTTTAGTTTTTTTTTCTTTTCTCATATCTCATTTTTAAATACATTTTTAGTGATGTGATTGAAGTTCCTCAAGGTGTTAGTGAAAAGAACCATGTACAATACAATGTTAAGTTCGAGGACTAAAAAAATTACTATGAGTTCAGGGACTAAATTAAATTAGATGTAAAGTTCAGGAACCATTGCTACGATTAAACCTATAATTTTTCATCTGCTCTTGTGAGAGTTTTGACAGTTTGCTAGACACGGAATAATTTTTTCAAAAACAAAATACAAAACTCTAAAGAAGATTTGATTGTTTGCGATATTAAAATCTTGCATCCACTGTTGTAAGAGTTTGACATAGTGTATCAGACCTATAAAAAAATTCTCCAAAAACAAAATACCAGACCCTAAAGAAGAATTTTATTTTCCAGAAAACAATATTCTACAATAATCTACACTAAGTGAGATCAATCTAAGTAACCATGTCGTCCGAAATGTGGTTTTTATCGACGTTTGTTGGCGTTTAGGTCATGATTATGTCGTTTTGATTAGTACAGTACAAAACCCTTTAAAGATTATCTGTTGGTATCTTCTTCTAGCTACTAAAAGGGTTTCTCTACCGATCTTTTATCATTACATATTTAGGGTATTTTTAAAGTTGAGGTTTGCTTTTGACAAGTTCATTGGCAGCTGCCATTTTGTTATTAGTTTATGTATGCCATTAGAATTATTTTTTTCCTTAAAAGTTTTAGTTTTAATATTCTCTTGTGGGAGTCTGACACAAAAGAGTGTTTTTCAAAATGAAAATTACCAAACCCTAAAGCTACCATACATGGACTTTGAAGTTGCATTGCCTAATATGTACACGTTGCTAAGTCTAACCATTTTCATTTTGTATTTTTATAGTTCAAATTTCATTTTGTTATAAGTTTTAGATAGTAATTTATAAATTTTCATTGTTTTTTAGCTTCTTCTTTTCTTCTTTGAAGTTTTAAGTTGAAGATGACTAATAGAAAAGTAAAAAAAAGATGGCGTTTGTGAAAATGACTAATAGGGCAACAAAGAAACTAATATTAGAGTTCATAGAAAAAAAAATTAAATTAAGGATAAAATTTAAGGACCACTGCTACAATTAAGTCAAAATTCCGACATCGTAAAGAACCAAGTCTTCTTTAGGGTTTGACAATTTTCCTTTTGAAACATACTCTTTTGTGTCAGACTCCCACAAGAGAATATGAAAACTAATGGCATACATAAACTAACAAGAAAATGGCAGCTGCCAATGAACTTGTCAAAAGCAAACCTCAACTTTAACAAACCCTAAATATTTAAGGATAAAAGATCGATAGAGAAACCATTTTAGTAGCTAGAAGCAGATACCAGCTGAGAATCTGTTAAAGGGTATTGTAATGTACTGATGAAAACGACATAATATGACCTAAACGCCAACAAACATCGATAAAAAACCACATTTGGGACGACATAGTCACATAGGTTGGTCTCACTCTCATGCAAGTGTCCTAATCAGCAAACACAAATCTTTGTTAGGATTAAAAAATTAAGATTGCTGTAATAATTTGATAAAGATAATGCAAGTGTAGTGCTTATGGCATGCTTGCCAAGTGTGAACTCTTTGTGATGTAGTCCTCTCATTTGTGGATTTGTGCCGAAAAACCTAATCCTTTATAATTGCATGCTTTCTGGAAGGATTTGCAATGTGGGAATAGCCCTAATGCGCATATCATGAGGACCCCATTGTGGGGTTTTCTTGTCCATCCGATGCTTTTTTAGCAGAATATTGCAACGTGTTTCAACTTAATTAATTTAGCAGTGGAAACTAATGTTGACTACAATCACCACACATGTGTCGTAATAGAGGTCCAAGGGCGGCTATAAAGAGGGTCCCCTACTTACTTTCCATGGTCAATTTGTCATGTCAATGTTCATGAAAAATTGTTTAGAGAAATCACATTCTTAAGGTACAGAGGTGAACCATGTCATTTTATAAAATGAGAATATATATTTTTATCATTACGATCTAGTAATATTTATTTTTACTAAGAAGTCTCATATTCGATTTATAAAATGACAAATTTGATACTTAAATACATTAGCAGACTCATTCTGTAGCTTACTCATATATTGTTTCCCTCAAAGTAAAATACCATTGTATGCAAAATAGAGATATATACTTTCTATTCGACAAAAAAAGAAGAAGAGATATATGCTTTCTATATAATTAAGAAAACACTATTAACCATGACATAGGAAATGAAAACTCTCTCTCTATTTTATGAAATAATTTTGATGTCCGTTTGGTAATCTTTTTATTTTACCTTAAATATAGAAGAAAAATAGTTGGGATAAATGAGGGAAAAGAGTCGAGAGAGGGGACGATTGAGAAATGGACAATGAATAAAATTAAAGCTTAGAAATGAAAACAACTTAAAATTGTGTTTAGGTTTTAGTTCTCTACCATTTTTCCGAACCCTTCTCAATCATGCATTTCTCCCATATATTTCCTCTGTCTTTATTAACACATTTACCTATTTAGGGGCTGTAAACTGTCACACCACTTTGCATATGCATTGACGTTGTGATTCTTACACAAATTATTTAAGTATCTACTAATTCACATTTCATGTACAACCTAATTCAATTATACTAATCTATTACTATATATATTTTAAGCTACGATATTAGCACTCTAAAAAAATCATTTTTGTAATGAAAGAGCTACAATCCAACAAAGCATTCAAAATTACACAAAACCTAGGTCTAAAGACCCCCATAATATCTTCTTGCATCCGACGTCCTACACCAGCAGGAGGAGTTTCAAAAGCATAGCAGCCAAAATTCAATTGAGGACCAACTCAGCAATTTTATCAACGACAAAATTATATTCTCTATCAACATGATGAATCTAAAATAGTTATTTTGCACTTTTTGCAAGTGTATTTTTTTTTTAACATTTCTACCTATTTAGAGTTCAGAGTAACTTTTTAGAGTGACTAAAAACTCCAGACAGAAAACAAATTACACTGTACATCAGTGGTATCTTAAATCTTGGTGCAATAAGTTAGTGTATTAACATTATTATTGTTAGATGATTACACAACCAAGTACAATCTAGAGCAGTCGATTGGCTAGTTGGAAATGAAAATCCCCGAATCATAAAGTAGCAAGTGGGTGATGTGTCCACTAGGCTTGAGGAGATAGGTGGGATTGCCACGTTAATTAGGTATTTTAAGCCGTCCATATCAGTCATCATCATGCATGCCATTGAAGTTAAAGAAACAAAAATGTGATTAGAGAGCCGGAAACGACACATAAAATTGTTGTGGGATGATATCAAACCCTCTGAGATTATAAACAATTATTCTTATCATGTTCCCTAACCCACTTTTATTCCACTTCAATCAATGTCTTCTTGTCTCTTCCAAAATCTCTGAGGTAAAAAAATATGGAAAAAGTAAAATCTCCCAGCTTGCTTATTTGTCGTGACCAGGGCCGGCCCAGGCCCAGTGTAGGCAGGGCGACCGTCCAGGGTTCAAAAAAATTAGGGGCACCAAAATTATTAGGGTGATATATTTATATATGTTTTTATAAGAGTATAAATTTATAAAATTTGGTTCAAAGACATAGAAATTGAACTAGAAGTGGTGGTTTGTCATTTGAAAATAATGAGGAGGTCTTGGGTTCAAAACATCATGTGCTTATTTACTTTCCATTTTTCAATGATTTTTGTTGTTTAAAATTAACAAGATTTCGTAAGTTCGAAATGCTTTGTGCATGTTTATTTTTTTCAATTTTTACAAATTTTTGTTTGGTTGTTAATTTATTTTTAGTTACTATTTAGTAGCTATGTGGGTTGTTATTTTTAAATATTCGTTTTAATTCAAGTCTAATCTTCAACAAATAATAATACGTGGACCAAATTTGCAAATTATATGATGTGTCATCAAAATGTTTAATTTAGTGCCCATTCATTAATAATACATATCAATTAAAGACTCGAAAACATCATTATTGTTTAGTCCCATATTGACAAGGTTATTAAATAAGAAAAAAACATCTCACGATTTATTCAAAAACACATTCAAAGTTCAGATGGAAAACAAAACTCATCATCTATCTACTTGTAAGCCCGAAGTTTTTTTGTTTCCCTCTCTCAATACAAAATAAATTAGTATTTCTGTGTTTCTAAATTATTGAGTTTGAAGTGTTTTTCTAAGTATAATTTTTTCGATGTCTTATGTGTGAAAATAAATAATTTTCTTACATGAAGTTAGAGCACCTTTTTTTACGTCGCCCCGGGCCTCAAAAATCTCTGGACCGGCCCTGGTCGTGACTATCAAACTCTTCTTTGAGGTAAAAGAATTGTATGTATCTCTCAATCTCCCATGCATACGTAAACGATTAGGGTAAATAAAAAGTGAAAGATAGAAGTGAATGTATAATTATATAACTTGTTTTATGCATCTCTCAGTCTCCCATGCACACGTATACTAACAGATTAGGGTAAATAAAAAGTGAAAGGTAGAAGTGAATGCATAATTATATAACTTGTTTGATGATAAGAAAATAATATAACTTGTTTTTATCAAAGAGAGATGCTAAAAGAACTCTCTTACAAAATGAGACTATTCATGTACTCATTGTCATCTCATATTTTTTACATAATATTTTATAGTGTTGACATGGCAATTAATGTTAACTGTGAGATGACATAGAGTTTATGGAGAATGTCCTTATCATTTCTCTTTATCAAATAGATCTTGTAGTTTAAGAAAAAATGACAGCCTATTTGAAACATTGAAATTGTTATATATCATTGTATTGCAAAGAAAAGCCACTGCTGGCTGACAGTAAAACGAGGAAGATGTTCGGCTTAAAAGGTAATGAGTTTTCCTTTATTTGATCCGTGCCATATTATTTAAAGTATAACTCTATTAACTTATTAAGAAATTGCAGTGAATAATATAGACCCTGTCAAACATATGAATTACATCTCTATGTGTTATAATTTTGTCACCTGCAGTTAGCCAAGTTCTTCATTGTGTTACTTCATCAAAAGGGATTTTTAATCTATGTTTTTCTTTTTCCTCTTCTCGACCTCTCACACGATTATAAGGAAAGCTGTAGCAAGGAGTTGAAGCACACATTTACTTTCAATAATTAGTCTTACTAAGAACATTTAAAAGCGAAAGAAAAGCTGCAGCTGCAATCTTTCAAGAAAGGAATGTTGACATAGTGTTAGTAATGTCTCAATGTGTTAGTAATGTCGACATAGTGTTAATTTTCAGGTAATAAATGTCGACATAGTGTTAGTAATGTCTCAATGTGTTGTTAGTATAGTATCGAGTTCGTAAAATTTTGTATAAACTTAATTATATATTTGAACTTGTCTTGGGTATCAAGTAGTGCATGAAAGTCTTGTCTGAGTATGGTATACAATTGCTTAACGATTTGGCTAAGTGATTCATCTCATTCTGTTCTCTATATTTTTTTTCACTATACATATTATTCTCATCATTGTTTCAGTTTTTGGCTATTATTGAATTATTTTTTTCCATAAATCTATTTTCTTCTCTATGAGTTCTAGTCTCAATAAGAATGTTAGTTCTTACTGTTCATATGTTATGATATATATCACACTAGACTTATTGGAGGGTCCCATTGGCATGCATCCAGTAGGAATTGAACCTACGAAATCGCAAATTATGAGTTGGGCGCTTTAACCATCTAGCCATGGATGCTTAGCGAGGATCCTCGTACATGGTGAATAACCAAATTCCAATTGAAATGAAATCTTTAGGATAAATCAATGCAGTTTAGGAGGACTCAATGAAAGGACATCAATTCAAATCCTGGATTTTCTTTGACAAAAAAAAAGAATTTTCGAATTGAGAGTGATATTGAGGGAGATCTAGAATTCTCACTATTTCTTAGATTCATGGACCACATTATCAATATACACCTTTTTCTTGAATTAATAAAAAAATTATTAATAAAAACATTAACAATAACCCTTTATTGTATCAAGGACTAGGAGACGAACAATCTCCCCAAAGTCCTTTGTTCCTCTCATTTATATAAACTCTTTTTATTTTTTGTAATATAAGCTATCTTACCACTTTAATTTAGGAAAGAAGATTTGAACCTATCCTTCCTTCTCCCATTGATCTCCAACATATCTTTTCTTCTAATTTTTTGCCTTTTTCCTTGTAGCATTGACCCTTCTCAACCTTCAGTTTGTGGATTGAATACCAACCGACATGGTTTTGGCTTTTTGGTTGAAGTAGATTAGGGTAGGTTTATTCAGCTTAAAAAAGGACAAGGATTGTCTGCCCTCCCTTTTTTCATGGGACAAGGATTGTCTGCCCTCATTTTTTCCATGCCCTTCCATGCACTCCTGTTTGTGTGGTCACGGTTAAGTCACGTCAACATTTTATATTACTATTCATTTTTGTCTTATTATCTTTATAAAAAAAATAATATAAAATGTTAACGTGGCTTAACCGTGACCACACAAAACAGGAGGGCATGGAAGGGCATGAAAAAGGACAAGGATTGTCTGCCCTCCCTTTTTTCATGCCCTTCCATGCCCTCCTGTTTTGTGTGGTCACGGTTAAACCACGTTAACATTTTATATTATTTTTTTTATAAATATAATAAGACAAAAATGAATAGTAATATAAAATGTTAACGTGCCTTAACCGTGACCACACAAACAGGAGGGCATGGAATGGCATGGAAAAAATGAGGGCAGACAATCCTTGTCCTTAAAAAAAAAAAAACATTTGAACTCATGATAGATAAGGAACTTATAGTACCCTTTGTACTAAAAAAATATTAATTTGTACTACCATCAAACTTTCCTCGATAACTTGTACTATGAATGAGTTATTTCCTTGTTGTTGTTGAACACTGAGTTCGATTCTTTTAATTTTATAGTTTTTTAAGTTGATCTTTCCATAGTATTAGAAAAAAAAGCTTTATTTTTTATAATCTATAGTTTCTATCAAAAAGGGAAAGAAAAAAAAAATCACCCTTCTTAACAAATTTCTGGCTCGGTCATTGAAATAAAGTAAAGAAATTCTACGATCTAAAACAAACAAGACTTGCAAATAAAAAAAATGATGTGTTTATAAATCATTCCCTTATTTTGAACATATACGTAAAGCATTAGCCGTACAGATACGTAGCTCACTATTCTCCTATATATTGGAAAACAATAGGACCACAATTGAAAGACTTGCTAAGATAATGAAATATCAATACAGCTGCCAAACAGCAAACCCTAAATGTTTACCCAAAAAAAAAAAAAAAAAAAAAACAGCAAACCCTAAATAAAAGTTTCTGTTTTTTTTCTTCAAACGAATGTGACCCCTAGCCAAGCGGCATCTCTAGTGTCATCCTTACTCATCCCATGTGCTCAATGCTACTTTCCATCTGATGCTGCGGTTACCATTGATTGAGTCAAAGTATATTGTGAAGGACTTGATTGATATTCTCTAGATCTTCTCCTTTTCAATTCTGTCACAGAATGAAGATTCATGTTCAGTTCACGAGTCTCCTTTTCATGAAAACATTACCACATCAAAGTCGCAAGAAATTGCGTATGTATATACGTGGATAGAGAATATTTGCACACGTATGTGAATAATTAGATTTGGTTTTTTAGCACTTAATTTATAGAGATTCAATGTGAAAAATCAATTCATAGAGATTTGACGTGAAAAACGGAGTGCTGGCTGTCGACTGCGTAACGCACTCCCTCCCCTCCTTTCTCCGGGCTTGGGACCGGCATCACTTAATGAATAACTTCAATTTTTCAACTTTGAATTTGCGGGCATATTTCCTAGGTTTAGGTAATTAAATTTAGGGAGACTTTAGATGCGGTCCCTAAATACCAATATTTTTTGACTAAAATCTTTGTGGTTTTTATATTTTGATTGAAGTCTCTGACATTAATGTAATAATGTATTTCTATGTAGGTTATAATATTTTTAAATTAAAAATAAAATTTGTAGTTATTTATATAATGAGATTTTATATAAAACCCATAATTTGTGGGATTAAAAAAATATTAAAGATAAATTATGTTCTCCAATATATTGGGTATATATATACATTGGTACGTTCATCAAAAGTAACCAAAATATTGTTGTACCAAAACATGGGTATATTTTTCATAAACACACACAAAAAAAAAATTAGGCTTAATAACATTATTAAATTTCTTCTATTAAACTTGACAAGGATACATTCTCAAATCAAAGAAATACAATGTACCCTTATAAGTTTAAAAAATGGATTAGAGAAAAGATTGAATGAATTTTATATAAAAAAAGGGGTACATTTTTCATATAACAAATTGGTATATTTAAGAATAGGTACATTTAAGATTAGAAAAAATTGAAAAATTATATGAATGGGTACATATAAGATAAAAATTTAATGGGTACAAACTTATTCTAATTTTACTTTTTATATTTTGGAACTGTTTGAATTGAAAATTAATTATAAGTTTAATAAGTGTTACATCCTGGCCCGGGCCCCCACTACATCCCGGACTCGACTCCACCGTAGCACGATATTGTCCTCTTTGGGCCCGGACCACGCCCTCACGGTTTTGTTTCTGGGAACTCACACCAGAACTTCTCAGTGGGTCACCCATCCTGGGATTGCTCTCGCACGAACTCGCTTAACTTCGAAGTTCCGACAGAACCTGAAGCCAGTGAGCTCCCAAAAGGCCTCGTGCTAGGTAGGGATGAGAATATACATATAAGACTTACAGAATCCACTCTCGTGGGCGATGTGAGATGTTACAATAAGGGTGTGAGTATTAAATCTCTAAATCAATTACTATTTTTATTTTAAAAAATTATGTAACTAACATGTAATTCATTAATATAGAAAATTATATAATTGACATGTAATTCATTAATATACTAATGCTAGGGGTTTTGATCAAAATCTGAAAACTGATAAAGTTTTGAATCTGATCAATGAATATTAGAAACTGAGGACCGGATACTAATTTTTCCTTAAATTTATGTTGTTAGTTTACTATAGTAAAGGTTTTCCAAACTAATCACCCCAATTTTTAATCGAACTCTTTTCTTAACTTCTCACGTGAAATGAGACACATATAATAATAATGCAGAACCAGATTCAGCAGAAGTTTCTAACAATACATGGAAACAAAATTTTGGATAGAGATTCACATAAACAAATTAAAGAGAGAGAGAAGGTGGGAGATGGAGTAATGGACGTATTGGACGTATAACTACTCGAGTTTGGATGCTCTCTACGTTTGTTTTCTGTGTTGACATATGCATAGTTACATTAAATTAATTAAGTTAAATACTTCCATTTTCAGTTTAATATTTTTTTAATATGAACCCTTAATTCTAAAATAATGGTGTATGTAATAAACAGAGGAACCAAGCATACGTGTCTAGTTCTCACTGTCCAAGTAGATTTTAGTTTTATTTTTATCAATGTTGTCCAGGTCGATTGATTCTACAACCCAAAGCCCTAAATAATGACTTGATATGGTCTCGTTATATAGCGATGATTTGATTTCTGTCCAGGTCCAAATAGGTATGTTACTTTTATCGTTATTGTGACATAACTTTATTGGCGGCATTTTTTCATATAGTGGCATTGCAGGGGTTTAATTGTTTGTACAAATTTACTTCTAGATTAATAAATTGGTAAATATATGTACCCATATAAGCACCTTTTGTAGCTCTTTTGTTCATCAATAGAATCACGCTATCGTTTTGTTTCAAAGAAAAAATAAGAAGAAGATTGGATTCTTGAAAGCAATACAACAGAGAATGAAATTCACATGTCTTTATATTTGCAGCTAGTTGTCAAACCCTACAAGAAATTCCAATACTTTTTCTAATAAAGAAAAAGAAAACAAAGGAGGATATGAATCCCCCTAGTACACATAGAGTGATCCTTTTCTTTCTGATCATGCCATGTGCTCATCAAGTCAATGAATATATAGGTTATTATGAGATCGATCTCTTCCTTTCCATCTCCGTCACAGAATGCAGCCTCATGTTCAGTCCCTTTTCATGAAAACTGATGTGTGTCATGCAGTAATCGGATGCTAAGTATTCAATCTTCAGCGTGCAATCTTTAGATCCGGTCAGATCCTTTTGAAAGAAGTTGATGTTCGGCCATAAAATTAAGTGACAATGCGAAGAATAATTCAACTCCTTCCTTATAAGCACATGTAAAATCACTTAATTCTCCGATGTATGATTCACATTCTCAATACCTCTCACTATTGCAATAACTTTGGCTTAGTCCGAATCATTTGATTAGGGGTGGGGAATGGACTAAGTCTGACAATAGACTAGCCATAATAATATGGTTCGAATTCATCTTTGGCGAGAATTAAACCTAAGACATCTACTCACTTGCAATTGGAAAATAATATTATTAGATCGGAGTACTAAGTGACAACTTTGAACGTTCATTTAAATGACAATATTAATATATACAAGATGAAAGCCTATAAATTTCACTGGTGGAGCCACATAAGCAACTAGTTTTTTCAAAAACTTTAATAGCCAAAGAAGCAACTAGTTTTTTTTTTTCTTTTTCAAAAACTTTAATAGCCAAAGAAGCAGCTATGTTAATTTTGCGACCAAAAAGACTTTCAAAGTCTCTTTCTCCGAGCCATTTTGCTTTCTTTGATTAAGTAATAACATTTGTCGGCCGCATAAAACATAGCTCTCGGAAAATTCCACGTGCTTCATCTAATTACGACTGGTTAGGTCTAACTCCAACGGCCAATGTTGGAAGCACAGGACAAACCAATTTTGACACATGTTTTGGTAAGGCTCACTTTATAATGTATTTTAACGATTCGAACCTCCTATAGTTTAGTACATAATTCCTATATCATCTTTGCAAAAAATTAGATAAATCCAAAAGCATTAAGACATTTATTTGTAGTTAAGAAAATAGACGAATACAGTTCTACAAGAAAAATAATCCAATGGTCCTATGATTTTGGATTTGGGTGATTTTTGGTAGACATGATCTTTGAGGTAAAACATAAAAAATAGACAATTAGATCGTTGAAATACATTACAAACTGAACCCTTATAAAATATGCGTTAAAATATATGTCAAAAACTTGTATCTCCGATTTCTAATTGTATATTCATGGATGGTGGTAGACAATTCAATTATAATTCCTTTGAAGCATGAAATTGTAGTGCATATATGCAATCTGAAAAGGTTGAATCGAAAGTCTTGATCTTCCCAGAAGATGAATGTATTATGTGTACACTCTTAATTAACCTCTGTGAAATTGACTTGCAATGGTCCAATGTACGTGACCATCTCTTTCTCTTATAAACATGATAGCTTTTGATACTAATTAGTTAGAGGCCAAAATGTAAGTAAATTCAACACTATATTATTGCTTTGTGCATAAACTAGTGTTCAACACCTTTTGAATTACAAACCAACTTCCGTTCCTTGTCTAACATGATTAGGTTGACTGATTCAACAAACATGACAATGTCAAATTCAAATTCATCCTATATTTGATTGCTCTATATTTTATTTAGTTTTATTTTTAGCTACGACACTTGTACTCCCACTAAATCTCAGTTTACCATTTACACTCTTTATTGTCTCACTTTACCACTTGCACTTTTCCTCCGTGTCTCACTTTACTCTATTCTGTTAAAAAAGCTAAGTATGATGTTAGTTATGCTGAGTGGCATGGATAATTTAGTCTTTTCATTTATTTTGGTTGTGTGGCAAGTGACATGACATGTTAGTGGGACTCACAAGTAAAAGGGTGGGTTAATCTCAAACAAGGGTTTATTTTGTTCAAATAAAGAGAATAAAACAAACAGCTATAAAGGGAGGCAGAGGCACAGACGCACGAAGCCTCTGACTCCCTCTGTTGTTGCCTTTTTTTTTCCCTTCTCTTAATCTAAACAAAATAAACTTTGCTTAAGTTTAACCCACTCCTTTACCCATGGGTTCTACTACACATGCCATGTCACAGACCACACTACACCAGCATAATAAGGACATCCTTAACGGAATAAAGTAACGTGAGTTACAGAGGAAAAGTGCATGTGGTAAATTGAGACAATAAATAAAGTGAGATTTAGTGAAGAGTACAGACAGTGGCGGATCCAAGAAAAAATATTCGGTGGGTCACATGTAAAATTCACAAACATTTCTTAGACATAATAACCTTAAAAATTAAGCCATAGTTGCACCATTCATAATTTATAGAACAAATGACAATACAAGTTGCAATTGTCCACAACGCGTTTTCATATTTTGAAAACATTGCATTATAGCTTCAGTATCAATAGAAGAAAATACATTGATCTCAATATAAAGTATCATGCTATCACTCAACTATTGATCTCCTATTTGGTTATGCACTAGACTTTTCACAATATTCATAGCAGAAAAGGCTCTTCCCATTGAAGCAGTAGCAACCCTTGGAACCAAATTCAATGCAGTTTGCAAATACACATGATTATATACTTTATTGCCTCCCTATCCCTCCCCCACAACCCCCCCCCCCCTTTTTCTTTTTCTTTTTTGCAAGACAAATTCATTTCAATTGATAAAATTCACTACTTGAACCCATATCAAGAATATAATGCCCAAGTTGATAATTAAAAATAATAATAAGAAGGATAGACATGTTTATCAAGTAACTGGAGGACATGTATGAAGGGCAAATCCAACCTCCAAAAAAGCAGTGCCCAAGCCATCCATGTAAATTCATAACGGAATTCGAAAGGTCGGCTGACTCCTTGCCCCTTAAATCGATCCGCCGGTAAGTATAGGTGCCGACGTGTAGTTAAAAGTAAGCCTTTGCCACATACTTTAATACTTTTTTTTTTTGAGAGAAATACGATATTTGATATTCATTGCAAACAAAGCAATACAAGGACAAATTGACAACAAACTGAGGATAATGTGCATATTGGGGCTCAATAAAATCTTGCCGGAGAACCCGGTCCAAGGAAAAAGTGTTGGAAATGTGCCCTAAAGCCAATCATATGATGATACTTTACGGACATTTCACATGTTAAACTAATCTAGTTTACATATAAAGGGCAAACATTATTGTTTGAGCCGTCTCATATAAAAGTTATATGCTTAAACGATAAAGTCCAAGGAATATGTGATTGGGAGAATGCAATCTAATGAAGTTAGATTAATGAGACCATTCTTTCGTAGACACATCCTAAACGTTCCTGATCATAGGATTGCCAATTGGGCATTGACAGTCCGATAAGATCAGTACGTACTGTGCCTTCTCTCAGGGAGAGTGACTAGTCTCGAGTCATTGGTGTGTGTGACATCAAGACAAGTACGTAGGTGCTCAATAGAGAATGAGTTCACTGAACACGATCAACGAGGAGTTCTCATACTCATGTCACATGAGAACTCATGGTTGGGATAATTCAAATTAGTCTTTTGACCTGAGGCATCACAGTTGTCTTGTGGTTAAGTCCTTGATCTTTGATTATGTCAAAGTCACCCCATCGGGGTGTCCACGACATCATTGGGGTTAAGCCACTTAGTCATGGAGACAAGTGAATGTGCAACAAGGGATCTCTAACCTTCAAATGGTTTGAGGAAGAATACTCTATGATATGATTAAATCTCTGGCCAGAGTATGAATGAGATTTGGGAATGCGTTCCAAATCACATTCAAGGTAATCATATAAGCAAACGAATCACATTGGATAGTAGACATGAATAAATAAACTATCAAACCAAACAATGTGGTCAAGAGTATTAGATTAGAGAAAGACCGTATTGCATTTGTAATCCTAAACTGAATAGGTTCTCTACCTCTTCTGATTAGCTTGGGTAGCCATGATATGCTGCTAGGTGTCACTCATGGTTTGTGGAAGCCCTAAACGTGTGTAATCACTAAAGGGAGAATTGAAAGTAAGTTTCAATTCACAATCGATGTAAAATGGTTTTAATCGCCCACTGCCTCGCTAAAAGGAACCTAATGTATCGTACACCGTGTAAGGTGGAGATTGAAGAAACAATGGAGATGAGTAAGAATAATTAAATGGTTTAATTATTTATGGCAAATATTAATTAATATGTTAATTAATCAAACGAATAAGTTCGTTAAAGACCTCGGGATAGTTTTGGACCTTAAGGCCCAATGGGCTTCGAACGTCAAAGCCCATTGACTTAAGTTGTATGACAACTTAATGAATAAAGATTCACAAAGGCCCAAAAGCCCATATCCATTTTGTGTAGAATTAGGGTTTTTGGTTCTTTAGGTCATTTAAAGAGGTGACTATATAAAGAACTTTATAGCCTAAAATTCATAAGTTGTTGATTTTAGAGAAAATTGGTGAGAACACAAAGCTTCCATTTCTCTCTAAGAGGCCAACCACCTTGGGGGAGATTATCTAGCAATTCTACTTCCTCAAGGTCACTCATTTCTTCTTCAATCTAACCTTGGTGTAGAATCTTTAGAGGTTCTCTATTTTGGGAACTTGGAGAATCCTATTCTTTCAACCAAATCCATGGAGCTAAGAAGCAAGGAATGAAGGCCCTATCTCTTGGGTGATTATCCTTTGCATATGCAAAGAGGAATCTACAAAGGTAAATATTTCTCAACTAATAAATGTTGATTTAAAAGTTGAGTCAAGGTTCACCAATCTACTAGGCTTTGAATTTCATGGTTGATGTTTTGTTTTTGAGTGCATGTAAGCATGATTCCGCCTTTAATTTGTTAATTGCATGCTATTGATGTTGCTCAAATAAACATGTTTTTCACAAAATTTCCTTCAAAAAGAGTGTCCCACACGACGAAATGAACTATATTGAAGAATTCTGCTCCAAAGGATCTTTGTAAATTAGATCTAAAAATATTATAATAAAGCATCATCAATCGTAAAGTAATGAGTAGACATCAAGTACTCGTCCGAGCTCATCCGAAAATGCAAGATTACACAGATTAATAAAACCCTTAAACCACGTGTTACACGGAGATTATGTGAGAACAAAAATCTCAAATCATATATTGAGACAGGGAGTACAAGCATCACCCCATCACCGTTACGATCCTAGAACACCAAGTAGATTCAGCAAATCAAACAGTTCCACCCTTCACACAGATCCAAATGAGACGTAGATTGAAATTTGATAGAAGCAACCCTCCTATAGAGAGAAATCAAACTAGAAACTTTCATAAAGAGATAAATCAAAACCTAACTCCAAGACAATTCTTGGAAACTAAACAAAAATAAAATAAAAGGAAAAAAACCATATCGTCGCTCCATATTCTCCGAACTTCCGACAACCATATAACCGCGCCAGCTAAACCCATAGTGTCGCACTAGCTAAACCCGATTCCGATGCAATACATCTTCCATGGCTTCTGATAGGGATTTTACCACCTGCAAAAGTAGGGATAAAAACACTTTAAAATACTTGCAAGAGTACAATGTTATCGTAGTATAACAGCTCAAGCAAGGTCGATCTCCACAGGGATTGAATGAATAATCTATGTTAAAATCAAATCCTAATTAATTATTTGAAAACAAAATTTAGAAAAAGGTAATTTAATGACCTAAAATATTAAAAACGAATTTAATTAAAAACAATTAAATAAATTGAGAAAGTAAAGAAAACCAAAAGAAAATAGTTTTGAAAATAAATTTAAGCACTAGGGTTCCGCTGTCACCTTAACAATCCTACATAGTTCTTTCAATTACTTATGACTTACACATGCATATTTTGAAGGTTAGGTTTTCCTAAAGTATGCCCTACTTGGAACCTCCAACATAGAACTTATATCTAACATGCAACTCGTCTGTTGCGTCCAAATCGAATGTTAACATGCAAGACTCATTAAGTTTTGTGAAATCCTTTTGAAAAACCATACAACCCTTAAGACGTGTCGTCCATCCTAAGAAGTTATACATATTAACCACAAGAAGCCAACGCCAATTTCAGAAACAGCCCTCCGCCAAAATTGCATCAAATTACTTTTCTAAATATCCTAATAGTGGCCAATCATCAAGACAATTAGATAGTTTAAAGCACAGTGATTAATAATTCAAAAGTTGCATGCATAATATCATAAGCAAATTGAAAAGAAACTACATATTCTTGCTAAGGCTCGTGGCCTCGCCCTAGCAAACAAAACTAGTTACGAAGAATCATAAAACAAAATATTATTAAAGACATGGATAGAAAACACCTTGAAGATAAACTTGAATTGTCAAAAGCCCTCTAAAGCCAAAGTATTGCGTTCTCCCCTCTCTTTTTTCTCCCCTTTTAACCTAATGGCTAAATATCTTATTTATACTAATACAAAATAAAACCCTAAAAGGTCTTAGAATAAAACTAAGAAACCTAATAAATTGAAATAAAATAGGAAACATAATCCTAAATTAACTTGGTAAATTCGCCCAAAAATCTGCACAACCACGTTTTGGACACAAATCAGCTCCAAAACTGGCCCAAAATAGCTGGATCTAAAGCTTGGACTATTCTGAACACTTCTCCAGAAGGCCACGAACCCATCTGAGATCATATTGGGCTCCAAAAATGCAGTTTAAGCCCAGAAACGTCACTTTCCAGCAACGCGCACTACTCCTTCATTTAATCTCCAGAAAATAACCGCTTGGTAGAAATTTCTGTGGTAGAAATTTCTGAGATTTTGACACTTACAATCTAAGGAACAAACGAACGCTCTCCAATTTGAATCACTCCAAAATTCGTTTGTTTGGTCACGTTTTGCTTCAGAGGAAGTCGAATGTCTTATGTTGAAAATATAAAGCAAAGTATCAAAATTCTATCAAAATAATCAATAAATTAATACTAAGAATAGGATAAAATATATAATAAAATATTGACTCATCAGCTTCTAACTTCAACCCCATATTGAAGGAGATAATTG
Source organism: Malus fusca (assembly GCA_035220775.1). Lineage (NCBI taxonomy): Eukaryota > Viridiplantae > Streptophyta > Magnoliopsida > Rosales > Rosaceae > Malus > Malus fusca. The sequence goes on along the minus strand of CM069060.1, from coordinate 34,029,253 downwards.
GACCAAAACCTTGTGTTTACTTTGTATATGAGCCAAAATGGACGACTACCATGACGACTATATAAACGAAAAGAGAGAGAAAAGAGACTAAGAGTGATTGTCAAGAAAATTGCCGCCGACTCCAAGGCTAATGACAAGGGCCAACGACAGAGAACTTTATTTATTTATTTTTGCTCTAGATGTGTAGGGTGTTTTGGCTTGCGTTGGAGAATTAGAAGATGGATACAACTTTAGAAAATTATATCAAAATGCAAAGAATCGCCTGTCAAAGTTGATGGTAATTAGGTGAGGATCTTACGTATTAAGGACAGCATCACTCTTTAGGTTTCCAAACCCTTGACCCCTTAGGAAAAAAATGTTTAGGTTTGGGCTTATTGTTATGGTACTCTTTCCTTTGGGTTTAGGGTGGTCAAATCACACCCAACAGGTTCCCCTTTTTTAGATTTGCGTGGGCTCTCCTAGCCCTTCTTTCGGGCAATTAACTAAACTGATCCATTTTTTACATTTGGTGCTGAATAAAGGAAATTAAGTATCCAAGACAAATCGATCATTTATTGAAGATACAATGACGATATAACAACAAGATGATAAAAAAGAAACATTTCAGCAATCAAAAGTGGATTATTTCAACCAAAAGCCCCCCTTCTTTATTTCCCCTAAGAAATCTTTGGATGACAAGTATTTTATTGTGTCACCGACTCCATAAGCATCTACTACTAAGGGTATAAGGCTGTCATGCATCGATATTATCTCTAACTTAACCACTTAGGCCTAATACTTCGGGTAATGTCATACCCAATGGACCTTAAGTGTGAGGTTTTTATCACAAAAAGCATATGTGCGAATATAAGTGAACCACCTATTTTTAAACTTAGATTATTATTGTACTTATCTAATGTGAAATTCTAGTCACATCATCTTTAGCTTGTAGCTAGCCCATCTTTTACACCAACACATTCTTAGGCCCTGGAGAACATAAATATTAAGCCGACAGCTTCTAAAACATGTGATTTGCAAGTTTCAAACAGCAAAATTTTAAAAAAAAATCTATGCATAGCTGCCTTTTCTTTCCTGAAATGTGAAAATATTTTGAAAACTGACTGAAATGATCATTTTAGAAATCTTTATTGTTAAACTGATAAAATCAAATATTGACGACATATCAATCAAACATTGATGACGTATTGACCAAACATTGATAACATATTGATCAAATACTACAAATGATTATTTCATCAACTGAGATTTGTGAATTGATCATTTGAGCTCATTTCTCTTCATGTTATACGACTCGAAGCAATGCTCATAGAGGGCTTCACTTGTAATTTACAAATATCACTTCTGCAATCCAACCCAAACACACTGACCAAATTATCTTTCTCTAATGCAAACTGAAATCATCATCTGCATGTGCTTTGTCTATTCCAATATGAGATTGAGCACTCTGAGTCGAAGCTTCGATCCTTCGGAGTCTGCCTTGATTTTATAGGACTTGCAAGGCCCCTCAAGCTCGGAGATCGTTGCTGGAGACTACTGGACTTTCCCATTTTTCGTGCGGTAGTAGTGCTTATCGGCATTTCACTGACTACAGAAGATATAAGAGAGATGTTCTTCTTGCATGGCGAGTAGCTTTCTGAGCAAGTATCAAAATTCCCTGCCCTTACCTTGGGGGAACTTAGAGACCTTGTTTTTGCCTTGGCAGATTTTGTTGCAGCCATGTAAGTTGGAACAACAGGAGAGCTTGCGAACAAATTCTCATCCCCTAACGAGCACTGCTTTTTGTGGTACGAAGATCTTCTTGGAACAAAAACCGGAGAATCCATTCCTTCGATCTGAATTTTTTGTTTCTGAAAGTTTCTCATCCTAAGTTGTTTTTCTCCAAATTCCTCTTTTCGCCTTGCGTTTGAAGCAAAAACTGTGTCCAAGTCCTCAAGCTCTTTACTTTTAGAAAGTTGTGTATCTACCCATTGGTCCAACCAGTATCTCCATCTTCCGTTTGCCTTGTTTCTCTCTGATTCTGCTGACTTCTGCAAAATACTTTCGTAGACAACTTAGTAGGAGAAGCTATTTCTTATAGTGAAATTATTTTCACACGTCTTTTTTCTCCTAATGCATGCCCCTATTTATTTACGTCCCTTGATTTTCTTTTGATTCATTCAATCCAAAGGCAAAAATAAACAAGGGTATATGGAGAAACGATTGCGGAAATCACTTGTCATCTTAAAGGAGAAACAAAATGAAGATTATAAAGTAGAGAAGCGTACCCGATGACTGTACGAGTATTCCCTTATCCGTTCTCTCTTGAGCATAGCTTCTTTCTTGCTTAGAAACATGGCCTCTGCCTCTTTCCTTGAAATAACGCTGTCATCCCACCTTCTTTGGCTGTTTGAATCCATCTAAAAATTTCACAATTTCGTCAAATGTCACATTATGCAAAGATTTCCCTAAATGGAGAAAAGGAACACATTTTCTTTTGCTAACATTGTGAAAGCCATTTGCGAGACCTACCCTTATTATCTTGTCTCTCAAGTTTTCGAACTCATTGTGTTCATCACCATAGTAAGCGTCTTCAATGGTTTGGAGTCGCCTTGCGCAGGCATGCGATTGGATGTTTATTATGGACTGCAAGCACTTGAGCGTAGTCATTGCTTGGCGTCTCACAGCCCATCCTCGGATAATGGCTTGTAGCTTCACTATACCCTTCAGTGCTCTCAAAGCTTTCCTTGCCTGCAATGTTCACATAAGATGTAACATTAATTTCCATGTTTCTCGAACTTCCAATACCAATTCAAACTGAAAAAAAAAAAAATTGTAGACGTCAATGTATGACATACATTGCTGAATATAATGGCTGGATATGCACAGAAGAATTCAAGGGAAGTTAAAAGGCGAGTCTAGGTCACTTAGGGGTGGTTTGGGAGTGAGATGCTTAAAAAAAAAGCACCCATGAAAAAAAGCTGTGAGGGTTTTAGGTGTTTGGTAAACTGAAAAAAATGGCTTATTTTGGAAGCTGCTGTGAGAATAAGCTGAAATAAAAGGAAAAATCTGAAGCTGCTATTTGTAGCTTTGGAAAACTGGTTTTTTTTCAAAGCACACGGAGCTACAATGCTCCTTTAATGAAAAGACCCACTATCAGATTGATTTTTTTTCCAAAAGCACTTTTACAAAAAAGTTTACCAAACACTCTGCTGATTTATTTCACAGCCGCTTATTCTCACAGCACAGCCGCTTATTCTCACAGCAGCTTTTTTTCAAAGCACAGCAATACCAAACCAACCCTTAAAATGCGATGTATACCATACATGGATGTGTAGTAGAACAATTCAGAAACCATTTAGCAAAAACTGATAAAAATCATGTAATTTTTGTATAAGAGAGAGAAATTAAACTCACAAGGTAACCTCTGAAGGCAGTTTGTATTTTGACAACAGCAGATTCTTGTACCCTTTCACATTGATGTGCCAATTCAGTTGCCTCTCTTTGAGCTGTAGTGACTGACAACACTTTTGCCTCCTCCTCCAAACATTGGTCAGAAGAAGATGGTTGGGTGCCGGTGAGCCGTACAACCTCAACAGCAGCATGAGCTGCTGCAACAGCTGCTTCTGCAGCAGCAGTGCTCGCAATAGCCACAGACATTGCACGCTTGCTCTGTTCTTCATCTGCCTCGTCTCGTGTTCTCTCTTTCGACGGCGATGTTGGTGAAGGTGCTGTTAGTGAGGGTCGTCTTTTGATCTTAAGCTTTCCAAAAATCCATCTCCTTCTCTTCTCCTTAAAATGATTTAGCAAATTAATTAATGAGGACTGAAACTCAAAACCTTAAGGGAAGCGATTTACATACACCATTTTTTTTCCCCTCTGCATACTCGTGTTTCTCTCTAATCTTTGGATTGAATAAATAAATAGACACTTAACAGAGAGAAATAAACATCGTGTGCCAAAATCACTTCCCAGACTGCAAATAAATAAATAAAAGCAGACAAGCAGAATGCTTACATTTTTTTGCTTGGATTGTGCGTCTGAAACAAAGAACCTCTTTACTATACTGAGCCAGCTCTTCTTTGCCATTGATGAACCAGATTGATCACATCACACCACACTGAGTGGAAGAATATATGAAGCTGGTTTTGCAGAAGCAATTATCCATTTGCACAAACAATCAAGCAAAGAACACTGAATTAAGCGAATGAATTTATACATCATAGCTTGAAACAGTCACCAAAAAATGGTAAATTTACCAAATTCTATGCAGATATTGTGAAACTGAGATCTAAACAGAATCTCACCCGTCTCCCGAAAATCGCGCCATTCGATTATCGAACACGAATCACAGCATCAGCAACTAGGAATTTGAATGCCACTTTTATAAAGTGCAGGGAAGATCACTTAGAATGCACTCAAAAGTTCATAATTTCATATACTTAGTATAAGTATACGGGAAAGGGTGTTCATTAGGAAGGTTGTTGGGGAAAGGAGGAAGAGAAACAATTGTTTATTATTTGGGAACCGAGTAATCACAAACTCTTAAGAAAGGTCCTGTTAAATTTCCAAGTTGATAAGACAATATAAATTCTGAAGAGGGCATGTTTGTTTTTCAATCCAACGGCGGAGGAGGAGGGCGTCAGGTATCAACAGCTAACGCTCCATTTTTCACGTCGAATCCCTATAATTCACATAATATACATATACATACATATATATTCTTGTTGTTGATGATGAGTTTCTTCTATTCACTCAGTGGACCTAAGTATGTGTTCATGGAGGGAGGAAGGGAGGGTCTTAGTGAATTATGAGAAGCACGCTTTTGATGGGGCCTTCTCATCTTTCTCCAGCCCTCCATTTTCACGGCTGCAGCAGCAAAACATGTTCAAATGTCTGCCAGGAATCAAATTACTGAAATATCCCCTTCATTCACTTGGGTCAGTTTTGATACCATGCAACTGCAATCCATCATGTATGATACGGAATTCTGCATTTCAAATTGAATATTTTACAAGAATAACTAGTGATTATGCCACATAGAGTTTTTATTTTTATTTTTAGGAAACTTCATTTTAATCCTTGGCAAAGATGATTTTTAGACTAAAACCATGAATAAGATCAAAATCTAATTTTTAGTCCCTTGATACATTAATCACCTCATTTATTAATTACATTTTGATGTTTTAATTATTTCTCTTTTTCTTCCTAATTTTAATGTATTAATTTTTCATTTCATTTCTTTCATTGTAATTTCTTTTGTTGTAAACATTTGGATAAACTAATTTTTGTTATACAATATATTTCGATATACTTGGTCTTCTTCATTTAGGTACATTAAATTCTTTATAATACATTTCGGTGCATACATTTAGGTACACACATTTTGGTACAAATATTCCGATACAAACATTTAGGTACATACATTCCCTTTTTTTTACAGTTGTATGTGATTATAGAGAGACAGAGGTTAACTAGATAATCATGTACAACCTTCAAGCGCTAACCACTAAAACTATCTTGGCATCGTTTATTTTTCTTTCCTTTTGTTCCTGTTTTAGGCAAGTGATCATCTACCACAGTAATAGAGAAGAGTGTTGCTTTTGCACCACGGCGTGGGTTCGAATCCAGTCGGCTCCCTAACTAACATCTAATATAACAAATCTATCGTTTGACAGAACAAAAAATTAAGGGAGAATGGTTTTCACACAATCATTGACAAAACAAAAAATTAAGGGGAATGGTTTTCACACAATCATTCTCTTTCTTTGGACATCTGTGTTTGTTCTAATTTTTTTTTAACAAACAATATATAGTATCCAAACTAAAGGAATGAGGGAGTAGACTAGGCCTTACAATGGATTTGCCATAATAATGTGGTTTAACTTTGACTTTGGCGAGAATCGAACTTAAAACATTTCACTTACAAGTTAAGAGGAGAAAATGAACGTGAAAATCACTCAAAACAAAATAAACAATTACATGTACGGTGTAGAAGGAGAAAATGAGCGCGAAAAGCACTTAATAAACAAACTATTGTTGATGTGACATTATTACCAACTATTAGGACAAAGGTTTAAAACACACGCGCGAAAACTCTTCACCATTCTCAATTCTTGGGATGAATCTGTATTTTCATTTTGTTCAAATACTCTTATGGTGCAAATAAACTCTCATGTTAGCGTTCCATTCCAATAATACAAGGATACATAGTATTAATTTCTCTTCACGTGTTCTTGTATTATTAACGCAAGACACAATTGTGACAGCATTCTCATGCCAGAGGTTCTCTTATTTGGTTGAAGTGGAAGCCTGGATATTTCCTTTTCCTTGTTGACTAGAACTTTGGTTCGTTCTTTTTCTGTGGGATGAGTAATATCTTAGTCAGTCTCGCAAAACAGTAGTGTTGTACCAATTAGTTGGAAGTATGTGGGACTCAAAGCTTAAAGATAACGTACCATACGCAACTACTTTAATGTACACATTTGTGACTAAGCGTTAGAGTCATAGAAAAAGAATAGGCAGATATAGACTGCTCCCATAATCCACACACCCCACCACTACTGAGAGAGAGAGAGAGAGAGAGAGAGAGAGAGGAATTATTGAAGGGAGTGGGGGAGTCAGATGAGAGAATGTGCCAATGTGGGGGAAAAACAAAGGAAACAAAAGCAAGACTTATTATTAGGTTGTGTGAGAGAGGGAGGACAGCTGTTGAAGGGCCCAACGAGACGGGAGATTTTTCATTGTGTTTGGAACGTGAGACAGTACATCATATGTTATTATATAATTGGTAGAAAATATTTTTTTTTTCAAGTATCTCTCTAATTATACAAGAACATGTGATGTACTACTTTGTGTTTCGGGCAGACTGAAAAATCTCTCTAAGGAGTCGTCTTGTCATATTTACATTCTCGGGTTTGGCTATGGTATATGAATTTACTCAATATATTAGCATTCATATATGATTATATATAAATTATTTTATTTTTGAGTTGCAAGTTTAACCATTAGATGACAAATGTATTAAATAAATGCATATACCGTAACAATCTTCTCGTGACTCTTTTACAAATTAACTAGTGAGGAGAACACTTCTTAACTCTAAAGCCTCCTCCTATGGTCCTATATAATTACTAGATTGTATGCATCTTTTACTCAAGAACTGTAGAATTACTAGACTAGCTAGGCTAACTAAAAATCTATACATGCAATTCATATTAATCATTTTTCTTTTAAAGAAAAACATGGGTATTGAGATTCTTTTGTAAGGCATACTTCACGTTGATTTAGTAAGAATTACACATTTAAATTTGATTTTTATAGCACTATTGTTTAAATTTGATTTTTATAGCACTATTGTTACGGTGTTGTGAGTTTCTGCAATTTAATTTTTGTTTTTTCTTAACTTTTAAATGCTGGTTCGATTAAAAATGTTGTTTAGAAAGAACTTCTAATAGTGACACACCCCCGACCGAGATCGAGGCATGTTGGCCGTCACGTGAGGGTGACGTAACCATGTGCACAGTGCGGAAGCAATAAGGATAAGAAATATACGAATAAATAAAAACCAAAAGCTACTAATGTACACTAATAAGCAGAAAGTGCTAGCAGTGAGATACAAGAGTAAATACTCCTAATCAGAGCATAGAAAGTCTAGGTGCAGTCCAGTAGGACAAGTACTAGTTATACAGTACCGGAAAATATCATACAAATATTATATTCTGTTAGAACCGCTGAGATCCTCGAACGCCACCACCAACAGCAAGTCTACCTAAAACCTGGAGGGGTGCAAAACAAGTGGGCAAAAACAAAGGTTTTGAGAACACATTTAACTTTTAAATGCTCTAACCCCTCGTTGTAAAACATGTATACTTTTTCCCAGAAATAGAATATAAACATATACATACATATATATATATATATATATATATATATATATATATATATATATCAATTCAAATCATGCTAGACATATTCATAATCATAAGTATGACATGCCAAGATATAAACAGAATAAGTAACTCAGGTGAAAATAAATTCATGGAAAATAATACATTAGCCGGAACCCCTACATAAATCTGTACGACTGAATTCATAGCTCATTAGTCAATCTAGCCGGAGTCACTACAAATGACCTATACGACACTACACTGCACATGAGTCAGAACCACTGAAAAGGTCTGTACGACAATACTGAGTGTAATATAGTTATGCTCAATGTTGTTTACTCATGATAGCTATGCAATAAATCGCTAGTCACCTACGAGTCGGAACCACCTATGATGGTCTGTACGACAGGACTGTGCACCTAAATTGGATCCAATGTGAGCATATGGTGCGGGAAGTGACATTATAAACAGGCATGTGCCATACCTCTGGCTAAATCACTAACATCGGGGTGCAGGTTTATGAGCTCAATGTTTATCAATTAATCACAACCGTTATTCACATTTACAATTCATAAACTCACCTGGGCTTACCTGAGCGCCCACATCACCACAATTCTATATTATGCATCATATACTAATTCATATGCTGAATATAAATTTATATGCATGGCATTTCAAAGCATACTTTCATTTAAACGTATTTTCTGGGAAAATATCAAGTATCTAAGTATATACTGAAAACCAAAAGCCCACTCACTGGTATGTCGAAGGGTCGTAGCCCCCGAGTCTCCCTTGACTGCGCTCGTCCTCGGGATAAGTCTCCCCTATATGCGAAACAACTATAAAAACGTTAATTTAAAGCACATAACCAATACTAGATAATAACTTCTCATACATTGCTCAAGTGGGATGTTTGAATATACCAATGTGATCTACACAACCTCACGAACATCCCCATATTTTTAGAAAAAATTTCCGACGTCCCACGCGCTGGCAAGGGCACGGCAACACTCGCGTCCACGGAATATTCCGTTAAAAAGTAACAGAAACCGTTAATTCTACCTAACGGTGTCAGAATATTCCGTCAACTATGACGGAATATTCTATCTTCTTCTCCGGTTAGCCTCGCAGGTCGTCGTCGCCGTCGCCGTCGCTGTTCACCAGAAACTGGAAAATCACGAAAACCTTCATATCTCGTCCAATTCTCAACCAAATTCCACAAAACTTGAACCAAATTGAAGCTTAGGACAAGTAGAACAAAACCTTACCTTTCAAAAGTCCTACAACCGATGGAACTCGCCGGAAAATTCTTCGATATTCCGGCTAAACCTGCAACTCCCTATTCCAGAGCTTCTCGACGTCCAAATCACTTCATTTTTCTTCTCCGAGCCTCGTGAAGACGATCTAAAGCTCCCTATAACTTCAAAACTCTCAGAAAACTACACATTTACGTGTGCATGAACAGTACCTCAAATTAGAGGTTATGGTTTCTCGGGTTTTACAAGCTTTCAAGTCCTAAAAATTGTACGAATGGACTCAGGAGCTTGTAGGGAACAAGAACATCACCTTTTTAACGTCGATCCGCCACTGGTTGAAGGAGTTTGAGGTTGACTGTACGGTTTGTACGGAAATGGAAGGAAATCTAAGAGGGAAGGGAGAGAGAGAGTCAACGGGAGAGAGAGAAAAGTATGGGTGCTTGTGTGTGGTCCTAGTTGGTCACAACCAACAAAACTAAGTCCTAAGTGTTCAAAAAACTTAGGAAAATCTTTGAATTGGTCCAAATAAAACTTCACCCACATGACCACACAAGACGTCCAAGGGTAAATAAGTAATCTCACGCTGTCAAAAATAATTATTTCGGGACGGGTTGTAACAAATAGAATCACTTAAAAATTAATAAAAAACTAATGACTTATTTGGGACTATTTCTACATGTGTTAAATGTGTTTTTAATAACTAAAAGTGTTTTTTTATTATATTTCGCTGAAAAACTGAATTTCTAGCCAAAAGTGCTCATGAGTAGAAGTATTTTCTACATAAGCACTCCAAATCGGGCTCTAAGTACTTCTTGGAGCGCTTATTAGCAGGGCCTGTCCAGAGATTTTTAAGGCCTGGAAAAAATAGTGTGACATCCCACATCGCACAGGGGTGAGGATCCTGTAAGCCTTATATTTATATTCTCATCTTTACCTAGCGCGAGGCCTTTTGGGAGCTCACTGGCTTCGGGTTCCATCGGAACTCAGAAGTTAAGCGAGTTCGTGCGAGAGCAATCCCAGGATGAGTGACCCACTGAGAAGTTCTCGTGTGAGTTCCCAGAAACAAAACCATGAGGGCATGGTCGGGGCCCAAAGCGGACAATATCGTGCTATGGTGGAGTTGAACCTGGGATGTGGTCGGGGCCCGGGCCTGGATGTAACAAAATGTGCCCTCATTTCATATAAAAAAATATTTGTTTTCACGCGTAAGACATCGATAAAATTATATTTAGAAAAACACTTCAAACTCAATAATTGAAAAACACGAAATAATTAATTTATTTTGTATTAAGAGAATGAAACTAAAAAACTTCAGGCTTATACGTAGATAGATTATGAGTTTTGTTTTCCATCTGAACTTTTAAAGTGTTTTTGTATAAAGCGTGAGTTATTTTTTATTATTTACTAACCTCATCAACATGGTTGAGTCTTTAAGGATATGTATAAGTAATGAATGAACACTAAATTAAACCTTAGGATCTCTGGTTAATTTTAAACAACAAAAACCATTGCTTCTAATTAAACTTCTTGATCATTTAGCCAAATTTTATAAATTTATACTTTATGAAAAGAAATTTGTAAAAATTGGAATGTAAATAAGCACACATGGTTGTTTGAACCTAAGACCTCCTTATTCATTTTAAACAACAAAACCACCAGTTATAGTTAAATTTCTTTGTCATTAAACCAAATTTTATAAATTTATACTTTTATAAAAACATATATAAATATATCACCTTAATAATTTTGGTGCCCCCAATTTTTTTGGGCCTCGAACGGTCACCCTACCTGCACTGGGCCTGGGCCGGACTTGCTTCTTGGAGTAGTGCATTCTAGGTGCTCCTCCAAAAAGTGTTTTCACAATACTTTCAATTTTTTGTGTCAAATATTTATACTATCTATTAATAAAATTTTATTTGTCAACCAAAAACTAAAGAAAAACTAATAGAGCGATGTTTGATCCAATCCTATTCGTGTTGGTTAGACTGCTATTGAGCTTCCCGTTCCCTTGTGTCATGAAGATTTTTTCCCTATTATACCTTCCATGCATAACTGAAAGAAATAAATATCAAGAAAAAAAATTAGGGACATTAAAGTAATTTAACAAAAAAAATCCCCACGTTTTAAGAAGAGAAAGATAACTATCCCCCACCACTTGTTTATCATGTTAACTTGTCGCTCTTAGTTTCTCACACAGAGTATGTGGGCCCAGTGCTAGTTGTTAAACTTAAAATTTGGGCTGGGCCTAAAATTGGGTCATCAGACAGTGGATTCCGTTGGACCTAAAACATGGGCCTGAATAGCGGATCGAGTAGAGCACCGACTTCCACCATTTCCGCTGTCAAAACCTCCTGAGTCGCCGCCTGCCAGACTTACAGCGTACCATCTTCCCAACTGAAGCCCATTATCCTCCCTCTGAACTCAACAGCTCTCAACTATAAAATCCCCTCTCTCTCTCTCTCTCTCTCTCTCTCTCTCTACTGTGCAAAAAGGTGAAGATCCTGCAATAGTACTTCTGAACGCTATATTTTCTTGATTTGAATCCAATTTCTCTGCCTCTCGGTGGATGTGTTGTTGGAATTGAGCAAATGGGCAAGTGGATTCATCGTCCCCGCCGTAGATTCTGCCGTCAGGAAAAGCTTCCGGACCCGTCGCCTCTGCCATTTCACCCCCAACCTCCTCCTCCTTCTGGTAAAATTAATTTTCTTTTTTTGTTTTTTTGTGTGTATCTTATGATTAAATTTGAATTGGGTTCTTCTTAAATTGTTGGTTTTTGTGGGTTTTTCTTGGTGGGTTTTTATCGTTTCAATTTTCACCCCTTTTTCCCAGTAATGAAACAGTGATTTATGTTTGGTTGCCGATAAAATATCGAGTTATGAGAACATTGATGTTTTTGATTGTTTATTTGTTCAACTGAGAAAATTATTGAAAATGTATGGTGGGTTTGATGACATTGGAGGCCAATGCTAGAAAGAACTTATTATATGACACTCGTTTGGATTAAAGACCGGTAATTGGATACAGATTCTACATTATACTCTAAATTTTACTGGGCTCCTGTGTAGTAATGTGTGTTATGTGCTGTTTCGAAAGGCGGCTATTTCATTTCTAGATCTTTGTTATCTGTGGATACAAATTTTCGTTATTTCGAGTTGTGGTAGGCTTTTCGGTTCCATTAATAGTTCATTGTGAAGAAAAGAAGAAACCATAACATAACTAGTTCTGTCTCGTGTGTTGTAAGGTTTCTATATAAACTGCTTAGATTCTTGAAATTGTTCAATTGGTTTTTTCTTATCGTCTGCTTCATAGCATTAGTTTAAAGTTGTTAGAGATTTGTGTGCTCTACTTTCCGTTTTCCTTTTCCTTTTATTTGTGGTTGGTCATGTGGCATAGGACATATTGCGCGTTAATTCTGTATGTCTTAATAATTTCGTCATTGCAAGATTAATTCCTTTTCATGAAATGCCCTCAACTTATGTTGGAGTTCTGGCAGCACCAATGGCGTTGGATATTACTTGAATCTTAATACTTTTTTTATTTTTTCATTCATAGGGAGTCGGCAGGATGGTGTACCTTATTGGGAAAAGCAGTACTGCACGTTGGTTGGGTCTATACCATGGTGGAAGGTAGTAGATGCAAAGAATTATATGTATGGAAGCAGTATGGTACTCAATTGGAATGACTCAGGTGCAGAGGAGGCATTTCAAAATGCAAAAAAGCGATTTTGGGCAGACATCAATGGTCTCCCCTTTGACGCATCTCTGCCTGATCCAAATATTTATATTGATGCAATAGATTGGAACCCTAACATCGATCCTGCACTCATTAAGGAAGTGGATCGAGAGTACTTTGCTCCTGATGAGGGAGAAGAGAAAGGCAAGATTGGGCAAACAAACAAGAAGGCAAAATATTCAGATTTTGTTCCTCCCGATGAACATAACACTGTCCCTGATACTCATACAAATTCTTGGGAATGTGACAACATTCAGGATAGTGGACATTTGATAAATAAAGCTCCGGGCAGGAACCAGTGGAAAACTAATCGTGACGACCCTTGGGAACGTGGAATTACTCAGGGCGATGGAACTACTGAGACGGAGAAGAATGCATGGGAAGATAGAAGGAATGAGTCGCGGGGATGGAACCAGATGGAGGACAGTATCACTGCGCCAAAGAGTTGGGATAATGGTGTCAATCCTTGGGAAGGAGGCTGTCAGGATGTTGCCTCTGTGAAAGGTAGTAGATGGGCTGATCCGGTATCTAATTCTTGGGGCTGCAACCAGGAGTCAAAGAACTTGGGTCGTGGTGAAAATTCTTGGAAGTATGGTCTTAGTCAAAACAGCAAATCTCTAAAAGATAGAGAATGGAGAGATCGTGGAGGAGATGAATGGGGTCAGAAACAGTGGGAGAGCCATAATAACCAGAAAAGTAATTTGGATTTTGGGATAACAAATAGTGGTCGGGGAGCAAGGAACGATGGTGGCCATAAGAGGGGACACCCTCACCAGTATAGATCAGGCTATAAAAGCTCAAGATTGCAAGGGAGTGATTATCAAACAGGTAACTACTGGAGTAGGGAAAATAACAGAAAGAGGGTCAGTTTCGCCTAAGAGTAGCGAGTGATAAAAAACAAGGGGTTGCTTTTTGTTCGTGTGTTTTGAATCACCAGCTGGTCATAATAGAAGCAGATATGCAGGCATGTTCTACATATTATATGTATGTCATTTCTGTTATCTCACCTGCGACAGGAAACGGGTAATTATGTTCTTCCACAGAATGCAATTCGATGGATCTTCCGACCTTCCCGGTTTGTAAACAGAATCGATCCGATCAATCTATTGTGTTGAGGGTTTTGAATTTTGATGATTACTCTCAACTTTTGCAGCATGTATCATTGTACAATTCTTTGAATGTTATATTATCAGGCCGTTGCCCTGCAGCTACTTTACCAGAAAGAAGTGAGATACGTGTAGTGTTCGCTGGATACGCTCACAATACTAAATTGACTGGCAAAGTTTATAAATTTCTTGATTGGATATTGGTGTGTTTGATTTTCTGCTTTTGAATGCTTGTTCTGTTTTCTGCTTTGTTTAAAAGCAGCTTTCCGATTACAGCATCACACAAGTGGTAACCGGACATATGGTATCGCTTTGTTCAAAAGCAGCATTCTGCTTATAGCACCACGCGAGTGGTAACCGAACATATGGTATGGTAGCATCCAGGTCACATAGAAATTGGAATCTCAAAGACAACCCATCTTCTTCCTTAAATTTGAAAAGAACCTAAAATAATACAAGACAATAATCCTATTTACCATAGCATACAAGTAGTTCCTCGATAATATTTTTTATTTTATAGAAATCAGTTGTAAGTTGGAACCTCAATTAGGGATGGGCATAAAAATCGGAAAATCGAATCGAATCGTGACAAACGGTTCCGGTTCCGGTTTGGAAATATTAAGAACCGAAGGAACCGCATCGAACCGCTTTTAATATAAATTATTGTTTTATTATTATTTTTATATAAATAAGATATTTTTCCAAGAAGATCATGTGCATAAGCCCAATATTTTTCTTCACTTCTCTCCCCCTCTTTTGTTGTTTTATCACTTTTCTCTCCCTACAATATTTTTCTCCATTCTTTTCCAGTATATTATGCATTATGTACATTTTGGTTTTAGTTTAAGATCTACACTTTGGTCTTGATATGAGCCCTTCTATATTTTGATTTATATTTGTATGCACACTCTCTATCTTTTAGTCACAAATCTTGTAGATCTAGTAGTGCAAACTCAAATTTATTTGAATTTGTGGTTGAAATATGTGTTTGGTATTAGAAGAAGAAAATTAGAAAAACATATATATAATTTTGGTTATAACAATAAACCGGCATGAACCGAACCAAAATCGTCATGAATTAAATTGTACGATTTTAGTAATAAATTTAAACAGAACCGCACCGAACCAAATCGTTAAAATTTTCTGATTTTGATTCCATTTTGAGGGTGGAACTGGACCGAACCGGAATGTAGGCACCCCTAACCTCAATAGTAACAAATTTTGAAAATGCCACCTCAGTCCCTACCACCTAAATTCCAAAACTTCACCTCTTCCACGGCCACCGCAAGCCCGCACAGAACCGCCCCACCGTCCGCGGCAGCCTCTTCTCCAACCGCGTTTCTCACCCGAATCCCAAACACCGCACCACCGCCCCTTCAATCCCAACCCTTCGATCTCTCCAAGTGGGACCCACACCTGCCCCATTCCTTGCCCTCCACTTCTTCGCCCAACCACGACGACACGACCCTCCTCTCGTTCCTCTCCCCCATCGCCCGCTTCATACTCGATGCTTTCCGCAAGAACTGGAACCACTGGGGCCCTCCAGTCGTCTCGGAGCTCCGGAAGCTCCGCCGGGTCACACCCGACCTCGTTGCTGAGGTGCTCAAGGTCCAGGACGACCCCGTTTCAGCCTCCAAGTTCTTCCACTGGGCAGGTAAGCAAAAGGGTTTCATGCACACTTATGCTTCATTCAATGCCTTGGCTTATTGCCTGAACCGATCTAACCGGTTCCGGTCGGCGGACCAAGTCCCCGAGCTGATGGACTTGCAGGGCAAACCGCCCAGCGAGAAACAGTTTGAGATTCTCATCAGAATGCACTCTGATGCCAATAGAGGTCTTAGGATTTATTATGTGTATGAAAAAATGAAGAAATTTGGGGTTAAACCTAGGGTTTTCTTGTACAATAGGATCATGGATGCATTGGCGAAAACCGGTTATTTGGATTTGGCGTTATCGGTTTACAAAGATTTTCGTGGTGATGGATTGGTGGAGGAGAGTGTTACTTTCATGATCTTAATAAAGGGTATGTGTAAAATGGGAAGAATTGATGAAACGTTGCAGCTTTTGGAGAGAATGAGGGCGAATTTGTGCAAACCGGACGTGTTTGCATACACGGCAATGATTAAGGTTTTGCTTTCGGAGGGAAACTTGGATAGCTGTTTGAGGGTTTGGGAGGAAATGAAGAGAGAGAGAGGGTTGACGCAGACGCTATGGCATATGCAACTCTGGTTACAGGGTTGTGTACAGGCGGAAGGGTGGAGAAAGGGTACGAGTTGTTTAGGGAAATGAAGGCAAAGGGTTTCTTGATTGATAGAGCGATTTATGGGGTGTTGGTTGAGGGGTTTGTGGCAGACAAGAAGGTTGGGGTGGCGTGTGATTTGTTGAAGGATTTGGTGGATTCGGGTATAGGGCAGATTTGGGGATATATAATTCTCTTATCGAGGCTTTATGTAATGTGAAGAGGGTTGATAAGGCTTATAAGATTTTCCGAGTTACGGTTCAAGGAGGGTCTTCAGCCAGAATTCGCTATGGTGAATCCCATTTTGGTGTTCTACGTTGAGACAAGAAGAATGGATAAGTTATGCGAGATGCTTGCACAGATGGAGAAATTTGGTTTTCCTGTTATTGATGATCTTTCGAAATTCTTCTCCTTTATGGTAGGAAAGGAGGATGGAGTAACAATGGCTTTGGAAGTGTTTGAAAAGTTGAAAGTTAAAGGTTATTATAGTTTTGTACTGTAAAGCCTTGTTTTAAACCTTTGCCGCAATACATTTACAGTTTATGTTCAGTTGATTTGTTTTAGTTAGCTGATTCTTGCTTGTTCTGCTTTTAGTTCGGCATCTTTTGGGATTAGAGATCAAATACAAAGAAGTGTTCACGTTAACTTCAAGTTATTGCCAATAATGCAAATCCCAAATGGCGGAGATGATGGGTTGAAAAGTTTTCAGTAGCAGAGGGCCCTGCATGTAGTTTTTGATGGGCTATGTTTACTTCGAAACTTCATCCGTGTATAAGTGGTGATGCATCTTTCTATTCTGTCAATCTTATTATTGTTACTATTTTTTTTACATCAGAAAGTCTAGGAATCAAATTATTATGCAACCACAGAAAGAAAAATCTGTTTTTTAACCTACTTCAGCTACAAGATCGTAGAAATGCATACAGCTAAATAGTAGGCGAGGCTAGTGAACTCTTATGGAAGCTAGATTTTTTGGTTTGGCAGGTTGTCATTCGGGTTGCTCAGCAAGTGTATTTCTCACCAGTATGATTCTTCTGAATGTGGTTAGCCTGCTTTGTTTGTTTCTCTACAACTTTATCGCCCGTGGTCTCGTTGTGATTTGGAGGTTCAGTCTTCAGTGTACAATTTGGCTCAGAGACCCTGGTTGAGGCTTTGTATGCTGGCTTGCTGGTCGTTCAGTTTGGTCGTTGCCTGTAAATTAACGCAAGTATCGTTTCCTAGTGGGAGATAAACAACTCTTCTGGTGCTAAAGACGCAGCATATACAAATTCATCTGTGAGGTAAAGAAGAGAAGCAGTTCCAGATTGCAGGAGCGAGGTACCCTGAATTTTTTAATGACCGGTCGAAGATTCCAGAAATGTAATGTTCATAATCTGTCCAGAGAAATTGTGACTGCAATTGTATTGCTAATTTCATGTATTCGATCGCATCCTTGCATAAATGCATTGATTTGAATTAGGGCCGTTGTCTAATATTGAGAAGAAGAGAAGTACCACTAGACCAACAACCATCTTACGTGAATATGAAAGGATCCCATTTGGCAAACAAAAGGCATTCATATTGGAAACACTAATAGCAAAATGTTCTCTGCCTGTTGTACAACTGATGTATGTTCATTCCATGTTTCTTTTTCTACACACAAAATACACTGCGCACGCATTCACGGGGATCAACTTCGAGCTCGCCTTTCGCTCTTATTCTCAAGGAAGAGAAGGTGTTGTTCTCAAAAGCTCTTGACACAACGTACTCACGTTAACATCCATTTGACATACAAAATTGTCAATAAAATGATAACATTGACGGATTCGTAATGCACGGCCGCAGGCTGATCTAAGTACAAAACTGAAGCTTTACCGAGCAAGAAAATGAGGCTTAGACTTCCCTCTTGGGCCGGTTGCGAGTTCGGGAAAGCGCAGGCTTTTCTTCTATCGACTTGTCAGGTTCGCCTTCCTCATCCGTTTCCCGGATCGCTTGGTTAATTGCCATCTACATCAAGAACACAAACACTATGACTACTGAAGAAATCATTAATCCATAACAAAGCAAGACAGATTGATCTCGTTTGGGATTGCTTGCGTAGGAAGCACTTCTGCTCATAAATATATCCAAAAAAAAAATATATGAAAAATCCTCGTACTTTTGTTCCTTGAAAAGCACTACCTGCTCTAGAAAGCGCTTCTACTGCCACACACGCAGTCAGAAGCATTTTTTATTGTCGGAAAGCACTTGACTCTTCCGAGTTAATTCATATGCTATATGGATGCAAATAACAGCATTTATTAGGCGCGCACACTCACATATATATACATTGGCAACCTTGTTCATTTCAATCACCACATGAATTCAAATATTCAAAAGCATTAAACAGCATGCAAATAAAAAAACCGAGTTGCAGAAATTCGACGAACCTCTTCAAGAAAGTCTCGGTCGAGCTTATCGGCGACTCTGATGGAAGTGAAAACGGTGACGGCGATCAGAGAGAGCGGCAAAACGAATGCAAACACGTACTGGCTCGTGGTGGGCCCCGCACGTGTCACCACCTCTAGGCCTCTGGTTTGCCGGCCGGGATGCCGTGACGCCGGCGATATGTTCACGTGCGGAGGGATGAATGAACCACGTGAGGGTGGGGCGGGTGGAGGAGGAGAGAGAGTAAGTGAGGCTGTGTTGGAGATGAGAAGCCTTGCCATGATAACAGCTGAGCCCTTCCGCTCGTAGTGGATAATGTTATCACCGATTCATCTTGCTTTTTATAAAATAACTGTAAGTGTGCTAGTAAACTTAGCTACTCAATCAATGAGGAGGAGTTCTTGGTCAAAGTTTTTTTGTGGCTAATTCACGAAAATTTGTGTTTATGATATGTTCATATTACATCACTTTGTAAAGATCATCTCTACAAAAATTTAATAGATATGAGATCATTTTGTCACCAAGCTGTATAAAACAGATGATCGGATTCAGTAAATGTATTGTGAGCCGTCTATCTATTTGTTATAATTAATTAACTAAACCACCTTATTTTAATTGATTTTTTTAGAGATGATCTCTACATAACAATTTATAATATTAAAAGTTTCTATCATAAAGAATGAAATTTTGTAAATCAGCCACAATATATTTTGAGGAGAAACTTCTTCTCAATCTTAAGAGTCAAACATTCCTCTTTGTATGTTATTTAAGAAAGAAAAAAGACTCCGACTTTTCTTTACCTTTTATCTCGTGGTTGGCGAATTCAATACCAAATTAGTTGCCCATTGTGTGGCTTAACCGAACTCCTCCTCCCCTTAGTGTAAAAATGTCGATGTATATATATATAAGGGAAATGATTTTTACACTCTCTTAAAAGCAAAATCAATGAATAGAATTAAATTGAGGAGTGAGGGAGGAAAAAAATAGGAGTGTAAATATCAGTTCCGGTTTCTAATTGAGTCCATGTACTTGACATGCGAAGCAAAGTATATGTCTAATGGGGAGAGTTATATTTTTATCCTATACGATAATATCTATACTAAGAGGTGAGGGAGTGAGCTAAGTTGAAATAAACGGACGAACAAACGAAATATAATTATGAACATTTTATTAAACGAGATTTGCCGAAACAACTATCACAAACTGACTACATCTTTACTGACATATTGTTCAACGAGCTACAAAACATCATATATATAGAGAACTAACCTAACCCTAATAAGCAAGAAAACGAAACCCTAATACTAACGGGTTAAGCCCAGAAAACCAAACATTCAAATAAACCAAAATACTAATATTTTCCTACACCCCCCCCCCCCCCCGGTCAAACTCATGGCGTTATACGACATGGGTTTGCAAACAAGCAGATGCGAACTGGCTCCGTTAGGCGGATAGACAGATAGGCAGGCTCCGCAACGCGGACAGACAGACAGGCAGGCTCCGCAATGCGGACAGGCAGACAGGCGGGCGAGCAATCAAGCAAGGAAACGAACAATCCAGGCTTCAATCAACAAGGCCCAACTAAAGGCCTTCAAACAAATCATAATAGCCCAACAGATTGTGGGCTCCATACTTTTTTCTTTTTTCCTTTTTCCTGTTTTCTTTTTCTATTTATTTCCTTTCTTTTCCTTCTTCTTTCTTCGGTTTCGGTAGCAAAATGGGTGCAAAACATGTGCAGACCAACATTATGAACCAAGACTCTGAGGTGTGGTTGCAGCTTTTCAGGCGAGGAAGCAAGTGACAGCTGCCAGATTTCAGGCAATGGGTGGAGGCGTGACTGGGTGGCTTGGCAGCGAGGTAGATTCGAATGGTAGATGTGCTGGGTGACGATGCAGCGGAAGATGTGCAGCAGCAGGTCAGGGAACAAAGCATCTGGAGTCGGGGATGGCAGCGGCAATCGAAAACTGGTGTGGGTATGGTTGTGGATCTAGGATCTAGTAGCGATTCAGAACAAACCGGAGAGGAACCGACGAGGAACCGAGACATACAAACAGAGACCAACAAACTGACATGAACAGAGTAGAAGCAGATTAAACCCGAAGGTTCAAACATGCTCTGATACCAAGTGGAAATAAACGGACGAACAAACGAAATATAATTATGAACATTTTATTAAACGAGATTTGCCGAAACAACTATCACAAATTGAGTACATCTTTACTGACATATTGTTCAACGAGCTACAAAACATCATATATATAAAGAACTAACCTAACCCTAATAAGCAAGAAAACGAAACCTTAATACTAACGGGTTAAGCCCAGAAAACCAAACATTCAAATAAACCAAAATACTAATATTTTCCTACAAGCTAAGCCTTACAATGAGCTAGCCATAATAATTTGGTTTGAATTCTTCTTTGACGAGAATCGAACTTAAGACTTCTCACTTACAAGTAAAGAGAAATAATAATAAATTATAGTGTTAAGTGGCTGGGAGGACGTTATTTTAGAGACGAGGGGAGATACTTGGTTGTCTCGAGGAAAGATATGTCTTTCTGATAACACTCATTACGTTATTAGAAAGAAAAGGATATGTCCTAATTAACTCTCAACCTTATATATCAAAACGCAAAAAGAATTTGTTATAAAAAAACACTTGGCATTGTATAGAGAAGTCGTGTTTTGTACACCTGTAATGTGGGGGACAATCTTTATCTATTTTCCCCATTGCAGGAGCTTTAGGGGGTGTATTCAATTGAGAATTTGAGAGATTTTAATGGATTTATAAATCCATGGATTTTTATGGAGTTTAATTGATTTGTAGAAATTCTATATAAAAATTTGATTTAATTCCCTTGAAATCTCATGGGAAGATGTGAGATTTGTGGATGCTTAAAATACACTACGAAATCTCTCTAATTCCCTCTAATTCCTCAACTTTCTCAAATTCTTTAAATTCAATTTCTAATTGAATACACCTGGAATGTTATAAACTTCTTTAAAATCCCTATTGAATACACCCGGATTTCTAAGGATTTTAATAAACTATCTTAAAATTCTAATTCAATACACCTTGAATTTTAGAGAATCATTGAAAATCCTGATTGAATACGTCTAAATTCATTAAAAGAATTAAAATCTCTCAAAATCCAAATTTATATGCGTAGATTTATGTAGTCCCTTATGTCAATGTATGGCTCAAAGTATATGTTTTTGTGGGGAGTAACTTGTATGGCAAGGATACACTATCAAATGGGGTCTTATGTTAATGATTTAAAGACATGTATCACATGTTCTTATATTTTTGATATAAACGTCACTGACTCATTGTAGTGGTCTACCCGTGTAATATCTTTCTCCTTTTTGTGACCTATGTAAGAAGAAATTTGAATGTCCGAAATTATCAGACTAGCTGATTGCGCTGCATACTCACACCAGTGGCAGGCTACGTTAAATGATCAACTAACAAACTCAACGATTTTTTATTTTATTTTATTTTAATTTTTAGGAAACCTCGACGGTACGAGGGAAATTGTATTGATAACGAAAAAAGAAGTTACACCTAATCAAGGAGAACATCAACCTTACCCCTCATAAAACAGAGATAACAAAAACAATACATGAAAAAGAAGGGGGACATAAACCGTACCCTTTTAGAAACAAAAACAAGAGAGATATAAAGAAAAAAAGGAGGGGGGGGGACATGAAACCTAACCCCTCTAAAACCAAACCTAAAGGTCTAAACCTGCAAAACAAGTTGAGTAACACCTCAAAGTTAGGGAAAAAAAAGAAAGTAAGACAAACCTAGATGCCAAGATGCACATTAATTTGAGAAGCGGTAAGGCAAGCCAACATAGTCTGAAAACAATGCAGCACGAGCCACTGGGGGAGGAGAATCATGCCAAGTTAAAGTTGGAGAAGACAAGCATTGTCCGCAACAAAATTTTCCTCCCGATATATGTGAGATGAGTAAAAAGTCATTTTCTGAATGCGGTCCAAACAAATAGACCATTGCATACGAAAAGGCCATGGAGGATCAAAATCAGACGATTGCAAAGCAGAAATAACACTAGAGCTGTCACTTTCCAACCAAAGACAATGCTAACCCAGTTGATATGCAAACTCTACAGCAATAATAATTGCAGATAATTCTACAAAAAAAGAGTTGTGATAACCAATCCATTGGCAGAAACCACCAAGAAAATGACCATGGCAATTCCTGAAAACTCCTCCACAAGCAGCAGGACTGGGATTTCCTTTAGATAAACCATCTGTATTAAGTTTAATCCAAGGAAACCAAGGAGGAGACCAAAGGACAGGAAGAATACTAGGCACCTTGTGAGAGATAGGTCGGATCCCCATTGAAGAGATGATTCGAGTGTCAAAACCCTGAGAGTAACCACGAATAAACTTTCCACCATGAAAAATCACAAAATTGATAGACATGCAGAGATGATGAAAATTGAGTGGTCGGCCATAAAAAATAAACTTATTTTGAACCTTCCAAATAGCCGCAATAGTAGAAACCACCCTCGCAATATTATCCCTCAACAAAGATGTTGCCAGATTTTGTTTTGGCATCTAAACAGGTATTCGTCATTTCAACAAATCCATGCAGCTGTTGATTACTTAATTTGTTGACATACGTCCTTTTAATTTTCTGTTGAAAAAGAAGAGAAAAATAAAATCTAACTCTACAGATATCTGACAGATAGTGTAGAACTCAAGCACCCGTTATATTTCATATAAATCATCTCCGAACGAAGAATGTTCGAGAACAAATGCCAAAAATATATGGAGAGAGAGAGAGAGAGAGAGAGAGAGAGAGAGAGAGAGAGAGAGAGAGAGAGGAAAACAGAACAGCTTCTAAGACGAAATATATTGAAGATGGTAATTAGTTGGTTGATTATGTTAAGAGGGTTAATTAGTTGGTCATGTAAATATGATGAATATTGAGTTAATACTAACAACTACCCGCTTATAGCTGAAGATTAAAAATTAAGATTAACAAACACGCTCAAATAATAACAATAATTGGAGAGGACACCTTATATAAATTGATATCTACACCTTACGTTACAACTAAGCGACCTTGTCACAGTTTTCTTTCTTTTTTGCTCTATTTAATTAGATCAATACTGCAAGAGAAAGAACAAGCGAGTTGTCAGCGTCGTATTATTTATTAGCCAGTTAACATCAATTTTACTCAGACAAGTATGAATGAACAACCAAGCGTGCATGCGCTACCACCAGCGATTGCAAAAGGTACTTCATTGCAGGAAGGTACTTGGGAGATATGTTATAACATGACAGTGTACAAGACAGGAGAGATATGGCGTGTGCAGAGTACATTTTTCAGATCTGTTCCGATGATCATTGTCCAACTGATCGCCGCCATGTCCATCACTCGCCTTCTTTATCATCTCTTCAAGCCCTTGCACCAACCTCGTATTGTCTCTGATATTCTTGTGAGTTCTACGGTTCATGTCCCTATTAATTAATTCATTGATCTGCTATTCCTATTAAGCAGGATAAATATTCTTTCCATATTTCTTAATTACTAGGCCTAGGCCCTAACTCCAAGAACTCATGATTTGAAATTTACAATACAAGTTTAATAGGCTTTTCAGGTCAAAATTGTGTTTTTTTAATATTTAATTATTTATGCTGCATACACCACCCATATAGAAATCCTTATTTAAAAATTACTTTTGCGTAAAAGTGCTTTTATTAACAGCGCTTCAATTAGAAGCAATATGTTCGACAAAAAAAAAAAAAAAAGCAATATGAAATGATTAATAAAAATGTAAGTGTTTTTTTTAATACATAAGAGCTTTTAACTTATGGTCAGAACCTCCTTTTTTTTTTACTTTTTTGGTAATATGGAGGTGTTTGTAGTTATTTTAATGCACTTTCAAACATGTTCTTACTCTTTTAATTCTTATTAAAGTTATTTAGATACAAAACTGACACACCATTAGCTACTGTATTAATTTTGTGTGTTCAAAATTATCGTATCTTAATTAGCAATTTAGAGATTAGATTTTAAAGTTGAACTCTCCAGTTTCGGGCTGCTATTCGAACTTGAGATTTGAATTTAAATTATAACATTAGCTTAATAAGGCTGTTAGCAAATTAGGGATTAGATTTAAGTTTCAACAATCGAGTTTCAGGCTGCTACCATACATATGAGAATTGAAAATTTGAACTCCTTGTGTTATATACCTGTCACAAATGGGCAGCATATATATGAATATATTTGTCACATATAGTGCATACTATAGTGGCGAAAAGTAATAATGTCTATACACTTTAGTGCAGATTAGATCACTACTGATCTTCTCCTCCTTATGTTGAACAATTTAACTCGATAACATTATCGTTTATAAAAAAATATGACTAAATTATAATTTAATTACAGGGTGGCGTGATGTTGGGTCCGGCATTCGTTGGTACTATCATATTTGCTCTTCAATACGTAATCCCTTTCTTCAGCCTGGTCAACATAGAAACCGTGGCAAACTTAGGGCTTGGTTATCACATGTTCATCATGGGTTTAGAGCTTGAGTTTGTACCTATAATCCGGGCTGGAAAAAGGGCTCTTAGCGTTGCCGTAGTTGGCAGCCTCGTTTCCTTGATCTGGGGTTGGCTTTTATATCGCTTCGTACTCTTCAATGATTATGGTAGGGCACTGGCTGAGGAAATTGCCAACGACAACGGCTACGCCTTCTGGGGCATTGCCCTGGCCTCCACCAACTTCACCGACCTTGCCCAAGTCCTCGCCGACAAAAAGCTCCTCCACTCTGATTTCGGCCGCCTCGCCTTGTCCTCGGCGGTTATCTCCGACGTGTTATCCTGGCTTCTTCTCCTTGCGGGCATGACTTCCGCATATACTGACCAATCGATCGGGGCCATGAGCGCCGTGATATTCATACTACTATGCGTTTTTGTACTACGTCCGGCTATCCCGTGGTTCATCCGCAATACAACCACCGACAACGATAGCAGCGGATACAACGAGCAGCAAGTCCGCTTCATTCTGTCGGTGGTTGTGCTTTTCGGGTACGTAAGTGACAATTTTGGGTCGCACTCCATTTTGGGACCCTTTATGCTGGGAACCATTATTCCTAGTGGAGAGCTGAAGAAGGTCCTGGTTGACAGGATCCAAACCTTCGTGAGTCACCTTCTGATGCCTCTATACTTCTTAACCGTCGGGCTAAGAACTAATTTTAGCTATATTTTAACCAACGAAAATCCAAAGTTCACACTTGCAGATACTAACCTGTGGCGTGTCGTGGCGGTTGTCGTTCTTGCTAACATTCCGAAAATTTTGAGTAATTATATCATCGGCTTGATGTACAAAATGTCACGTGGAGATAGTTTTGCTCTTGGGATACTCATGAACACCAAAGGCTTAATGGGACTCATAATACTCGGCACTGGCAAGGACATAAAGGTACGTACAATTACATTGCATGCATGCATCACTTGAAATACTGTACTTGTTTATTTGTTTTTACTTATTCACAATAAATGACTGAGAGTATTGTTTTCTTATCAAATTTGATTATGTTGCTAAACAAATGCTTAAGTTTAAAAATATAAATCTGAACCATGCACATTAAACAATACTTGATATCATCAACACTTTAGATACATGAGTATCATAAAGTTTTTTTTTTTTTTCATAAATAAAAGAAGTTAAGTGTGGTTAGCTCCTCGGTAGCAGTCTTGCAAAGTGTGTTAGAAAATGTGCAATTAAGGGAACATTTTCCATTTATACTATTAGAACCATATGCTATACCTCTGAAGTTTGTTACTTACGTGCAAATATGGTCTAGGTCTTGGACAACCGAACGTTTGGAGTAATGATGATTGCGATGTGGTTAATGACGGTTCCGGTCGGACCCTTTCTAGCCCTCGTGTTCAAGCCCACCAAGAACACCGCAGAATACAAACTCAGGAACATACAAAGCGTAGGACCTGAGACGGAGCTAAAAATCCTTACTTGCACCCATACCTCAAGCAGCGTCTCCGGCATGATCGACCTCCTCGAGGCTTCAAATCCGACGAGACAATCCCCAATCTGCATCTTCGCCGTTCAACTTGTGGAGATCACAGACCATGGTTCGGCCATGCTCATCGTGCAGGAAGTTTGCAAAGAAAACTCTAACCGAAGCAACCAGATGCAACCCGAGTACATCATGTCCGAAAATCGATTCGAAAAATACGCGAAGAATAGAGAAAACGTTTCTATCCAAACACTCACAGCCTTTTCTTCCTACAACACCATGCATGAGTACATATGCAATCTGGCCAACGAGAAGTTCATCAACATTATTATAACCCCATTCCACAATCAATTTTCCATTGACGGAACCATGGAGGATACCAACCCTAATTTGAAGGGGGTCAACAACAACTTGATAAAAAATTCGCCGTGCACGGTGGGTATTTTCGTTGATCGTGGGCTTAGTGTGTCCCAAATTAGCGAGTCCAGAAATGGCAGCGGTTCCTCCCCAGGGTACCATCTATTCGCCATGTTTTTCTTTGGAGGACCAGATGACCGCGAGGCATTAACGTATGCATGGAGGATGGCCGGGCATCCTCGGGTTAATCTAAGGGTTGTCCGGTTTATCGTGGTCCCAAGTAATGCAACATCAGGCAAATTCACATGCGATGACCAGAACGACAACGATGGGGACATCGATCAAGCGGTAAATAGTCGGATGCAGAAGCATCTCGACGACACGTGCATGGATGAGGTTAGGCTTAAGTCGATGCACAATCGCAGCACACAATTCGTGGAGGAGATTGTGAAGAGCTGGGAAGAAACTGTAAATATAGTAAGGGGCCTGGAGAGTGAATATGATCTGTACTTAGTGGGAAGAAGATACGAAAGCTCATCCCCGGCGTGGTCGTTATTGGATTATTGCAGCGATTACGACGAACTGGGACCTCTTGGGGACTTATTAGTTTCTTCAACCTTTAATCCATCCGTTCTTATTGTGCAGCAGGGTACCCTTGTGGATAAACACCGGTGTGACTGAAGGTTGGGAGTATGACCCTTCTTTGGCAAACCCTTAGTTTGATCTATTTGTTTGCAAACGTATGAGAATTACCACTCTCAGATCATTTCCTTTTTTGTAAAGAACTTCATGAACCCGACAAAAACTTGTGTGGGTCTCAACGTGCCACAGACAATGCCTAATGGCATTACTACTCAATCAAAATTTGACTCATGGTAAGATTTAACCACAATTTCCCATTTACATAAAAAAACTGAAAAATATTATGAGTTGGAATGAATTGGGAACCAAATCCTCGTAGAGAATTTCAATGTCTACATGAAATATCTGTAGTTGTGACAAACCTGCGGCTACAGCAGGTCAAGGTTTTGTCTACCAGCTTACACATATGACATCACATGTGAATCTAAAATTCTCAATTAAATGTTACTTTTGACTGTACAAAATTGAAAAGAACAGATTACACTCAAACAATAGCAGCAGCAGCAGCAAAGCCTTATCTCACTAAGTGGAGTCGGTTGTATGAATTTTCGCACGCTACTGCGCTCGGTCTTGCGCCAAGTCTTCCGTTAGCTCCAAATACTCCATGTCTAGATTACACTCGTGGTATATGAATATATATTAACTAGGTCACACTAAGAAGAAGGAACAGTTGAGCCAATCTTGGAAACGAGACCTTACTTTACACTTCCACACTGGCTTGGTTATCGTCCATTCCTGGGGGGGGCAATGGTGGAACAGCCACTTCTTGAAATTCAGCAGCTTCGATATCCAATGCCTTCCTGGCGGTAGCCTTACTCTCTCTGTTTCTACCAATCTTCCTCGACGACGGGAGGGATTCAGAGGTAGCAGCTCTTGAGGAGTTACTACTATCAATTGTCAACAAAAACTTTTCTTTTGAGAGAGTTGTTGGGGCAGACGCAATAACTGAGCTGAAGACTCCCGACTCCCTTAGTCCTTGTATTATGGCCTGAAATGACAATAAGTGATGGGTTAAATGCTACAGAATGTGTTTAATCCAGATCGGGAGAAAGTATCTGTTGACCGGGTGGAAGTAGAAATGTAATTAACTCTAGGTTTTGAGGTTGTCAATACTTTAATGAAAATCATTTACTAAATACATTATTTAAATGAGTTGATCAGCTTACCATGGGAGCATATATCCGAGTCAAAATGCCTTTTCTCAAAAGTTTTAGTTTTACGTCT
The DNA here is from genome assembly GCA_035220775.1 of Malus fusca. NCBI lineage: Eukaryota > Viridiplantae > Streptophyta > Magnoliopsida > Rosales > Rosaceae > Malus > Malus fusca. The sequence goes on along the minus strand of CM069060.1, from coordinate 34,000,412 downwards.
TTGTCATCCCATACAATGTGTTCATGGTACCTAGAACAAAAGCCAAGCGCAAACTTTAATTCACAATAAAGGATTGAAAAGGGAAAAAGAAAGAGAAACAAAGTTAATTCCCAAGGTTCTCTCATTAATGTACAGCATTTGAATCATCATGTTTCAAATTCTATAGTTAAAGGAGGATCAAGATAAATGTAGTAACTTGTAAAGAAAACCTCACCATTTCTGCATTTCCTCCTTAGTTGCGGTTGACGCAATTATGAATGCCTGCAATGCTAAATGTTGTCAGTGTATGAAAGAGTTAGCGAGATGAGATGCAATGAAAAAACAAGTTCTATTATAAATTTCGTAGAATATTAGCCAAATCTGCAAAATGGTGTTAGAAAACCACTTTGCCAGATATGCAGCACCTTAAGTTTACACTTGGAGTTGGAAAACAACAAAACTAATTCCCATTTAGATTTCCGAGTAACCTCTACCAAATTACCAATAGACCGATAGATATATATTTAAATTTTCAAGAATTCTATTTCTACCAACAACTATGCATGGCAGTCGCTACTGAATCCGAATATATCAAAATAGTCCCCATGAATGCTTTGAATGAAATAGCAAAACCTTTTTAAACTGACAACTTTTTCAAACCTAGTAGATTGCAATTCATTTGCAATATCATCTCTTCTTATTCCAACATTACCCTTCTCATCAGGAATTTCTTCCACACCAGTTGTACAAGTATCTTTAGTTTCTATATTGGGCCCTTTAAAGCTTCAGCACCTTACAGTCAAATTATAAAACTTTTTTCGGCATGGACCAACTAGGTAGCTTTACGAAGTTAACTGATCACATTATGTGCTCGATGATCTTGTTCCGGTAGTTAAAGAGTTTAGAAAGAACTAAAGAAAGAATTGGACTCACAGCTCTGTCAAAATCCAACATAAAGCATCTTTTGACATCTTCCTTTGTAGGCTTGCAGCGACACCGATCACGCCTAGATGTTAAGTCTGAAAATCTGGCATATGTGTAGTGCAGAACAGCAGCCTCTTCAAATTTGACCTCGCTAAAAGGAATTAGGATATATATGATTACTATGAGCAATAAGTTGAACCAAAAACACTGCTCATTCCAATATAAAATTACTGTACTTCGGAGTTTTCATATAATTGTGCCATCTGTGTGCACCATTAGGACGAAGATGATCTTGGACTCGAGCAGCTGATTTCCCATTTCCATAAGTCAAAAAGTAGTTTGGGTTACCATGAACTGACTCTTTATACATGCCAAAGTATGTGTCTTTTGGTACATGGTCATAATTCCTCTTGAACATGGAAACCTGATTGCATAGATACAAGAGCAAAGCATAAGACAAAGTACATGCATGCTAATTAAAATGTAAAAATTAAGATGAAGATGAAGTGAAGCATTTCCTAGAATCAACTGGGATTCATTTATTTAAGGTACTATTTCTCATTCTGGAAGTACAAACTAGTCAGAAGGACCTTGTCTACGACCCGATTGCTCGCAACTACCATATCGTAATGCAGCACCATCCGTATCATAAATATTACTTACTCTAATCCCACACCTACGTACTTGCCTTTAAACAATATGCCCTTATTCGAACTAACACATTAACTTCCTAGCTTTATGTCTAGATTTGAAAAGAGGCAGATCTTGGTAAAAGTTTAGAATAACATGTTTAATCGAATCCATTAATCCGGGATATATGCTTGTCACTGTCTAACAACCATATCCTTGATAGTTCAACAGGGCAACAATACACTGCTGCTTCCCAGCATGTTAAATCTAAAAGTATGGATAAGGTTACACACTCATTATGGTATGCAGGTTAAAGACCTTACCAAGCTGACTGCCCATATAGAATAGCAAATATCAATCTCGTAATTCTTGAACTTTAGAGGAGATCTAATGAAATTTATTGAAGCAATTAAGAAGCAATAATGATGGACAACAGAGGAAATTCACCTCAGTAAATGGTTCCTTAATATCATCCCGTTCAATACTGCTCTCCTACACAATACAAACAAGTTCGTTAAATCACCGAATAACATGCATCAGGGCTGAAACGGGTGCCAATACTAAAAAGTAACAAGACTAGCATGCTTAATCATGTTTACATGTACACAACTTAAAAGTAACTAAATATTTGACATACATAATTCGGGAAAATAACCATATCCACATTCCCAGGCACATCAAGCAGCAACTGCCTCAAAGAATACTCCTTGGCCCCAGCCGGGTGCAGTAACTCATCCGTGTCAAGATGAATTATCCAGTCCATTCCAGCATCCTAGTATTTTTATATGCAACAGAAAGTCCCAAGCAACAAAAAAGATTAATAAATTAAGAAAACCTCTCACCATAAGGTAAAAATAACAACAGAGGCACCATTAAGATGAGAAGAATCTTTCGTACCCTTGCCAAGACTATAGCTATCTCCATATTGAGAGATTGCTTCACAAATAGCTCATAATTGCAAGGTTTGTAAAAGAAACTGGACAGCCAAGTCTCATTCCAAATCCGGCTGATCGCACCAAAAAACAAGAAACATAAAATACAAGTGATTTGAGCGAAAATGTATGTAGAATTATTTTAGAAGCGGACAACCGCACAACCGCCATTTGGACAGCTGTGCTTGCTTTTCAAACAGCACACTAACGTTGTGTTTCTTTTATTTAGTCTAGTTTACAATCCATTTCCCTACAAGGTTTATTAATTTTGTGTGGAGTCGATTTCAGGGCTTAGGCTTTAAATTTTAACTCCCCTTCACAAACTTAGTATCACTGAAATCAGGAGTTAAAACCTAAGCCCTAAACAACTGTTTTTGCTCTTTTTTACTGTGAAAATGGAATAGCCAGAGGGGTCATTTGAATCATCCAGGTACCACATTGCGGCTACCATCCCAAAGCCGGATTGTGTGTGTATATAAATGTGTGTGTCTGTGTGTGTATCTACCAGTCTACTGGAAAAGGATAAACAAATAGAAGACGTTCAAGCATTTAGAGATGTTGATTATGTTAATCAAAATATCTTAAGTATTAAAAATACTAGAAGATTATATTTGTATTAAGCACAAGACATGCACCAAGTGTCAGCGGCAGAATCAACTCACCTTTTAGCTTGTTGTTCCTCAAGCTCTTTAGTTCTGTATATCACCTTTACTCCCTGACAAAGTACCACAAAAGTTATGCTCGACAATTTTCACCCTATTAAGCATTGTAAAAATGCATTTGCAAAAAAATTAAAAAATAAAATAATCAAAAGAAAAAAACCACAGAAAGAAAAATAAAGGGGAGAAGAAGGAAACTGAACAGTACTTAGACAATCAGAGTTATGTATTATTTAACTTACAGGAATAGACTCCAGAACTTTTGATACTTCAGGAGATGCAGCCTTTCCTTCCACAAATAGGAAAAAGGTAGTCACTCCAATAACCTTGTGATAAAACATCCAGGGCAAAATCTGTTCTAAACCAGCTGACGTACTTGTAGTAATACATATCTGCACAAAACTCTTACTTAATAAGAAATGAAAAATTCATTCCACCAAAATGCATGTTGTCCTGATATTAGTATGCAGCACTCATTACCTAACAAGCCATCACCGATCAACCAAACAGTTGACTTACATAATTTTTTTTCTATAAACGATGAAACCGGACATCGCATTATATGCAGAGCATCACACTTGTTAAAAAGGATTGGAAGGGGGATATTTCCCAAAATATAACACAATTAGAACAGGAAGATTTAAATGATATGTAGCTCACACAATCAAGTTCCACTACCCAGCAAATTACTCTGAATACTGGTGTGATAAAGTCTGATAAGTAAATGGTGGTGTTATCATATTTTCTCACTGCAATCACAGGTCGTTAATGAAACAATCGTATTATGTTTATCTATTGGACAACCAAGCCCCTCATGTATAAACATTAGACCATACATAACACTCATGTAGCTGTGCAGAATCACTTGAGTTGCCATTGTCAATGTTTGATCTAGAGCAGGGACTCCATGGGTTTAATACTTATAATTCGTAGCAGAAGATTACTCCTTCACAAGTATAAAGCATATTGCATAGTGTATTGCATTAACAAGTCTATTAGGAAAGCAAGGTTGGATATTGCCAGAAGCAGGATGAAGTTGGTCACATTACACAGATCAATGAGACGGCATTTTTGCTCACCACACCATTAATTCCCTATAGACGAGTTTAACTAAATTTCGAGATTCGTTATAGATTTGTAAGCAAAAATGCACAGCATTTGATATGGAGTGCACAGTACATGTATAAACAGCCTCAAAGCCATAAACTTCAATCCACAAATGGGAAATCCAGATACAGATCCACACGACCACTGAGAAATTTCAAATTTTCAAATACAGCAGTAAAAACCCACTAAACCCAAATCTACAACAAGCACAACCCAGAACCAGATCAACCTTAAATCCATGAAAGCAAGAAAAAAAGCATACCTTTGGTCGTAAATTGGATACAGAATCAAACTTCCAATTCTGATAGTAGGGAATCGAAGGCGAAGCTGAACGGCCGAGATTGAGGCAATCGTAGGACGAGGAGTGGACGACGGCGGAGGAAAGAGGAGAGGCGTCCATGCCAGGGAAGAGGTGGTGGGAACCGGGAGGAGACCAGCGAGTGGTGGGGTCGGGAATGCCGCCACGCCATTGCAGGATGAAAGCTAAGGCAGCAAGAGAGAGGGGGAGGAGAGTGAGGAGGAGGAGGAGCTTCGATGTGAAGGTTTGAGGGGAGGAGGAGGAGGAGGATGCTGGCGCTGAGCGGAGGGGGGCATGTAGGTGGTGGTGGTGGTGGTTGGTCATGGTCGTTTATGTCAGTTGTGAGAGTCGGGGATGGTCTTTCTTTACTCTGTCCGTTCCAAGCTTTACTGAAGGGTAATGTTATTTACGTACCTGTTTTTTTACCTTTTAAGCATTTTTATTAATTTTTATCTATTTTTTTAACTCATTTAAAAATTCGACGATTAGAAATTGAAAGATATGTGTGAATTATAAAAATAAATGTATGGATAACACTACTCTTACTGTAGTCCTCTTGTGCAATTAGTGGTATTCCTTTTCCTTGAGAGGTGTTTTCTAAGTCGTTTTAGAAAATTTTGTGCTTATGATCTCAATCTGTCATATTATAAATTACTATATAAAAAAAAACATATTCGTATAATTCAATTAAAATAAAAATCATTTAATCGATTAATTGTTATCAAATATATAGACACTTCATAATATTAGATTTAATTTACATTTGTATTCTAAATTAGCATCTTGCTATATGCTATGTGTGCAATGCTCTTTGCTAAGTGTCCAATGCTCTTTTGCATTTTACTTTTTATTTTAAAATTTTTGATTTATTGATTACTTTTTCATACCTTGCTTTTAATCACACATAAACACTTACCAAAAGATTCATAAGCTGCATTGTCTTCAATAATTGTTGTTTGGACTCAACGATGAATGGAAGTTTGCAAGTACTTTGAAAAGCTCACCGACATTACTTGAATTAACAAATTTACTGGGACTTTCCATAAGCATAAACAACATAAAAACTCTTATAAAATAAAATATAAAAAACACATATACAAAGAAAAGTCCAATTGAAAAAGTTAAAATTAAAATTCAAAAAAAAAAAAAAAAGTAGCTTGCATTTTTTTTAAATTAAAAATTAAAAATATTTTTCAAGATAATTGTTATTGACACTTCAAAATTCGCGTTTGGCATTCCAAACTTTCTATATTTATTAAAAAACAATACAAGGGTGAGAAATGAGATTTTTAAAATGTCAATAACAATTCAGTTTATAAAATAAAATTAAAAAAAACACATATACAAAGAAAAGTCCAATTGAAAAAGTTAAAATTCAAATTCAAAATTAAAAAAAAAAAGTAGCTTGCATTTTATATTTTTATTTTTATTTTTAAATTAAAAATTAAAAATATTTTTCAAGAGAATTGTTATTGACACTTCAAAATTCGCGTTTGGCATTCCAAACTTTCTATATTTATATAAAAAAAAACAATACAAGAGTGAAAAATAAGATTTTTGAAATGCTAATAATAATTTAGTTTTTCAAAAGATATTTAGTTTTTTTTTAAAAGTGAAAATTAAGCAATTATCAAACAAACCCTCAATAAGTAGTATAAATTTCAACATGTTTACTAAAAAAAAATCAAACAGGGGATGTGATATATGGTGACAACCCATCCCTAATTTTATGATTTTATAAATTTTAAAAAAGTGATTTGATGAAAATTGCTCGAGACGCTCTTTAGCGTATTTCGACGCCCTGATTCCAAAATTGCACTCCGTTTTTTCAAATTTAATTGTCTTAGTAGAGTTTACTAATGGGTCCCAATATTATGCTTAAGTGCAATTACCATCGGAGAGTCCAGCTTTCTAACTTAAATGGATGTGACATTGTAAGTAACTGTGAGTGAGTTTTTGCTTTTAAATAGTATATATTTATTTAGTTTCCATTTATACATTGAAAAAGAATTTCCTACGCATACCTAGATCAGACTAATGTTTATAAGAATTAGCGAAATGACGGAATTTACGAAATTATTCCGAATCCTACGGGATGCACTGGTATGCATACTATTATGGGATGTCTTAATTAAATTTACGACTATGATGAAGGTTATGTTGACTAGAATTATTGAATCACTATGGCATGACTATATTTATGTTATCTGTTCATCGTTTGCTGCACTGGTGTTATTACTCGCCCGGGTCAGGGCCAGTATTTCATGTGTATGTGCACATATCACCGTACACTCACTTTGGATCCATTGTAGGTGTCAGTCCTGTCCTAGATTGCTATAGGCAATTAGGACTTATATGTAATGCGCGTAGCGCCAGTCTTCACGTAATTGTAGTACTATATCGTATATCATTGTTACACCCAGTCTTGTGTATGTCAGAATATCTCTGCATGAACTCGTGTGTTAGCATGTGTCGATGAGCACTCGATATGATATGTTTGCTTATGCAAGATTGTGTGATTACGGATGTCATGTGTCTACTTACGAAATATTATGCCGTACTGAATTCTTGAGATATTGTAGGCTACGGTAAGTATTTTCTTACTATACGTAGTATGTATATTTTAGAAACTATACTTGTTTTATGACAAGAGGTTATTATGTTTTCGAAAAGGTTTTTTTTACAAAGCTTTATTTTTAGGCCCACTCACCCTTGTTTTTCGCCCCTCCATGTTTTAGTGCTGTGCTTTTGTGTCGACGATGATTTTTGGCAAATCATGGCATTGGAGATTACTTTCGATGATATAATTCTCATGCTACTTTACTGTATTTTACTTATGCTCTGACATCACGTGTAAAATGAGTTTGTTTCCGCTCACAAGCGCACTCTTATATTTAGACACTTTTAAGTTTAAATTTATTCACATTTTCCACATCACTACACTTTATGGCTTCGTCACTCTCTTGGTGTCGATCAGCACAGCTCGATTCGGAGTCCAGGTGGACATTCCGGGTTGGGGTGTGTCATTTATACATACTCTTATCCTTCTGTAACACCCCATATTGACCAACGGAGAGAGGGTGATGTGCCTTATATGTACATGCTCACCTCCTTTAGCACGAGGTATTTTGGGAGCTCACTGGATTCGGGTTCCGTAGGAACTCCGAAGTTAAGCGAGAAAGGGGCCAGAGCATTCCCAGGATGGGTGACCCACTAGGGAGTTCTACTCAAGTGAGTTCCCAAAAACAAAACCGTGAGGGCGTGGTCAGGGCCCAAAGCAAACAATATTGTGTTACGGCGGAGTCGAGTCATGGATGTGGTGGAACCTGGGTCGGGATGTGACAATTTGGTATCAAAGCCACTCTGCCGTGTGGTGCGAGTGTGTCGACGAGGACATCGGGCCCTTAAGGGAGGGTGTATTGTAACATCCCACATCGACCAACGGAGAGGGGGTGATGTGCCTTATATGTACATGATCACCTCCTTTAGCACGAAGCCCTTTGGGAGCTCACTGGTTTCGGGTTTCGTAGGAACTCCGAAGTTAAGCGAGAAAGAGGCCAGAACATTCCCAAGATAGGTGACCCACTGAGAAGTTCTGCTGGCATGAGTTCTCAGAAACAAAATCGTGAAGGTGTGATCGGGGCCCAAAGCGGACAATATGGGATGTGGTGGAACCTAGGTCGGGATGTGACACCTTCTCTTACACACCCTTATTAATTTATAGTCATTAAATTAAATAAAACAACAAAAATTAAATAAACAAAAATGAACAAGATATGTAAAAACTAAAAACAGTGTGTGAAAATCTTGATTTCCCTTCTAACAAAAGGCCTCATCAATAAAAATGTTTCTCATAAAATCGGGCACAAGCGGAAATAGGCAGCCTGCCGCCTAAAGCCCAACAAGTTCTCGAGACAATTTTCAAAATAACAAAAATATAATTAGATACACTAAATATCATAATATAAATACTTATAACTTTTTTAAAATATTAAATCCTTTGCTAAGTATCACAGCAAAACAAACAACGCTCCAATTCCTCCTCTAAACCCAAGCATCTCTCTCTCTCTCTCCCTTCCTCTCTGCAGTCGATGTTAGGGTTTGTTGAGCAGGTTCTTGAAGAGGGTTTCTTCGTTAAATGCTCTCTCCCTTCACCTATCTCCATTTCCCTCTCATTTCATGTCTTCAGTCGACGTCCTTCTCTTCTCCTCTGCTCGTTCAGGGCCTCACAAAACCCTAATTCTTGGTTCCGGTTCTGACGTTTTCGGCATACTTGTTCCTCGCTCGCAATCTTCTCGCACACAAAGTTCCTGCTTTTCTTTGGGCGTTTCTGGGGTTTCCAATTCGGTTCTGCGCACGAAATGAGTGATTCTAAGGTGGGTTTTCTCTGTTTGTGTTTTCGTTGTGATTTTCGTTCGAGGTGGATAATTTCGATGACTTTTTACTGGTTTTGTGAAGTTTAGTAGTTAGGCAGATCGAAAATTTGGGTATTGTAGCTGTGAATTACTTCGTGCTTTGATGGAACTTTTATTGGTATGGTTAGTTTGTTCATGAATGTGAACTTTTTGGGTGTTTTTTTACCCAAGTGTAATAATGAAATGCATATGAATTTTGAGAATTTATTGTGATGGCAATGGCGACTCCGTTTCGAAAAAAGCTGTTGTATCTCACTGGACTCTGAGTTTGGTTTTTAGTAATAATGCAGAAGTAAAGTTGTTTTGATCATTTCTGTGTTAGCATCTGGTAGCCCGAGAGCTTGTACTGATTTACTGCTAGGTTAAAATATGATTTTGAATACGATTTACTCTTTCATATGCTCTAAAACCTGCTGAATTTTGTTATTCCTTGTTTGCAGTTACTAGTGTTTGGGTCATTCTCTGAAGACGAGACCAGGTCGTTGCTGGTAAAGCAATCACCTGTCAAGGCTGAGAAGCCTGTGGAGAAGAATGTATTGCAGTTTGGGTCTATAAATTTTGTTTCTGCAAAATCTTCGGTTCAATTTAATGGCGAATCAAGCGGACAGAAAAGTTCTTTGAAGGCGCCCACCAAACTTCAGCCGTTAAGTTCACTTAAGCAGGATGAAGTTAAGGCTGTAAAAGCAGTAGATGGTAATTTACCTGCATCGTCAGCAACTCCGGCAGATAATGGATGTACCGATAATTATGTTAATTGTTCTGCCCATAGTAATGGTGTTAAAGAGGTGACAACTGATAATGTTAACTTAACTTCTTTGCCTTTATCCAAGGAGGAAGGTGGTCTCTCCAATCAATTTTCAAGTCTGGAATTGCAGAATAGAGAGCAGAATGGCAGTGTTGATGATTTGTCTGTTTCTAAGATTAAGGGGGAACTACAGAAGACTGCAAATGCGCCTCTTACAGTTTCTAAAAGCTTATTGCCTCGTGGTCTAATCAATTCAGGAAATCTGTGCTTTCTAAATGCAACCCTGCAGGCTCTTCTATCCTGCTCTCCTTTTGTTCAGCTTCTGCAGGAATTGAGAACTCTTGAAGTACCTAAGGTTCCTTCCTCATTTTTTAGATGATCTGTTTGTTCAATTATTTGCGTTTTTGGTTTGAGGAGAATTTCTATAACACTGACAAAATTTATGTGCACTGAATAATACGGATCTCAGAAATGAGTAGCTACCTTGCCTAACCCTTGTTCCCTTTCTGGCTTATCACTTTGACTGATATGTTGGACATTTAAACTTGAGTTTGTTAGGTTGGCTATCCGACATTGAGTGCATTTGCAGAGTTCGTGTCTGAATTTGACATGCCTAGTGGTTCAAGTTCGAAGGACAGAGATGGAAGTGTTCTCGAGACTGGTAGGCCTTTTAGCCCTGCCATGTTTGAAGGCATTCTTAAAAATTTCACTCCAGATGTTCTGCCTAGCATCTCCAGCAGGCCAAGGTTTGTGTCTGATCTTGGTCAATATTTTCTGCCTGGCATATGTTTCTGTGTCCATTATGTATATATTCCACTTTTGATTTGTTTTAAGTTTCCTTTTGAAACTGTTGGTGTTTTTCAGACAAGAGGATGCTCAGGAGTTCCTTAGCTTTATCATGGATCAGATGCATGATGAATTACTTAAGCTTGAAGGACAATCCCCAAGCATTAACGGGCGCAAATCATCTCTTATATCTTCACCAGAAGATGATGAATGGGAAACAGTTGGCCCGAAGAATACATCTGCAGTAACCAGGACACAGAGTTTTGTTCCTTCAGAATTGAGTGATATTTTTGGAGGACAATTGAGAAGTGTGGTGAAGGCAAGAGGTGTGGCGATTGCGTTATTATTATTATCACCGTTTTAAGTTTATAAAGCTTTGCTGGAAGCTTTGTCAGATAATAGATATATCTTTGTGTTATAGAATTCTTTCCGTTCACACTTGCATTCTAAGGCTAAGAGTCCTAAATTTTTTCTTCATAATTCAAATAGGTAAACAATTACAGTTGATTAACACGTTTTTATTGTTTGAAAATTTAAACTTAAATACAGCTTGAACAGTATGTCTTTCTGATTCTCAAAATTTTTAACCATATTTCCTATGTGCTTATGAACTGATCAAAAGATTTATTTATCTAAAATGGATGAGTTTTAGCAGGAATTCATGGTTCTTTCTGTAGTTAAAAAGTTAGATGCAGTATTTGGCAGTCTAGATGATGTGTACGAGTGTAATGGAATTCATTATTGGAAATGTAGTTTAAAATGTTTCTGAGATCAGCGGCCAGCATACGATTTGCTAGCTGAGTTGAATTAATTGTATTTTGGTTCGCTCTGTAGTTTTTTGCCACTCACTGTTGATTCTATCTGGAGTTTATGTGTTCATTTGGTTTTTGTTGAGCAGGAAATAAAGCTTCCGCTACTGTTCAGCCATATTTATTGCTCCACCTTGATATTTACCCTGATGCTGTTCGTACCATTGAAGATGCACTTAAGTTGTATTCTGCACCAGAAACTCTTGAGGGATATCGAACATCAGCAGCTGGGAAGGTATACTCTCATTTCCATATTTTAATTTCTGATATATACTTCTACCCAGCGTAAAATTGTTTGAATTTAAAGGTAATGCAACTGCGATGCTATATAAGTGCCCCAGCCTAGGCTTTGTATAAGTATTAAGTATTAACTTTGAACATACTTTGGTTTCATACAGTTAAAGTTTTGTTTTAACTTTGGTGTATATAAATGCTTTTCAGGCCGGTATTGTGACTGCGAGCAAATCCATAAAGATAAAGACACTTTCAAAGATAATGATATTGCACTTGATGCGTTTTGGTTATGGAAGTCAAGGAAGCACTAAGCTGCATAAGCCTGTGCATTTTCCACTTGAATTGGTGTTGGGCCGTGAATTGCTTGTTTCTCCAAATACTGAGGTGATGCTCTATTATATCTAATCAAACTTTTTTTTGTAAACTTCTATCTGTGACCCTTAGTTCTTCTTGATGAACGACCTGTGCGTAGCTGTCATAGTGTGTGTATTCTTTACTTCACCTTCTGGCATTTTATGATCAGAGTTGGGGCTTCAGAAATCAGTCACATCTGTAAACAACTAAACATTATGATAACTCTAAACCTCACCCGAGGAAAAGAAGATAAGAAATACTGAATTTTCCCTATGGCCTAGTTGTAGCAAGTCTTGGTGTTTTCAATTGCGGTTTGCAATGTAGTAGCCAGATTTCAAATATTACTTTTGGTGCTTATTTTTTGTCTTGTGCTTTGTTTATGTAGGGTCGAAAATACGAACTCGTTGCTACAATAACTCATCACGGGAGAGAGCCGTCAAAGGGGCATTATACAACTGATGCTCTCTATGCCAATGGTCGGTGGCTACGCTTTGATGATGCTTCGGTCACGGCAATTGGGACTGGTAAAGTATTGCATAACCAGGCATATGTCCTCATCTACAAACAAGTGTAAAACGACAGCTGGAACAAGTAAAATACTGCATGACCAGGCTTATGTCTTCGCTTACAAGCAATTGTGGAAGAAGGTAACCATGGAGTACTTCGTTTATGAGGTGTCACCACTTCTCTTGCCGAGGGGTCGATGTTTTAAACTTCGGTCAAGTTCCCATCCGATCACCAATGCAAGTGAAAATGGTTGAACTTGTCTGATTGCAGCAGTTTTCAGTTTTGTTGTGATGTAATATATATATATATATATATCAAGTGAATGCCGCTGAACAGTGTTTAGTACTTAGTGCATAAGCATTCCTAAACCGGCCCTTAAACGTAATCATTAAGCAAAAGGGCAATCTGGATGGCTGAAATTACTTGTTCGGAAAGCAATCAAACATTTCATGCAATGTTTTGGCATGTATTCTCACTTCTAACATTCTCCTTGTTAGGAAAGCAGCAATGTCGTTGAATACTGGCACGTGACCAACACGTGATTCACTCTTGAGAGTAAAGTTGTGTCAGTGTTTGTTTGACAACAAAGTGGATGAAATTTATTGAATCTAACTGTGAGAGATTACTTGGCTAATTTCAAATAGTTCATGGGTTAATCTTTCAAAAAATTAATTCCTGAGGTCAATTTTAAATGTGGTAATAGTTCATAGAGTCAAACAACATTTTACTCTGATTGAAGACGAATAAATTATCTTTAGCGCAGCGTCAAGAGAGTGTTGATAACGTGTTTTGACCTATATTTAATTTAGAGGTGCGGCAGAGGGAGGGAGAGATGGAGAATAGGCTTGAGGAATTATGTGTCTTATTCCTCAGTCCTTGTGCCTTTATTTATAATAATGGGAAGGAGAGAAACTTGCTTTACAAGTGATACAAAGTTTAATAAGAAAGATGCCACTCAGTACTACGGTTTGGTGATATTCCTCTTCACTTGGAAGTGGGAGGTCTCAGGTTCGAATATTGTGGGTGGCGAATTCGATACCAAATTAGGCTGCCCATTGTGTGACTTATCCGAACTCCTCCTCCCCAAAGTAAAAATATCGATGTACTAAAAAAAATGTTTAATAAGAAAGATCTTCTTGATCTCGAAGGATTCCTAATATATCTCTACTTAGGATTTACCCAAACGCCATATGTATTAGAATGTATGTCACAACATTTTAGGTATTTGATAATTATTTTTTTTGCATTTTCAGTAAAATGCATTTATGAGCTATTTAATAGGGTAAATTATACAAAACTACCTCAACTATGGGTCGAACGACACTATCATACCTCATCTTTTAAAAATGACAATGTCATACCTCATCTTACGAATTTGTATCAATGTTAGACCTCCGTCAGTTTTTCTGTTAATTTCTCTATTAAATGCTGACGTGACCAGAGATGGGACCCACTGGATTAAAAAATAATAAAATATATTTTTAATAATTAAATATTCAAAAATTAAAAAAATTAAAAAACTAAACAAATAAAAAATGCCTAGGGATGCGGGCCTTCCTTTCTTCCACCTGCACCAACCCTTCTATCTCTCTTCTCTTTATCTTCTCCCACATCTCTCTCCCACTTTAACTCCATTTTCTCTTTGCAACCACCAGTGCCAAGGCTAGCGTCCACCAACTCGCCATCTTTCTCCTTCCCACGGGGTCCCAGGCGTAATCGTGCACGAGCTGGCGTAAGGAGGCGGCGAGGTTAAAAGCCCAGGGTGGCGACAACGGGTCACGGCGAAATGCGGGGAGGGAATCGAGGGTTTGGGAGAGGGAGTTCAAAGATGGGCCTGGGAGGTGGAAAGAGAGGGAGAGGGAAGTGGGGATCTTGGAGGAGGGGAGCAGCGGAGAGAGGGAGGAGAAGAAGGGTCTGAAGGCAAGAGAGCGGATGAGAGAGGTGGAAAGGAGATGAGGGTTTTGACAGCTGAGAGCAGGAGGAAATCGAGAGGTCGGGAGCAGAGCCAGATCAGTGAGGATGATTACGATGGACTAAAGATGGTCAGATCTGCTGTGAATGGGGATATGTGTGGGGTCGACGACGAATCAGACGGAGGTGAGAGGTCGGATGAGGGACTGGGTGGAGAGAAGGTAGGAGGGTGATGGGTGTGTAGGAGGGGAATGGGATATGGGTGTGGGCTTAGTTTTTTTAGTTTCTTCAGTGGGGTGGTGAAGATGGTGGAAGAGAGGCGGCAGTGGGGTGGTGAAGGAAGGTTGGGTATGGAGGGACTAGGGGAGGGATGGGTCGGGTTGGGAGGTGGTGGTGAGGGAAGGACGAGTGCGAGTGGGGAGAGGCACAGAGGAGGGAGACCGCATCCCAGAGAAAGGAGAGAGAGAAGAGAGAGAAAAGGTGGTGGAGGAAGGTTGGGGGGTCGGGGAAGGGTTTGGTGGCTGTCGAAGAGAAGAAGAAAAAAGGTTGGTGTTGGTGGAGGAAAGGAAAGGCTGGATTCCTTAGGCCATTTTTTAATTTTTTTTAGTTTTTGAATTTTGAATTTTTGAATATTTAATTATTAAAAATATATTTAATTATTTTTTAATCCAGTTGGATTAGTGAGTGGCCCCGTCTCTAGCCACATCAACATTTAAGAGAGAAATTAACAGAAAAACTGATAGAGGTCTGATATTGGCACAAATTCATAAGATGAGGTATGTTATTGTCATTTTTAAAAGATGATGTATGATAGTGTCGTTCGACCCATAGTTGAGGTAATTTTGTGTAATTTACCTTATTTAATACTTAAGTATTTGTAAACGGGCCCTTAAACGTAAGCATGAGGCAACAAGGCAATGTTTTTGTGCAATGCATTTTAAAACAAGCAAATCGAAATTCGAAAGCCAAATAAAATATTCAAATTCCAAAAGCAGAATTCATCTGAAAGGTGCTTCTGCCAAATGTGCCCAACCCAGCCAGCCAGTTGCTTTGTTTCAACTTGAGCAGTGGTTCCTTTGCTCTAAAAAGTGCTTCTGCAGCTATCAGTAAAGGTGCTTCTGCTGCTTTGATTAGTTGATTTTTCCACTAATAATTGTAGGATGGTCCAAATTAGGAGAAATTTTTCAGTGTGATTGATACACGAAGTGGTACATCACGTGTCACTATACAAATGATGAGATATGTGTATTAAAAAGTTAATAACTTAAAACATAAAATTTCTCATAACTTATATAAAAACATGTGGTGTACCCTCCTATGTTCCGGTCACAATAAAAAATTTCTCCCAAATTAGAGAGCAGTTTATAATTAATTAATCTAAAAGACACAACTGAAGTGATCAAAACATCACCTTAATTGTTTGGGTGAATATAATAAAGCTCTACTTTAAAAATGATGTTTGTCGCTTTAGCTGGTAGTTTCCTTCCGCATAATTATCTTAATTACTCTAGGATTTTTTAATGTACTTAGAACAAAAGGATATCACATATTATAATATAAGTGAATGAACATTAGGAAATTAATATTACCCTAAAGTGAGATATAAATCTGTTGTTTACTTATATATTATAACATGTGGTGTACCATCTTTTCTTCTGAGTACACATAAAAAAATTTCGTCCAAATGGTCTGTACTACTTTAGCAACGAACGAAGGCAACATATGATGTCGTAGTACTGTAGCAACGAAGGCAGGATATAATATGACGTGGTGTTTATGTTATGTACGTTTTGAGAGGCCCTCCCTAAGTGGTGATTGAACCAAGAAATTTGGTGGTTCTGGTTCGACACGGAGTAGCTGCTATTTAGACGAGCCCAAATAGTGTACGAAATTATAGAAGCATAAAAATTATGAAATCATAGAGGCATTCCTTTCATTATTAAAGCTTGAATTTTTTAAATGTAATTCTTTTCTACTCAAGGTTAACAATGATGACTAACGATGGTGTCTGAAGTAGGAGAGGTTCTCTCTTGTGACTAATACATAGTTTTAATGGCATCACATGCCCAATAGATACTTGTTACATACTGAATTGGTTACATACGAGCATCTCTCATTTAGTAGGGTAACTGGCTTGGATCTTGGGCACTGGCAGAGCTAGGGTCCCCAAATCGATAAAGCAGATCCTAGCTTTAATAAAAATGCACACGATAGTATAATTTACATATCTATCCACTATTCGACAACATCTATGAAGAAGAGTAACAAGTAGGAGATCAAATTCATTTGCATCAAGACATCGCCACTTTGTCGTTCTGTGCCAATGATATAGCGTTGTGTAAGTTTTTTTCGACTTAACATTGTATTATTAGCACGAAACGCTACAACAATAGTGTATCCATATTATAGAAGCCCTTCCCCATAAGTAGGGGTTGCCAAGTTTTGTGAAAAAGCCATCAGAAAGTCATTCTTTGTGTCACTCAATTTCCTAATTAAACGTCTTTTAGTTCATGCACCTTCAACAACATTCACTTCTTTTTGTTGGACAATAATTGCAATGCATTAATGTTTGTTTTGGAATAATTAATTAGATAAAGCATAGAACTATAGAAGATGTGATTAACAGAGATATAGTCAAGTGGAAGACATGAAGAATCTACGTAATGCAAATCTAGAAAGGAAGAACTTAAAAAAGATGATCATTTATGCATGATATTGCCGGACAATGTAACATGTTATGTTCTTTTGTATAACGTGTCACATGCACAATTGATAGTGCGACAAACTCATATAGAATACCAAACTCCACTCAGTGGCGTAGACATGATTTTCAAATAATGAGGTCATAAAATTAACCAAAAAGTTTCACTGGGCCATTTTGTTGAGCACCTAGTAGGCACCTACCAATTCCTGACAACATATGCTGAAAGTTTAGCCAACATATGTCGACAACTCCTACTATTTGTAGAGGCTCGTTGAGGGTGGATGCAAGATGCTATGGAGTAATGTTGAGGACTGTCAAGGCTTTTCAACTAAAGTATTTCATATAAGAAGAGAGAAAAGGAAGACAGATATGATAGAAGAAAACAGAAGAAGTAGGAGGAAGATGTTGTAATTTAGTTTACCTCAACTATTTATAGGGGTCAAATACAATGTACAAACAAATATATATTGGATTTTTGGAGTTATTGGGATAAAGGACAACTAATGACCCCATGCTAGCTCTACCATTGACTCCACTGATTAAGAGAAGAATATGTGTGAACTGTGAAGTTGGAAACACCCCAAAAGTGAATATTTAGTGAAAGAATAGATTCTTTGGCTCTTATACTAAGCAAACTTTTTTATCTGGTGGGGTTTTGGGAGTTAAACATCAGCTTTTAGTATTCTATGTTGGTCATCTAGCTCTGCCTGCCATATTCTCAGACTATCATTATCTCTCAAGATTCATCTCATCGAATTCAGTCTGTCTTCCACATGATCGAAACTTTGGTAATCACATGGCAAGTATTTATTGGACGAGTAATGCACTTCTTGAATGCGTGAAAAATATTTATTGAATCGTTATTAATGCCGCTAAGACTATATATGTCTTAGTTGTAAGAGAGTGTATCTCCTTCAGCAGATGAGTAGTAGAAATTTTGTTACTCCAAAATCTTCGGTTCAATTTAATGGCGAATCAAGCGGACAAAAAAGTTCTTTGAAAGCGCCCACCAAACTTCAGCCGTTAAGTTCACTTAATAAGCAGGATAAAGTTAAGGCTGTAAAAGCAGTAGATGGTAATTTACCTGTATCGTCAGCAACTCCGGCAGAGAATGGATGTACTGATAATTATGTTAATTGTTCTGCCCATAGTAATGGTGTTAAAGAGGTGACAACTGATAATGTTAACTCAACTTCTTTGCCTTTATCCAAGGACGAAGGTGGTCTCTCCAATCAATTTTCAAGTGCTGATGATTTGTCTGTTTCTAAGATTAAGGGGGAACTACAGAAGGCTTCAAATGCGCCTGTTACAGTTTCTAAAATCTTATTGCCTCGTGGTCTAATCAATTCAGGAAATCTATGCTTTCTAAATGCAACCCTACAGGCTCTTCTATCCTGCTCTCCTTTTGTTCAGCTTCTGCAGGAATTGAGAACTCTTGAAGTACCTAAGGTTCCTTCCTCATTTTTTAGATGATCTGTTTGTTCAATTATTTGCCTTTTTGGTTTGAGGAGAATTTCTATAACGCTGACAAAATTTATGTGCACTGAATAATACGGATCTCAGAAATGAGTAGCTACCTTGCCTAACCCTTGTTCCCTTTCTGGCTTATCACTTTGACTGATATGATGGACATTTAAACTTGAGTTTGTTAGGTTGGCTATACGACATTGAGTGCATTTGCACAGTTCGTGTCTGAATTTGACATGCCTAGTGGTTCAAGTTCGAAGGACAAAGATCCAAGTGTTCTCGAGACTGGTAGGCCTTTTAGCCCTGCCATGTTTGAAGGCATTCTTAAAAATTTCACTCCAGATGTTCCGCCTAGCATCTCAGGCAGGCCAAGGTTTGTGTCTGATCTTGGTCAATATTTTCTGCCTGGCATATGTTTCTGTGTCCATTATGTATATATTCCGCTTTTGATTTGTTTTAAGTTTCCTTTTCAATCTGTTGGTGTTTTTTAGACAAGAGGATGCTCAGGAGTTCCTTAGCTTTATCATGGATCAGATGCATGATGAATTACTTAAGCTTGAAGGACAATCCCCAAGCATTAACGGGCGCAAATCATCTCTTATATCTTCAGCAGAAGATGATGAATGGGAGACAGTTGGCCTGAAGAATACATCTGCAGTAACCAGGACACAGAGTTTTGTTCCTTCAGAATTGAGTGATATTTTTGGAGGACAATTGAGAAGTGTGGTGAAGGCAAGAGGTGTGGCGATTGCGTTATTATTATTATTATCACCGTTTTAAGTTTGTAAAGCTTTGCTGGAAGCTTTGTTAGATAATAGATATATCTTTGTGTTATTGAATTCTTTCCGTCCACACTTGCATTCTGAGACTAAGGGCTGGTTTGGTATTGCTGTGCTTTGAAAAAAAACTGCTTCTGCTGTGCTGTGAGAATAAGCAGCTGTGAAATAAAGCAGCAGAGTGTTTGGTAAACTTTTTTGTAAAAGTGCTTTTGAAAAAAAAAACAGTATTATAGTGTTTGGTAAACTTTTATGTAAAACAGATGTGAAAAAAAGCCGGTTTTTCAAAGCTGGGTTTTGCAGCTTTGTGTTTTTGGCTTTTTTTCACCCAAAACTGTGAAAAAAAAGCTGAATGTTTACCAAACACAAAAAAGCTCCCAGCTTTTTTTGATACCTACTTTTTTCAGAATCACCTCAGTACCAAACCAGGTCTAAGAGTCCTTAAATTTTTCTTCATAATTCAAATAGGTAAACAATTACAGTTGATTAACACGTTTTTATTGTTTGAAAATTTAAACTTAAATACAGCTTGAACACACTGTCTTTCTGTTTCTCTAGATTTTTAACCATATTTCCTATGGGCTTATGAACTGATCAAAAGATTTATTTATCTAAGATGGATGAGTTTTAGCAGGAATTCATGGTTCTTTCTGTAGTTAAAAAGTTAGATGCAGTATTTGGCAGTCTAGATGATGTGTACGAGTGTAATGGAATTCATTATTGGAAATGTAGTTTAAAATGTTTCTGAGATCAGCGGCCAGCATACGATTTGCTATCTGAGTTGAATTAATTGTATTTTGGTTCGCTCTGTAGTTTTTTGCCACTCACTGTTGATTCTATCTGGAGTTTATGTGTTCATTTGGTTTTTGTTGAGCAGGAAATAAAGCTTCCGCTACTGTTCAGCCATATTTATTGCTCCACCTTGATATTTACCCTGATGCTGTTCGTACCATTGAAGATGCACTTAAGTTGTATTCTGCACCCGAAACTCTTGAGGGGTATCGAACATCAGCAGCTGGGAAGGTATACTCTCATTTCGATTTTTTTCTAATTTCTGATGTATACTTCTACCCAGCATAAAATTGTTTGAATTTAAAGGTAATGCAACTGAGATGCTATATAAGTGCCACAGCCTAGGCCTTGTATCCTAAGTATTAACCTTGAACATACTTTGGCTTCATACAGTTAAAGTGTTGTTTTGACTTTGGTGTATATTAATGCTTTTCAGGCCGGTATTGTGACTGCAAGCAAATCCATAAAGATAAAGACACTTTCAAAGATAATGATATTGCACTTGATGCGTTTTGGTTATGGAAGTCAAGGAAGCACTAAGCTGCATAAGCCTGTGCATTTTCCACTTGAATTGGTGATGGGCCGTGAATTGCTTGTTTCTCCAAATACTGAGGTGATGCTATATTATATCTAATCAAACTTTTTTTTTTGTAAACTTCTATCTGTGACCCTTATTTCTTCTTGATGAACGACCTGTGCGTAGCTGTCATAGTGTGTGTATTCTTTACTTCTGTAAACAACTAAACATTATGATAACTCTAAACCTCACCCGAGTAAAAGAAGATAAGAAATACTGAATTTTCCCTATGGCCTAGTTGTAGCAAGTCTTGGTGTTTTCAATTGCGGATTGCAATGTCGTAGTCAGATTTCAAATATTACTTTTGGTGCTTATTTTTTGTCTTTTGCTTTGTTTATGTAGGGTCGAAAATACAAACTCGTTGCTACAATAACTCATCACGGGAGAGAGCCGTCAAAGGGGCATTATACAACCGATGCTCTCTATGCCAATGGTCAGTGGCTACGCTTTGATGATGCTTCGGTCACGGCAATTGGGACTGGTAAAGTATTGCATAACCAGGCATATGTCCTCATCTACAAACAAGTGTAAAACGACAGTTGGAACAAGTAAAATACTGCATGACCAGGCTCATGTCTTCGCTTACAAGCAATTGTGGAAGGAGGTAACCATGGAGTACTTAGTTTATGAGGTGTCACCACTTCTCTTGCCGAGGGGTCGATGTTTTAAACTTCGGTCAAGTTCCCATCCGATCACCAATGCAAGTGAAAATGGCTGTAACAAATCTTTGAACTTGTCTGATTGCAGCAGTTTTCAGTTTTGTTGTGATGTAATATATATATAGAGAGAAAGAGATAGAGAGGCCGCTGCCCCTAATTATATAAAGTGAATGTTTTGATATTAATTATCAATTATATCAAGTGAATGCTGCTTAACAGTGTTTAGTACTTAGTGCATAAGCATTCCTAAACAGGCCCTTAAACGTTAAGCATTAAGCAAAAAGGCAATCTGGATGGCTGAAATTACTGGTTCGGAAAGCAATCAAACATTTCATTCAATGTTTTGGCATGTATTCTCACTTCTAACATTCTCCTTGTTAGGAAAGCAGCAATGTCGTTGAATACTGGCACATGACCAACACCGGGATGAAATTGATCGAATCTAACTATGAGGGATTAATTGGCTAATTTTTCAAAAAATTAATTCATGAGGTGAATTTTAAATGTGGTAATAGTTCATAGAGTCAAACATCAATTTACCCTGATTGAAGACAAATAAATTATCTTTTGTGCAACTTCAAGAGTGTGTTGATAACGTATTGTGACCTATATTTAACTGAGAGGTGCTGCTGAGGGAGGGAGAGATGGAGAATAGGCTTGAGGAATTCTGTGTCTTATTCCTTAGTCCTTGTGCCTTTATTTATAGTAATGAGGAGGAGAGAAATTAGTTCTACAAGTAATACAAAGTTTAATAAGAAAGATGCCACTCAGTAGTACGGTTTGGTAGTATTCATCTTCACTTGGAAGTGAGATGTCTTAGGTTTGAATCTCGTGAATGGCGAATTCGATACCAAATTAGGCAGCCCATTGTGTGGCTTAGCCGAACTCCCCCTCTCCGTAGTATAAAAATATCGATGTACTAAAAAAAAAGTTTAAAAGAAAGATCTTCTAGATCCCGAAGGATTCCTAATATATCTCTACTTATGATTTACCCAAACACAATATGTATTAGAATGTGGGGTAATTTTGTATAAAATCAATAAAAAGTTACAATATTGACAATAGATCAACAATATTTATGTTAATTATAAATAGGTCAATCTTGTATTATGATTCTTAAATGCATTTAAAATAAACAATAATTATAAAATCTGCCACTACAGTTGTTACCCACTTGAACTGACACACTCTTTCTCATCTTTTTATATTTTGGAATAGGTCAATACGAATTCAGACATTGCAATGCAGTGTCTGTTTTCTGATTCTGTTTTTCACATTTGGATTCAGATGCTGTGTTGCAATGTCCATTTCCTAGTTCTGCTTTTTCCATCACTCATCGTGCGATTCTTGATTTTTACATATGGATTCAGACACTGCAAAGCAACGTTCGTTTCCTGGTTCATTTTTTACATTATTTTTATATTTGGATTCAGACACACTGCAATGCAGTGGCTATTTCTTGGTGTTTTTTTTTTTTTTTTTTTTTAATTTGGATTCAGTCATTGCAATGCAGTGTCAGTTTCCAGGTTCTATTTTTATATTTGTTTTTGACATTTTGATTCAAACACTACAATGCAGTGTTCATTTCCTGACTTTGTTTGTTTGTTTGTTTTTTTTTGACATTTTGATTCAGACACTGCAATGCAGTGTCCGTTTTCTAATTCTGTTTTTTATGCATTATCTGATTTGGGCTTCAATTAAAACATGTCGAAAACCAATTTGTCTGTCGTTCTTCATCCCAAACCGCTAACCCAACAAAAAAACCCAAAAAATCAACTTGCACGTTCCAAAAACAAGACCCAAATTGAAAATAAACTGATGTCAATTTTTTTCATTCTTTCTCCTTCCTCCATCACTTATCTGTGTGTGAATTCAATCAACAACACTCTCCCCTCTTGATCTCTCATTGTTATTATGAACTCGATTGACAACCGCTTGTCTAGCCAATAATCAATGAGATTAGCCATGGATTAATGAAATCAATGGCAAATCGATGAGATATAACAGTTGAACGATAAATTTAGTGGCGGTGATGACATTTTCGTGCCCACTGCAACAACCGAAGAGATTTTAATTGATGGCCTTTAAAGTATAGATTCATGGCTTGTATTGATTCATATATCAACGAGAGAGAGAGAGAGAGAGAGAGAGAGAGAGGGAGAGAGATAGAGTGATTTCTATTGCTGGGTTTCAGTTATGGATTCATGGCTGGTATTGAATCATCAACGAGAGAGAGAGAAAGACATTTGGGTTATCTTCACGTACAGAAAAGAGAGGATTTTTGGGAGAGATCCTTTATATGATTTAATTTGGGGCAAAAAAGTAATTTTATAACTATTTATATGGGCTTGAAACCCATGTAACATTCCTCATTGACCTATGTCTAATTAACAAAAATATTTCATTGATTAAGTCCAAAATAAAAATTGACCATTGATATATAGTTCATTAGTAAAATTGACCATTTACTAAATATGTCACAACATTTTGGGTATTTGATAATTATCTTTTTTGTATTTTCAGTAAAATGCGTTTATGAGCATAAGTATTTAATACTTTCTAAGTACTTGTAAACGGGCCCTTAAACGTAAGCATGAAGCAACAAGGCAATCTGGATGGCTGTAATCCCTTATTAGGAAAGCAGTCAAATATGGATGGCTGTAATCCCTTATTAGGAAAGCAGTCAAATATTTTGTGCAATGCATTTTAAAACAAGCAAATCGAAATTCGAAAGCCAAATAAAATATTCAAATTCCAAATGCAGAATTCATCTGAAAGGTGCTTCTGCCAAATGTGCCCAACCCAGCCAGCCAGTTGCTTTGTTTCAACTTGAGCAGTGGTTCCTTTGCTATAAAAGGTGCTTCTGCAGCTATCAGTAAAAGGTGCTTCTGCTGCTTTGATTAGTTGATTTTTCCACTAATAGTTGTAGGATGGTCCAAATTAGAGAGCAGTTTATAATTAATTAATCTAAAAGACAAAATTGAAGTGATCAAAACATCACCTTAATTGTTTGGGTGAACATAATAAAGCTCTACTTTCAAAAAGATGTTTGTCGCTTTAGCTGGTAGTTTCCTTCCACATAATTATCTTACTCAGTTTAGGATTTTTCAACGTACTCAGAATAAAAGGATATGACATGTTACAACATAAGCAGAAGAACATTAGGAAATTAATATTATCCTAAAGTGGGATATATCAACTTTGTTGTCTACTTATATTTATAACACGCGATGTACCACCTTTTGTTTTAAGTACACATGAATTTTTTTTGTCCAAATGGTCGCTGTACTATTTTAGCAACGAACGTAGGCAACTTATAATGTCGTAGTACTGTAGCAACGAAGGCAGGATATAATATGACGTGGTGTTTATGTTATGTACGTTTTGAGAGGCCCCCCCTAACTGGTGGTTGAACCAAGAAATTTGGTGGTTCTGGTTCGACAAGCGGAGTAACTGCTATTCAGGCCGGTATTATGGCTGCTAGCAAATCCATAAAGATAAAGACACTTTCAAAGATAATGATATTGCACTTGATGCGTTTTGGTTATGGAAGTCAAGGAAGCACTAAGCTGCATAAGCCTGTGCATTTTCCACTTGAATTGGTGTTGGGCCGTGAATTGCTTGTTTCTCCAAACACTGAGGTGATGCTCTGTTATATCTAATCAAACTTTTTTTTGTAAACTTCTATCTGTGACCCTTAGTTCTTCTTGATGAACGACCTGTGCGTAGCTGTCATAGTGTGTGTATTCTTTACTTCACCTTCTGGCATTTTATGATCAGAGTTGGGGCTTCAGAAATCAGTCACATCTGTAAACAACTAAACATTATGATAACTCTAAACCTCACCCGAGGAAAAGAAGATAAGAAATACTGAATTTTCCCTATGGCCTAGTTGTAGCAAGTCTTGGTGTTTTCAATTGCGGTTTGCAATGTCGTAGCCAGATTTCAAATATTACTTTTGGTGCTTACTTTTTGTCTTTTGCTTTGTTTATGTAGGGTCGAAAAATACAAACTCGCTGCTACAATAACTCATCACGGGAGAGAGCCGTCAAAGGGGTATTATACAACTGATGCTCTCTATGCCAATGGTCAGTGGCTACGCTTTGATGATGCTTCGGTCACGGCAATTGGAACTGGTAAAGTATTGCATAACCAGGCATATGTCCTCATCTACAAACAAGTGTAAAACGACAGCTGGAACAAGTAAAATACTGCATGACCAGGCTTATGTCTTCGCTTACAAGCAATTGTGGAAGAAGGTAACCATGGAGTACTTAGTTTATGAGGTGTCACCACTTCTCTTGCCGAGGGGTCGATGTTTTAAACTTCGGTCAAGTTCCCATCCGATCACCATTGCAAGTGAAAATGGCTGTAACAATTCTTTGAACTTGTCTGATTGCAGCAGTTTTCGGTTTTGTTGTGATGTAATATATTTATAGAGAGAAAGAGATAGAGAGGCCGCTGCCCCTAATTATATCAAGTGAATGTTTTGATATTAATTATCAATTATATCAAGCGAATGCTGCTTAACAGCGTTTATGAGCATAAGTACTTATGTACTAAGCATTCCTAAACAGGCCCTTAACCGTAAGCATAAAGCAAAAAGGCTATCTGGATGGCTGAAATTACTTGTTCGGAAAGCAATCAAACATTTTATGCAATGTTTTTGCATGTATTCTCACTTCTAAAATTCTCCTTGTTAGGAAAGCAATAAAACATTTTGTGCAATGTCGTTGAATACTGGCACGTGACTAACACGTGATTCACTCTTGAGAGTAAAGTTGTGTCAGTGTTTGGCAGCAAAGTTGATGAAATTTATCGAATCTAACCGTGAAGGATTAATTGGTTAAATTTTAAATAGTTCACGGGTTATTTTTTCAAAAAGTTAATTCATGAGGTCAATTTCAAATGTGGTAATAGTTCATAGAGTCAAACAATAATTTACCCTAATTGAAGACGAATAAATTCTCTTTAACACAGCTTTAAGAGCGTGCTGATAACGTGTTGTGACCTATATTTAACTGAGAGGTGCGGCAAACAGAGGGAGAGATGGAGAATAAGCTTGAGGAATTCTGGGTCTTATTCCTTAGTCCTTGTGCCTTTATTTATATTAAAGGTTTTTGTCACAGATGATCCCTGAGATTAATCAAACTCAACATTTTAGTCCCTCACTTTCAAAATCAATCAATGTCATCCCTGACATTCATTACCCCCACATCAATTTGGTCATTCCGTTAAGATTCCATCTACTATTCTGTTAGTTTTTATGTAGGACCCACAAATCCAATGAAATTGTGACACGTGAATTACACAAAATAAGGGGTTTTATAGCAAATGGTCACTGACATTGATCCAACTCCTCATTTTGATATCTGAGTTTCAAAATTCGATAAATTTGGTTCCTAACTTTCACTACCACACATCAATTTAGTCCTTCCATTAAACTTTCATCAATATTTTTCGTCTGTGTCTTATTCCTGAGTCTTTGTGCCTCTATTTATAGTAATAAGGAGGAGAGAAACTTGTTCTCCAAGTAATACAAAGTTTAATCGGAAAGATCTTCTAGATCCTGAAAGATTCCTAATATATCTCTACTTAGGATTTACACCAACGCAATAGGTACTAGAACGTATGTCACAACATTTTGGGTATTTTATAAATATTTTTTCTACATTGTTAATAAAATGCATTTATGAGCGTAAGTATTTGTAAAGGGGCCCTTAAACGTAAGCATGAAGCAACAAGGCAATCTAGATGGCTGTAATCCCTTATTAGGAAAGCAGTCAAACATTTTTGTGCAATGCATTTTTAAACAAGCAAATCGAAATTCGAAAGCCAAATAAAATATTTAAATTCCAAAAGCAGAATTCATCTGAAAGGTGCTTCTGCCAAAATTGCCCAACCCCGCCCCAGCCAGTTGCTTTGCTTCAACTTGAGCAGTGGTCCCTTTGCTCCAAAAGGTGTTTCTGCAGCTATCAATAAAAGGAGCTTCTGCAGCTTTGATTAGTTGATTTTTCCACTAATAGTTGTAGGACGGTCCAAATTAGAGAGCTGTTTATAATTAATTAATCTAAAAAAAACAACATTGAAGTAATCCAAACATCACCGTAATTGTTTGGGTGAACATAATAAAGCTCTACTTTTAAAAAATGTTTGTCGCTTTAGCTGGTAGTTTCCTTCGAAAAGAGATCCCCTCCGGATCTCTCCCATCAAGTCTTAGAGCTTCGGAGATCCGGATCTTTGAAATTTGATCAAACAACTACAATTATTATAACTTTAGAGGTATTGAGAAATAATCTTTTCATTTAAACTATTCTAATAATCATACAACTTGTATATATACAAGTATAAGGAAAGTAGCACCACTAGCACACCTAACAAACAAAACTTACTATCCAATATCTATCCAATATCTAAGTAGGATCTTTAATATCTACATTTACATTTATACCCTCAATATCCCCCTTCAAACTGATCTGAGGTTGCCGAAGAGCAAGTTTGGACCGGAGAAACAGAAAACGTGATTTTGACAGAGCCTTTGTACAAATATCAGCTACTTGATCCTGGGAACAAACAAAATACAGAGAAATTTCATGAGCCAAAACCTTTTCTTGGATGTAGTGATAGTCTAATTCAACATGCTTAGTACGAGCATGGAAAAATGGATTCTTGGCAAGGGAGATAGCTGATATATTGTCACACCACAGCTTTGGTACACAGGGTAATTGAAAACCAATATCACCAAGAAGCTTGCAGATCCAAGATAATTCGGCAGCAGTGTTAGCCAACGATCGATATTCAGCCTCTGTAGAGGACCGGGCCACGGTGGATTGCTTCTTAGCATTCCAACTAATGATAGAATTACCCAAAAAAATGCAAAAGCCACCAGTTGATCTGCGATCAATAGAGCAGTCTGCCCAATCAGCATCGGAATAAGCAGCGATATACGGTGGTGAGGAACTTTTAGAAAACCAGAGACCACACTTAATGGAGCCTTTGAGATATCGCAGAATGCGTTTCACAACTTGAAGATGAGAAATTCGAGGACAGTGCATAAACTGACAGACAAGGTTTACTGCAAAAGAGAGATCGGGCCTAGTCCATGTGAGATATTGAAGAGCGCCAGCAAATGATCTATATTCAGTAGGATCAGCCAAGAGAGGAGAAGAGTGATCAAGGTTTGATATACTCAGGGGAGTGACACAGGGTTTGGCACCATCCATTTTGGCCTTGTGCAACAGATCCAGAATGTATTTAGGCTGAGAGATGAAAATACCCTTGGAAGGTCGCTTAAATTCAATGCCAAGAAAGTAATGCAAAGAACCAAGATCTTTGATAGGAAAGAGAGCACTGAGTTGTTCAATAACATGCTTGCAGGCTGGAGAAGAAGGACCTGTGACAAGAATGTCATCAACGTAGACAAGAATAAACACCCAGTGAGGATCTTTCTTAACAAACAATGAATGATCCGATTTTGAGCCAACGAATCCCAAGGAGAGTAAAGCACCATGTAGTTTATCATACCAAGCTTGAGGAGCTTGTTTAAAACCATACAAAGATTTATGAAGTCTGCAAACAGAATTAGGTTATGTAGAATCCTGAAATCCTGGAGGTTGTTGCATGAATACAGTTTCTGTAAGAGTACCATGCAGAAAGGCATTGCTGACATCAAGTTGGTTGAGAAACCAATCATATTGAGCAACCAAAGTGAGTAAAAGGCAAATGGTGACAGGTTTGGCAATAGGGTTGAAAGTCTCTGTGTAGTCTAACCTTTCCTGTTGATGAAACCCATTTGCAACCAGTCGGGCCTTATACCGATCTATAGAACCATCAGGCTTGCGTTTGATGCGAAATACCCACTTGCATCCTACCAGATTCTGAGAAGGAGAATAGGGAACCAATGACCATGTACCATTGTTGAGAAGAGCACTGAACTCTTCTTGCATTGCCTGTCTCCAGTGAGAATGTTTGGATGCCTGATGATAGGTGGAAGGAACAAAGTCAACACTAAGATGAGATGAAAGGGTATGTTTAGTGGCAAGCAAGGCTTTAGGTTTGAAGATGCCGAACTTAGAACGAGTCTGCATGGGATGAATATTGAGAGGAGGAGAGGACAGTGATGGAGAAGAGATATGAGGGTGTTGGGAAGTAGTTGGTGCAGAAGATGAATTTGGTAAGGGAGATGAAGGTAGGGAATGAGATATATGGAGTTGTTGGGATGTAGAAGTATGTGGAGGAGGAGATGTATGTGGGAAATGAGAGGGATAGGGTGATGATGGCTTGGAAGAATGAAAGGAATTAAATGTGAGATTATATGGTATTGTATGTAGGGGTGAGGAAGATATAGATTGAGAAGATGAGAAAGGAAGAGGATTATGAAAAGGGAAATTGTGCTCATCAAATATGACATGCCGAGAAATATAGATTCTATGAGATAAAGGATCCAGACATTGATACCCTTTGTGATTTAAACTGTACCCCAAGAAAACACAATGTTTGCTCTTTGGTTCTAGCTTAGAGGTAGTGTAAGGCTTCAGCCAAGGAAAACAACTACAACCAAAGACTTTGAGAGAAGCATACGCTGGAGCTTTCTTGAATAAGGATTCCCATGGAGATACATGATTTGCAGTAGGCATTCTGTTGATGAGATAAATTGCTGTAGAGAATGCATGATCCCAATATTGATGTGGAACTTTAAAGACTGTCAATAGAGTACGGGCAGTTTCAACAAGGTATCGGTCCTTACGCTCAGCACACCCATTTTGCTCGGGAGTGTGAGGACATCTGAGTTGATGTGTAATACCATGGTCAAGTAAGAACTGAGAGAACTTAGAGCTCAAGAATTCACCACCAGAATCTGAGCGAATAGAAATAACTTTGACACCCAACTTATTTTCAATAAGAGACTTGAAGTGAACAAATGTAGAAAGAACATCAGTCTTGAACTTCAGAGGATAAAGCCAAGAATACTTTGTATAGTCATCAACAATTATCACATAGTATCGAAAACCATGTACAGAGGAAATAGGAGCTGGTCCCCAGAAATCCATGTGAAGAAGCTCTAATGGCTTGCTTGTAGTACAAGAACTAGAAACAAAAGGAAGCTTAGAGCTTTTGCTTACAGCACAATCTGAGCATAAAGTGTTATTCATAGTACGAGACATAGAAATACACGAAGTAGAGGCCAATTTATTTAAAACTTTGGTAGATGGATGGCCAAGTCTCTTGTGCCAAAGATCCTGAGAAGCCATTGTAGTAGCAGAAAACAAGTGTGGAGAGCCAGGAGCAGGAGACGAAGCATGAAAATGGTAGAATCCATCACGAACTGGTCCACTAAAAAGCATTTTCCCCGAAGAAATATCCTTCACAGTGAAGTGAAAATGATAAAGATGCATGGAACACCAGTTGTCAAAAAGAAATTGATTCGCAGATAATAAATTTTGCTTTAAATCAGGGACATGAAGAACATTTTTCAACTGAAAACAATGGTGAGTATTTAAAGAAGAAGAACCAGAGTGATGAATGGGCAAACCTTTTCCATCACCAATGTAGACCTTTTCAGGACCACGATAAGGCTTAGGATTTTGCAGATTTGTGTAGTTATTGGTCATGTGAGAATTGTCTCCAGAATCAACAAGCCAAATGGGAGCAAATAAAGTAGAATTAGTATGAGCAACCATAGAAGAGTGAGATGAAGATCCAGTGTAGCTGGGATTCATGCGCTATGGACAGTCAAATGCTTCATGATCATATTGACGGCATATTTGGCAAGGAGTGCGTTTGCCAGAGAAAGAACGACCACCACGAGAAGAGCGCTGATTATTCAACCGGTAATAGTTGCGTTGAGAATTGCCTCTGAAATTACCCCTGCCTTGGAAATTTCTAGGGTTTGAAGAACTGCCACGATTTTGAGAGTAATTAGAAGAATGACATTGAGAGAGGTTGTGAAGAATAAACCGGAGCAGTGTAAGCCCGAGGAACCATAGATGGTGTCGGAAGAAGACCCGTAGAGGAATTAAACGCCTGGAAATGAGCAGTGAGAGGCGATTTCTTGCGATTATTCAACTGAATTTCTTTGCTCAGAAGAAGGCCATGCAATTCATTAATGGTAGTCGATCCGATGCGAAATTGAACAACATCAACAAAAGAATCATACTCTGATGGTAGTCCATGAAGTGTGACAGAAATGAGCTCGGAATCAGCCACTGGAGCTCCAGCACTCGCAAGAGCATCTGCGATTTCCTCAATTTGTTGGAGAAATTGAGCTGCAGTAGATTCACCTTTTGTAATGTTACGCATACGCGATCGAAGATCATGAATGTGAGATTGAGAAGCAGCAGCCAATCGTGACTCCAATTTCGCCCAAAGTTCGCGAGAAGAATTAACTCCAACAATATAAGGAATTAGGGTTTCAGAGAAGGTAGAATTGAGCCATAGGAGAATGTTTTGATCATTCTCATACCAAGAAACATACTTAGGATTGATGAGAGAAGTGCGATTGCCAGAATCATCCAATAGCATTTGAGGCGGCGGAGGCGTTGAGCCATCAACAATGCCGGTGAGATTGTAGCGGCGAAAAATAGGAGCAAACAAAGCACTCCAGGTGAGGTAATTGGTAGTGGTAAGCTTAATTGGTACCATAGATCCAATATTTTGAATTGTGATGGATGAGGTCACTGGAGGAGAGACCGTGACAGAGGAGTGCAACGGAGGTGGATGAACATGAGCAGTAGAGTCCGACGAAGAAGCAGGAGTCGCCATTGATGCACAAAATTAGGGTTTGGGAGATCGAGATGGCGATCGCAATTAGAATGAGGGAAGAAGAAAGGTCGCAAGGCGGTGAAGCGTGTTTGGATCAGGTCGTGAGACAGAAGGCGGTTTATACCATATTGAGAAATATCTTTTCATTTAAACTATTTTAATAATCATACAACCTGTATATATACAAGTATAAGGAAAGTAGCACCACTAGCACACCTAACAAACAAAACTTACTATCCAATATCTAAGTAGGATCTTTAATATCTACATTTACATTTATACCCTCAATAAGAGGGATCCCCTGATTTTAGCCGTTGGATCAAATTTTAAGGGCCTGGATCTCTGGATCCCTAGGATTTGGTGGGAGAGATCCGAAGGGGATCTCTTTCCGTTTCCTTCCGCATTAATCAATTATCTTAATCACTTTAGGGATTTTTTAGCATACTCAAAACAAAAGATGGTACATCACATGTTATAACATAAGTTGATGGACATTCGAAAATTAATATATCCTAATGTGGGATATATGAACTCCGTTGTCTACTAATATATTATAGCATGTGGGGTACTACTTTATATCCCAAGTACACCCTCGTCCAAATGGTTGTTGTACTACTTTAACAACGAACGAAGGCAACATATAATGTCCTAGTACTGTAGCAACGAAGGCAGGAGATAATATGAAGTGGTGCTTGTGTTATGTACGTTTGGGGAGGCCCTCCCCAAGTGGTGGTTGAACCAAGAAATTTGATGGTTCGGGTTCGACAACCGGAGTAGCTGCTATTCAGACGAGCTCAAATAATTTTATTATGGAGAAATTAGGTTCACATCCTTCTTTTTTCTACTCCATTGATTAAAATCCTATTCATTTTCAAATTTTGATCAAGGTCATTGGGTATTAATAACATCATTAATTATTTGAATAATAAAATATTTTTATTTTTAAATAGATTCCTTTAGTGTTAAAAATGTTACAATTAGTATATTTATATTTATGGCTAAATTTTTATCATATATTTTTATTTTTAGTTTGTACCTATTTTTAATCTATACCAATTTTTTTTTCATTTTTAATTTGTACCCATATATTAGTTTCTTTTTGTGCCCATATTTTTTAAAGTTTTATTTGTGTTTGTACCCATGTGTATACCGTCACGTAACATTGTATATGTAATCAATGATAGAAAAATTACATATGGTATATTTATGTTTTATGCCTAAGCTTTGTATCATATATTTATATTTTTAGTTTGTACCCACTTTTAATTTGCAACATTTTTTTAAATTTGTAGTATTTTCTTTTTAGTTTTATTTTGTACACATGTATTAATTTCTTTTAGCGCCTATATTTTTTAAAAATTCATTTGTACTCATAATTTTTTAATCTTTTATCTGTACACTAATTTATTTATAATGTACCCATTATTGTTTATTAATGTACCACTTTGTTCTATGTGAAATGTACCAATTTTTTTGTAAAATGTACCAATTGTTTTAACACTATGGATACATTATTTTGCCATTTATTATTTCTTATTTTTGCATAGTTTTTTTATCCATTTATTCAATTAAAATGTTTGAATTTTTGTATTGTAACCGTTTCTAATAGTATTATAATGAGGGATTTTAAATTTATAGTATTATAAATCTCATAAAATATCAAACAATTAATGTCAAAACTATAAATATTAATTGTAATATAATGAGGTGTACAAAGTCAAGGGACTTTGATCAAACTTTGAATACCATTAAGGTTTTAGTCAAAGAATGTTAAAGATTAGGGACCGCATCCAAAGTATCGCTTTTATTATTTTGTTTTCTTTTATTTGGTATAAAAAATGAATGAAATTATAGAAGCATTAAAAATAATGAAATCATAGAGGCATTCCTTCCATTATTAAAGGTTGAATTTTTTAAATATAAATTCGTTTCTGCCCGAGGTTAGCAATGATGACTAACGATGGCGTCTATGGGGCATGAGAGATTCTCTCTTGCAATTAATACATAGTTCTAGGGGCATCACATGCTCAATAGATACTTGATACATAGTGGATTGGTTACATACAAGCATCTCTCATTTGGTAGGGTAACTAGGCTCGGATCTCGGCCACTAGCAGCTAGGGACCCGGAATCGATAAAGCAGATCCTAGCTTAAAAATGCACATGATAGGATAATTTACATATTTATCCACTCTTCGACAACATCTATGAAGAAGAACAACAAGTAAGAGATCAAATTCCATTACATCAATACATCATCACTCTATTTTTCTGTGCCAATGATACAGCGTTGAGTAATTTTTTTTTCCACATAATATTGTATTATTGGCACGAAACACCATAGTAACAGTGTACCCATATAATAAAAGCTCTTCTCCATAAGTTGGGCTTGTCAAGTTTTGTGAAAGCCATCAGAATGTCTTTCTTTGTGTTGCTCAATCTCCTAATTAAATGTCTTTTAGTCCATGCACCTTCAACGACATTCACTTCATTTTGTTGGACGATAATTGCAATGCATTAATGTTTGTTTTAGAATAATTAATTAGATTAAGCATAGAACAATAAAATATGTGATTAACAAAGAAATAGTCAAGTGGAAGACATGACGAATCTATATAATGCAAATCTAGAAAGGAAGAACTTAAAAAGAAAAATCTTACATATGATATAAGCCGGATAATGTAACATGTTATGTTCTCTTATTTAACGTGCCACAGACACAATTGACAACACGACAACGTAGAATATCAAATTTCACTGATTAAGAGAAGAATACGTGTGAGGTTGGAAACACCCCAAAAGTGAAAGAATAGATATCCTTTGGCTCTTATGCCAAGCAAACTGTTTATCTAGTGGGGATTTGGGAATTAAACATCTCTTCAATATTTTATGTTGGTGATCTAGCTCTGCCTGCCATATTCTCAGACTGTCATTGTCTCTCAAGATTCATCTCATAAGCATTCAGCCTGTCTTCCACGTGATAGAAACTCTTTTGTAACTAAAGAAATCATGTGGCAAGTATGTATTGGATGAGTAGTAGAACTTCTTAACTGCGTGGAAAATATTTATTGAACGGTTCATGCCGCTAAGATTATGTCTCAGTTGTAAGAGAGTTTATCTCCTTCAGCAGACGAGCAACACACTTTTGAATACCTGACAAACATCTATTGAACTATTGATAGTAGTTCTTTAGTAGCAACTTAAAAATCACAAATGATCACATATGTAACTACAAAGAGTATCATTGACTTCAAAACTTGTTGAACCATAAAAATCCTAATTACAATTGATTGGAAATTTATCCCTAGAACTTTACACACAAATCTCCGAAACAAAGTTAAACAAAAAAAAAATATACAAGTAAACTATGTTACAACAAAAACACAAGCCCAAAACCAAACTCCAAAACATTTGAGGCTTAAAATTTGCCCTTTCTAGCTCGGCAAACTCTTTAATCCTTCTGAAACTATGAACAAGTCCCTCTATCTTGTCACAAAACAATGGGAAATTCCTCTGAACTTTTTGCTGAATTGGTATCTTCCTCTCTGGTTTTAGAGGGTTTTGCAACCCACCAAACTCTCAAGCTCTTATCAAGTCCTCCACTATACAACATGAATCCACCGCCGACATTATATGTTGCTGCCTGCAAGCACTTCACTGGCCCTTCATGGCCGCTAATCACCCCAAATTTACAAAGCTTACCAAAAGCCTCCATCTTCCATATGCCTATGCTCTTATCCGCGGAGCCGCTGCACAACATCTCCCCCATCAAACACATTGACAAAACCGCCATTTGATGCGCTTTTGTTTCGCAAACCAGCTTCCAACTCACCTCAAGTTGGTTTTGAACATCACCACCATTTGAAGTGCTACTACTACTCGCTTCCCATCCCATCACAAACCCGTCCGAGCCACCTCCATAAACCCATCTCCCATCCTCAGAAACGATCACGGAGTTAAGCGAAACATCATTATGCCCATGCAAAATACCCTTCAAACAGTGTGTGCTCCTCTTCCCCTCTTTTCCCCAAGCTTTGATTTTCCCATCTGCAGAAGCCGAATACACAATCCCTTTACTTGCCACCAACCCGTTGATTGCATCGTCGTGAGCCTTAATCGACTCTACGCACTTCAAATCCGAAATCCTCCACACCTTGAGCGTCTTGTCCCATGATCCAGAGTAAATCAACTCGTTATGAAAAGCCAAACACGATATACTATCTGCATGTTCGATCCACAACCGCTTGTGATGTCTTCGAGTTTGGACATAATTACTTTGCTTCATGAACTTCCCCAAATAGTCTTTTGTTGTGGGAAGCGTGTCGACAAGCCTAAACACATTCTCCGACCTCCGCGAAACCTTCCAAACCCTGATCTTGCTGTCCTGGTGCGCTGTAAACACCTTGTTTCCGACAGCAACAACCGCCTTGACGCTTCCATCGCCTTGTCCGAATTTCATGAACGGACTAAAATCCGGCTGTTGCCAAACTATGATGTCTTTGCCTTGTGAGGCGCTGAGGATGAATTCACCACACAAGGCTAGACACGAAACCGAACCTACGTGTCCGGAGAGCACCGCCAACGATCCATACGAGAAGGACCCCAATAAGGGTATGCAGGGAAATTGATACTTGACGTGATCTTGAAGTGAAAAGGGGCCTGAATCCGGCGGGCTTTCATCAGTCTCGTGGGTCGTGCTACTGCTTCTGGTGGTGCTTGCTGCTGAGGAAGAGAGCAAGGGACTTGTTGAGAGACGCTTGTTTTCTAACAGAGTGGAATTCATTGGATGAAACATGGTCACAGAGAGAGAGAGGTGGTGCTCAAAGAAGAGAGAGAGAGAGAGAGAGGGAGAGAGAGAGAGAGAGAGAGAGAGAGGAGCGGATTAGGAGACACGGATCCTTAGTGGAAAAATCAGGGACACATATATTTAAATGGGGAGAGAAGGAGGTGCAACGGCTACTTTGACATGTAGGGAAGAAAATTAATTTTAACTCAAAACGCACAACATGCCCCTTCCTTTTTTAGTTGTCAATAGAGTTATTTTGGTCGAAAAATTAAAAAAGAGACTTATTGGAGAGATTTTTTAGTGTGCCGATAATACGGTCCGATACAACAAGCATAATAATACAATTAGTTAGAATTTGTAAATAATTTTTTTTTAATCATTTGTATTATGACACTTCGTGTATTGGTATGTGTTTCCTACACATTAAAAGTTTCTTTGAGTTTTAGAGCTTTTATTTGTTTATTTATTTATTTTATTCCGTTTAGAGGGTTGTCCGTTGAACAATCATAGCATATTCTAAGACAATGTGTGCCTAACCCAAAGCTAAGGATAAAAAGAAAGGAAAATATTTTCTCATGCCGTATGACGCAAGAAACAACTTAAAGAGGAAAAAAGAAAGAGAAGATTTATCATGGCTGCTCGTGGGAATGGGACACTTGTTTCCTTTTGGTTTAAGGATCGTGTGAAGTGCAATAACATTCCCTAAATTCATTATTTTCTTACAAAAGGAGCTAATTGGAATATGTTCCTCCTAATCAGAAATGTTTTACTTTTCTTTTTTGACAAGCAATATTGAATAGCGAGAATTTAAAGTTCTTTGATGTAAAGAAGAAACGCTCACTTGAGCTATAAAATCCTTGTATTTTTTAATGTTCTATTATTTAGACAATCATAGCAATTCTATAACTTTTTTTTTTAACCTTTTGACACTATTACGTACTTTACAGGAATAAAAATTACAAAAATATTCAATTTAGAATACGAGAAGCTAAAATACGAGTGCCAAAATTCTAATCATTTAAACACCAGGCTTCTTTTATGAACATAAATCACAGTTTTGGAGCTTTATATTTGAGTAGTAATATATCTAAATTGCCTAATTAGTTGGACCATTGTCAAATATAAGACAACGTTGGACCTGTATCCTCCAATGTTTGCATGTGAGATGCATCTCAAATTCAAAACTCTCTCCTAAATTATTGTAATAGCTGTGAACTCTCATTCCTCTCCTCCCTCTTCTCCATAATAGTAATCGTTTAAAAACAAATACATATGATTCATTACGTTTTAAATTTGGAAAATTGATAGCTTTGTTTCCACCATATATAAAGGTGATTTGGTTAAGCTCTAAGCACTCAAGTCACATGAATCACATTAATTCATACGCCAATTAACAACATAAATTTGACTACTTAATTGTTTTCTTCTCCGACTAAGTGGAAAATACACAAAAGATAAAGACAAAGAAAGATTAGAGGCTAGCTAGAAGCATGCATTTCAACCTAACGCTTCTGGTCTAAGTATATTTAGTTAAATATTGCAAAGCTTTATTAGCCTTTAGCTTTAATATATTCCACCACCAGCTCTGATTATTGACCCCAATATTCACAAAATATTACCACTTTTTCTTCGCCAAATATTAAACGCAC
The DNA here is from genome assembly GCA_035220775.1 of Malus fusca. Taxonomy (NCBI): domain Eukaryota; kingdom Viridiplantae; phylum Streptophyta; class Magnoliopsida; order Rosales; family Rosaceae; genus Malus; species Malus fusca. Next base: position 33,961,951 of record CM069060.1, on the reverse strand, counting down.
AGGAAAATGGTCGGTTCGAGCTCTTACCTTTTGAGTTATAATAACATGAACATGTCAATGTCATCTCCTCTCTCTGTGTGAGGGCTTAATTAACGTCGAAATTCTCCGCATGGAACAACGTGTTTCCCAAGAAATTGGGCGAGAAGTCACCAGGAAAACATGGGACCAAAAAACATCAAAGAAAGGAGACAGAGGCCAAAAGTGTATATAATAATATGAACAAACAGAAGTAGTCTTATGATTATGTCTGGAAGGTTGTTTTGTTTAAGGTTATTTACATAATGAAATCGGATTTACACCAATGTGAACTAATTCTAATTTGGATGAATTACGATATATCTTGTATAGTTTATGTTTGTATGATTTTAAAGACGAATCTAAGTTAAAATATGATCGATCCGATTTTATGCATCAACAAGGTTCAATCAGTATTCATAAACTATTCATAAAGTTAGACACTCTTAACATACACAGTATTAAGAAATAGAAGAAGGATCATTGAACCTAACATGTTACATGTATTAAGGTGCAAACAAAGCAAAGAATAATGATAACTATGCATCTAACATGTATAGTAGTTTCTGAATATTGAGGTTTACATTTACACTAAAGATTCTAACTAATGTAACATAAATAGATAAAATGACATGGTGACATTGTTAAATTAAGGTGTGACATATATATACATAATATATATATATTTTTTTTTTCTAAACATGGCATTCCTTGAAACAGAGATATATTCCTTACAAGCAAATGCTAGTGACGGATTGCCGGTAAGAGTATTTGTTGTTTACTTCGATCTATCCTTCTAAAGTGAATGCCAGTTAGTCACTTAGTACTATGGCTTAGTGGTATTTCTCTTCATTTGTAAGTGAGAGGTCTTAGGTTTGATTCTCGCCAAAGGAAAATTTGAATCACATTATTGCTAGCCCATTTTGTTACACCCCACCCCCGTTTTTAAATATTATTTTTGGTTCTTAAATGGTGAGCCGGGTGGGACCCTTCTTCTTTTTGGTTCCCAGTCTCTTTCCTCTCTACTCTCCCCCGTGTTCTCCCTCTCACAGTACACTCTCTCTCTATCTCTCTTTCTTCCTCACTTCTCTCCTTCTCTCAAACCTCCCGCACTCTCTCTTTCTCTACAAATCCTTCCTCTCACCTCTGAGCTCCACCGGAGAGGAAACAAAACCACCCACCACCTGGGAATGGACCTCCATCTTCTCCTCGTCACTGTGCAAACACCTTCCCGACGAGTTATAGTGGCCTTCAACAACAGTAAGTCAAACCACCCATCGATCTTCCTTCCTAGTAGTTTAGAAGACTTAATGGTTGTTAAATAATGGTTTTTGGTGAAGGGTTAGACGTGAAAACACCTTGGTGGAGTTTCTCCATGTTTTTCGGCGAGGAGCACCGCCCCTTTCGAGGTAATTTCCGGCCAAACCATGGTGAGTTGGCCGGCGTGCAAGGTATCAATCTCTTCGTCTCCCTGAGTAATACAACTTTCCTTTTTGAATCACCCAATTTCATTGAGTATTGAAGAAGTTATATCTTTTTGAATCTTACCCAGTTTTCGGCGACCTCCACGACTTTCAAGGCGTTTTCCGGCCAAACCACGATGAGTTAGACATCGTGTGAGGTACCATTCTCTTCGTCTCGTCGAGAGCTATGATTTCCGTTTTTAAATCACTCTATTTCGTTGAGTTTTGACAAAGTTATTAATGTTTAAAGTTTGTTTAGTTTTCTGGCCGAAATCCGACCTTCTTCTTCTTGAGGTACGGCGACCCACCAAACCCAGGCCTTTCGGGCCATTCCTGCGAAGCCCAGAAACCCAAGGAACTCAGGCCTTTCAGGTCACCTCAAAGACCTTGGGCCTTAGGCCTGTTTCAGACCCAAGCCCAAACCCCTTTTTATTATTTGTTTTGTTTTAAATTATTTGTCAAAGGCCTTTAGGCAGTGAGCTATTGGGGGCCCCGAGCCCAAGCCCTAAACCCAACTTCCCTCAACCCTTTTCTTTTAAAACCTAAGGCCTCAACCTTTGGGCCTCCCACCTAGGCCCGAGTAACCCAAAACCCAATCCTAAACCCATTGAATCCCATCCCACCTAAATAGCTAAACCCTTAACCCATTATCCTAAGCCCAACCTGCCTAAACCTAAACCTAACCTAAGTCCAAACCCTAAGCCCTAAACCCGGTTGGAACCTTCCAAGGATATTCCTGGAATATTTCCGTGTGGACCTTTTTCAGAAATTTAACTGGGACCCTTCTTAGGGTAATTCGATGTCCTAAATCCGTTTCCAACGTCCGATTTCCCAAATTCAATTGTTATAATAGAGTTTTATTAATTGGACCCTTTATGTGCTTAGAGCAAGTCCACCCCTAAGGACTTTGCGCCAGCACCCAGCGCATTTATCCACTCAAGTGAACAATAACAGACTCCAATGAACAGTAATAGGCCAAGGCATTTCCACCCCTAAAAAAATGCGCTGGCACCTAGTGAAAAAATGCGCTGGCACAAACGATCTCCATCCCTACAAAATGCGCTGGCACCCAGCCCATTTAAAATATTTTTAAATTTTTTCTAAAAGAATAAAAAAATAAAATAGTTTTAATTTCGGATAGGATTTTTAACCAATCTCGTCACGCCACGTATCATTATTTGAACGTACTATTTTGTGAATAGATTTATGCTAAGATTTTCAACCAATCCCGACACGCCACGTGTCACTTCCGTTTTACAATAATTTAGCCAAGATTTCGATAAGATTTTCAACCAATCACGTCATGCCACGTGTCATTATCCGAACGTACTATTTTGTGGATAGATTTCCGATAATATTTTCGACCAATCCTGACACGCCACGTGTCACTTCCGGTTTACAATAATTTAGCCAAGATTCCGATAAGATTTTCAACCAATCACGTAGTGCCACGTGGCATTGTCCAGAACCTCATCCTTTCTTTTTTTGTCCATATAAACCCTACATCCCTACATCCATCCTCACACCAAGCTCAATCCTTCTTTTTAGCTCAGAATCCTTGTTCATCGTTTTCAAATCTTGAGTTCTTATTACAATGTCTTCTTCAAGAAGGGTGTATAAACAGTTGCAAAAGCAACAACAAAGGTTGTTGGCACAACAGGTAGAATTGGCCAATCTCGAGGAAGGTGGAGGTGGAGATGAGGCTTTCTTCATGGAGAAGGATGATGATGATCACCATAGAAGGCAGAAGGCCTCACATTCCCGCCGTGTCATGGAAGCCGTGGGTCAGATAGCCAAACCAAGACGTGTTGCAAACCTCGATAGAAAAAGGGAAAAATGGGGTAAACATCTATTGGAAGATTATTTTATTCCCAATAGCATATTCCCTGATCATATTTTTAGACGGCGTTTTAGAATGCAACGAAATTTGTTCAACAAAATCATGAGTGATATTTGCAACCATGATTCATACTTTGTGCAAAAAGAGGATGTTTTTCATGTTCTAGGTCTTATTCCCGAGCAAAAAATTACGGCATCCTTGCGAATGCTTGCATATGGAGCATCTGCAGATCAAGTGGATGAGATCGCGAGGATGGGAAAAACAACTGTTCTGGAGTCCCTGATGCGGTTTTGCTCTGCAATTGAAGCCCTCTACACCAATGAGTACCTCCGGACACCCACGCCAAGGGACATGCGAAGGCTTCTAAGGAAGGGTGAGATGCGAGGCTTCCCTGGCATGATTGGAAGCATCGACTGCATGCACTGGACTTGGAAAAACTGTCCAAGTGCGTGGCAATGAGCATATGGCGACAGAAAAGGAGCCAAAAACATCATTTTGGAAGCGGTGGCTTCATTTGATACATGGATTTGGCATGCTTTTTTTGGTGTTCCAGGAGCTCAAAATGACCTAAATGTCCTTGCCCAATCCCCAGTGTTCGAGGAACTGCTGCAAGGAAACTCGCTGAGATGCACATATTGGGTTAATGGTACCCAATACGAGGGATCATACTACCTTGCAGATGGCATTTACCCAAGGTGGTCAACATTTGTCAAAACAGTGCCACATCCACAGACTGAAAAGGAAAAACACTTTGCAAAATGTCAAGAAGGGTGTAGGAAGGATGTCGAGCGTTGTTTTGGTATCCTGCAAGCTCGTTGGGCGATTATCAGGGCTGCAGCTAGAATGTTTGATGTCGAGGCTCTTCGATCCATCATGATGACGTGTATTATTCTCCACAACATGATTGTTGAAGATGAGTATGATTATGATGCCGTCGATGAATATGAGCCGGATCCAATGAACAACTCAAGAACACGTATCTATTGTGCTTATGACCGGACCGAAGATCCAGTGCAACACGAGCCGTTGGAACGCGATGGACGTTACAATGAATTGATCGTTCAGCGGTACACTAATGTGCAAGAGCCATACTGGCACATAACCCGCCAGAATGACTTGATTGAGCACCAGTGGGGATTGCATGAAGGCGAAGATAATTAGAATGAGGCTTGTGGTTGAAGAATAAATTGTATTTTTTTTTAAGTTTATGTAATTCTATGTAGTGTATTTTGTTTTTAAGTTTATTTGGTGAGTTTATGTAATTCTATTTATTTGGTGAGTTTATGTAATTCTATGTAGTGTGTTTTGTTTTTAAGTTTATTTGGTGAGTTTATGTAATTCTATTTATTTGGTGAGTTTATGTAATCTCATAAGAAAAGAAAAAACATAAGAAATTAAATAAAGTTCAAACCTTGAAAAAGAAAAAACATAAGAAATACATAAAAATTATACAAAGTCTCTCGAGTTAGGATATGTGGTGCTAGGATCTTGGTTGCCATGATTTGTGTAGCTAGAACCCCCTTGACTTGTTTCCGCATCTCTTGCACGCCTCCTTCGCATGACATCTCTTTTTTCCGATGTCCAAAAATATTTAGAATTCGGAGACAGTCCTACTAGAGACTTGCTCATAGTGTCACGATCTGCTTGAGCCATCCTTTCTTCTCGAAGCAATTCATTTTCTCGATGAAGTGCTTCTCTAACCAGCTCGCTCTCTCGATTAACTACTTCTCTTTGTCTCTCAGCCGCCGCATCACGAGCCTCAGTAGCTGCTAATATTGCTGCCATAGCATCAACTTTTTCCTCATCTCTAACCTTTTCCCGTGCCAAGTTCAGTTCACCTTGGTGAGCAAGTTCCTCCATATATTTAGTGTAGTCATTTTTGGAAGAACTACCTTTTTTCTTTGACGCCTTTTTACCTTGAGGCCTGAGGGACTGACGAGTCGGTTGGGTCTCGGGCACTTGTTCAGGCGTCCCTTCCGTGTCTTGAAATGTGTCGGCTTCTTGTTCGGCCATGTCTGGTTCTGGAGAACTATGTAGACCCATACCGTGCATGACAACTTCTGGAACAGTTGCCACAATTTTGTATTTAGGGCAATCTTTGACAATTTGCCAACATTCCCATCTAGTGAATGATTTGTTCCCGTTCTTTGAATTGTAGAATGCTTGAGCTTGTAGTGTCTATAAAAATGTGGGATAACATAGTGTTAAAAAATGCGGGTGTAACACAAATAAATAAATTCAAAATATTGATACAGGTGGAATGCATATAAATTACATAAAAATGACATAAGAAATTAAATAAAAATTACATAAGAAATTAAATAAAAATTACATAAGAAATTAAATAAATTAAAATTTTGATGCGGGTGGAATGCATATAAAAATTACATACGAAATTAAATAAATCAAAATATTGATGTGGGTGGAATGCATATAAATAAATAGAAATATTGTCACCTGATCCGCTAAACTTGTCCCACTACGGAGGTTACTGGAAGCATGAGAGATGGCGTTTTTCCAACAAGTAAAGGATGCGTTGAGTTTTTTCCAACGACCTTGAAGACCTTGACTAGTTCTGGCGTTTTCTCCATGTACATCGCAAAACGCTTTCGTAATTTTACTCCACATTTCTCGCTTATCCATCTCATTACCCGTAATCGGGTCATGAGTAGTGTGAACCCAACATTCACACAACGTAATATCTTCAATGAGCTTCCACGAAGACATTTTTTTCTCTTACAGTGTAGAAAATATTGAAATGTAGATAATATAGAAAGTGTAGAAAATATTGAAATGTGGTGTAAAGGTGGAATTTTAATATAGTTAATTAATCTGGACCGTTGAATTTGAAAAATATTCAAATCCAAGAGCCAAGGAGTTGCCACGTGGCCAACGGTCATATTTCTGACCGTTGGGCCTTTTTTTTATTTACTTTTTTGTGAAAAAAAACGTGGACCGTTGATCTTTGATCCGACGGTCTATTTTAAAAGTAAAATTTAAATTTTTTTTACCGTTGGAAATCCAACGGTCTAGAAAACTAGCCATTGGAAATCCAACGGCAGAAAGGGAGCCACGTCGCCAACTCGGGGGGGGGAACTGAGTACGCCTGCACACGGGCCCGCGCTCTGCAATCCTGTTGGGCACTCGCGCCACGCCTCCGTGAAGCGCACGCGCCAGGCAAACAGCCCAGCTTCTTGCTCAGTCTCTTTTGGGCTGCTCCAGAGCCCAGCTCAGGCTGGGCACCAGTCAACTTGAGGGGGTGGACTTGGTTGACAGGGTGCTGGCCTTGTTTTTGTGCTGGGTCCTGGGCAAAGTCCACTCCGGTGGACTTGCTCTTAGGGGCAATTATTTGTGGTGTTTTCGTCTTCACTAGTTTGCATGACTCTTCAGCGGCGAATTATTTGTGAGTGGACCCATTCTAAAATGCATGTTTTAATGTAGAAATGCATACATGAAAAACATGATTTAATGATTACGTTTTATGAGATAACATGCTTACTGAGGTTATTTTGAATTATTACTATTTTTCTTATAACCCGTGTTCTTATAGAATATCTGATGAATGGCGATATGATATTTAGAACATGGTTGGAACACCTCTTTATAGTATAGATGATGGATGACTTTATACTATGAAGTTGTTTTTCAAATATATGTATGTTCAATGGTTTTGTACTTACCTAGTGGTCTCTATTCTGCTATGGGACGAGGGATAGATTCTGGTCCGTCCCGGACTACGGTTATGGTGTTGGCATAAGGCCTGAAGTGTTTTTCCTCTTGCTATTAGCATAGGGATGAGGAGCTGGCATAGAGCTTGAAGGTAATTTTCCTCTGGCTGTTTGCATAGAGACGGGGAGCCGGCATGGGGCCTGGAGAGATGTTGGACATTCACTAGTGATTATTATATATACAAGTTATGATTTGAGACATTGCATGGCATGCTAGGTTTCGGAAAACCTATGTTTATCATGATATATGAGTTTTCATAAAACCTGGGGGTTAGTATGTTGATAACTAGTTTATTATATATATATCAACTTGGTCCACTCATGTTTGTTTTGCCTTCCCTTCAGGACTTAGAATCGAGGCATACAATCCCGGCGCCAAAGCACTTCTGCATCGACATCTTTGAGTCCTCTCGGTGTAGGACCCATTCCTTTGTTCATTAAAATTTTATATAAATTTTTTTAGTGTTCTAGTTAGTTGTATGCTCTAAACACGTTCCTTAAATGCATATTCTTTATTCTTTTATATTTATAAATCTTATTTATTTATTTTTCTCAACAGTTGCATTCAATAAATGACTTTCGTCACCCTCGGGTGTCGGCCAGCACGTGCCTATCTTGGTATTATGGGAATATCGGGATCGAGGCGTGTCATATTGGTATCAGAGCGTGGTTTGTTCAGAGCATACTTAGGATCTTCTCTTACGGTAGTAGTGTGTCTGTCATGACGTCATTTGGATGTCACGACTTCCATATTTGGTGTCATTTGGAGCAGTTGTGAAAACCTTTCTCTGTTTGAATTGTCACCTTCTAGTTGAAATACAAGAATTCGTGTCGGGATTGTGCCTCAACAGTGATGAAGTGGATTGTCGGACGACTTTCAACATCAAATCGATACTTCGCAACATGCGTTCCCTAGGAATTACGGGCGGAGTCGGATCTACTTAGGAGTTTTGGGAAGCGGAAAAATCGTAATGGTACGAGTTGGTTAAGACCAACTACAAATCTGAAATGGTGATATCACTCTGCAACATGCATTCCCCAGGAATGGCGGGCATAGTCATATCTTAGCGACAACTACTCGAAACTTTTGAAATACTTATTCAGGAAGCGAGAAAGTGGTAGTTGGTGGGATCGAATCAAAGTTCTTGGACTCGTTCCCACTGAGGTTATTTGTGTGGATCCTTAGAACAATTCTCGGCGATTGTTCTATCGATAACCTTCTTGCTTATTCCAACGACGAAGTCAAGTTCACTGACTTTTGACCGTCAGCTTCACACCAAATCCTTCGAGCGTTGACTTCGTCTAAAGATTATACTTTTCTTGGGAAACTCCTCGGTAGCAGACGATATTCTCATCAATTTCCCAAAATGGAGTTGCGATTACAATATTGACAATAGATAAACAATATTTATGTTAATTATAAATAGGTCAATCTTGTATTATGATTCTTAAATGCATTTAAAATAAACAATAATTATAAAATTTGCCACTACAACTGTCACCCACTTGAACTGACACACTATTTCTCATATTTTTATATTTTGGAATAGGTCAATATGAATTCAGACATTGCAATGCAGTGTCTGTTTCCTGATTCTGTTTTTCACATTTGGATTCAGACATTGCAATGCAGTATTTAATACTTTCTAAGTATTTGTAAACGGGCCCCTAAACGTAAGCATGAAGCAACAAGGCAATCTGGATGGCTGTAATCCCTTATTAGGAAAGCAGTCAAATATTTGTGCAATGCATTTTAAAACAAGCAAATCGAAATTCGAAAGCCAAATAAAATATTCAAATTCCAAATGCAGAATTCATCTGAAAGGTGCTTCTGCCAAATGTGCCCAACCCAGCCAGCCAGTTGCTTTGTTTCAACTTGAGCAGTGGTTCCTTTGCTCTAAAAGGTGCTTCTGCAGCTATCAGTAAAATGTGCTTCTGCTGCTTTGATTAATTGATTTTTCCACTAATAGTTGTAGGATGGTCCAAATTAGAGAGCAGTTTATAATTAATTAATCTAAAAGACAAAATTGAAGTGATCAAAACATCACCTTAATTGTTTGGGTGAACATAATAAAGCTCTACTTCAAAAAAGATGTTTGTCGCTTTAGCTGGTAGTTTCCTTCCGCATAATTATCTTACTCACTTGAGGATTTTTCAATGTACTCAGAATAAAAGGATATCACATGTTACAACATAAGCGGAAGAACATTAGGAAATTAATATTACCCTAAAGTGGGATATATCAACTTTATTGTCTACTTATATTTATAATACACGATGTACCACCTTTTGTTCTGAGTACACATAATTTTTTTTTGTCCAAATGGTTGCTGTACTATTTTAGCGACGAACGAAGGCAACATATAATGTCGTAGTACTGTAGCAACGAAGGCAGGATATAATATGACGTGGTGTTTATGTTATGTACGTTTTGAGAGGCCCCCTCTAACTGGTGGTTGAACCAAGAAATTTGGTGGTTCTGGTTCGACAAGCGGAGTAGCTGCTATTCAGGCCGGTATTGTGACTGCGAGCAAATCCATAAAGATAAAGACACTTTCAAAGATAATGATATTGCACTGCGTTTTGGTTATGGAAGTAAAGGAAGCACTAAGCTGCATAAGCCTGTGCATTTTCCACTTGAAATGGTGTTGGGCCGTGAATTGCTTGTTTCTCCAAATACTGAGGTGATGCTCTATTATATCTAATCAAACTTTTTTTTGTAAACTTTTATCTGTGACCCTTATTTCTTGGTGATGAACAACCTGTGCGTAGCTGTCATAGTGTGTGTATTCTTTACTTCACCTTCTGGCATTTTATTATCAGAGTTGGGGCTTCAGAAATCAGTCACATCTGTAAGCAACTAATCATTATGATAACTCTAAACCTCAGCCGAGGAAAAGAAGATCAGAAATACTGAATTTTCCCTGTGGCCTAGTTGTAGCAAGTGTTGGTGTTTTCAATTGCGGATTGCAATGTCGTAGCCAGATTTCAAATATTACTTTTGGTGCTTATTTTTTGTCTTTTGCTTTGTTTACGTAGGGTCGAAAATACAAAATCGTTGATACAATACCTCATCACGGGAGAGAGCCGTCAAAGGGGCATTATACAACTGATGCTCTCTATGCCACTGGTCAGTGGCTACGCTTTGATGAGACTGGTAAAGTATTGCATAACCAGGCATATGTCCTCATCTACAGACAAGTGTAAAACGACAGCTGGAACAAGTAAAATACTGCATGACCAGGCTTATGTCTTCGCTTACAAGCAATTGTGGAAGAAGGTAACCCTGGAGTACTTAGTTTATGAGGTGTCACCACTTCTCTTGCCGAGGGGTCGATGTTTTAAACTTCGGTGAAGTTGCCATCCGATCACCAATGCAAGTGAAAATGGCTGTAACAATTCTTTGTCTGATTGCAGCAGTTTTCAGTTTTGTTGTGATGTAATATATATATAGAGAGAAAGAGATAGAGAGGCCGCTGCCCCTAATTATATCAAGTGAATGTTTTGATATTAATTATCAATTATATCAAGCGAATGCTGCTTAACAGCGTTTATGAGCATAAGTACTTCTGTACTAAGCATTCCTAAACAGGCCCTTAAACGTAAGCATAAAGCAAAAAGGCAATCTGGATTTCTGAAATTACTTGTTCGGAAAGCAATCAAACATTTTATGCAATGTTTTGGCATGTATTCTCACTTCTAACATTCTCCTTGTTAGGAAAGCAGTAAAATATTTTGTGCAATGTCGTTGAATACTGGCACGTGACTAACATGTGATTCACTTTTGAGAGTAAAGTTGTGTTAGTGTTTGGCATCAAAGTTGATGAAATGTATCGAATCTAACTGTGAAGGGTTAATTGGTTAAATTTCAAATAGTTCATGGGTTAATTTTTCAAAAATGTTAATTCATGAGGTCAATTTAAAATGTGGTAATAGTTCATAGAGTTAAACAGTAATTTACCCTAATTGAAGACAAATAAATTCTCTTTAACACAACGTCAAGAGCGTGCTGATAACGTGTTGTGGCCTATATTTAACTGAGAGGTGCGGCAAACGAAGGGAGAGATGGAGAATAGGCTTGAGGAATTCTGTGTCTTATTCCTTAGTCTTTGTGCCTTTATTTATAGTAAGGGTTTTTATTACAGATGGTCCATGAGATTAATCAAACTCATCATTTTAGTCCCTCATTTTCAAAATTAATCAATGTCGTCCCTGACATCCATTACCCCACATCAATTTGGTCCTTCCGTTAAGATTCCATCAACTATTATATTAGTTTTTATGTAGGACCCACAAATCCAATGAAATTGTGACACGTTGGTAGTAATTATAACGCACCACAAAGTAGCACACAATAATCCTATTAATTTTCCTTATTAACACTAAGATTTGTCAATTGTAGCATATGAAAATAAGGGTCTTTCCCGCAGAAGATTGTTTTATCCAAATACTTAAAATGTCACAAAAACAGGGTGGCTGTCTCCACTGACCAGCCACCGAACAATAATTATTAGACTAACTTATACTTATCCAAATGCAACGAAATTTTATACACATAAACTAGACACACCAAGCTATGCTCACACAAATATTTGGGATTTTTGGAGTTGATTTGCTATTTAAATTAAATCGTACAAAGACAGTACAGAAACAGATTTTGCGTAGATCACAAGTTTGAGAAAAACGAGTTAGGGGAAATGCTATCCACCACCAAATAATCATGCAAGCATGTTATGTTTCATTCAAATCCCTTTTATTTCCGGATGAAGATGCTCAAGTTGGTTCACTGTTAGAACTCAACCTATTACTCTTTCTTACGTAGTATGTTAAGAGAATGGCGTCTTCAACTTAACTTAGTCCCTAGCATGCAATCTAGAATGGTGTGTTCATAGATTTAACAAGTAGAAATCATTAAGAATAAAAAGAGTTTGAGTCATCACAAGGCATCGTAAGTATTGGCGTTGTCTTACTTATCCTAGAAATCGGTTCACATGTTAACCACAATTAACAAGTGCTACTCTAGAACATATGTAGGTCCTCATTCAACAAGGGCAGGCATACATATATTCATACCATTAAAATCCTAGACATGCTCACTATGTATGCATCCATAGAAACACATAAAGAATTTATCAATGACATAAGTAGTGAAACAATTTTCATCCTTTCATAAAAGTCATTCAAACAAAATATCACAACAAACTTACAATCATATTCGGGGCTTCAAAACAACCCCTAACTACTAAAAATTAGTTACACATTATTATCAAATTAAACCAAAAGTAAAACATGAGTTTGAGAAGATAAAACCAAGAAAAATAGAGTGAAGCTTCTTCTTCCCTTCCTGCCGTGTCTCTCTGCGCTCACTTCTTTTCTGCCTCTGACCTGCGTCAGTCCACTATCCTTCTCCCCGCGCCTGTCCTCCTTTTTCTGCGCCTCTCAGTCTCTCTGCCTCTCTCTCCGTGTCTCTCTCCCCTTCGGATTGCTGTGCTCCTGACTTCCCTCTCCTCTTATTCTTTTGTTCTCCTCTCTGTCTCCTTCTTTCCACCCCGTGCGCCTCTCTTTAATTGCTGTTTTTATTCTTTCTGCCGTCCAGTCCGTGTCCCACTTCTCTCTTTCTTTATTCAGTCTTTTCTTTCTGCCAGTTTTTGTCAGTCCCGCCACTCACTTCCTATCTTTATTCCTCCATCAGTCCATTATTTCTGCACTCTTTCTTATTCTTCTATTTTTCTTTGCTTTTATCCCGCGCTCCTCACTCCCTCTCCTGCTTTTTGTTCCACTTCCATCCCATGCGCACTCCACTTCCTTCCCACTCTTCTCTGTCTGCCGTTCTACCTCATTCCTCATTCTTTTATTCTGTCAGTGTCTCCCTTTCCGTCCCATTTATTTTCTGTTGTTTTATTTTTTTATTTCCTTTTCTCAATTTTGCTTAAAATTAATCTTAAAGCAAATTTAACTGCACATTAACACAAGGTAAGGTAAAATGCCACAATTTTAACACAAAAACATCACAAAAACTATAGAAATGGATGGTATAAATGCATGAAATATATGAGTGATCACACGTGAATTACACAAAATAAGGGGTTTTATCGCAAATGATCATTGACATTGATCCAACTCCTCATTTTGGTCTCTGAGTTTCAAAATTGATAAATTTGGCCCCTAACTTTCACTACCGCACATCAATTTAGTCCTTCCATTAGAATTTCATTAATATTTTTTGTCTGTGTCTTATTCATCAGTCTTTGTGCCTCTATTTCTAGTAATAAGGAGGAGAGAAACTTGCTCTCCAAGTAATACAAAGTTTAATCGGAAAGATCTTCTAGATCCTGAATGATTCCTAACATATCTCTACTTAGGTTTTACACCAACGCAATATGTACTAGAACGTATGTCACAACATTTTGGGTATTTTATAAATATTTTTTCTACATTTTTAATAAAATGCGTTTATAAGCATAAGTATTTAATACTTAAGTATTTGTAAAGGGGCCCTTAAACGTAAGCATGAAGTAACAAGGCAATCTGGATGGCTGTAATCCCTTATTAGGAAAGCAGTATAACATTTTTGTGCAATGCATTTTTAAACAAGCAAATCGAAATTCGAAAGCCAAATAAAATATTTAAATTCCAAAAGCAGAATTCATCTGAAAGGTGCTTCTGCCAAAATTGCCCAACCCAGCCACAGCCAGTTGCTTTGCTTCAACTTGAGCTGTGGTTCCTTTGCTTCAAAAGGTGCTTCTGCAACTATCAATAAAAGAAGCTTCTGCTGCTTTGATTAGTTGATTTTTCTACAAATAGTTTTAGGATGGTCGAAATTAGAGAGCTGTTTATAATTAATTAATCTAAAAAAAGCAAAATTGAAGTGATCCAAACATCACCTTAATTGTTTGGGTGAACATAATAAAGCTCTACTTTAAAAAAGACGTTTGTCGCTTTAGCTGGTAGTTTCCTTCGGGAAGAGATCCCCTTCGGATCTCTCCCACCAACTCTTAGAGATCCGTAGATCCGGATTCTTGAAATTTGATTAAACGGTTACAATTATTATAACTTTAGAGGGGTTCCTTGTTTGTAGCCGTTGGATTAAATTTTAAGGGCCCAGATCTTTGGATCCCTAGAATTTGGTGGGAGAGATCTGGAGAGGATCTCTTCCCGTTTCCTTCCGCATTAATCAATTATCTTAATCACTTTATGGATTTTTCAGCATTCTCGAAACAAAAGACGGTACATCACATGTTATAACATAAGTTGATGGACATTCGAAAATTAATATATCCTAAAGCGGGATATATGAACTCCGTTGTCTACTAATATATTATAGCACGTGGGGGTACTACTTTATATTTCAAGTACACCCTCGTCCAAATGATTGTTGTACTACTTTAACAACGAACGAAGGCAACATATAATGTCGTTGTACTGTAGCAACGAAGGCAGGAGAATATATGAATTGGTGCTTGTGTTATGTACGTTTTGAGAGGCCCTCCCAAAGTGGTGGTTGAACCAAGAAATTTGGTGGCTCGGGTTCGACAAACGGAGTAGCTGCTATTCAGACAAGCTCAAATAATTTTATTATTTTGTTTTCTTTTATTTGGTATAAAAAAATGAATGAAATTATAGAAGCATAAAAATAAAGAAATCATAGAGGCATTCCTTCCATTATTAAAGCTTGAATTTTTTAAATGTAAATTCGTTTCTGCCCAAGGTTAGCCATGATGACTAATGATGGCGTCTATGGGGCAGTAGACATTCTCTCTTGCAATCAATACATAGTTCTAATGGCATCACATGCTTAATAGATACTTGATACATAGTGGATTGGTTACATACGAGCATCTCTCATTTGGTATAGGGTAACTGGGCTTGGATCTTTAGCAGCTAGGGACCCGGAATCGATAAAGCATATCCTAGCTTAAAAATGCACATGATAGGATAGTTTACATATCTATCCACTATTCGACAATATCTATGAAGAAGAATAACAAGTAAGAGATCAAATTCCATTACATCAATACATCATCTCTCTATTTTTCTGTGCCACAGTAACAATGTACCCATATAATAGAAGCTCTTCTTGGGGTTGTCAAGTTTTGTGAAAAGCCATCGGAATGTCTTTCTTTGTGTTGCTCAATCTCCTAATTAAATGTCTTTTAGTCCATGCACCTTCAACGACATTCACTTCATTTTGTTGGACGATAATTGCAATGCATTAATGTTTGTTTTAGAATAATTAATTAGATTAGAACTATAAAATATGTGATTAACAAAGAAATAGTCAAGTGGAAGACATGAAGAATCTATATAATGCAAATCTAGAAAGGAAGAACTTAAAAAGAAAAATTATTTACATATGATATAAGTCGGATAATGTAACATGTTATGTTCCCTTATTTAACGTGCCACAGACACGATTAACAACGCGACAACGTAGAATACTAAATTTCACTGATTAAGAGAAGAATATGTATGAGGTTGGAAACACCCCCAAAAGTGAATGAATAGATCCTTTGGCTCTTATGCTAAGCACACTGTTTATCTAGTGGGGATTTGGGAATTAAACATCTCTTCAGTATTTTATGTTGGTGATCTAGCTCTGCCTGCCATATTCTCAGACTGTCATTGTCTCTCAAGATTCATCTCATAAGAATTCAGCCTGTCTTCCACATGATAGAAACTCTTTTGTAACTAAAGAAATCATGTGGCAAGTATGAATTGGACGAGTAGTAGAACTTCTTGACTGCGTGGAAAATATTTATTGAATCATGCCATTAAGACTATGTCTCAGTTGAAAGAGAGTTTATCTCCTTCAACAGACGAGCAACACACTTTTGAATACGTGACAAACATCTATTGAACTATTGATAATAGTTTTTTGGTAGCAACTTAAAAATCACAAATGATCACATATGTAACTACAAAGAGTATCATTGACTTCAAAACTTGTTGAACCATAAAAATCCTAATTACAATTGATATTGGAAATTTATCCCTAGAACTTTACGCACAAATCTCTGAAACAAAGTTAAACAAAAAAATATACAAGTAAAATATGTTACAACAAAAACACAAGCCCAAAACCTAACTCCAAATCATTTGAGGCATAAAATTTGCCCTCTCTAGCTCAGTAAACTCTTTAATCTTTCTGAAACTATGAACAAGTTCCTCTATCTTGTCACAAAACAGTGGGAAATTCCTCTGAACTTTTTGCTGAATTGATATCTTCCTCACTGGTTTTAGAGGGTTTTGCAACCCACCAAACTCTCAAGCTCTTATCAAGTCCTCCACTATACAACATGAATCCACCGCCGACATTATATGGTGCTGCCTGCAAGCACTTCACTGGCCCTTCATGGCCGCTAATCACCCCAAATTTACAAAGCTTACCAAAAGCCTCCATCTTCCATATGCCTATGTTCTTATCCGCCGACACTACAACAAAAATGAGCACTGCGCACAATAAATTATATGTGCCATTTGAGGTCAAAAAGCACCAACAATTGTGCCCATAGACCAATAGCAACAATGCAGCTACTATCTTTGGGTTTGTGCCCTCTATGGGCGTCACCATTGATTAGGGGGCACGATACAGCCATGTGTGCTCAAACAGTTGAGCACAAATAAGGTTTTTTTTGTGTCCTGTTCTGACACCTGTGTCAGATGCCATTTCAGATTCATGTTAGCACACTTTTTGTAATTGTGCCCTATCAATTAAATTTTTTAAAAAAAAATAACAAATTCGAAATACCCTACAATCTGAAACAAACATTTGAAAACGTATATTCATCCTTTCAGGCAGTCATCCTTCCAGTGGAGGCGCCTGTGCTCCAAACGCCATCCACAACAGCTCCACGCGCAGCGACAGTGCGACCTGCAGCCACGCCAGGGGTTTCAAAGTCCGTTTTGGTCCAAAACACAACCATTTTCAACAATTCAAAAGCTAAAACAAAGCTACAAAGGTAAGTATTCGAAATTTACCTACTTCAAGGCCATTGAGTGGCCGGTGATAGCCTAAAATCATAGCCCTCGCTGGAAATCAGGGGAATTTGTCCCCTGAGTTGAAACTGCATCCAAACTTAACCAAATCAGGCATGCAGTGCACGAAAGCGTCTCTAAACAACTTAAAGAACCTAACTAAGGTGTTTTCGAGACTCACCCATACTGAATTCGACGGAAAATCTCGCCAAGGAGTCAAGCCGCGACGGACCTTATCATTTCATCACGTCGGTTTCGATTTCCAGAAAGCAAAAGGTAAAGGGGAGTCTGCATAAAGGAGAGGAAGGTGACGCTGGTGGTTGCCTCGCCGGAGATCGCCAGCTCCGCCGTCGTCATTGCTTATGTGCTTCTCTGTGTCAAGGAAGAAGCCGAGAGGGAGAAACAAAAAGATTGTGAGAGAGCGAGGGTGGCAGTGTAGTGTTTGGGTGGTGGCAAGGTTCGCCGGAGTGGCTAGTTAGATGGAGATGGATGCTGAGGTTTTCTGTGCAGTGAGCACAGAGATGGTGAAGGAGATCACAGAGAAAATTGTGAAGAAGTAGAGTGAGAAAGTGAGAGAAAGGATTGCGTGAAGGAGGGAGACAGAAGAGTGATGGAGTGCAGAGAGGAGTAGAAGCACGGGGAAGGGTGAAGACCCACATGGGTGGGTCCTTGTTGCATCTGTGCCGGGATAGAAAAAAGATGGAGGAGCACAAAAATCCATCATAAAATTAATAAAATAATAATTTAATACTATTATATATATATATATATATAATTAGGTGGGAAGAGTGAGGACCCACGTGGGTGGGTCCCTGCTGCATGTGCTTGCCGGGAAAGTAAAATGGGAGAAGCCAAGGAGAAGCCTTTGGCTTCTAGAATACTCCTTCCCAAAATTTTACCATTTTGCCTTCTAACTTTAAAAATTCGTAACTTACTCGTTCTAATTCCGAATTCACATCAGTTTGTAACCACGCGTTCATTACAATAAGTATTATTTAAATAGAATATAATATTTATCACCACTAATAATTCAAGTTGATTGCAACTAGATATTTTCACAAATTGTAAACAAGAAAAAAATAGTTGGGAATAGGAAATATTAAATGTAAAAGACACGAAAATATAATTTTTTTTATTTAAACATATTAAAATAGAGGGCACAAAAGCCTTTATTGTGTTTGTGTAAATTAATAAAAAAAAAATTCATCCCTGACAAGCAAGCTGGACACAAAGTTTGGTGTTCAAATTTTAGTAGGCACAAATACCCGACACAAACTAATGTGCCTTTATGTTAGAGGGCACATTTGAGGTATTTTGGTGCTCAATGGAATTTAAAAAGCACAAAAATATATTTGTGCTCAATGAAAATGAGAAGGGCACCAATCAATTGTGTTCTTAGCCCATTTTTGTTGTAGTGCGAGCCGCTGCACAACATCTTGTTGGATATATGTCAACAATCTGTGATAATTTATATATGCTAATAAATAATAAATGCAATAGGAATTAACAGAATATAAATTAGAATACGAATTATAAAAACAGACAACTTGAAGATCGAGGCTTGTGTACCGCAATGTCCTTGAAACAGAATTTTCGCCCCTACTCAGTGCTTGTAGTTCTACAGACGTCTGCTTCACCAGGATTCAATGATCTAAGTCAGAAATTCCAGCACCGGAAAATTGACTTATGGCGAATATTAATGCGGTTCTCTCAGTAAGGATGTTTATGATTGCAGGATAAGATTTATGATTTTTCTGTGTTCTTAATGCCATGCATATGGATGTATATATAATGTGATTTACCTGTTCGCAACAGGTATGAGGAAGGGATGCATCTGTTGGGAGACATCTGCTGAAAGGGTGTTTTTGTTTCTGCGTTTTCACACTTCAGACTTCATCTGAAAAGATGAGTCTGTTGGTAAAAAATAATTAATTAATTAATTTAAATTCGAAATTAAAAAATAATTAATTAATTCCGAAAATAATTAATTAAACATTATTAGTTTAATTATATATTAATTATCAATTAATTAGTACACCCCAAAGCCCAACCCCAAGGGTGAGCCCAATTTTAGTCTCCAGGCCTATTACTCCAATCACTTTCTATAAAGGACAAAGCCTTATAAAGTGATAAAATCTTTTGGGAATGGCCAATGTGGGACAAAGAAATTTCTACTCAAACTACTCAAATTTCCAACACATCTCCCCCATAAAACACATTGACAAAACCACCATTCGATGTGCTTTTGTTTCGCAAACCAGTTTCCAACTCACCTCAAGTTGGTTTTGAACATCACCACCATTTGAAGTGCTACTACTACTAGCTTCCCATCCCATCACAAACCCGTCCGAGCCACCTCCATAAACCCATCTCCCACCCTCAGAAACGATCACAGAGTTAAGCGAAACATCATTATGCCCATGCAAAATACCCTTCAAACAGTGTGTGCTCTTTTTCCCCTCTTTTCCCCAAGCTTTGATTTTTCCATCTGCAGAAGCCGAATACAGAATCCCTTTACTTGCCACCAACCCGTTGATTGCATCGTCGTGAGCCTTAATCGATTCTACGCACTTCAAATCCGAAATCCTCCACACCTTGAGCGTCTTGTCCCATGATCCAGAGTAAATCAACTCGTTATGGAAAGCCAAACGCGATATACTATCTGCATGTTCGATCCACAACCGCTTGTGATGTCTTCGAGTTTGGACATAATTACTTTGCTTCATGAACTTCCCCAAATAGTCTTTTGTTGTGGGAAGCGTGTCGACAAGCCTAAACACATTCTCCGACCACCGCGAAACCTTCCAAACCCTGATCTTGCTGTCCTGGTGCGCTGTAAACACCTTGTTTCCGACAGCAACAACCACCTTGACGCTTCCATCGCCTTGTCCGAATTTCATGAACGGACTAAAATCCGGCTGTTGCCAAACTATGATGTCTTTGCCTTGTGAGGCGCTGAGGATGAATTCACCACACAAGGCTAGACACGAAACCGAACCTACGTGTCCGGAGAGCACCGCCAACGATCGAAACGAGAAGGACCCCAATAAGGGTATGCAGGGAAATTGATACATGACGTGATCTTGAAGTGAAAAGGGGCCTGAATCCGGCTGGCTTTCATCAGTCTCACGGGTCGTGCTACTGCTTCTGGTGGTGCTTGCTGCTGAGGAAGAGAGCAAGGGACTTGTTGAGAGACGCTTGTTTTCTAACAGAGTGGAATTCATTGGATGAAACATGGTCACAGAGAGAGAGAGGTGGTGCTCAAAGAAGAGAGAGAGAGAGAGAGAGAGAGGAGAGGATTAGGAGACACGGATTCTTAGTGGAAAAATCAGGGACATATATATTTAAATGGGGAGAGAAGGAGGAGATGCAACGGCTTCTTGAACATATAGGGAAGAAAATTAATTTTAACTCAAAACGCACAACATGCCCCTTCCTTTTTTAGTTGTCAATAGAGTTATTTTGGTCGAAAAATAAAAAAAAAGACTGATTTATTGAAGAGAATTTTCAGTGTGTTGGTAATAGGGTCCGATACAATAAGTATAATAATAAAATTAGTTAGAATTTAAAAATAATTTTTTTAACCATTTGTATTATGACAATTCGTGTACTAATTCGGGTTTCCGACACATTAAAAGTTTATTTGAGTTTTAGAGCTTTTAGTTGGTTATTTATTTATTTATTTTATTCCGTATAGAGGGTTGTCCGTTGAACAATCATAGCATATTCTAAGACAATGTGTGCCTAACCCAAAGCTAAGGATAAAAAGAAAGGAAAATATTTTCTCATGCCTTATGACGCAAGAAACAACTTAGAAGGGAAAAAAGAAAGAGAAGATTTATCAAGGCTGCTCGTGGGAATGGGATACTTGTTTCCTTTTGGTTTAAGGGTCGTTTGAAGTGCAATAACATTCCCTAGATTCATTATTTTCTTACAAAAGGAGCTAATTGGAATATGTTCCTCCTATTCAGAAATGTTTTACTTTTCTTTTTACAAGCAATATTGAAGAGCGAGAATTTAAAATCCTTTGATGTAAAGAAGAAATGCTCACTTGAGCTATAAAATCCTTGTATTTTTTAATGTTCTACTATTTAGACAATCATAGCAATTCTATATCCATTTTTTTTTACCTTATGACACTATTATGTACTTTACATGAATAAAAATTACAAAAATATTCAATTTAGAATACGAGAAGCTAAAATACGAGTGCCAAAATTCTAATCATTTAAACACCAGGCTTCTTTTATGAACATAAATCACTGTTTTGGAGCTTTATATTTGAGTAGCAATGTACCTCGACTGCCTAATTAGTTGGACCATGGTCAAATATAAGACAATGTTGGACCTGTATCCTCCAATTGTTTGCATGTGATTCAACATTCTAGTGAATAGGGTATTAGGGTTCTATCCATGCATCTCGGATTCGAAGCTTCTCATCTCCTAAATTATTGTAATAGTTGCGAACTCTTCTTCCTCTCCTCTCTCTCTTCTCCATAATAGTAATCGTTTTAAAAAAAATACATATGACTCATTGCACGTTAAATTTAGAAAATTGATAGCTTTGTTTCCACCATATATAAAGTGCTTTGGTTAAGCTCTAAGCACCCAATTCACGTGAATCACGTTAATTCATACGCCAATTAACAACTTAATTTTGACTACTTAATTGTTTCTTCTCCGACTAAGTGGAAAATACACAAAAGAGAAAGACAAAGAAAGATTAGAGGCTAGCTAGAAGCATGCATTTCAACCTAAAGCTTTTGGTCCAAGTATATTTAGTTAAGTATTGCCAAGCTTTACTAGCCTTTAGCTTTAATATATTCGACCACCAGCTCTGATTATTGACCCCAATATTCCCAAAATATTACTACTTTTTCTTCGCCACATATTAAACGCATTTCAGGAAAATGGTCGGTTCGAGCTCTTATCTTTTGAGTTATAATAACATGAACATGTCAATGTCATCTCCTCTCTCTCTGTGAGAGCTTAATTAACGTCGAAATTTTCCGCATGGAACAACGTGTTTTCCAAGAAATTGGGGGAGAAGTCACCAGGAAAACATGGGACTAAAAAGCATCAAAGATAGGAGACAGAGGCCAAAATTGTATATAATAATATGAACAAACAGAAGTAGTCTCATGATTATGTCGGGAAGGTTGTCTGATCTACACCAACGTGAACTAGTTTTAATTTGGGATGAATTACAATATATCTTGTATAGTTTTATATTTATGTGATCTTATAGTCAGATCTAAGTTGAAATATGATCGACCTGATTTTATGTATTAACAAGGTTCAATAAGTATTCATAAACTATTCAAAAAGTTAGGGACTCTTAACATACACAATATTAAGCAAATAGAAGAAGGATAGTTGAACCTAACATGTAACATGTATTAAGGTGCAAGCAAAGCAAAGAATAATAATTATACATCTAACATGTACAGTAGTTTCTGAATTTTGAGGTCTACATTTACACTAGACATACTAACTAATGTGACATAAATAGATAAAATGACATAGTAACATTGTTAAATGAATATATATATATATATATATATATATATATAACATGACATTCCTTGAACATAGATATATTCCTTATAAGCAAATGTAAGTGACCAACAGATTGCTGGAGAGAGTATTTGTTGTTTGCTTCTCTGTCCTTCTAAAGTAAATATCAGTCAGTCACTTAGTAAGTGAGAGGTCTTAAGTTTGATTATAGCCAAATGCGAATTTGAACCACATTATTGCTAGCCCGTTGTGAGGTTTAGCCTACTCTCCCACCCTTTTAGTGTAGATAAGATCATTTGTTAAAAAAAAAATGAATGTCAATCTACTTCGAGTTAAAAATGTTGATCCGAAAGTCACACAATATACGAGCTATAATTTAGTATTGACTCACCATTTAAAAGAATCAGACCACAAACTTCCTATTAAAAGGAGAAAGAAAGTGGTTTGCTAATTGTTGATTTAGTTTCCAACAAGACATGCAAATTGAAGCTCATTGAAGTCCTAGTTTATACTAAGTTAAGTTTGGGACATCTAAGATAAGGTCAAACATGCATGACTAAGAAACTTGTAACTGGCATCTTCGAACCCATTGTTTTCAGGTAAAATATTGCTAAATACACATCTTTTTTCTCCACTTACACAATCGTATTTAATTTTGTCTATAATTTTTATTTGATTTATTCAATTCATGTATTGGGAGGCGTCTTATGATTAGGTACTCTCAACAAACCAATGTTTATTTATTTATGTTTGGATTGATCACCGAAACAAATGAAATAATTATGTTAATTTCTGAAAATGAAATATTCCAACAAGCAAGATGACACGAAAAAGTTTTGGTGTGCTGGACCCGAAGTTTGTTCCAATGTATGGGCCGGCCCAAGATCAAGGCCAGCAAGAAACAAGTCTTGGGCCTCCTCCTTTTCATCCTATTTGGTGAAGGATCATAGGATATAAAGCTTAAAATTTTAAACTTTTCATCCTATGACTGATCTCCTTTGAATTGGCAGAGCTTCATTACCAGTGAAACATTACTGTTTTGAATTTGCTGCTCTATATTTGCACTAAAAGATTACTCTCTGTTTAGGTTGAAGGCTTTGGCAGTAGTACATTAACACTAATTTTCGTTGGCGATGCTACATTTGCACTAACTATTACTCTTTTTTAATTGGAGGCGCTGTATTTACACTAAAACACTAGTCTCCTTTAAATTTGCAACGTTTGTGGCCTTTTACCATAGTGGTGGAAATATATTGAGCATTTGCATGATGGCATGGGTTCAAACCCTGTCATTGACTAATCTAACATCAAATCTAACAAAATTTATCATATGACAAAAAAAAAAAAAAAAAAAAAAAAGGTTTTCTACTAAAAAACCAACCGGGAATGGATAAATTGGCCCATCATATCTTATGCTTACATACCTTATTGATTTTTATTTCAATTTAAATAGTTGGCGTGGCTTAGAAATAATTGATTATTTCTTAAAGCATTTCATCACTCTCCATTTAAATTAACAACAACGAATTTCCTTGCATTATTGGAAAATCAAATTACCATAATTCCCAAGGTAGAATTGGAAAATCCAAGAGTTTTTGTGAAAAATCGTTATGTATAAAAGTTAAAATATCTATACTAATTAGTAAGGCAATTTATTTTTGCATCTGGCTAATATGTGCAATTTATTATTATTAAAAGCGGTCGGTACTGAAAATCACTCAAATCTAAAATCATACTGTTGGATTAAACGATAGTCATTTTAGTGTTTCTTTGTGTTATAGTCCATTTTCTTCATCATAAATAAATGTCTTAGTGATTTTTTATTTGTTTAATTTTTTCAAGAATAATTTATGAATGAGGAATTGAAATATTGATGGGTTAGATCTTTATAAAACGTTTTAGAGTGCACCTTAAGAAAGCATGTCAAAAGAATGTGTGTCCCACGATCTTGACCCACTTTATGCATGTTTAATCTAGTCACGTCAATACAATAGTCTATCTATGTTTTTTTTTTCTTTTGAACAAACGATATGATGTACAGTAGGAGGGGGGAGGTGTGTTGAGCTTTACAATGGGCTAGCAATAATGTGGTTCAAATTTGCATTTGATGATAATTGAACTTAAGACCTCTCACTTACAAGTAAAGAAGAATATCACTAAACTGTATTACTAACCTAAAATGCATTTCAACGATCACAATCGTCTATAATTCCCTACTTGGACTATTAGTAATAAACATGATAATTCTAATTTGTATTCACAAGATCTATTGTGGGTAATTCCCATTCACTCAAATCTAGGATTCTAGACTAAACTTATGGGAATGAGCGAGAGCAAGAATTCCGGACCACTCAATGGAATCCAACAACATCGGGTTCCAGACCACTCAACGGAACCAAAATATCAAGCAGTTTCTCATAATCTACCTAAACCTGTCATATGTAAAATCAGTGCCTACATCATTAAAATGGTGCACCGGCCAAACGAAACTCGGATAAGCTGCGAAGATCGAGTGAGTGACAATGATATAAGTATATGATATTCAATAAAAACAGACTATCGATCACAATTTATAAACATCAAGTATAGAATCATGCCTTATGAAATCATAATCAAGTCGTTGAAAACTCCGAATGAGTCACCCAGACATCCAACGGCCTTTCTAATTCAAACCACAAGATTCTCAAAAATCATCGTTCATATGTACATTAAAAATTTGGGCTAGAGAGACGCAGTTCGGCCGAAGCCTACATAAGTAACCAAACAGGAAGCGCCCCCCAAAGCGGATTAACCAAGCAAAGCCACCCCTGAGAAAGTAACCAAGTAGGTAGTGACCCCCCAATGCGGATTAACCAAGCAGAGTCACTCTTACCGTTGTTAAGAAGTGATCACCCAATGTGGATTAACCAAGCATTATCACTCCTAACCATACATGGCCATAAGGATCGCCTAACGCGGATTAACCAAGAGCGATCCATATATAGTATGATCCCCCAATGCAGATTAACCAAGCATGACCACTGGTGACCCCCCAATGCGGATTAACCAAGCAAGTTCATAGTCCCCTACTAGCCCTCAATTTACAAAACATTTCAATAGGCAATTCGAATCACTTTTTTCACAAATATTACCAATCCATGAATCAAATCACATTTAATAAAAATAGATCGATGGCCAATTATAAAAGAATCACATTTTAACAGAAAACACACTTATAAAACCATGTCATGTCCACAAATGATATTAATATAAAGAATCGGGTAATCACCATATCACATATATTAAAGTCACTCACGGAGACAAGTCCGCAAAGCTTTACTGAGTCTCTAGTAATACTAATTTTAGTAATTCAAATGGTTCAAGATCTGTTGACCAAAAATCAACGGTGGGGTCCACACCCTAACAATTTAATCCGGAACTTCCGCACATCATATTCTAGATCTATAACTTCCTAAGGTACACATTATGCTCAAAGAACAACATACTAAATTCTCATTGCGATCCGATGGTCGGATCTTCGCTAATTGCTAGAATTAGGTGGCGGTTAACAATTAATTTTACTAACTAAGAAATCTAATTCGGGAAGATCCGTACTTCGGATTCCAGATTCGTCAGTTCCAATTATCCTCAAATATTATGTTTTATAACGCATTAGGGTTTGGTGAAGATCCAATGGTCGGATCGTCGAATCATACAATGATCAAGTGATGTATCGTAATGAAACTAGGTTCAAGCAATCAAACCACGCCATAGGGATTTTATCAAATCTAATATGAGGACATCAATTATCTTAAGATAGTATCGGAGGCCCACTGGCCAGGAGCCACCGCACTAGCCGCCGCAGGTGGTGGTTTTCCAATGAACGGAAACCCGATTTTCCGACTAATTCTAAAAATTACCAAATTTCACATAAATATAGATCTCAACGAGTAGAGAAAGTTTCATACCTGTGACTAAGGCCAGTTTGGCCTGGAAACACCTCAAATCCCCCACGAACCGCCGTAACCCTAGAATTGGGTGTTCTTGATTCAATGCCAAAACGAACTCCGACGCCCCAACCAATGCATGGGCTTTGTTCCTGAGGTTGAGGGAAATCTTTTGGTGCTGGTGGTCCACAGTAATCATTGTCGGATTCAACGAAAAAATGAGAAAACCGCTGGAAAACCGTGGACTTTGTGGCTTCGGTTTGTAAAATTGGGTTAGAAATTGAGAAATATAATACCACAAAGATGTTGGGTTCACCGAGAACTTTCCATAGACACCAAAATCACCTCAATCGGACGTCCGACAGAAGAGATACAACCGAGTCAAGGAACCGGGTCGGGGTTTGAAATCAGGTTAAGGTTGGCTGGGTGTTTCCTCACCTATCTCCTTTCCCTCTTCGTTCCTTTTTCTGATTGGTTCCCTTAACTAACATAAATCTGATTGGGCAGTTTAAAATAAATTTAAAATCTATAGCTTAGTAATACAACTTTAAATGTCTATATCTATACCGTTATAATCCAGACTCTGAAACAGCTTTCGCCTATGCGCTCGTAGTTTTAAGATCTATTCGAAAACGTTACTTGTGACCTCAAAAGGTCAACGGATTTTAGATAATTAATTTCCACACTTCAACCTTCGTAATTAAAATCTAAATCCAAATAAATTAATATAATTTCTCGAAAAATAATATAAAATCTCAATAATAAAAAAACGTAGATTATAACAGTGAAATCCATGAATGGAATTTCTGTAACTTCGATCATGGCCGTCAGTGTTCTTGACTCCATTGCCAAAAGTGGGTTGAAGGTAACTTCCACTACTTTCATGAATTTACTTCAATCTTGCATTGACACCAATTCTATTCAACTGGGTCGGAAGATCCATGAGCTTATTGATGTAGTTGAGGAATTAAACCCGTTTGTTGAGACGAAGTTGGTGAGCATGCATGCGAAATGCAGGTTTTTGGATGATGCGCGCAAGATGTTCTACGCAATGCGTGAGAGAAATTTGTACTCTTGGTCGGCCATGATTGATGCGTGTCTTAGAGACTAGAGGTGGTGGAGCTTTTTTACTCGATGATGAGAGATGGGGTTTTGTACTATGGGTTGAAAAAAAAAATTACGTCTGGTTTGAGTAGTGTGAAGTGGGTACAAAAGTACCGGCGTGGGTGGTAGTCCACACTTACGTGCAAAAAAAACTGGAGTGAAAAAAATGACGTGAAAGAACTGGGGTGGACGAAGAAATGGGAGAAGAAGCAGGATTGAAAGGGGAAGGAAGGAGAAAATTTCTCGTATGTCACCATTACCATTTAATTCCAGCTTTTTTAATTATTGGTTTATTAAATGTTTTTAATTTAAATGATGCCACATAAGTTGGTATATAAATGTGGTATAAAAACATGGTAAGAATAACATTAGTGTATTTATTTTTATTAATTCATTCATCGAGATGACAATTGGGTTGCGACTATAAAGCAAGATCGCTTCAACCAATTGCTGGTGGAATTGTAAAAGGGGTGTGCTATCCACACACCCCTTTTTACTTCTCACACACTCCTTGTTAATTTTTGTCCGTTGATCTTCATCAATTCATCCGATCCGACTGCCGAAAACCAAAAAGGTGTGGGAGAAGTAAAAAGGGGTGTGTGGATATCACACCCCATTGTAAAACCTGCAGTAAATAGATAGTTAAATTTGTTAGAAAATACTTAGGCAGAAAAAATATTTCTAGATCTTCTATCTCAGTAATATTGTACATTATAATTTAATTCTTATACAAATATTCATTTTCTTTTCATCAATAAAAGATGAAAATCAAATTTGAAACATAATTTAATTCTAAAAGAAAAAGCATACCGTATGCCACTACTAGGCCAAGAGAATTTAACTGAAAGTAACAAAATAAACATAAACAATTCTTTTGCTAAAACAATAAAATCATGGTATCTTGCACAAAAGTTTAAGTTTTCATCGAAAGCAATAGTAAGATGAATTCAAGCCAATTCATATCCGAATTATAAAGTTACAGGATAAAACTTAAACGACTTTGAATATAGACGCAAAAGTATATATATTGGAAGGATTATATTTCTTGGAAAAATGTGTTAGGGTTCAATTAAATTCCGTCACTGGAAAATTTTCTTTAAAAAAAATGAGAAACCAAGTACCTCTTAGGTAAGTTTAAAGAAAGTGGTTTGGCCGTCTGAATGTTGAGGCCTAAAATGTACTATGAGTAACCAATTATAGAACACCTTATTTCGTTGGGGAAGCTAACAAAGTGACCTATTTCGACGAAAGAATCAAAGACTCCTCGCCAGCTGAGAGTTGGATAGATAACCAATCGAACTAGGAATATAATAGTGATGTTAATCCAAATTGAAGATACTCCTAGATCGACTGATTCAATAGCTCCAATGATGTTTATCACACTGAATATGTCACCGATTTGTCAACCCAGTGATGTTAATCCAAACTGAATATGTGTTGACGAGGAGGTTATTTCTTAGGGGTTTGAGAAGGGTTTCAGGTAGAGCGTTGAGTTGAAAGTCTTTTCTATGTTTCAATTCCTCATGTATTTATATGAACAAATTTCCTTGATGCCCAAGTCTGTCGAGTTGCAAAATTCTAACAATATTCTAATTCATTGGCATATTTCCTAAATGTGCTTAGAATTATTCTTAGCTGAAACTCTATCATCGCAAAGTCTCGCCCTCTTCGACTAGAACTCTGAACTTAAACGTGTTACTAATTCATTCTTTATCTAGTCAGCCTCCAGTTTCTGGTGGGTTAACCCTCACAATGGATTAGCAATAATGTGGTTCAAATTCGCTTTTGGTGAGAATCAAACATAAGACCTCTCACTTACAAATGAAGAGAAATATCGTTACACCATAGTACTAAGTTGCTGAACAGTCCCTAATCTAACAATTCATAACAAAATAAAAAATAAAATAAAGAAAAATTTACCTTATATTGGACCCTTCGAATAAGTTCACATCAACGATAAAGTACATATTAATTGTTCCAAATATATCATTAATTGTTCCAAATATATCATTAATTGTTCCAAATATATCATTACATCAGATGACTTAGTCTTTTTTAGTTCTTCCATTGGATGGCGCTTTGTCTACAACCACAAGCACATATCGAACGCTTCAACCACTAACAGGAGGAACTGTATAACCTGCAGTACATATGTAAACTTTGTTAGAACAATGATCTCCAATATACCAAATTCTGCAGAAAAACACACACACACACATATATATATATATGTATATGTATTAATATTATCGTTTAATTCCTCTGTTTTGTGTTAAGTCCAACCATTTATAAGTTCTCCTACAACAAATAATTTATATATATTATATGTGTGGGTATAAATTATTAAGATTATAAATTAATTGAGAGAGAGAGAGAGAGAGAGAGAGAGAGAGAGAGAGAGAGAGAGAGAGAGAGAGAGAGAGAGCGCTAGGTTAGGGTTCTCACTTCCACACTTCATTCCCTTAGGAACAGGTTTACCGCAGTAGGAAACGACATGAACAACCTTATTCATGTCAACCATCTGTTCCACCTTCTTGGTCACGTGCTTACATGCGCATGGAATGTCCACTTGCCTAATCAACTTGCAGCATGCCTCAGATGGATCTGTCATGGGCGTGCCCTTTTGCACATAGGCTGCACATTGTGTTACAAGTCCTCCAATGTCAGCTCCGCATAACTGCCCAACAACCCCGCCAATCTCACTGGAGAATACAACTCCGGTGATGAAAAGGACGGCCAAACCCGCAAAGCGAAAATTGAGCATTTCCATTTCTCTTTCTTTTGTGTTTCTATTTGCTGTTCTCTCTGTGTTGGATGTGTATGTTGTGGGGGGTGAGTTGCGTGGTTTATATAAGGATTTTGAGGAAGCCATTTGAGGACACTTTGCATTTAGGATCTGGGATTTGGTACATCTGTGCATAACTGACGTTACATTTTTTGTTTGCTTTAATGGAGGGGTTGAATCTTGCATGTGAACACTTTTTACTTTTTAGATTAATTGTACAAAACGGAAGCGGATATATCTCTTTATTTTCTTTTCTTTTTCCAAAATTCTTCTCTTTTATCTCACTTTTCTCAAATTTTTATGCTTCGCTAATTAGAATCCCATATTGAAAAAGAAAAATATACTTAGGCGATCCTCATCTCGTACGCAATAAATAAAACAATCGAAGAAAATAAACTATGAAATTCTTTTTTAATGATTTTAAATATAGATTATCAATTAGTACTATAGTCTAGTGATATTCTCTTCACGTGTGAGGTGAGAGATTTTAGTTGAATCTGATACCAATTTACTCCTCCACCTCTTAGGGCTAGTTTGAGATTGTTGTTCTTCTTTAGGAAAAAAAAAAAACTACTTGCTGTGCTTTAAGAATAATCAGTTGTAACATAAAACGGTTGAGTGTTTGTGTAGACATCGAAATTTCGGTAAATAAATGTTGACCGATAAATCAAAGTTTCAACGCTCATGTATTACATAAATTTTACACGTAACGTGTGTCTAAACGAAAAATTGAAATGAGTCGGGAAAGTCATCAAACAGGACACGTGTCAACACCTGGCAGAAACGACTTATTTCATCTGGGATATTATATTCAAAATTAGGCCTTGGAAAATTCTACAAATAGAAGCCAATTTCATTCATTTCATTTGACCAATTCACATTACACATTGAAGCTTTGAAGCTCTGAAACTCCGAAGCTCTCAAGCATCCAGGTTCCCGAAGAATCAAGAAAGCCTTCTTCGTTCTTCGTTCATCGTTCTTCCAAGATCAAGCCCCGACGGCCCTCAGATCAACAATCATCCACCTTCAAGATCAAGCCCCAAAGGCCCTTGAAGAACTTCCACCAATTCAAGATCAAGCCCCGACGGCTCTTGAAGAAAGTGTTCATCGTTCATCATCCGTTCATCCCGAAGAATCAAGAAAGCCTTATTCGTTCTTCGTTTTTCGTTCTTCGTTTTTCGTTCTTCGTTCCTCCAAGATCAAGCCCCGACGGCCCTTGGATCAACAATCTTCCACCAATTCAAGATCAAGCCCCGACGGCTCTTGAAGAAAGTGTTCATCGTTCATCATCCGTTCATCACTGTTCTTCAAAGATCAAGCCCAAAAGCCCCTTGAAGATCCGTTGATCACCGTTATTCAAGGTCAAGCCTCAACGGCCCTTGAAGAAACGCTCATCCTCAAGATCAAGCCCCAACGGCTCCTTGAAAATCTGTTCATCCGTCAACCTTCAAAATCGAGCCCACAACCCTTGAAGAACGTTCATCCTTAGATCAAGCCCAACGGCCCTTTGGATCAATCGCACATCCACAAATCAACACCTTACGGAGATCGAATCAGAGGATCAAATTTGAGAGAGATTGTAACCCAAAATCATCAAATACAAAGATTTGTTTGTGCACGTTGTTCTTGTCTCTTTCGTTTCAGGAAAATTTCGTGTTCACAAATTGGCACGCCCAGTGGGACCATCTTTACCTCTCATCTCTTTCTCCGTTTAAGAAATTTAAGCACACTTCCAAAATTAATGGCATCAAGGAAGGCTCAAACTGTTCCCGCAACCGGCCCAAAGAACAAAAGCGTCATCGTCACAAGTGGTGTCACTTTGGGTATCACGACTCGAAGCAAGACAAGAGCTCCTTCTGCTGCCTCTTTCACCTCTGCATCAACTCTGCCAAGAGAACAAGAGCACCCAAGGCACGAGCCTGTGATCACCTTAGCCTCACTAAGGGCACCAAGGGGGGAAAGCCCAAGGAAATACTCCAAATCCATGCTCTCCGATGCCGATTCAAGCGGCAGTTCAGCCATGCAAGTCATGACCACTGGAGCAACTTCAATCGATGAGCAGCTGGCTCAAATGAATGAAGCAATCGCAAGGCTAACCTGAACTGTGGAAGAAAAAGACTTGCAAATTGCAGCACTAGTTAACCGATTGGAGGCGCATGACGGCGAGAAACCCGACCCAGAAGATGATTCACTAAAGGGATGAGCTGGCCGAGAAGATGAGCCTCCGGTGAAGAAAATCGATGTGAAGCCGGAGCCAGACCAAGCAGCGGCACTCATGGGATCTCTTTCTATCCAGCAGCTGCAAGAGATGATCACCAACACCATCAAGGCACAGTACGAAGGGAGCTCTCATGCCTCCACGTTGTACTCGAAGCCTTACTCCAGGAAGATCGACGCCTTAAGGATGTCGATGGGCTATCAACCGCTGAAGTTTATGCAATTTGACTGAAAGGGAAACCCGAAGCAACATGTCACACATTTTGTAGAAACCTGCAACAATGCAGGGACGGAGGGAAATTACCTCGCCAAGCAGTTTGTGCGCTCGTTAAAAGGAAACGCCTTTGAATGGTACACGGACCTGGAGCCCGAGTCCATCAATAGCTGGGAACAGTTGGAAAGGGAATTCCTCAACCGCTTCTACAGTACCCGCCGCACTGTGAGCATGCTAGAGCTGACGAGCACGAAGCAATGGAAGGAAGAACCAGTCATGGACTACATCAACTGATGGCGTAATCTAAGCCTCGACTGTAAGGACAGGTTCTCCGAGATTTCTTCAATCGAGATGTGCATCCAGGGCATGCAATGGGGTTTACAATACATCCTTCAAGGTATCAAACCACAAACTTTTGAAGAATTAGCCACCCGTGCCCACGACATGGAGCTGAGCATCGCCCACCATGGAAAGAATGAGCCAATCACCGATTTCAAAAGGGATAAGGTGTTTACTTCAAGAGCAGACAATCATGGGAAAAAGCCCGCCAAGGAAGCTTTTACCACCAATACCCCCCCTATCAAGACCTTGTCCGCACCCGTCAAAATCTCCTTCAATAACAAAGCAAAGGAGATAAAAAGAAGTGAGCCTTCCCACACCCAAGATATGTACAAAAACACTTTGAGGGAACTGGAGCAGAAGGTATACCCTTTTCCAGACTCCGACATGGACGCAATGCTGGACGACCTGCTGGAGAAGAAGGTGATTGAGTTGCCCGAATGCAAACGCCCTGAAGAGATGAATCGCATCAATGATCCCAAGTACTGCAAGTACCATCGCATCGTGGGTCATCATGTGGGCAAGTGTTTCATCCTAAAAGAACTCATCATGAAGTTGGCACAACAAGGGCGGATTGAGCTCGACCTAGAAGACACAGCTGCAACGCACACCACTACGGTCGTGTTCGGATCCTTTGATCCCGTGCCTCTTCAAGAAATGCCCGACCATTCCTATCAATGCATAAGCTACACGGCACCTTCTGCACAACCATCATTGGGGGCAAACGACCAGGATGCACCTATCGATAATGAAGAAGGGTGGACATTGGTGACCTATAAGAAGACGAGGAAGCCAAGACCACAAGCTATAAGGCCAAAGGGGGAGCAAGCGAGAAAGCACCGCCACCGCAACAATAGGAAGCCTAAAAGAAACATAAGAGCTGCTAAGCCAATATATGTTGGGGAACCTATGGAGCAAGAGCCACGTATTCCTGTCTCCTTGCACGAATACTTCCCGGATGACTTCTTCCAACAGTACACTATCACTGCATGTCACATGGTCGAAGTAGAAATGGAAGAACCCTCAAAAGGCAAAGCTATCACCACTGATGGGGAAAAGACTCTTACAACTGAAAAAGGTCTGCCAACACACTTTAGCATCGAGGAAGCGCTCCGGTTGCCAAAGAAGATGCGAAAAGCACTGGCAGCGGTCTTGGCAAGTTCTGACGACCATGAAGTGCAAGAAAGCAAGAACGAAAGCTTGAAGCTTCGACCACATGAATGTGCCACATGTTGTGCCGTCGAGGACGCAATCCACTTCACCGATGAAGACTTGCTGCTAGGATCCAAGCCTCACAACCGACCTCTCTTCATCTCTGGGTACGTAAGGGAGCACAAAGTCAGCCGCATGCTTGTGGATGGCGGATCAGCCATAAATATCATGCCAAAATCAACAATGACCACAATCGGCATCAAGGTGGATGAACTATCCCTAAGCCGTCTACTAATCCAAGGTTTTAACCAAAGAGGACAAAGAGCGATGGGCATGATCCGAGTGGAGATGACTATTGGTGATCTTAAGTCAAGCACAATATTCCACGTGATTGATGCAAGAACTTCATACGGTTTGCTCTTAGGAAGGCCTTGGATCCATGCGAACGGAGTAGTACCGTCCACCCTTCACCAATGCTTAAAATTTTACCGAGAAAGAGTGAAGGTGATCTATGGCGACACCAAGCCATTCACCGAAGCCGAATCACATTTCGCAGACGCCAAGTTCTACATGGATGAAGACATGGTGCCCGAAACTCTTCCAAAAGAGATCAAATCCATGGGCAAAGCAACACCTAAAAAGCAGGAGTGGCAAGCCGTACCCAAGAAGCAAGAAGAAGAAGCTATGCCATCTTCAAGCAAAAACGACGATGAGCTTGCTAAAACTGCAATAACCATAGGGAGTAGGACGCCCTCAAATGGACCAAACATACCCGTTTTCCGATACATCCCGACGTCGAGAAGAAAGAATGGTTAATCCCCGTTTGAAACTGCAGCAAGCAAAGTCGATGCACAGCGACACGTGGATAATGTAAAGTTGCTCAAAACGAATGCAGTTTTACCTCTGACTCAGCTAGGCGACACTAAGGTTGCAAGACCATCACAAGGCTTCATAAAAGGCTTGCTTAAGGGAGTAGAACCAAGCTTTCTCCCAACCAAGAGGACCGAAGAAGGTTTTGATCCGAACGCCTACAAACTCATGTCAAAAGCTGGGTACAACTTCACCTCATCTGCAAATTTGGGAAAGAATGATTTAAACACCGTCAAAGACAACGAACGTGATCTCACTAAAACTCAGAAGAAGTTGGAGGAGCATGGTTACGGGGTCAACAACAACAAAGCTGGACTTGACTTCACACCAAATGCACCGGTGAAGATCTCCAGCAAGGCAAAAAATGCTAGCGCTCAACACATCAGCGTGAGCATTATACAAGATAAAGAGGAGCCCCAACCTGCCCCCCAGACGTCATTATTCGATAGAATGAATCGTCCAAGGCCCAAAGTTTCGGCACCTAAACTCATTGGCGGTCAAAACCGAACTTCCGTTTTTAAAAGGCTTAACACGTCAGCATCTCGAAGCTCTGTTTTCAAAAGGTTGTCGAAACCTAAGAAGCAAAGCAATACGACTAGCTTTTCTCCACGACAGTCAGTTATGGAAAGACTTGAAGAAGCCAAAGAGCCTTCCAGAAGGAGAAAGACGACACCAGAAGTAGAAAAGATCGATCGTCTGGCAAAAAAAGATGACGTTCAAAGTTTCATTCCTTCAAGAATGAAACGCCAAGCAATTTTGGAGGTTAACACAGTTGGATCATTGAAAGTGAAAAGACGCACCATCATCCACACTGGACAATCTTCATGCCAACAAACTCGAGAGGTCAACACCGAAGAAGAGGCCCAAGACGTCTTCCACATCACAATCCAAGAAGGTGAAGAAGATGAAATCCTCGAGGAAGATGTCATTGCAACGCCGTCACAACTCGAAGATGGGGGACAAGCCACAGTTGACGATCTCAAAGAACTCAACTTAGGCACAAGTGAGGAACCAAAGCCTATCTTCGTAAGTGCATTACTAAGTGCAGACGAGATAGAGAAGTATTACTAGCTGCTATTAGAGTACAAGGACGTCTTTGCTTGGACCTACAAGGAAATGCCCGGCCTCGACCCTATCATTGCTGTGCATCGTCTTGCAGTCAAACCTGGAACACGACCAATAAAGCAAACTCAAATACGCTATCGATCCGAGCTCATCCCACAAATCGAGGCTGAGATTGACAAGTTGATCGAAGCAGGCTTCATTCGAGAGGTGCAATACCCCAAGTGGATCTCCAACATCGTCATAGTCCTTAAGAAATCTG
This sequence comes from Malus fusca, assembly GCA_035220775.1. Classification (NCBI taxonomy): domain Eukaryota; kingdom Viridiplantae; phylum Streptophyta; class Magnoliopsida; order Rosales; family Rosaceae; genus Malus; species Malus fusca. The sequence continues at coordinate 33,925,482 of CM069060.1, read as the reverse complement.
GACAAATACGTGTTTGCGTAGACTTCCGAGACCTCAATGATGTTTGCCCAAAGGATGACTTCCCATTGCCAATCATTGAAATCATGGTGGATGCGACCACTGGCCATGAGGCACTATCATTCATGGACGGCTCTTCTGGATACAATTAAATTCGTATGGCTCTTGAAGATGAGGAACTAACAGCCTTCCGCATTCCAAAAGGTATCTACTGCTACAAGGTGATGCCCTTTGGTCTGAAGAATGCTGGAGCTACATATCAACGGGCAATGCAGAAGATCTTCAATGACATGCTACACAAGAACATAGAATGTTATGTAGACGATGTGGTAGTCAAGACAAAGAAAAGATCAGATCACTTGAAAGATTTGCGAGTAGTGTTCGAAAGGTTGCGAAAATACAACCTCAAGATGAACCCGTTAAAGTGTGCATTTGGTGTCACATCTGGAAAGTTCCTTGGCTTCATTGTCAAGCATCGTGGCATTGAAGTGGACCAATCAAAGATCAAGGCAATTCAAAGCATGCCCGAGCCAAGAAACCTGCACGAGTTGAAAAGTCTACAAGGACGGCTAGCCTTCATCAGACGTTTCATCTCCAACCTTGCAGGGCGTTGTCAACCGTTCAGTCGACTCATGAAGAAAGATGTTCCGTTTGTATGGGACAAAGCATGCAACAATGCTTTTGAAAGCATAAAGAAGTATTTATCAAGTCCACCTGTCCTGGGGGCACCTGTACCAGGGAAACCGCTCATATTGTACATCGCTGCTCAGGAAAGATCAGTCGGAGCACTCTTGGCACAGGAAAACGAATCCCAGAAAGAATGAGCGCTCTACTACCTCAGTCGAACGCTCACCGGCACTGAGTTGAACTACTCCCCAATAGAAAAAATGTGCCTTGCGTTGATGTTTGCCATCCAGAAGCTCAGACATTACATGCATGCTTACACCATCCACTTGGTTGCTAAAGCTGACCTGGTCAAATACGTCATGTCCAAGCCAGTTTTGACAGGACGACTAGCTAAATGGGCATTGCTTCTCAATCAATATGAGATCATCTACGTCCCAGTTAAAGCCGTCAAGGGACGAGCGCTAGCAGACTTCCTTGCCGACCATCCAATCCCAGCCGATTGGAAAATCTCAGACGACTTGCCTGACGAAGAGGTGTTCTACATCGACATATTCCCGACATGGACAATGTTCTTCGACGGATTTGCACGAGCAGACGGAGCGGGGGCAGGAGTAGTATTCATGTCGCCACAAAGGCAAATACTACCTTATTCATTCCAACTAAGCGAATTATGCTCCAACAACGTCGCTGAGTACCAAGCACTGATCATCGGGCTCCAAATGGCAATCAACATGGAAATCACAGCCCTTGAGATATATGGCGACTCCAAGCTCATAATCAATCAACTCCTGACTGAATATGAGGTGACGAAAGATGATCTCGTCCCGTACTTCCGGCTGGCAACGCAATTGCTAGAAAGGATTGAGGCCGTAACACTAGAACACGTGCCAAGAAAAGAGAATCAAATGGCAGACGCTCTCGCCAACCTAGCCTCGAGCATGACATTAGGAGAAGACGAAGCTGCAAACGTGCCAGTCTGCCAAAGATGAGTAATCCCGCTTGTCACTGAAATGGTACTAAGTGATACAAACGTTATTTCCATACTTTCGGTTAACGTTGAAGAATGGAGACAGCCTCTGATCAATTACTTGGAGCATGGAATACTTCCAGATGATCCAAAACACCGCTCTGAAGTACGTCGACGAGCACATCGCTTCCTCTATTACAAAGGGACACTCTACCGGCGATCTTTTGAAGGAGTACTTCTGAGATGCCTAGGCGAAGAAGAAGCCAATCAAGCCATGGAAGAAGCACACTCAGGAATATGTGGGCCGCATCAGTCCAGACCGAAGCTTCATTTCCAGCTCAAAAGAATGGGTTACTACTGGCCAAGCATGGTAAAGGACTGCCTAGAACACGCCAAAAGGTGCCAAGCCTGCCAATTTCACACCAACTTCATACATCAACCGCCTAAACCATTACACCCCACAGCTACTTCATGGTCATTCGATGCATGGGGATTGGACGTCGTAGGACCAATTGCGCCAAAGTCATCTGCAGGAGATGCTTACATCCTGGCTGCAACAGATTACTTCTCCAAATGGGCTGAAGCCATACCCCTGAAGGAAGTCAAGAAGGAAACTGTCGTCCGTTTCATCAAGGAACATATCATCCACCGATATGGTGTACCTCGCTACATTGTCACTGACAACGGAAAACAATTCTCCAACCGACTCGTGGATGAGCTCTGCGAGAAATACAAGTTCAAGCAGCACAAATCCTCCATATATCATGCTCCGGCCAATGGTCTCGCAGAAGCATTCAACAAGACATTGTGCAACCTTCTGAAGAAGGTAATCGGCAGAACAAAGAAAGACTGGCATGAAAGAATAGGCGAAACACTTTGGGCATACAGGACAACATATAGAACGCCTACCCAAGCTACACCTTATTCTCTCGTATATGGCGTGGAAGCTGTTCTACCGCTCGAAAGTCAAATCCCCTCGCTAAGGATGGCTATACAAGAAGGTTTGACTGACGAAGAGAATGCAAAGTTGCGCCTTCAAGAGCTGGAAGCACTGGATGAGAAAAGACTCGAAGCCCAGCAACACTTGGAGTGTTATCAAGCACGACTCTCCAAAGCCTTCAACAAGAAAGTTCTCCCTCGTTCTTTTCAAATGGGAGATCTCGTCCTTTCATTGCGTAGACCTATCATCACAACTCACAAGACAAAGAGCAAGTTCACGTCAAAATGGGATGGACCATACGTAATACAAGAAGTTTACACCAATGTCGCCTACTTAATCATGGCGGAAGATGGCTTGAAGATCGGCCCTATCAATGGCAGATTTTTGAAGCGCTACTACACCTAAAAGGCGACAAACTCCTGCTCTTTTGTTCGCACGAGCCTAAACTGCATGAACCAAAGCTCCTAGCCCGCAAGAGCATAAACTGTGTATGGCAAAATCATCATCAAAATCACTGTTAAATTCATCACTCATTTGAACTACGTTATGACTTGATCCCTCCTCAACAGAGGGTACGTAGGCAACTTGAAGCATCAAAACTTCAAGTACAGTCACACCATCTAAAAAAAAAATATAACACTTTGAAGATTGAAGAGAAAATTCAAGAACATAAATGATTTATTTCTTTAAAAGAAGGAGTCGGCTCCAAAGCCTTATTATTAAGAAAAAAAAAACATAAGATACTACTCGAAAACTATGTCCCTAAAACTACGAAGGTGATCTTCAAGCAAGCCTTCCAAAGTCTTCAAAGTCTCTACCTCGGTAGGAGACAAGATGGGCAACTCCATAGTCATGCCTTTCTCTCATTCTAGGCGCGAAATCTCCTCTTGGTACTGAGAAAGTGTAGTTCCCTGCTCCGCAAGAACACTTTCAAGATGCTTTGATTACCAACTGCTCCCGCTCTCGCACCAATGCATCTAGACGCACCTGAACAGAAGTTAAAGAAGTCTCTGTGACTTGATAATTTCCTGAAACAACTTGCTGAAAAGACCGAACTTGAGCCAATGACGAGTTTATCGTTGCTAGCTGATGAGCTATAACATCCGGACTCAACTTCTCTAAGGAAATAGCACGCAAGGAAGAATACTCAGTCGAGACGGCTATAAGTTCGGCAATCTTGATCTTCAACGATGAAGAATTAACGTTAAGGCTGTCAATCCCAGAAACAAGCTTCGACAAATCCTCCTTGAGCAACGCAAGGTCTTCCAACAGGCATTTAGAAATCCTCTTCTCTATATGGCTCTTAATTTCCATTGCCGCACCAAGATGGATACGATGGATGACTTGTTCAGTACCTCTAAGGTTCGGCCCTCTCAAAGAGATCCCCGAACTAGCTGGCAAAGATGTTGGACGCATGATGACCTCTTGTACGCCTCCACCTACATAAGGCAAGCTTGGGAAATTGGGCGGATTTTGAACCAGCTCTGCACCAGGAGGATCCCCAATCTCCCCATCTGTAGGTAGATTACTTCCAAGTAGCATGTCCGTACAGGAGTGAACGCCCGCAGCCGCCAGATCAAAATGACAAGAAGGCCCAACCTAAAAAGAAAGATGTTAGAAATGAAAGCTAAAATAATGAAAAAAAAAAATAAATCATAAGAGAGAAAGAAATACGTGCATCTGACACACGACCATCGGATTGAGGAGGCCTAAATATTTCTTTCTTCTTATGACAAAAATAAACATCGTTGTCAACCTAAGCGAATTCGAGTGACCGCTTGTTTAAAACTTGTTGGCGTAGCTGCAAAACAGGTCCATCTCCGCGCGAATCAACTTCGTCACCTACCTCTTCAGAAGCATCCAGGTGGGGAGAAGACAGACGCAAGTGTTGATGGGCTAAAACCATAGGTCTATCTCGCAAAGGAGTGACACTCGCACAATCAAAAGGTACCAACTACGTAGGAACCACAGAACAACCCTCTTTTAACGCATCATGATGTGAATGGGAAGAATTGGTACCACTTACCGTCCCTAAATTCTCATAATATACCTTTGACCACCAACGTACGTAAACACGGGTTACTGGATTACTCTTGAACTCGTTCTTGGTCGGCAGGGTGATAGAAGCATTTGTACATGCACGGGTACACGACTCCCAATGCATATACACGGCTTGCAAGGATTCTGATCGAGCTTTCTCCCTCAACGTGCCTGGCACATTTTGGACAAAACCAAATTGCCTGCTAAAGCGGTGAGGACTGTACGGCTGAATAATACATCGGTCTTCTTGCCACAAAGAAACATACCCTGAGCGGAGACTTATAAGGTAAGACAAGTCTGAAAAGTGGATATGTGAATCATCCATGATGTCTCGCCGCACCGTGCCAAACCTCGCCAGGCGATCCATCTTCAATCCTTCACAACTTCTAAATAATGTTTGCACCTGCTGATCTTCGAGACTCTTCGCAGAAAGCACGCCAGAATACTTCGTCATCAAAGGTCCCAGCTTGACTACGGAGGGCCCAGACTTGTCTGAAGTTGACGAAGAAAAATGAGTACCAAAGTACTCACCCAACCAACCGTACACATAGTGGTAAGGAAGTACCGTATCACGATCTTCAGTGTTTGCCAAGTCTGAAACAACTCTTAAGCCATCGTAAATATTGGCTAAGACCGGAATAGCAAGGCTAAAAGATTCGCCTGCAGCCATCTTGCTAGCAACTTTGAAGACTCCAGGACGAATCAAGTTGACATCGTCTTTAGGGAAGACAAACTTACAAAGCCAACAAGCTAAGAATGCAGCTAAGTAAGATTCTTCCAAATGCTCTAACGCCACGTCGAGATCCTCAAATGCCCTCAACTCGTTAGGGGTACGGCGCCCAGCTAGACCAATGACGCCTGACGGATCAGAATCTCCCTTAGGCCTGGTTGTTTTGTTACGACCATTTTTTTTCGAAGGCCTCTTGTACTTCACGGCATCCCAATACCAAAACCGGATCCACGAAGAAATCTTCACGCCTGACTTACCGGGGGCCTCTTGGAAAAGCTTATGGTACGCCCAGAACAAATAGCGGCAGCTCGCAGGCAATCCTCGACTATTGCGACAAGAAAACTCCTCCACACTAGGAACAACCTCGTCATAAAATTTTCCCTGGATAGGCAGACCCCCTAGCTTGTGGAGATCCATAAGTGAAATCGACATCTCCCCTCGAGCCGTGTGAAGCGTGTTGGTCGCTGAACACCAATGCTCAAAGAATACACGAATGACGGAAGGATGGCGATCATAACTAAACAAAGATGCGTATACAGCATGATAAAGGCCTGTGTTGGTAAGTACATCTTTGGAGCGGCTCAAGACATCTTCAAGCCATTCCCAATAAAACTCAACGAATGCGGCTCCTCCAGTAGTCGACAGAGTACTATTCCAAGCTATAGCTCCGCTACGAATACGATCACCAAGAAGCTTGGACTTAACCAAAGGGTTGGCACGATCATGGTGAGAAGAGTTCAAGATAAGAATCCTCGATTTGCACACCTTCTTCTTTGTAGTTGGTCGAACGGAGTCTACCACCTCCCAAGATACCTCAGAAGACCACGACTTAATATGCATGGAGTTGTCTTTTATGGGAAGAACAAGTGCCTTAGGGCTAGTCAGTGGCGCATAAAGCTTCAATGTCGTTCCACTATCTTGTGGATCGCCCTCCTTCGCAAGAATGGTGATGGTGTTGTTTTTAAAGCACTTGAGAAACACCATGACTGCAACGAAAAAGTCAGCCACAAAGCTTGAGCAGCACGGCAGAGATGACAGCTACAAGACGTTATTTCAAAGCATGCTACAGTGGCAGAGGAAACTAAAATGCTACACAATCACACTACACCAACTCGCAGCGACTACTCAAGCAAATTCTTGCACCGCACGGCGACGTCATCGCCAAGGGAAAAATGTGACCAAAAGACATTACACAGCGAAGCCTCGCTGCAGTCTCTTGAACAGCACCACACGGCAGCGCACCACAGAGGGAAAACTGTGATCAAAAGGCACTGCACAGCGAAACCCCGTTGTAGTCTCTGGCACAAGCATTAGGCAACCTGCTCACTCCGCCACCAACAATCACACCTCTGAAAGCTTCATGAAGGTCCCAGCATCATGCTCTACCTTCTTAAAATTAAGGATTCCTGACATCACATCAAAGAAATACCATCAGTGGGGGCACAAACACACTGTGCATAAAAATAGACACATTATATGGTATTATATGTGTGTGTGTGTATATGGGTGTGTGTATATATATATAAAAGACACGGCAACCAAGTTTCATATAAAAATATATACAATGTGTACACAATGATGGTGATAGGACGATTGAAGGAATATATATATATTCTGGCATCCTAAACAGATTATATATATATATATATATATATGAGGTCCAAAAGATTGAAATCGTCCTCAGCCTAAAACATACCTGAAAGCTTGCTGTTGCTGCACCACGATGTCACCCGTCTGCATCCTCCCTCTACTCCATCTTCCGCCCATTGCCAAGCACCATATAGGGATATATATAGAAAAGAAAGAGAAGGTGTTGATTAAAATAAAATTAAAAAAATAAAAAAATAAAAAATAAAAAGTAGGGAGGTGGGATGGTGCGGATTGCACCATCTGAAAAGAAAAAATATATATAAAAAAATAGTGGGTGGTGCATGATTTAATAAAATAAATAAATAAATAAATAAAAGGGGGATGGTGCGGATTGCACCATCTGAAAAGAAAAAATATATATAAAAAAATAGTGGGTGGTGCATGATTTAATAAAAAAAATAATAATTAATTAAAAAAAAATTAAAAAAAAAAGGGGGGGGATGGTGCGGATTGCACCATCTGAAAAGAAAAATATATATAAAAAAATAGTGGGTGGTGCATGATTTAATAAAAGAAAAAAGAAAAAAAAAAGGGATGGTGCGGATTGCACCATCTGAAAACAAAAATATATAAAAAAAAAGTGGGTGGTGCATGATTAAAAAAAAAAGAAGGGATGGTGCGGATTGCACCATCTGAAAAGAAAAATATATAAAAAAATAGTGGGTGGTGCATGATTAAAAAAAAAAAAATGCATTGAGAGAAGTAAAGTCCATTTTATTTATTTCTCTGGAAAGATTACATAAAATTGCATTCTACATGCAAACAAAAATAAAAAAAATAAATAAAAAATAAATAAAAAATTTACAAATGTGCAAGCACCAAATATAAGGGGGCCTTCATTGATCAGATGGCGCCTTATCACTCGACGGAACTCCGGGAAGAAGAGGAGCCGGAGGTTGATCATTTGGAACTTCATTACGCGGTACAGCCCCAGAAGACGAAGGCAAATGCTGTTGGAACAAACCCACAAACCTCTGATGATCAAGTAAAATCTGACCATCAGATTCCTGCATCTGGTCAATCTTCCTCTTCATGTTTGAGGCATAGTTATGTGCGAGCCTGTGCAACTGTTTGTTCTCATGCTTGAGCCCTCTGATCTCCTGTTTGAGACTCATCACTTCAGCCGCCAATGATTCAACTTGACGGGTTCGAGTAAATAGACGTTGGGCCATATTAGACACAGAACCTGCACACTGCACACTGAAGGCCAGAGAATCCTTAACAGCCAACTCATCAGACCGTTTGGAAAGCAGTCTGTTATCTTTGGGAGTGACAAGGTTCCGGGCTGCCACCGCAGCGGTCATATCATTCTTCATCACCGAATCCCCAACGGTAAGAGGACCAGTAGGGGATATGAAGGATGGGCGCCATACGTTGTCTGGAGAAGGCGGGACTGCCTCTTCACCAAGGTTCAAGTCAAAACGACGGTCGGAGGGTCCAGACATTTTCAAAGGTGTTAAAAAAAAAAGAGGTCGGACGAATCAAGATCTTAGAAGTACAAGAAGGGAGTTTCTACAAGCGAAAATTCAAGTGTGCTTTCAAACGAACTGCGTGCCTCTATAAAAATCAGCACTCGACGGGATTTCAGAAATCGAAGAGGCGAGCTCAGAATTCGAAGAGGCCAATTCAAAAATCGAAGAGGCAAGCTCAGAAATCGGAAAGGCATCTTGCTTTTCCAGATGCATCAGCATTCGTCACACGCAAACTCAGCTTTGCGGAAATCACGGGCAATTTGTCGAAGCGCTGATCCCAGATATCGAAGAGGCGTCAGTCTTTTTCAGCCTCGTCAACACCTGTCACATGCACACTCAGCTTGGCAGAAATTACGGACAATTTGCCGAAGATTTCTGATAAAGAAGAAAGCACGTGAAGCCATACTGATCAATCACGCATTGGTTGCCGACACGAGTGAAAGAATAGTACCTCTACAAGTATTAAAGAACTTCCTATAATTGTCCACCTTCACCCTCCATAGCAAGGCAGACATACATAACCTTTCTTCATCTCCGAGAATGCCTTCCCAACGAAGCCTCTCGAGTCACTCAGTGTTCCTTATTCCTTGGGGTACCTCTGCAAACAAATAACACCAAAGCAAAAATATCTCATATCACCAGGGTAGAAAGCATGAGTATCTCATATCATGCATTCTCTCTATCCTTTCCTTTGTCCTTGTTCTTACCTGCAAAGACAAGGATAAAGAAAGCAATATGCCGGAACCTCCACTCAAACTCGGGTAAGGAACCGACTGCTTGGAACCCTTCCCTGATTGCCTACCTAGCACTGCTCTCGAGTACTCGTCTTCCACTGCTGCTGTACTTCCAAAAAAGCTGCCACATCTGCCTGGAGAACAGATAAGGCAAGTGAAAATGATACCTTGAAGCATGTGGAGACAACGTGCAAAAGAAACAAGCAGAGAAGAATGCAGCCTGCACAGTCAACGCAGCAGAATGAGTCTGAGCTGAGGAACTCGAGAAGATGCCACATTCTGCCAGAAGAATAGATAAGGCAAGGGAAAATGATACATTGAAGCATGTAGAGACAAGCACAACAAAGCATATGCCGATTCATCCGCTACTTCTTCAAAAGCAAAAGTATTTCATATCATCAAAGTCAAAGGCAAAGATATCTCATGGCATGCTTTTCCTTTACCCTTGCTCTTGCCTACGAGACAAGGAGAAAGAAAGCAATCGGTCGACACTTGGACAGATTGAACAAAGAAACAAACCATCACCTCTGCCTCGTGCCTACCTGCCATGCAGAAGAAACAAGCAGAGAAGAATGCTGCCTGCACACTCAATCAACCCAGCAGAAGGAGTCTGAGTTGAAACCAAGAACTCGAGAAGCTGCCACATCTGCCTGGAGAACAAATAAGGAAATGCGGCATGCACAATCAACTCAGCAGAAGGAGTCCGAGTTGAAGAATTAGAGAGAAGAAGGAGTCTGAGTAGCTTTGAGAGGTTCGTAGGTGAGGTAGCGATACAGATATTAGAGATTTAGAGTGCTAGGGTACCCCTATATCCTATCTTGTACTTTATCTTTGGGACTTTCTTTTAAGCACCTCAAACTTGTTCTTAGTAAAGCAAAGATTGTGTTTCTTTTTGGGATGTGCATATTTGTAAATATTTCGTGGAGAACTTAGCCACCTTCACATTATTTTGGTTTATCAGTTAAAGTATTTCATTCCGTAACTTATACCGTATTCAACGAACATTACTTTCCTTGTCACGTGTCGGTTCTCGACGTATGTTGGGATCGGGGTATGACACTCATGGCGGCGAGTGATTGTCATCTACGAGTCCATGACGTCGTGTAGAATGTTTTCGTATATTTAAACCCTTCGTTTGAGCAAACTATAGGGGATTTCCTCGCCTTTTAGTGTATGTCCTAATTGATTAATTAATATAGTTGTTTGTCATATAGGAGAGAATTACCCCGATGAGGTATGTGGACAAGCAAGGCTAGGAGGCTACGATCCGACTACGTATCAGTGAGTGGGCATTTGTTTTTATATATAATATATAAAGTTTTATAGTTTCCACAAGTGTTTTGATTAATTTTACGCCTATCATGCCATGTTTTATTTAATTAAAAAAATGCCATTATATTGTTGAGATTTATATATTGTCATGGCATGTAGGGGTGGGTTGGAAAAACCGAAAACCGAAAAAAAATCGACACCCGAACCGAACCGAGGCCGAAAAAAACCGAACCGAAATATGAAAATCAAATATAAATACTCAAAACCTGCTAGAATGAAGATTCGAACCCCTTCCGTCCAGGTTGGGGATAGCTCCTTCAAGCCAACTTGACAGTAGGCTTTGTATTGCTATAATTGTACCAGCATAATATTTATAGGTATTCTAATCTTTAATGTTTTATAAAATTTATAAATCTTACAAACCCTGGTAGCCGTCACTCCTTTACCTTTTCAATCTCAAACACTCACTCTCTCTCTCTCTCTCTCCCATCCGCTACTCTTCCTCTCTGCTTCCTCAGTCTATCTTTCCCTCCTTCTTCTCTTCCTCCCTTCAACTCTCCTTCCTCTCTTCCTCTCTCTAACCTGCCAAGTCCATGGTTGTAACATGGATCTTACCTTTTCAAAGGATTACCACAAGAGGCGTAGGGTTTGTGATGAATTTATTTGACAATCTCCATTTTTTTCCTCTCCAAATCGTATGCCTCTTGTCTCTCTGCTCCTCGTCTAATATTCGTTGCTTTCTCCATAAACTTTCAATCTATGCTTTTCAAATACAAGCCAAATAGTTTTTTTAATCTGGGATTCATATGGAGGTCGCACGGTCCAGACATCCATCTTTGTTCCTCCGGATTTCTTTAACAGTAAGTATTCAATTTCTCCCTATTTTTTTTTTCTGTTTCTTGTTTAATTCTTTAAGTGCTGAAAATGGTAGTTTTTTTTTTATGTATTGATTAATAGTTTTTATTTCTTTGGTTTGTTGACTATGCTATGTGAATTTATTTGTTGACTATGCCTTGTGAATTTTTGAAGAAAAATTGGCTGATGTTGTTCTTGGATTTGTCTTTGTGGAGCCCTATGTGGTAGAGATCTTTGGTCTTTGGATCTATACTCTTTATTAAACCTTTGGATCTCGTCTGTTTGGCTGTGTTCGGACAGGTTCTCGTGGCCGGATGTTACAATCGGCGAGGCGTCGGTTGGTTGGTGGTGAGGGTTTGTGCTAGTAGGGATGCTCGACGGCGGGTGCTGCAGTAGAACCCTAGGTTTTCTTATGTTGTATTTTATGGCTTGGGCTTGTACTGTTTGTTGGATCTATTGGGCTAGTTTGGCAGGTCCTCTTTTGGGCTAGTTTACCAATATCCAGATCTTAAAAAAAAAAATAATAATAATAATGAAAAAAACCGAACCGGACCGAAACCAAACCGAAAAAAACCGAAACCGAAAAAAACCGAACCGAAAAAAATTTGAACCGAACCAAAATTTCGGTTCGGTTTCTGTTTTGGCAAAAAACCGAACCGTTTCAAACCAAACCCAGCCCTAATGGCATGTTCATATACATTATACTTGCCCATCATGCATGCTTTCACTGGTGTACTACTCGCCCGGGCCAGGGCCAGGCTTCACGTGTATGTTCACATCGCACCGTACGCTCACCTTGGATCCATTGTAAGTGCCAGTCCTGTCGTACAGGTTGCAATAGGCAACTCCGACTTGTATGTGATGCGCCAAGCACCAGTCTTCATGTGATTGTAGTACTAGAGCGTATATTATGATTACACCGAATCTTGTTCATGTCAAAATCCCTCTGCATGAACTCATGTGTTAGCATAGATTGATGAGCTCTTGATTTACTTATGCTACAGTTGAGATATTATGATTGGTGTATTTCTGGAATTACTGTTGATTTACATTTGATTCATACTTATATATAGCATGATTTTCTGGAAATTATACGTGTTTTACGGCAAGGGGTTAGTATGTTCAGAAAATAAATGTGTTTTATAAACCATTGTTTTTGCCCACTCACCCTTCTGTTTTTCACCCCTCCAAGTAGGGGTGGGTTGGAAAAACTAAAAATCGAAAAAAATCGGACTGAAAACCAGACCGAGGCCGAAAAAATCAAACCGAAAAAAAAAACCGAACTAAATCTGTTGAACCAAATCGAATCTGTTTGGTTAAGTTTTGGTTTCAGTTTCTGGGGTTTGGAAACCGAACAGAACCAAAGTTCTTCAAAACGACATCGTTTTATGCTATTTTATTAATTAATAATCCTAATTGTAAAACGCCACCGTTTTACCCCGAGTGTAACCTAAACCTAGGTCCTTCTCCTCTCTCGGTCTCTCCCGTTTTCCCATTCCCCATTCGCGCAGCCTCCTCTCTCTCTCGGTTTTCAATTCAATTCAATCATTCTCTCAAACTCTATCTCTCATTTCCAGCGGTGACCATTCTCAGTCACAGCAAAATGTTAGTCTCACTCACACTCTCACGTTTAATTTTTTTGTTCTACATTCAAACCAAACCTCTAAAGCCTGAGTCTTAAACATGTCAGAGCACAGGGCGAGTTATTACTTCTCTCATTGGCAATCGGCGTCAGTCGGAAGTGACTCAGGTGCTTCAAAAATTCTCTATTATTTATTGTTTGAAAACTTCGATTGAAACCCATGTGTTTCCCCCAATTCATTTCTTCATTCAATTTGGTTAAAATTAGGGTTTTTCTACCTTTTTTTATTATATAAGATTGTATTGAATTTTGGTTAATATTACCGAATATATTTAAAAATTTGATCTTTTTTTTTGTTTGTGAATGGCTAATTACTTGTGGGATCAAAATGTGTGGAAAAATTAAATCCATGATTAACAAAGTGATATATGTGTTCATTCTTTGTTGTGAAAATTGGGGCTTGTCAAGCCTTTCAATTTCTTAATGTGAGTTGGAGGGTTTATTCACAATCAAAGAAATCTGAAAATCTGTGGACAATTATAGTTGGAATGTTTAACACTCACACTCTCACATTTAATTTCTTAATGTTTAACACTCACACTCTCAATGTTTAACACTCACACTCACACTTTCACTTTCAATTTCTTAATGTTTAACACTCACACTCTCACGTTTAATACAATTTTAGAGGCTTGGTTTGAATGTTTGCTCTCTGTGGTTGTTTGAATGTTTGCTCTTTGTGATTGTGTGGACCATTGTTGCACTGCTCTTTGCAGCAAGGCTCAATTGAAAGAAAAATCAAAATTCTAAAAAAAAAAAGGGGGAAATTTTTTAAAGTAGATGGGTTATGGAATAAGCAGTGCTATAATATTTAAGTGTATGTTGGAGACTGAAAAGTACATGGACTGATTTGAGCCATGGAGGACTGAGAGTGAGAGGTTGCTTAGGATGGAGGACTGATACAGTTTAGATTTTAGAAGGCAACTTTTAATCTATAAACCATGAAAACAAGATGTAGTTTATTCGTCCCAATGTGCTTTTCTAAAACCATTTTATTGGGTGATTACGTCTATTAGTTTTTGTGTCCACCTGCTACATGAACTATGATAAGTCCACATCCACGCGATCTTTTGGTGATTTTTATCATTTGAATCTGGTAATGAAGTTAAAATGGTATAGTGGGCGTTTAAACTTTTAATTGCTATCTAGGGTGCATTTACAATGTAGAAGGGTGCCTGAGGGTTTGTGTGCCTTTCTGTGTAAAACTTTTGGCTCTTATCTATAAAATTCTACTATCGTTGCGTTCAAAAAACAATGTAGAAGGTTGAAGTGAATAATTTTGAGGCTTTGATTCATTATGGTGCAGGTGCTGAGGTAGTTGTACTGTGCATTACGAAATCAAGGGAAGTTCTAAATTACCAGGCATTCACGAATGATATTTTAGGTGTGGAAGACTTGAACTTTGGAATGTTTATTTTGGGTGTGGAAGACTTGAACTTTGATGTTTATTTTAAGCTTGGACTTTTGGAAGATTTGAACTTTGATGTTTATTTAACTTTGGACTTTGGAAGACTTGATTATAATTGAACTTTGAATTGAATATTTATTTTCATTGTCTTTGATGATTCTATTAGAAAATTGGAATGCTTATTTTGACGAATATGTTCAAATAGGACTTTTATACTCTTTTGAAAGATGTATTACAAAATGGTTGCAAGTTGTTTTCATGGAAATTTTTTTAGCTACTGGGAAACCCAAAAAAAAAAAAAAAAACCGAACTAGGTCGAAACTGAACCGAGAAAAACCGAACCCAATCCGACAGAAAACCGAACCGAACCGACCCAAACAGTAATTTCGGTTCGGTTTCCGATTTTGGCAAAAAACCAAATCGAACCGAACCGAACCGAACCCACCCCTACCTCCAAGACTTATTTAGTTGAATTCTATGTGGCGTGCGAGGAATTTCAGGCGGTTCTGACATTTACACAAATAAATGTAGGAGATTATTTCCGGTTGTGTAATAAGTACCTTAACTAGTTTCGACTTCTCTACTTATGTCGTACTGTCATCTATGCTTTGAACACTTGTGTTTTATGGGTTCTTCCCACTACTGCGCACTCTCTACTTTAGATTTAATAAATGATAGCTTTGGTTTAAATTTATCCATATTTTTATGCTCCACTTTCCTTTTTGGTTACGTCACCTTCGGGTGTCGGCCAGCATGTCTCGACTCTGGTCGGGGTGTGTCAGTTTGGAATCAGAGCATAGGTTTGGCAGTCCTGCATTCCTCGTATGTGTTATAGGTCCTAATAATTTTTGATCTCTTATGTCAGAATCATGCCACCTCGTAGAGCGTCATCTGTTCCTTATGAGACAAACTTTCCTGATTTTGGGCAACTCGGTGAGGTTATTGCCAGCGCTATTCAGTCAACATTTCGTCCTCCCTAAAAGACTACCTTAGAGACCATGTCCTATCTTCAGATAAATAATTTCTTTGGCAACAAGGGACCCGAGAAATCTGAGGCTTGGATCGACCATGTTGAAAAAACTTTTTGCGTTATGCAACGACAATGGAATCTTCAAGCGGAGCGATGGGTTGAAATAGTGACTTGGTTCTTTCGTCTAGGAGCGGAATCATGGTGGGCTCATGAGTCACACCCAATGTTTGCTCAGGATGCCATGAGCTGGGATGTTTTCAGGCTCCTATTTGAGGCCAAATTCACACCCCCTAAATACCAAGATCGAAAAAGAGACAAGTTCACAAAATTGAAGCAGGGTAAAATGTCAGCCATAGAGTATCACTGAAGGTTCATTGATTTATCTTGATATTGTCCAGCTATCGTTGAGAATCCATAGAGATGCTTCACCTACCAAGAATTCTTTGAGATTCTGCTTCGTGTTGAAGATTTTAAGAATGGCTATGATAATGATGATGATGATGATGGTGAGGACAATAGTAATACTCAGAAGAATAATAACATGGGGCAATCATCATTTGGTCATCGAAAGACTCAGAATTTTAAGAGAAGTGGTAACAGTTCTGAGTCGTTTAACGGTGGTTCAAGTTCCAATACACCTCGAAAGGGCGGCAAATCCACTGACAATTCTCATTTTCAGAATCAAAGGAACCCCAACAATTCTGGTGATCAATTCTGCCACAGTTGCAATAATCGTCACTACGATGAATGTAAGAGGGGAAGTAGTGGATGTTACACATGCGGTTAAATGGGGCACATATCTAATCAATGCCCTCAGAATCAGAAAAAATCAGCCTTCTACATTACCACTTGCAGTTCATCTACAATTGATTCCAGGACCTGGTACTTACCAGCAGACAGGTTATGGTGGTGTTTCCCATTCCTAGGGCGACATACCAGTATCCGAGAGGAGCGTATCAGTACCCACCTGATGTTCCATATTACCAAGGTGGTTATACACCATACCAAGGTGGCGAAGCATAGTGGTATGATGGAGGATTATACCAAAATCTTAATGTAGCTTCTAGCAGTGGCAGTTCAGGTAGGCAGACTAATCAAACTAATTAGGGTCGAGGTAATCAAGGACGCGACAATCAGAATCAGGTGAATAGAGGTTGTGGAAGCAGACAACAAGTGCAGGGTCATGTCAACAACATCACCATGCATGATGCTCAGAGTAATCCCGACTTGATCATGGGTACGTTGAATGTTCTTGGCCACTTTGCTAGAATTTTAATTGACTCGGGTGCTACTCATTCGGTTATTTCCCATATGTTTGCTCAAAAGACTCAACCTCACCCTACTCCTCCTTGGTTATGATTTGGAGTTCTTGATGCCTAAAGGTGAAATTTGTTATGTTAGTTGGGAGTACTGAGGATGTCCCATTCTTATCGAGGATATAGTGATGCTAGCTGATCTTGTTCCCTTAGACATCGTTGACTTCGATGTTATCTTGGGCATGGATTGGTTAGATTACAATTATGCCATGTTAAATTGTCGCCTGAAAATTGTTACTTTCCATCGACCAGACATGCCTAGTGTAACTTTTGTCAGCGAACGTAGTGGTCTGAAACATGGAGTTATTTCTGCCATGAGGGCAAAGCAGATGTTGAGGTTGTCAAGGCTACTTAGCTCATGTAGTGATGATTGAGGAGACTCCTGCTCGTGTGGAAGACGTTCAGGTAGTCAGACATTTTCCTGATGTTTTTCTCAACGATTTACCTAGCCTACCACCAGATCGTGAAGTGGAGTTCACCATAGACCTAATTCCAAGTACCGACCCTATCTTTCTAACTCCTTATCGTATGGCTCATGCGGAGTTGAGGGAATTAAAAACTCAGTTGTAAGAACTTGTTGATAAGGGGTTTATTCAGCCGAGCACTTCCTCTTGGGGAGCTCCAGTCTTGTTTTTGAGAAAGAAAGACGAAACGTTGAGGCTATGTATCGATTACAGACAGCTGAATCGAGTGACAATTAAAAACCGTTATCCGTTGCCTTGTATCGATGATATTTTTTATCAGCTTCATGGTGCTTGCGTTTTCTCAAAAATTGATGTAAGGTCTAGTTATTATCAACTGAAAATTAGAAGTGATGATGTTCCGAAAATAGCCTTCCGAACTCGATATGGTCATTATGAGTTTCTTGTGATGCCATTCGGGTTAACTAATGCTCTAGTAGCTTTTATGGACCTGATGAATCGGGTATTTCATCCGTATCTTGACAGGTTTGTAATTGTCTTCATCGATGATATTTTGGTGTATTTTAAGAGCGAGGCTAACCATACTAGACATTTACGTCTGGTTTTGAAGAAGCTAAGGGAGAATCAATTGTACGCTAAGTTCAGTAAATGCCAGTTCTGGCTGGATCAGGTGTTATTCTTAGGACATGTGATATCAGATCAGGGTGTTCTTGTGGATCTTCAGAAAGTAGCAGCAGTGAAAAATTGGGAGCAACCTTCAACTGTCACTGAAGTACAGAGTTTTCTTGGTCTTGATAGCTACTATCGATGTTTTATGAAAGACTTCTTAGCCATAGCCCTGCCTCTGACAAGGTTGACCAGGAAAGAAGTTAAATTTAAATGGAGTAATGATTGTGAATGTAGTTTTCAATAGTTGAAGTACTGTCTCACCCATGCACCTGTTCTGGCACTTCCCGACAATAGTGGGAATTTCGAGATCTACAGTGACGCCTCTCTGAATGGTCTGGGCTGTGTACCGATGCAGCATGGAAATGTGATTGCGTATGCTTCACGACAATTAAAACCTCATGAAATGAACTACCCTACTCATGATCTTGAATTGGCAGCTATTGTTTTCGCTCTAAAAATTTGACGGCACTATCTTTATGGAGAAACGTGTCGAATCTTCACTAACCATAAAAGCCTTAAGTATATCATTATTCAGAAAGAACTTAATCTCCGACATTGTAGATGGATGCAATTGATTAGCGATTATGACTGCACTATTGAATATCACTCTGGTCGTGCGAATACTATAACAGATGCCATCAACATGAAATCTCATGGTCGACTTAATGCTTTTTACGCATGTCGTGTTCCTCTTCTGACCGAACTAAGATATGCTGCTGCGGTTTTGGGAGTGGATCACCAAGGAGCCTTACTTTCCAACTTTTGAGTCGGACCAATTTTATTGGATCGTGTTCTCGTGGCTTAGACAAATGACTCAGAATCCTAAGAGTTAAAGCAAGCAGTGTTGAACAACAATAGGGGAAATCTTAGAATTTGAAGACATGATGGTATGCTTATGCAAGGCGATCAAATGTATGTACCTAATGTGGAAGAATTGAAGAAAGAAATACTCGATGAGGCGCATATCTCAGCTTATGTGATGCATCCCAGGAGTACTAAGATGTATCATATTATCCGACCTTTCTACTATTGGCCAGGAATGAAAAGAGAGAAACCATTCGGGTTACTACAACCACTTCCTATACCTCAGTGGAAATAGGAAGATATCACAATGGATTTCGTTTCAAGTTGCCTCGTTTGCGTAATGGCTATGACGATATTTGGGTGATTGTAGATCGGCTTACCAAGTCAACGTGTTTCCTACCTGTTCGTGAAAACTACCCTTTGAGCCGGTTGGCCGAACTTTTCGTCTCGGAAATCGTCAAGTATTATGGTGTTCCAGTTAGTATTATTTATGATCGGGACCCTAGATTTACTTCGAAATTCCGGGTAACTTTTCAAGAAGCACTAGGTTCGAAATTACTCTATAGCACTGCCTATCACCCTCAGACCGATGAACAATCAGAGAGAACTATTCAGATGCTGGAAGACATGTTGAGATCTTCAGTCCTGCAGTTTGAAGACGAATGGCATAAACGCTTACCTTTGATAGAATTTGCCTACAACAATAGATTTCACTCCAGCATTGGTATGTCACCATTTGAGGTGTTGTATAGGAAACCCTGTCGTACACTGTTGTGTTGGTCCGAGGTCAGGGAAAGAGTTTTGGTGGGCCCTGAAATTGTGGATAAGAAGACACAGAACATTCAAGTAATAAATGACAACCTGAAAGCAACACATGATCGACAAAAAAGTCTAGTAGACAGAGTATATAAGGTTAAAGATTGGGCATTCCTAAAGTTGTCACCATGGAAAGGCGTTGTACGCTTTGGGAAGAAATGAAAGCTAACCCCTCGTTCCATCAGACCGTATCAAATCATTGAGTGAGTTGGTGAAGTTGCATACCAACTTGATCTACCTCCAGAATTGTTAAGAGTACATAATGTGTTCCACGTGTTCATGCTACGGAGATACATCTCTGATCCATCACATGTGATTCCTCCTCAGCCGTTAAAGATTAACCCATATTTGACCTATGATGAGGTTCCAGTGACGATTCTTGACTGGAAAGACAAAGTTCTCAGGAACAAAACCGTTCGTATGGTGAAAGTCTTATGGAGAAACCACTTTGTTGAGGAAGCTACCTGGAAGACAGATGAGCGTATGCGAGATCTTTATCCACGTTTGTTCTTTAACTATGATATTTAGTAGTGTTAAAATTTCGAGGACTAAATTTTCTTAAGGGGGTAGGTTGTGATGACCCGTCCCTAATTTTCCATGTAAATTCCTTTTCGAGTATGTAAAATGACGTTTATGCCCTTATTGGCAAAGTGGATCTTGACGTGGACCTAGTTATTCGGATTTTAATTTATTTTTCTCGTTATCGTAACTAAATAGTACTCATTGTTACGAATGCGTGAGCATGAGTTAGGCCCAAATCGAATTTGTAACGAAGAAGTTACGTTTAGTTAAAGTGCGTTAACAACGAGTAAGATTGTACACGTGTGTGCTAATAATTTTGTGGTAGAGATATTGTTTTTGATATAGAGACAGATTTCGTGTACCTTGAATTATACAAAATCTTATCACTTTCTCCTTTTAAAAAACAGGTCCCGTGACCTTATCTCACCACCTATCAGCACTCTCCTTATTTCTCTCACCCAATCAGACAGTTTCTATTTCTCTCTTTCTCTCTCTCTCACATTTTCTCATTCTCTCATCTTTCACGCCGTGTCTCCCTTCTCTGCAGCAACCATACATCATCATCGAACCTCACAAATCGAACTTCAAACCAGCACCATCGTACTTCTCTCATCCCCACGAGTCCATTCGTACAAACCGATCCTAAAATGGTGATGTTTTAAGCTTCCAACTCGGAGCAACTCGGAGCTCTGACTCGGGTGTGAGTTCTCCGACTACTTCCTGTTCATGTTACAAGATTTTGGAAGATTTGGAAGCATCCATACAACTCATTGAGGTCTCTAGTTCAAGCTTGAATCTAAGCCAACGTTGAAACACGCAGTTTCAAGGAGTTGAAAATATGTTCGAGAGGTTCGAGTTAATTTCAGTCCATTTCCATCCACTTTTTGGACTCCAAAAGGTATAAACTTGTTCTACTCTTCATAAGCTTCATTTCCATATAAAGTACATAAAGAATGGTTGAGAAATGAAGAAGATATGAACTTTAAAATTTTTCCAGAAATCCAACGATTTTTTCCATAAACGGCGAACCAGATGGTGGCGGACAACCGGAGAAGAAGAATATTCCATTAAAGTTAACAAAATATTCTGACGCCGTTAGACTCAACGGAATATTCTGTCAAATCTAATGGAATATTCCTTAGGAATCTGGCAGCGTATGCACGTGTGTGGCTTACGAGTGGGCGCACGTGTGGGTGCAAGCTGGCGGTGTGTGCCAGCCCGTCCGGCCTCGTGGCGGTGAGTGGTTGTCGTGTACGGGTCCGTGACGTCGTGTAGAATGTTTTCATATATTTAAACCCTTCATTTGAGCAAACTATGGGGGATCTTCCTAGCTTTTTAGTGTATGTCCTAATTAATTAATTAGTATAGTTGTTTGTCATATATGAGAGAATTACCCCGAGGAGGTAC
This sequence comes from Malus fusca, assembly GCA_035220775.1. Taxonomy (NCBI): domain Eukaryota; kingdom Viridiplantae; phylum Streptophyta; class Magnoliopsida; order Rosales; family Rosaceae; genus Malus; species Malus fusca. Next base: position 33,904,222 of record CM069060.1, on the reverse strand, counting down.
GTGGATAAGCAAGGCTAGGAGGCTACGATCCGACTACGTATCAGTGAGTGGGCATTTGTTTTTATATATAATATATAAAGTTTTATAGTTTCCACAAGTGTTTTGATTAATTTTACGCCTATCATGCCATATTTTATTTAATTTTAAAAATGCCATTATATTGTTGAGATTTATACATTGTCATGGCATGTTCATATACATTATACTTGCTCATCATGCATGCTTGCACCGGTGTAGTACTTGCCTGGGCTAGGGTTAGGCTTCACGTGTATGTTCACATCGCACCGCACGCTCACCTTGGATCCATTGTAGATGCCAATCCTGTCATACAGGTTGCAATAGGCAACTCCGACTTGTATGTGATGCAACTAGTGCCAATCTTCATGTGATTGTAGTACTAAAGAATATATTATGATTACACACAATCTTGTTCATGTCAGAATCCCTTTGCAATGTTTGCATGAACTCATGTGTTAGCATAGATTGATGAGCACTTGATTTACTTATGCTACAGTTGAGATATTATGATTGATGTATTTATGGAATTACTGTTGATTTACATTTGATTTCATATTTATATATAGTATGATTTTCTAGAAACTATACATGTCTTACGGCAAGGGATTAGTATGTTCAGAAAATAAATGTGTTTTATAAACCTTTGTTTTTGCCCACTCACCCTTATGTTTTTCACCCCTCTAGAACTTAGTTAGCTAAATTCTCTGTGGTGTACGAGGGATTTCCAGCAGTTCTGACATTTCCACAAATAAATGTAGGAGATTATTTTCGGTTGTGTAATAAGTACCTTAACTAGTTTCGACTTCTCTACTTATGTCGTAATGTCATCTATGCTCTGAACACTTGTATTTTATGGGTTCTTCCCACTACTACGCAATCTCTACTTTAGATTTAATAAATGTTAGCTTTGGTTTAAATTTATCCATATTTTTATGCTTCACTTTCCTTTTTGGTTATGTCACCTTCGGGTGTCGGCCAACATGCCCCGACTCCGGTCGGGGTGTGTCATAATGTAAAGTGATATAATAAAAAATAATGACAAAAATGGACATAGTAGTGTGGGCGGTGACAACAACAGTGGTGGTGATTGGAGTGCTATTGGCGGTGACAATTACAATGATGCTGTTGTTGATGACAACAGTGATATAAGGCTGGTGGTTGCAGTCGTAGGTGTTGGCAACGACTATGGTTGCAATGGCGGTGACAGTTGCAATGGCAATGGCTATGGGGCTGACGGTGGTGATAGTGATGACAAGAATAATTGTAAGGGTATAGTAGTGGTGTGAATAGTGGGGTGTGGTGGTTGAGGCGCAAAGGTTATAATGGTGGCAATGGTGGTGGTGGTTGTGATGAAGGTGGGGGCGGTGATGATAATAAAAGTTGTGGTAATGGGAATTGTCGTGGCAGTGGTGATGATGGTAGTGGTAGTGACGATTGTGGTGGCAGTGGCAATGTAAAGTTAGTGGTTTTAGTGGTAGGTGGTGACAATTACTTTGTTTTTCAAGGAAAAAAATTTATGTAGAATGATAAATAATGTCCATCTGTCATTTTTAAAAATTAATGAGGGTATTACATGAATTAAAAATAGTTATTGAAGGCTCACCGCTTTTTATAAAAACAGCTTTTAAAACTAATTCACAGATGTTGTTGTTTGGAGGTCATTGCTTTAAAAATAAGATATTTTAATTTTATCAAACATTTTTTAATTAATTAACTTTAAAATGAAACAACTTTTGGTAAAAAAAACTATACCAAACGATGCCTTAATGTAAATATATCTTTTGTTTTAGACCTTTTTTAACATATCTGAATGACTAATCTGACGCCATGCCTTTAATAAGCCCCCCCTCCCCCTTTTTTTTTGTGTCTTCCATTAGTCACACAGTTTACTTGTAAGAACATATAAGGTCCATTCTTTCCTATAATCACATACATTGCTTGGTTAGGCTACTGGTCTCTCACATGTGAGATCAAAATGTTGTACAAATCTATAGGGGTGGTTCGTATGGGGTCCCAAGCCGATTTTTTTCAGGACACAAAATTTGAAGATCAATCCAGAACCAAAATTTCTGTATTCCCAATTTTTGAGATTCTCGAAATGTTTTTGGTATTTCGGGATAGATTAGGACTGGATTTTGAGTTTTGGACTTTTAGCTTGAAATTTGAGATTTTTGGGATTTGAGCTAAAATTTGGATTTTCGGACTAAAATTTTGTTGCCCAATTTTATCCCAAGTCAAATTGACATTTCAAAGTTCCAAAACTAACATCAAATAGTTTTTTATGAACAAAATTTCGAATTAACAAACAAAATAATTATTATCATGTGATTTAAAACTTGTAGTAAATTGATTATTTTACTAAATTACCCTTCTTCCATAAGATCTATTGATTTAATAGAGGGGCTAAAATGGGAAAATCGTTATACCTTTCTATTTTCTTGTGCTCGAAAATTTGGAAAATGGACTTGCGATACGCCAACGCATGACGCAATTTTAATTTCAATTTGGAACTCCCTCCCGAGTCCCTACTTCGTACTCGTTAATCTTATTCGACGCCCACCCTTCTCCTCCTCACTGAAAATTGAAAATCCCTAAATCCCCAAATCAATGGAGCGGCAGAAGCGCACGGTGGCTTGCCCGGAGAACGAAGAGCTTGCGACGTACATGCTGAGCAAATGGCAGGAAATGGCCGATCAAAAGCCCAAGGGCATTTCCGAGAACATCGAAATGACTCTTTCCAAGGCTTACGCCAACCTCTGCAAATCCAAGAACCCTATTAAAACCCTCAAAGATTTTTCCCAAATCAAGTGAGTTTTCGAGAAAGTTAGCATTTTTTTTCGGTAATTAGCGTTGAATTCTGATCGTTCTTGGGGTGCAAGATTGTCACTTGTGAGGGTTTGAAAGCTTAATTAATCGAAGCATTGTTTGTTATGTTTGTGGGCAATGTGGGACGTTAAAGTTTGAATTTTTCTTTGAGTTGTTTGAATAGTATAGTTTTTTCTAATTTTGTTCACTTTGCCATGTTATACTGGTTGCAGTCCAAGTTTAGTTTATTGTTTTCTTCTAGGAGTTTAGATGGTTTTGTGGAATAAGAAGACACCTTCACACTGGAAGCTTAATGATGAATTCGAGCTATTATTGCTTATCTTGACAGACAAAACAACGTCTTTATGATTTGAAAAGCTGTTGAGGGGTTTGCCATTTCATGTTTCGATTTATTGGCAAGATGTGAACTGTTCATATTTTAGTGCAGGGGCATAGGGAAGTGGATTTTGAAACTTATGAAGGGATTTTTTGATACCGCTTCAGACAATTCTGAACCAGAAGACATAACTAAAAAGGGTACTTTTATAATTCATTGGCTTTACATTCTGGTTCTATGATATACTTGTTAAATTCATTGCTGTTTTTCTCAAATGTGCGTGTATTTTAGGAAAGAGAACCAAAGGAAGCAGACGTTATGTTCCACAAAAGAATTCTGTAGCGTATGCATTGTTGATCACACTTTACAGGTAAACCGGAATTGTGCTTAACTAAGTATGCACTTACAATATTTGTAATTGAATGTGTTTTGTCAAATTTTGGAAGTAGGAGTTAATGATAAGTTTTTCATCAGGGGAACTGAAAGTGGGAATGAATTTATGCGTAAACAGGAGCTTATTGATGCTGCTGAAGCAAGTGGACTTTCTCGTGTGCCAATTATGTATGATGTTGATTGATTATATTAGTTCTCAAAATTTTTTTTGTCATTTTTGTTTAACACGGATGCATATGATGTTCTTATACCTGGTTTATTTTTAGGCCAGAGAAGGGAAAGGGAAAACCTGGACACTTTGCAACTTCTGCAAGGGAATGGTATAGTGGATGGTCCTGCATGACAACATTAATAAACAAGGGACTGGTTGTGAAATCAAGTAACCCAGCAAAGTATGGCTTTTGCTCCTTTTTTATTTTTTTATTTTTGTTGATTTGCCGTGTTAGTTACTTTATGCTAAGAAGGATTTGTATAATTATCTTATACTTTTTTTCTGCCACAGAGCTTATAAATTTAAATGGCAATTTAGCTAACCTTATTCCCTCTTATTTCTATATGAAAACATTTTACATAGCTTAGGAACAGGAATAAGTTATCACATTGTCTTTGTGAAAGTTGAATTACTGACAAAATCATTTCACCATTAAAAATAATATAGTAGGAGAGATCTACTTTGATGTGAAGGATGATTTACTATTAGACTATGATATGGGGTTATTAGAATAAATAATGAGTTGTGGTACTTAAGTCTTTTCTGTTTAACAGAAGCATCTATCTCAGCTGGAATATGGAAAAACATTTGGTTTTAGGTAAATTTCATCTGATATGCTTAAGAAAATGTACGATTCTTAGCCCTGGAACTTTTGTGTGATATGGTTAGTTTCAAGATGATTTAGTACTTGCCTGTACCAAAAATCATGTGTTATTGCGAGCAATTCTTGAAAAATTAGACCTATAAATTTCAAGTTGCACTTGTATTGCATTTGTACCTATTAGCAGATGTGTAATGCTGTAGAAACTGTAGGTACATGCTTACTCCAGAAGGTAAGGAAACTGCAAGTGAATGTCTCATGAGGTCTGGTATGGAAAAACCTGTAGGAAAGACTTCTCATGCCACAGGGCTTTCTGGAAATAGGGACGATATTTCACATCAGGAGCTTGCTCATCATGACTCAGCCACTGTGGCGACATTGGTCTCCACTAATTTGAGTACAAAGGAGAAATCCTTTGATATTCCACAGGAATACCTTGACAAGGTGTATATCCATCTAGCTTTTAATTTTTAAATTGAATTGTGGATTACATCTTCATAATTTTATTTTTATTTCAAAACATCATCCTTTCCAAGATTTATCTTTTAATTAAAGCGTGCATTGTTAGTTGCTCAAGTCAGATGATACTTTTCCTATGATAGATTGTCTTTCTCCACAGTATCCTCTCATGTCATGGATTGCAGTTTCCCTTGCTTATAAACTGATATTGATATTATATTTGCAATACGATATTTTGTTTTTGCCAACACCTATATCTTGAATGGAATTTAACTTTTACGTTCTTCACCTATCTTCCAAATTTTTAATGGAGATCTTTCCGGGCAGAAAACCAGTTGATGAGGTCCAAGATCCATTGATGTTCTTGTACGCAAATAAATATGAGTTTTCTTCAGTTGAACTATAAAGAAGCATATGAAATATTACATTCTTTTTGCATCCTCTGGTCATAGTACTTTGAAGTATAAGTTCTAATTACTTGCTTTGTCTAGGTCAAAATTCTATCTTCATTAATTGTCTTGTTTCTGTAGTATATGTGCATGGGGTATTCTAGAGAACAAATTGTTCGAGCTTTTACTGAAGTTTCGGAAACTTCCAATGACAAGGAAATGTCTTCACTATGGCCATCTGTTCTGTGTCGTCTTCGAGAAGATGAAGTTTATGGTTTGCATTTGAAGTCTCACACTTTGAGGGAAGATCTTTGTCCAGCACCAGTCACCCATGCGGTTGCAAATGGTAAGCTTGCTGTATATGCTTCTAAGTGATAGAGAATGCTGAAATTCTCCTAAACTATCTAAATCCTGTCTTATAAAGCTTACTATAATTACTCAGGTCACAGAGATTTTGTAGTGAGTGAGAATAGACTGGCCAAATTTTCTCTCGATGGTGGACATGTGCCAAAAATTAATTCGGATGTGTCATTACCAAAATCTTTTATGCTTAAAGCTTGTTCTTCCACGGTATGTGACATGTGAACATAGTTAAATTAGGATGATAATGTTAATTCGTGGCTACATCTTGCATATCTGACTGATACATATGGAATGTACTGAGTACTGTATAAAAGGGCAGAGTCATGGAATTTAAACCACCTGCCCTACTGTGTTTCCCCTCGTTTACTTGTTGACTTTATTAGAGTCATTCTGTGCCAAAGTCATGTTCGAATGGATTGGAAGCAAGTTCGAGTGTTTTATCTATACCACCGCTGAGCTTTGGTGAGAGATTTGAGGATGCATATGAAGTAATCTTGGTACTGGATGATCGGGAGCAATTTGCCACTCAGGGGTCAGTAACTTATGATTTTGACATCTGCCATATATGCAGTTTTCTTTTAAATGATGAAACTAGTTAAAGATACTTGTTATTCTGTCTTGAATCTTGATGAAAAGAGTTTTGAATAAATCACTATCTGGGAAGTTCTATAGGAATCCTATTCTTCATCCAATAGAGACGGGAAGTTCTATAGTAATCCAATTCTACAGGAATCCTATTGTTAGTCTGTCTTGAATCCTATCAAATTCTAGAATTAACTTTCAAAATATATTAGAATATATCTTTATCTGTCTGTGTCCATGACTCCATGTCCGAATTTTTATTTTATTTTATGTGTTTCCATGTCTCTGTCTTGATGTAACTTGTGTCTCTAGTACGTGCTCATCCCAATGGATTCTTGGTATATTTTTTTCCTCTATGTTCACTGGTAGTGTTCTTTTTTTTTGGTCGAACTGGTGGTGTTCAGTTGTTCACTTATATTCAGTGTCCATTGTGATTAATTTTATACATTGTGGTTTTAGATCGCGATCTAGGAGACTTATCGAGAACGTTCGTACTCAATTCAAAATAAAAATAGAGGTGAGTTCTTGTAGTCTTTATCTGTTAGTTCCTCTAATGGTTTTTTTGTACATTTTTTTTGGAGTTTGCACTGTTCTGTATCATTCTTTATTGGTTTCACATATCATTCTGTATCATTTATTTGTATAGTGCTTTACGTATTTTGCTGCTTCATGATTGTGGTCAGCTAGAACTTTAAATACAATCATGAAATCTTTGTTGTATAACTCTTATTTTATGAGCTGGTTTTCTAATTAACGGTCCATTGATTTTTGTCCTTTAGGAAAGTATTTACTTGTAGAGTTGTCAATAGACTCAATACTATTATTGCCACTTAATTTTTACAGGAATTTATCTTTGTTTTGCTTAAAACCTTTCGGTTCACAGGCTACCTGCATCAAGGCTATGCCACAACACAGTTTCCCTGGAGTTAGAATTTACAGTATGTAGTTTTGGAAACTGTGACAGTATTGCAGTTGGGGCATAGTTTGGTATTTTTCCCCAATCTGCTATTAAGAAAGCCACCGGTTTTGGATTTCCTTTCCCTATCTATGTATCACTCAACTCAGTTTGTCTCTTCAGTAAGTCGTCTAGAATAAAGCTGTGATTTATAATCGTTCTTGGACAATTTAAATAAGGGATTTTTAACAAAACACTCCCGGTACTGTTCACTTTTAATGAAAAACCACATTTTTACCTTTAACTGACACTATTCAGTATACCTTTAAAAAGGGCTTTTCGTTAAAAGAGAAGTTTTTTTGGACTTTTCGTTAGTTTTCCTTTTGAATAATCTAGGCGTACTGACTTAAGAGGTACTTGTCTGTATTGTTTCTGCAGTATCTTCTCCTTCATTTGATGCAAACTGTAATGAAGTAAATGAATCTTCTACAGGTTAGGAGGTTACCAGTTGGAGATGGAATCTGGATAGCTCGTCATAAACAACTCGAGAGTGAATATGTACTTGATTTTATTGTTGAGAGGAAGAGTGTTGATGATTTGCGCTGTTCAATCAGAGATAACCGTTACAGGGATCAGAAATTGAGACTTTTGGTATTGATTCTTATTCAAAAGATTAGATGTTTTATCTTTATCGTTATGTGTAATTTTGGTTTCTATTATACTGTGGATGCATTTTGGTTTGCAGTTGTTGCAAAATTATTCTTGTTATGTGACCATTTTATTGTGGAAACTTGGTGTTTTCTCCCGGTTTACCTTTAGCATTTATTATCAACTTAAGTGTTATAGGATGAATAGGAGACTTGAGTTGAAATACTGAATTAACTTTCCCGCAAAGAAAGATTGACAATTAAAAACATATTACTATTAGTTAATTCTTCTTATTGTTTTTCTCCCTTTACATATGGATATTATAAGTTCAACTTGACATGTTTGTCCCTTATTGGGGATTTTTTAACATTTACCCATGCTCAATTCAGTGATTTGGTGCCTGGCAATTTTAGTTCAGATGTTTTACATGCATTGGTTAAGTACAATGAGAAATTTTGTCTGCTTCTAGTGTGACCGTTTACATGCAGTTTTGGATTTACTGTGAAACTATTTTTGTTTACGTTATTCTGACATGTTGGTCCTTTAATTGCATATTGTCAGAGGTGTGGACTCAAGAAACTGATATATCTTGTGGAAGGTGATCCAAATACTTCTGAAGCAGCAGAAAGCATTAAAACAGCGTAAGCATTCTTGTAAATGTTTTTAAAAGCTACATCTATCACCAGTACCACTTGACTATAAATAATTCTATTCAATTCAATCATTACCGTGATAAATAACTCTGGTAATGATTTGATAATAACCTTCTGTTTCACTATGACAGCATCACCAAGTATTTTCTTTGCTTTTAGGACCACAACCCATCCAGGTTTTTCCCTTTGGAATTGTTCAGCGGCACACAGCTTTTTAGCAGACCTAGAATTAAACATTTACATCCCAAACGAGTACCTAAACCAAACCCCACGTGCTACACTTGTGAAACACTAATTTCCAACCTTAAGCCATCAACTAGGCTTCCAAAAGAATGTCGAACATCAAACTTCTGTTTTCTTATAAATCTGTAATCATATTGAAAATTTACTTGCATCATCCCTACAGTTTGAGTTGCCGTCTTGTTGAAGTAGAATTATTATTGAAGGCTAAGTTAAATGCTAGCTGGTTGTTTAGAACATATGATTGCTTTTTACTGATAAGGGTCATGTAAGGATTTAGTAATTCAATAGGTTTTACATGTCAAACTCTAAATAAGAATGCTGCATATCTTTGCTTCTTACTTGAAGATTGAACATCAACCCACATGTTCTAGGATCCTTTCTTTTCAGTTTCAATTTTGATTTCATGTTTTTTAAATTTAGTATCCATGATGTTCTATAGCTCAAATCCCTTTGTGATATAGTAATCTTAGTGATGTCAAAATGTATATATTATTCTCTGAATTCTCATCTTGTGCAGCTGTTTCACAACTGAGATTTTGGAGGGATTTGACGTCCAGAGAACCATTGGCTTGGCTGATACATTGAAGAAGTATGTTTATCTAACTCAAGCAATAGCTCAGTATTACAAATCAGAGTTCTCCGAGGAACAACGCAAACATGCTGGAGTTTGTCCTCCTTTTGATGAATTTATTAGAAGGTGCCAGGACTTGGATAAAATGACAGTCAGCGACGTTTTTGCCGTTCAGCTCATGCAGGTATGCATGAATTTGAAAGATAGGATTACCATCCCTTGTTTGACAGTCACTGATGCCTTGTCTATCATCTCTCAGTGTAGCAAACTATGGTTCCTTTGATAAACATGGTTTGAGGAAATTAATTTCAATGCTTCACACTTTTTTGTTTTGTTTTAGATTAAACGTGTATATATAGGATTTATAGAAACTATTAAGTAAAAGGTGTGTTTCTAGTTCTACAGAGGTATATGTAAAAAAATTCCAATTCTAGTAGAGCATAAAAACGCCATTAATAAAAGTACGTCCATGGCTCATTCGATTAAAAATGGGAACATTGCTCTTAAGATGTTTCTGAGTCAGTATATGATACGGTTTGTTTATGCTTAGTTTTGAGGACTAAGATAGTGAGATTATGGCGAAAAACTCTACATAAATCATACCTCATACGTGCAGGTCCCACAGGTAACTGAGGAAGTCGCCATAGCTGTTCTGGATATGTACCCGACACTTTTATCTCTTGCTCGTGCCTACTCTTTACTTGTAAGTCCTCCATCCTTGGGTTGGAATTCAATGCATTAGTTTACCCTTGGAGAATTTGAAAATATCAAGCCTACTGTGTTATAAGAAGAGATGTCTACGTGTTATAATCCTCCATTCTAGCTCCACTAGTTTTAATTTTTCTGAGATCTCCTTTTTACTTAAATATTTTTTGGTTGAAAAAATAAAAAATATTCTTAGTGACGAATGTGCTTAAGAGTATAAATCAACTCTAATTTGCTCTTAACCATATTAAATCCTTTGTGATGTAGTTGATGTTTGGCTGACTTCAATTTCAACTGCGTATCTCGATTGTTTTCTATGATATACCATTAGTACAGAAGAGTCGAGTGCATTCGTGTGAGAAATTCGCACCCTATTTTCTTTCTATGACGAGTTCGTTCTTAGTACAGCTGTTCAACCAGTGCTATTGTGGTGGAAGTTCTATGTGATTAGCTTATCTAATTGCGTTGATCTATTTACCTACATAATCTTTTAATCTTTTAACTTGTTTAATTAATTTCTGCTGTGTAATTGCGTTGATTAAGCGAAGCTGTTTTTGGCACTTTGGTTGTACTCACTACGGTTTAACCAACATTTTGTTAACTAGGAGGGTGATGTACGTGCACAAGAGGAGATGCTTAGAACACAGAGTAACAATGCCGTCAATGCGAGCGCTAGTAAGAATATCTTTCAATTGGTTTGGGGCGAATGATTGTTGTGTATCTTCAATTGTGAGAGGAAAAAAAATTGATTGATTAGTGATATTGTATTCTACTACTCTTGCAGCGTAAATAAGTTTATCGTTATAAAATAGTTAGCTTGCTTGTATTATTTCCGAGTTGAATGTTGGTTTATTTCTGTTGCACTGATAGGAAAGGCAGTGTTCTGCTTGTTCTGCACAATCCCTGCAACTCAGTCGTGGTAGTGTTTCGGGCTGTGTTTTTAAACTGCAACCATGTAAGGCGAAGAAGTTTATGTCCCATAAACCGCAACCGTGTAAGGCGAAGCCGTTGTAATGCATATTATCGGGCAACAAAGCCAACTGCTCGACAAGATTAACAAATTCAAATCTGCAAAGCAAACACCAAAAAATAACATAACAAAACAAATCGTACTTCGAGCAAGATTTAGCGCTATAGCGTACCCATCAACGCTAGTGTACGCTGTGTTCAAATAGCTTATGATATCTGGGAGTGCTGCGAAATGAATGCGGTATGAAATGAAAGAAAAAAGGTTGGCTGGATTACAATATCTGCACAAACTCTAACAGAAAAATATAAAGAGACAATGCTTGAACTCCTGTTTTTCTACGTTCGATCATCTGTACTGGCATATTCAGGTGATGCCTCTGAGGAGAAGCATTTGCATTCAAAACTTCCAATCACTTGAGTGTTGATGCAAATGCTCTAACTTGAATCGAGATCGAGAAACAAGTGCCTGAACACTGATGCTTTTGCAGGCACCAGAGCAAAATAATCCATGAGCACAAGTAATTCCTGATCAGGGAACACCACAGTAAGAACAAGCTTGCAGCATTTATAAAGATAAGTTTTGCAACGAAACAGAATACTTGGAAACAAAGATTTTTCGATGATGAATGCTGCGTATGGGAGACTTCCTCTAAGAAGTAGTGAGCAGAGAGGCACAAGGTAGACAACAAATATTTTGTTGTTCCGATGATAGATAACTGTACTAAGCTTGTTCATGTTATAGTCATACAGTTTCAAGCAAGGGAACTAACAATTTTCAGATAACTTGTATTACACTCACGAAATATTCATAGATTTCAAATAACATATTGTGGAAGAAATACCTGAGAGAGATGTTGAAGAAAAATTAGAGTACACAACTCTAACACAAGTGTTGGAGAGACAAAATAAGTAAACAAATTACTTGTATTACACTCACGAAATATTACAACACACTCTCAAGGACGCACTTTAGAAACTATAACACTCTCTCACTTCTAAAGACAAACTCTAAACCACTCACACTCCTACAAGACTACTCTTACTTCTCACTCTCACTTGGTTGCCTACTTTCTTGATTACTTTTTCGTTACAAACTTACAACACCACACATAGCACTACCTTATATTTATACTTGGCATAACCGACCCTGCAAGTCGGCGGACTTGGCTTGTGCATTTCCAGCCACTAACTTATATTACTTTCTAGAATTTTCACTAATATTCCATTACAACAATCTTAAGATATTTGTTTAGTTAATTCTAGATAGGTAACCGACTTTGGGGCTAGAATTATCTAGCATTTTCAGTGCATGCATCGTCCACCTCCCATGCATATTTGAATCTCTAGAACCTTCTAGCTAGTACCACCGACTTAGTATTTTGCTAGAGTTGTCTAGCATCCAAACACCAATTGGGTTGGTGTTGATTTTCAACACTTCCCCTCAACACCAGCTAATTCTTTGCTCCATGTTGAGTTGATGATGAAGCTTTTCGATCTTATCGGTGCTCAAACCTTTTGTGAACAAGTCTGCAATTTGATCATATGTATTGATCTGTCTCATCTCAATCTCTTCTTGCAAGACATTCTCTCTAATGAAATGATAGTGTACCTCCACATGCTTAGTTCTAGCCTGAAAGGCTAGATTTTATGCCAAGCAAATTCCCGATTGGTTATCACAGTACAATGGTATTGCATAATCTACTGGTTGATGTAAATCACTCATCAACTGTAGCAGCCATGCATTCTCTTGAGCTGCCATTATTGTTGCTCTATACTATGCTTTCGTGGTTGACAAAGACACTGTTGGTTATCTCTTGCTTCACCACGAAACTACTTCAGAACCAATTCTTAAGACATACCCAGTGGTCGACCTCCTGGTGTCATGATCTCCTACAAAATTTGGGTCACAATAGCCAACCAACTTACCGTCTTCACCTTTCTTGTACAAGAGACCATAGTCAATTGTACTCTTTACATATCTCAATATTCGTCGAACCACTTCTAGATAAGGCTTCTTTGGATTTTGCATGTACCGACTCATCACACCAACTGCATAAGAAATGTCAGGTTGAGTCAGAGTCAAGTAGATTAGACTACCTACCAATTGTCGATACATTATTGCATCTCCCAAGTCTCTGCTTCATGTTCATACATCTTGACATTAGGTTCCATTGGTGTTGATATTGGCTTGCATTCAAGCATCCCAAACTTCTGCAACAAGTCTTTTGCATACTTTTGTTGACATAGAAATATTCCTTCTTGTGCGCAGTCAACCTCTAATCCAAGAAAGTGCCTGAGTTGTCCAAGTTCTTTCATCTTAAATCGAATTACAAATTCTCCTTTGTTCGACGAATTTCTGCCTCATCATCGTTAGTGATGATTAGGTCATCCACGTACACTAGCACGACAGCTAGCTTTCCTCCATTAGCTTTAATTAATAACCTGGAATTTGCATGCGCCATTGAGTAACCACTTTGTGTTAGAAATTCTGCAATCTTACTGTACCATGCCTTTGGTGCTTGTTTCAGACTGTAGAGTGCTTTCCTCAACTTGCACAAGTACTCGGGATGAGCTTTCCTTTCAAAGCCCATTGGTTGCATCATGTAGATCTCCCGATCTAATTCTCCATGCAAGAAAGCATTCTTCACATCCATCTGGTACAAGTTCCAATCTTTGTTAGCTGCAAGTGCAAGTAAGACTCGTACGATTGTAAGCTTTGCCACTGGACTAAACGTTTCATCATAGTCTAGTCCATACTGCTAAGAGAAGCCTCGAGCCACCAACCGAGCCTTGTACCTTTCAACTGAATCATCATGACAACGCTTTATCTTGTACACCCATTTGCAAGATATGGGTTTCACATTCCTTGGCTTTGGCACCAAATCCCAAGTCTGATTCTGCTTTAGTGCATTGATTTCTTCTTCCATAGCTCTTACCCATTCAGAACTCTATGATGCCTCTTCAAATGTCTCAGGTTCTTTTGCTACTTCATCAGCTATGACAACATTGGCATATTTAGGATTTGGCTTTCATATTCTTGTTGACTTCCTTAGTTGTGGTTGTTGATACACACCAGTTTGCCAAAGACTCTTAGGTATTTCTTGCTTGACATGATCACCATCAAGCAATTCCTCGAGCTTATCTAGACTCGATTGGATTTGGGCAGCTTGGTCTCCCATTTTCTCCTACAATGTATCTTTAATCTCTTTCGAGTCGGGCAACGCCTCATTTTTTGAGCACCAACAAGATGATGTTTCTGCATCACATTCTTCCTCTATAGCTAGAGAAGCTATGGCGTCCCAATCATCTTCACTTTTTTCCTTTGAGCTGGTGACATTACTCTCTGTGGGCTTTTTGAACCAACAATTCTTTGCCACGTGGCTATTCTTTCCATAATTGTAACATTTTCCCTCAAACCTTTTATTGCTCTAGGACAGACCACGATTGTCGTGATACTTTGGAGCTCCCCCCTGGCCGAGAACTCCCTCCCCCTTGATGACCTTTTGCCTTGTCACCATTTCTTTTAGATCAACCACCAGCACGCTACTTAAAGCTACCTTTACTTTTGGTGTAGAGCGCTTCCTCCTCACCTTTTAATGAGACCCTTCCCATTTGCTTTGCCAAAGCTTCTTGATTGGCAAGCAAATTCTCAAACTCAACAAGTGATGGTTGGGGCCATCCTTGTACAGCGGCAACGAAGCCTCGATATTCAGGTCTCAACCCATGGATAATTATTCTTTTTATCCTAGATTCTACAATGGCAGCACTAGGATCTAATTCAGAAATTTCACGGCAAATAGACTTTACCATGTGGAAATATTCAGCAATTGTCATGTTCCTTTGGGCTACTGATAATAGCTCATTCTCGAGAAGCTGTAGTCTTGTATTGTTCCTCTTTAAAAAGAGTGTGGCGAATGTGTCCCACGCTTCTTTTGGTGTTTTGGCTTTCCTTATGTGCTCTAGCATGTCCTCTTCAATTGTGGTTTTTAAGGCAAACATCCTGCCTTGATCTTCCATTTCCGCAAAGTGCCGCTAGTGTCTTCTTCCAGTTGCATAATTTCATTACCACCGACGACATCCCAAAGATCTTGGCCTTGTAGGTAAGACTCCATCACGTAGCCCATTTGTTGTAATTTTTGTTGTTCAACTTCTTGATTGCTCCAACAACTTGAAGATCAGACATCGTGTCTGCATAACTTCAATAAGCCGAACAAGATTAACCAACAATCTTGCAAAGTACTAAACTTCTTACGATTCTCGAAAGCTTCACTAGAGACGGTCCCTGATTGTATCGCTCTGATACCAATTGTTGAGGAAAAATTAGAGTACACAACTCTAACACAAGTGTTAGAGAGACAAAATAAGTAAACAAATTACTTGTATTACACTCACGAAATATTATAACACACTCTCAAGGACGCACTTTAGAAGCTATGACACTCTCTCACTTCTAGAGATAAACTCTAAACCACTCACACTCCTACAAGACTACTCTTGCTTCTCACTCTCACTTGGTTGCCTACTTTCTTGATTACTTTTTCGTTACAAACTTACAACACCACACATAGCACCACCTTATATTTCTACATGGCATAATCGACCTTGCCAAAGTCGGTGGACTTGGCTTGTGTATTTCCAGCCACAACTTATATTACTTTCTAGAATTTTCAGTAACATTCCATTACAACAATCTTAAGATATTTTTTTAGATAATTCTAGATAGGTAACCGACTTTGGGCTAGAATTGTCTAGTATTTTCAGTGCATGCACCGTCTACCTCTCATGCATATTTGAATCTCCAAAACCTTCTAGCTAGTACAACCAACATAGTATTTTGCTAGAGTTGTCTAGCATCCAAACACCAATTGTGCTGGTGTTGATTTTAATTTTTAATTTGTACTCATGCACACTAGCCTTGTCAATTTCTTACACAATTCGTTAACATGACATTAAATGATACGAAAATAACGGGTTTTGGATCAACACGATAACTAATCGGGTCGCTATCAGGTCACACGATAAGAACCCATTAATAACGGGTCCTTAACAGGTTTACACGAGAGTGACACGCGGGTAACCCGTTTCAACAAGTTAAGAAAAAAAGTTATTTTGATGATTTTAATTTTTTAAACTACTAAATAAAAAACTTACTATAAAATACAATAGCCATAGTCTATATGTATATATTGTATATTAAAATATGTATTATTCTATATAAATTTAAAAAATTTAAGTTTTATTTATTTTCATAGTATACTATAGGCAAAGAGTGAGATTAAAAAAATAGTAAAACACATTAAAAATAAAAATATCAAATAATTTAAAAATACCAAACACATTAAAAATAGGGAAGTGTTATTGACACTCCAAAAATCTCATTCTACACTCCTCACAAGTGTATTTTTCTTTCTAAATATAGAAAGTTTAAAGTGTAGAATGAGGAATTTGGAGTGCCAATAACAATTCCCTAAAAATATAAAATTAATTTACAAGTGCAAAAAATGTGAAAAAATATGCAAACACTCGTGATCGCATCCTCTACTCTTTGAGGATGGGTGCATTGTAGGCCTGGCAATTCCTGACACGACCCGATAACCCGACACGACACGACACGAAATTAACAGGTGTTCGGGTCGACACGATAACGAAACGGGTCGTTATCGGGTAACCCGATAAGCACCTGTTAAGATAACGGGTTGGTTCGGGTATACACGTGGGTAACACGATACACGATAAGCAGAATATTAATTTAATAATTTTATAACCCTAAAAAAATACTATAATAATTATATATATTAATTTAACAATTTTATACCCCTAAAAACTATAATAATTACATATATATATATATTAAATTAACTATAATAATTATAATAATTATATATACTATAATAATTATACCCCCAAAATATTAAAATAATAATTATATTTATATATATATTAAATTTTAAATTAAATTTTATACCCCTAAAAACTATAACAATTATACATACAAAATAAATAGATTTAAATCTACTTAATAAATAAATAAATATATATATATATACACACACACACCATTGAACTTCATGGGATACGAATTATACGAAACTAATTTCAACGATCCAACCATCAAACTTGTTTGTATATGCTTCGAGATCGCATCAGCAAAAAATTACAAAAAATAAACATTCACAAATCAAGTAACGGGACAAAAAATTTTGACGGTTATAAACGAAAAATCACGATTTAACGGTTATTTTAACTCCAATTGTGATGATTTTTTACAGCTACACTCCTTGACCCTATATGAATACAATGAATGAATTCGATCTTCAATTTAAAATATTTACACTAGTGGATACCACAAAATCTTATGTTATACTTGATGAAAGTATGAATAAACGCTTAAGTGTTAGTGAATCTATTGTTTTGATGGGATACGCATTCTACGAAACTAGTTTCAACGATCCAACCGTCAAAAATGTTTGTATATACATCGAGATCGCATACGCCAAAAATTACAAAAAACAAATATTTAGAGATCAAGTAACGAGACAAAACTTTTCGACGGTTATAAACAAAAAATCACGATTTAACGGTTATTTTAACTCCGATTTTGATTATTTTTTACAGCTACACTCCTTGACCCTATATGAATACAATGAATGAATTCGATCTTCAATTTAAAATATTCACACTAGTTGATACCACAAAATCTTATGTTATACTTAATGAAAATATGAATAAACTTTTAAGTGTTAGTGAATCTATTGTTTTGATGAGATACGCATTTTGCGAAACTAGTTTCAACGATCCAACCGTCAAACTTGTTTGTATATGCTTCGAGATCGCATACACCAAAAATTGAAAAAAACAAACATTCAGAGATCAAGTAACGGGACAAAATTTTTTGATGGTTATAAACGAAAAATCACGATTTAACGGTTATTTTAACTTCGATTTTGATGATTTTTTACAACTACACTCCTTGACCCTATATGAATACAATGAATGAATTCGATCTTCAATTTAAAATATTTACATTAGTGGATACCACAAAATCTTATGTTATACTTAATGAAAATATGAATAAACTCTTAAGTGTTAGTTGAATCTATTGTTTTGATGACATACGCATTTTGTGAAACTAGTTTCAACGATCTAACTGTCAAACTTGTTTGTATATGCTTCGAGATCACAGACACCAAAAATTGCAAAAAACAAACATTCAAAGATCAAGTAACGGGACAAAACGTTTCGACGGTTATAAACGAAAAATCACGATTTAACGGTTATTTTAACTTTGATTTTGATGATTTTTTACAGCTACACTCCTTGACCCTATATGAATACAATGAATGAATTCAATATTCAATTTAAAATATTTACACTAGTGGATACCACAAAATCTTATGTTATACTTAATGAAAGTATAAATAAACTCTAAGTGTTAGTGAATCTATCGTTTTGATGGGATACGCATACAAAACTAATTTCAACGATCCAACCGTCAAACTTTTTTGTATATGCTTTGAGATCGCATATGCCAAAAATCATAAAAAAAAAACATTCAGAGATCAAGTAATGGCACAAAACTTTTCGACGGTTATAAACGAAAAATCACGATTTAACGGTTATTTTAACTCCGATTTTGATGATTTTTTACAGCTACACTCCTTGATCTTATATGAATAAAATGAACTAATTTGATCATCAATTTAAAATATTTACACAAGTGGATACCACAAAATCTTATGTCATAGTTAATGAAAGTATGAATAAACTCTTAAGTGTTAGTGAATATATTGTTTTGATGGGATACACATTCTACGAAACTAGTTTCAACGATCCAACCGTCAAACTTGTTTGTATATGCTTCGAGATCGTATACGCAAAAAATCGCAAAAAACAAACATTCAGAGATCAAGTAACGAGACAAAACGTTTCAACGGTTATAAACGAAAAATCACGATTTAACGGTTATTTTAACTCCGATTTTGATGATTTTTTTACAGCTACACTCCTTGATCCTATATGAATACAATAAACTAATTTGATCGTCAAGTTAAAATATTTACACTAGTGGATACCACAAAATCTTATGTTATACTTGATGAAAGTATGAATAAACTCTTAAGTGTTAGGGAATCTATTGTTTTGATGGGATACGCATTTTACGAAACTAGTTTCAACGATCCAACCGTCAAACATGTTTGTATGTACTTTGAGATCACGTACGCCAAAAATTGCAAAAAAAAAACATTCAGAGATCAAGTAACGAGACAAAACATTTTGACGGTTATAAACGAAAAATCACGATTTAACGGTTATTTTAACTCCGATTTTGATGATTTTTTACAGCTACACTCCTTGACCCTATATGAATACAATGAATAAATTCGATCTTCAATTTAAAATATTTACACTAGTGAATACCACAAAATCTTATGTTATACTTGATGAAAGTATGAATAAACTCTTAAGTGTTAGTGAATCTATTGTTTTGATGAGATATGCATTCTATGAAACTAGTTTCAACGATCCAACCGTCAAACATGTTTGTATATACTTCGAGATCGCATACGCCAAAAATTGAAAAAAACAAACATTCAGAGATCAAGTAACGAGACAAAACATTTCGACGGTTATAAACGAAAAATCACGATTTAACGGTTATTTTAACTCTGATTTTGATGATTTTTTACAGCTACACTCCTTGACCCTATATGAATACAATGAATGAATTCGATCTTCAATTTAAAATATTTACACTAGTGGATACCACAAAATCTTATGTTATACTTAATGAAAGTAAGAATAAACTCTTAAGTGTTAGTGAATCTATTGTTTTGATGGGATACGCATTTTACGAAACTAGTTTCAACGATCTAACCGTCTAACCGTCAAACTCTTATGTTATACTTAATGAAAGTACGAATAAACACACTAGTGGGTCACTTTCATTAAGCTTTGAGTTCCATTGGCAAGGTTTAAACTTTTGAGAAAGGCTTCACAACCTTGAAAACAAAAACGCTTTCATTTTGCATATCCTTGCACATTTAATATTTGTAATAGATTAGTAGTGTATGGATGTATTTTTTATGAGGCTCTTATTTTCGAGTGTAGATGTAGTACTTAAACGACAAATGTGTTTTAATGTTTTGAAGTAATATTTATGTGACAATGTGTGGTATGTGCAAATTTAAGAAAAAAAAATATTTTTCTTAACGGGTCATAACGGGTCGGGTCACTTTACCCGTTGGGTAAAGTGACCCGACCTGTTAAGGACCCGTTAAGATAACAGGTGTGACACGACACGACCCGTTAAGATAACATGTGTTACACGAAAACGACACGAACACGACTGACACGACCCGTTTGCCAGGCCTAGTGCATTGTCATTTGAATTATTGAAACCATACAAAGCGTCATGAATAGTATTTTTAAGGGAGTTCAAAATAAACCAATATCGTTTTCCTTGATGATTGAAGAAAATTGAAGGTTTTTATTGTAAAAAATGTGCAAGGTTTCCTCCTTGAAACGTAACTACTTTCATTTTGCATATCCCGAACATTTAGTATTCTATAGTAATGTACTAATTTTTTTCATTAGACTCTTATTCTGGGATTTGTAATACTTAAAAGACAAATGTTGTTTTTGTGTTTTGAAGTAATATTTATATGACAATGTGATGTACATATACAAATTTAGTATTATGTTTTCAAATTTTTGGGGGTCAAATTATGTTTTTCATTTTCATTATTTATTGATTTAAAATATATTTTTCTTAACGGGTAACAGGTCAGGTCATATTACCTGATAATATTAACGGGTCGATTTCAATCGGGTCATATTACCTGTTCACTTTCACGGGTGTTATACGACACGACCCGTTAAGATATCGAATATGTCACGAAAATGACACGAACACGAAAAACATGACACGAATGTTAGGTGTAATGAACACAAAAAGAACTTCTTCGATTTTATTTTCTTTAATAATTGGTATTGCGCCACACAACACACACACACACCACCTCTCTCCCAGTGTTTTTCTCTTATAAAGATGTCAAGTAACTTTAAGTTTGTAGTACCGAGATATCTTGATAGATCGAGGAAGCAAAAATATAGGTTATTTATTAACCAAGAACAACAATAGATAAGGGCGCGCAATTTGATAATAAGGATAGAGGATGAGTGGTGGGAAGGATGTGAAGAAATGCACATGGAATACACAACATGAAAATAAAAACCAAAAAGTTAAAACAGTTTTTTGAGTAGGTTTTCTTTTCATTTTGTATGTCATTGTATGTTTGTTTCTGCCTCTTCCCACACTCCCTCCACATTCTTCAGTCATCCATCTACTTTCTCTCTAATTTAATAATAAAAACTAAAAAAATATTAAAAAAATAAAATAGTAATCAAACCGACACTAAAAACTCCAGAAAATCCAGCTGCATGCATGCAATAATGAAGGGACAAGATTTTGGAGACCAAACATCTCTTTTGTAGCATCCGAGCTACGGAGCTAGGATTACGTTCAAATTGAATGGTAAAAGAGTGAATGCCGCTGATGCAGCTCGCGTGGAAGTCGAACAAAGTCTCCACTTTTTATGCAGTCGTGGGGCAAACTATACAGCAGCTAGCAAAGCAAGTGCCTGGGTTCGTATCAATGATTGAAACAAATTCCCGCCAGCATATGGTTGAGGAAGAGGATGACATAAATGCTAAGCGGACTCTTTCTTCGTTTGGAACTTAATAGTTATCTACGAATGATTAGATACCAGACTACTACTCATTTTCCAATATGCTTAGTGGACTCATTTTAATATCCACGTAGGCCCATATTGACATGTGGCGCCCAATGATTGTTCATGTGGGTGCCACGTCATGGGTTGACAACTGTTTTAGTCGACAACTTAACGGATGTATAAAAGTGTCCTAAAATTATGACTTTAGTTACCAGATTAACTTGATGCATGAAATGTTGAAAATCAAGAAACTTCAGGATATTAAATTGAAATTAACCCAATAATTTTGTAGCGAAGAACCAACCTATCCGACAAGTATTTTGACAGCAATAATGCCATTGCCGACAAGTTATTTGGCCGCAAAGTTATCTTGGTGACAGGCACAGTTTGACGCCCGAGATTTTTTGACTGAAAATTGAGCGAACGAAATAATAATATTCGTCCAAAAAACTCTTATCCAACATGCTTTGTGCGACGAAATGATTGCCGATTTTTTTTTCGTCAAGAAAGACTCTTTGTTGACAAATTTTGACTTCTGTCAAAACTAATTTTGTTGGTAAAGTCAAAATTTCTTATAGTGGCTAGAAAGTGTTTGCTCAAGTGTCAAAATTAACAAAGGACACCAAGATCTTTTAGAGTCTACGTAAAACAGGACCGACTGATAATTTAGACCGATCCCATAGCTCTTAATTAATCGCTGTTGAAAGGATTTCTTACCAAACAATACACACTTTTGTCCAATATTTTGATCCATTCTGGACAAAACAAAAGATGAACGGTCTCACAATAATTCTGCTATATATAGAAATTCAGTTCCTTTACCACTCCTCCAGGCTACAAAACTCCAAGACACTATTTATCCATAAACAGCAACAACGTCGTAAAGGACGAAAACGAAAGGGAAAACACATCTCCAATATTAATATAATATAATTTCTAGTAAAATTTGGCGCTCAGCTAGCATGGTCACGTCTGTGGAGAGTGACCTGCAAGCCATGCTTCATGTACATGGTCAGTGCGAGCTTTGGCTCCACCCGATGATTTTCGACCACCTTCACATGGTATCGATAGATGATAAAGGCAGCAACAAACTTCATTTGATAATAAGCGAAATCTTTGCCCAAGCACAGGCGAGGACCGCCATTGAAAGCCGTAAATTTGTAGGCAGATTCACTCATGAAACGGCCATCTGAAGGTTGTAGCCATCTCTCAGGCTTGTACTCCCTACAGTCCTTTCCCCAAATCGCCTCCATTCTCCCCATGCTGTAAATTGAGTATATCACTCTTGTCCCCTTCTTCAGTATCGTTCCATCTGGAAATATGTCGTCTTCAACTGCCTACATACATATATAATTCATGAGTATATAATTAGTTGATGAATATGTGATAAAAAATATCCATTTAAGTACTCGTAAACTAATCTAATAAAAAAGAAAAAGAATTAATGTGCAGATTGCGATGTAATTGCATTGAACTTACCTGCTTGTGATCGAGTGGAACCGAAGGGTACAACCTTAGAGCCTCTGATATAGCTGCATGAAGATACTCCATCTTCTTTATATCTTCCGGCTTGAATACTGTTATTTCATCATTATCGTTATCCGATGATGATCTCGTACCCACGATGTTGCGTACTTCTTGAAGAATCTTGTGTTCCACCTCCGGATTGTGATGAAGCAGCCAGAAGAACCAGCTCAATGCCACCGATGACGTGTCTCTCCCCGCCAGTATAAAGTTAACGCATATATCCCTCAAGAACTTTTCTGAAGACGCCTCTCCCTTCTCGTCTTTCAACCCCATAAACACCGTTAACAGGTCTGGTTTAATTTGCTTCTTCTCTGAATAGATCTCATCGTTACGATTAAGCAGTGAAGCTAGTTCTTTCTTTCTTGTCCGGATGACATCATCTGCGAATTCATCCACTTCTCTTATGGACATCTTAAGCTTCCTCTCTCCACCCAAGTTGAGGCACCTCATGGCCTTCCATACGCACGTGGGGATTACAAAGCGCATCAGCGTTCCTGTCGTTGCGTTCTCAAAAGCCTGAGCAAATGGTATGTTGGGTAAACCGCGCTGCAAGCAACCGGGATCGACCCCAAATGAGATCATGCAAATGTTGTCAAAAGTCAACCTCATAAGAATGTCTTGGAGGTCGATTTGGGTCGAATTTTTTATGGAGTCCTCCAAGACAGGTAACAACCGAGCGTAAACCAGCTCAAACAAGGAATCCACCGTCAGTTTCCGGAACTTGGCTGAGTGGAACTCAATGCTCGCTGTTTTCCTTTGGCACTGCCAATTCATACCGTCCGCGCTGAATATTCCATCCCCAAGAAAATCTCCAACGGTGTCTAGGAAATAAGGGCCTTTGGGGTAATTGGAGAACTTGGTCTTGAGAAGGTGCTCCAAGTTACGAGGGTCACAAGTGATGACTCCAAAGAGGCAGCTAAACCAAGGGCCTTTGAATCGAAACGTTCCGTTTTTGCGGCAAAGAGCTTCGGAGAGCCACTCATATGTGTTGTTTTGGAGACCGAGTACCGCCAGAGACAGAGAGGGGAACATGCCAAGCACTGGCCAAACTGGTATGCCATGTTGCTTCTTTTGCCTCAAGGTTTTTATGACTACAAAAACACAAAGAGCCAGAAAGAGCCCCAATATTTGGACATGGTCGAGGAAAAAATGTTGCCGCGAAATTAAGTTTGCTGCAACAAAAGTCTCATCGTCGGAGGACATGAAAGAGCTGGGATTATTGGTAGGAGAGGAGGAGCAGTGATCGTATGGTTGGAATGAGAGGATCAGGGGTGTGATTTTGTTGATTTCAGTAGGTCTGTTGGTGTTTTTGGAAATGGAAGGAAGAAGAAGATAAGTACAGCAATAGAGAGTACGTTACTGTCTTGTTTCACCTTGGATTCGATTGCATCAGCTCACACAAATGCACACAAAGCATGAGTGGTGAGAATAAAAAAAAAGTAACCGTCACAACCTCACACGCTCAACATGCTTGAGCTTACTCACGTGCAGTGTACTGGTACAACCTAAAAACACCAACATACCTTCTGCACTGCAATATCGATCTCAACTCTGCAATTCATCTTCTGCAACAATCCTTAAGTCTCAACAATGAAATGTTGTTGATATTGAGTTGACAAACTAATAACAAACAAATATGGGTGATAAGCTTCTTACCTCTCTCATTTACACCCTCAAATTTGCAAGGGAAGGAGAAGGAGAAAATATTTTTTTTTTTTTTGTTTGTTTTTTCTAAAGGTAATGCTAGTTAGACCAAATTTTTAAGTCAAATTTTGTAAAGTAAATCATGTGGTTATTGATGATTGTATTATTACTTAACATCTTATTTTCTAAGGAAAACTAATGAAAATGACTTGAAAACTTTGAGTTTTAACGATAAGGACAAAATAAGAGGTAAAAATGTGGTTTTTCATTAAAGTGAACAATACTGAGAGTTTTTCGTTAAAGTTCCTTATTTTCTATTGGTGATACATTATTTAGCTTGTAAATTTGATTTATAGATTGGTCTACCTAGCATTATCTTTGTTTGAATGAGTGAGGGAGATAAGGTTGAGAGAGAAAGATAGATAGAGATGCTGGAACTCTCATTTTTTTCTTTTTCAATGAAATAAATCCTAAAACGTTTTGTTTGTTGTGAATAATATGTGGATGGCCCACATGAATAGTTTGTTACTATTTATGCACAATATTTTCACTATTCATTTGTGGAAATTTGTAAAGTGAATAGTGTTCTCTTTTGTTTATAAAATGAATGAGAGGTGAAGAAGGTTGAGAGACTCACGGAGAGATAGGAAGGAAGAAAGAATGAGAGAAAAAAAGATAGGAAGAGAAAATAGAGGAAGAAGAGAAGAGATAATAGAGAGAGTTATCTTTGTACTCCTATTATTAGAAATTATAATGAAAGCACCACTGCTGCCCGAAGGACGTACTCTAGTCACACTGACTGTAGAGGAACCTCGTAAATTTTGTGTCTTCTTTCATTTATTCCACTGCACCCACCGTCGATTTTACAACACGTTATCAGCACGAGAAGCTATAATGTCAGTGGAAAACACAACGCCATAAATCCGGTGAAGCATTACCTACCTCTCACCTCTGCTAGCTAAAATATCACAGAATAAAAGGTATATCCATTTTCTGTCTCTCTTACTACGCCTGAAGCGCCCCACCAAATTCCAGTGAGAATTGAAATTTACAACGACCTGAAGTCGTCACGAGATGAGAAAACTCGTACTTGACAACTGGTTTCCAGAGATCTAGAAGAATCTCATTAGACTTGGAAACCCAGATCGCGTCATTTTTTATGGATCTCGAGAACTCTCATGAATACTCGGTTGTCTGAGATGGTGATGGCAGGACTGACTCCACATAGGCCTCCCTCTCTTGTACCTCCATCAACCCCACTGTCATCTATGTTCCTGTATGGAGGTTCTTGCTTCGCGATGCCATGTTCTCTGGGTCATGCAAGAAAATTGAAGAAAACATGGGGATGAGAAATATATTCCTTATCTGGCCTCTCCCATGGAAAAAGTAACAATCTGTGGGTTTTTGCAGAAAGAAAAAGAGGCAAAAACAATGGAATGATGCATCATCACATTTTGAAAAAGCATAAAACAATAATAAAATAAAAGGAAAAATGATGGTGCATCAGGCACCATGTGGAAACCAAGGAAGAAAACAAATAAAATAAAATAAAAGCAAAAGTTTATGGAATGATAGCATGTGAATGAATAAGAAGAAATAATAAAACAAAAAGGGGACAGAAAGGTTGTTGTGATGGCAACAAATTTCGAACACATCCGTAAGTGGAATTGTCAAACTCCACCAACCACAACATTACAAGCTCTTTACTGCAATTTATTTATGTGAATGGTGTTGGTTTAAGATCCTTTCACAAGTTCTATTTACTTTAAAGCAATTTATTTACCATGGACTGTTTTACCGCCTACTGCTTTCAGTTTTGATTTATGTGAATGGTGCTGAATTAAAGCCTTTGTCACAAGCTTTATTTACTTAAATGCAATTTATTTACTATGGCTGGAATTACCGCTTATTGCTTTAATTTATTTATTATACTTATTTTTGTTATGATAAGTACATACTAGACCTGAAGTTTCTTGATCAGATCAGAACCTGTAGTTTCTTGATCCTCATCATATAAAATGATTGAACCCGAAGTTCCATCATACAAAAAGATCAGGCATGAAGTCCCTTGATCCTGAAGATCAGGACATGAAATTCCTTGATGAGTATCGTAAGTGTGAAGTGCCGCAGTGCCTCAACTTAATTGTAATAAAAGCCATAAGAGTCTCAGTCTACAGACTATATAATAAGGACCAGAAGTTCCTTATGTCCATACTCAAAATGGTTTAGCAGAAGCATTTATTAAGCAGATGAAATTGATTACACGCGCTCTGCTCATGAAAACAAAATTGCCAATTTTGACATGGGGACATGTCATTTTACATAATTCATTATTAAGTTTGGTTGAGGCCAGTTGCCAACTATCAATATTTCTCAGTACAACTCATGTTCGGGCACCAGCCAAACATTAACATGTACGAGTTTTTGGTTGTGTTATCTATGTGCTTGTAAGACTGCCACAACGTACTAAAATAAGGTATCAATACAAACTGGGAATTTATGTTGAATTCAATCCACCATCTATCATTCAACATTTGGAACCCTTGACTGGGGATATATTTACCGCATGATTTGCGGACTATGATTTTGATAAGACAGTTTTCCCGCCATTAGGGGGAGAAAATAACATTGTTCCAGAAGAACGATGAGAAAATATCATTCCAGAAGAATGATAAGAAAAGACCGTTCCAGAAGAATGAAGAAAATTTGTCTTATTTTGATTCACGAAGCAATCAATATGAAAATGAAGTAAGAATAATTGAATGATGCAACGAAATTGATGAAATCATATATACTTGCTGCAAATGTGCCTACAAGAATTGATGTCCCTGTTGGACAACATAATATGGCAGTAAATGATTTATCTGTTGCACGCCTGAAGCGTGGCAGACCCTTAGACTCAAAAGGTTCATTCATTCGAAAGAAGAAGAATATGGCACTACTAAACTATTGCATTCCTGAAGCATAACTGTTGCATGCCAGAAGCATGACAGTCGCCACATGGATATACGTCCCATAAAGGACAATCCGCGGACATGGGAATGTTGATGTCTCATGCATGGAGCATGATAGACATATATGTTCCAATGACTCAACTCCCGGAAGTGGAGATTAAAATCCAAGCTCTATAACGCTCTAGAAGAGGTTATGATCCGCATTCTTTAAATTATGACTATCCTGGAAGAGATAGTGTAATGCACTTGAAGAGGCAATGGATATCCAAATAAATGAAAAGCTTTTATGCATGCGCATGCACATGAGAATATGGGATCATGGATTGATGATAACCAATGGTAATTTTGATTTTTATAAGTAGCTACTAAATTAATCAATGAGCTGTGTTGATATTGAGTCTCGTTCTTTTTCGTCAACAAAATTATTGGCAAAAAATGGAGAAAGGCAATTCCATTACAATTTTGTAAGAACGTGGAAAAATAGACCTATATATATTTGAATAGCCAAAATATGTTGAACCAATGAGGTTACATATAGGCATTTGTAATATAATGAAATACACTTACATGATATGACACAAGGATACTAATTATACTCTTGTAAATGAGTTCATATGAATGGAGAATTATATACGAAAGGTTGTGAGTCACCCACATCATATCTCCATAAGTAAATCCCTCAAGTATACATGGGAGCAAATTGCTCTGTATAAATTCCAAAGGAAAATGTGTCATGAAGTGTAGAAAATTCCTGAATGATTCAAATTGCTTGAAGTAAGCCCCCGAAGGGTAAAGCATAAATTATGTACTCAATACCAATGGATGGTATAAATTGTCTTAATGAGTACTATCATTATGATATTATTGCAACATACTAAAATCTCTTGCAAGAGTCAATGAAATTAAATTAGAACTCCTGAAGAGTTGATGATATTAAATGGGGACTCCTGAAAAGTCAAGAAAGATTATAAAGTGTTGAGAGAAATATTGTCTCGAGCTGCAGATCGAACAATCTACCAACACGAATCTTATCCATGATGTCTAGGATATTAAAAGAACCATATGGATTGAAGATTATGAGTTGAATACTCAAATGATGTAGACACTAAGAAAGATCATTTATCTTCGTGAGGGTAAAGATAAATTAATGTTTGGTCCAGAAGTACCACATTTTAGTGAAGTATATGCTTTATTGTATTTGACACAATACACTGAATGAAATAAAGCTTATCTATTAATATCTTCGAGAAATTACAAATATGTGCATACACATAAGTTAAAACAAACAAACAGGATGAAGCCTTTACAAAGGTTGCTCATGTGAAGCCTCAGTACTCGGAAGTACCCCATAATGAGGAGGCACCAGAGATTGATCATGTGGCACCCTAGTACTCAGCAAAACACCAGAAGGGGAAGGCATCAGTTGCTTTCAAAATCTAGTAACGAACCTTTGGTGATCACTTTGAGTCCGACTTTCGGATTTCTGCAGCTGGTCGAGCTTTCTTTTCATGCTCGTAGAGTAATTATTTGCAAGCACGTGTAACACTCTATTCTCGTGCTTGAGCCCTCTGATATCTTGTTTAAGACTTGCCACCTCAGCCATCAATGATTCAACTTGGCGAGTTTGAGCAAGTAGGCGTTGGCCCATATTGGAAACAGAGCCAGCACACTGAACACTGAGGCCAAGGAGTCTTGAACGGCCAACTTGTCATATCGTTTTGAAAGGATTCTGTTATCCTTTGGAGTGAGAATATTGCTAGCTACCACAGTAGCGGTTATGTTATTCTTCATCACAGAGTCCCTAACTGTAAGAGGACCATTAGAAGATAAGAAGGACAGATGCCATATGTTATCCTGACGCTGTTCGTCTGTATCACTCCTAAGACTCAAATCTAAGCAAATGTTAGATGGGCAAGTCATTTTCAGAAATGATGAAGGAAAAAAGAGGTCAAATAAAATCTCAGAAGTACAAGAAGGGGAAAATTTCTACATGCAGCAACTTTCTGAGCATACTCTTGAACACAATTGATATCTCTATAAAAGAAGAGGCAACAGAGCTACTTGTTCAGAGATCGAAGAGGCACCGCTCTCCGAATTTCAAAAGCCAGATTTTCCTGAATAAAGTTCGTTGGCATTTTTCTGACGCAATCTCAGCTTTTTCTGATATCGAATGCAACTTTGTCAAAGATCTCTAACAAAGTTGAAAACGTGTAAATCTTACTGTTCTAATTACACCACAGTTGCTGACAAGAGTAAAGACACAACACCACCACTTGCTATTGAAAAATCTCTATATATGTTGACCTTCGTTCTCCATAACAAGGCAGACCTGCAAAACTCCTAACTCTTCCTCATCTCCGAAAATGCATCTTCAACAAAGCATCTTGAAATACTCAGTTTTCTTCCTCTCCGAGAATGCCTCTTAAAAAACAAGTCATGCCAGAGCAAGAGTACCTTATATCATCAGGGACGAGAGTAAGAGTATCTCATATCATGCAATCTCCCTGTCTTTTCCTTTGTCCTTGTTCTTACTTGCAAAGACAAGGATAAAGAAAGCAATATGTCGAAACCTTCACTCCAACTCCCGGTAAGGAATCGATTGCCTGGAACCTTTCCTGATTGCTTACCTAGTATTGCTCTCGAGTAGCCATCTTTAACTGTTGTTGGAGCTGGGTCTCCAGTCACCAAGAAGTGATGAACCATCCAAATGCAAGGGTTGCATTCCACTCCTGCATCAGAAGGCAAATACTGCAGGAGAATATGCCACATATGCATGGGGGAAAACCAGGGAAAATACTACTTACGCAAGGGAAACAAGTAAGGCAAGTGAAAATGATACATTAAAGTATGTGGAGACAAGCGCAACAAACACGTGCTGATTCATCCCCGACAAAGCCGAATATCACTTGCCACGTGAAGCTTCTCACATTACAACTTCATTCAAGATCAAGTTTCGAAGGTCCTTGAAGAAATCACAAGTTTGATTCAAGATCAAATGTCCACCACCCTTGAATTAAATTTAGCTCCAGATAAAAGAAGTAAATTCAGACCTTTGGAAGAAGTCTAACAGAAGGCCATCCAGCCCAGTTCAAGAACAAGTCTGTGGAAAGTTAACAACAAGTAAAACACCTCTTTCGGCAACTCTTCTTACTAAGAGACTGAAACAGAATGATCAATGATCAGCCTAAATGATTTGAAATCAGGGGGAGATACTCATCAAGGGGAGCATTCAAAACAGATCAAGATTTTAAAGAGTTAATCGAATACTTGTGGCCATCCAAGGAGGAGTGTTGTGAATAATATGTGGATGGCCCACATGAATAGTTTGTTACTATTTATGCACAGTATTTTCACTATTCATTTGTGGAAAATTTGTAAAGTGAATAGTGTTCTCTTTTGTTTATAAAATGAATGAGAGGTCAAAAAGGTTGAGAGACTCACGGAGAGATAGGAAGGAAGAAAGGATGAGAGAAAAAAGATAGGAAGAGAGAAAAGAGAGAAAGAGGAGAGGAGATAATAGAGAGAGTTATCTTTGTACTCCTATTATTCCAAATTATAATGAAAGCACCATTGCTGCCTCAATGACGTACTCCAGTCACATTGACTGTAGAGGAACCTCGTAAATTTTGTGTCTTGTTTCATTTATTCCACTGCACCCACCGTCGATTTTACAACATTGTTACTATCTTTTAGTTCTTTTTGAACATTGTTGGATGTATTATGTAAGGGTGGGCACTTGAAACCGAAAACCGCAACCGAAATACGAACCAAATCGAACCAAACTGAACGGTTTGGTTTTGCGGTTTCAAAATGATTTCGGTTTGAAACCGAATCGAATAGGGGAAAAACGGTTTGGTTTCGGTTTCGGCCCTCCGAAACCGAACCGAAACTGAAACCGCATACATTTATTAAATGTTAAATTTTAATTGGTTATTTTCATTGAGTCCATACATTTAGTATGGACTCAACCACATCATAACATGGCCATATAACATAACCTTTTATTTTCTTTCTTCTAGTCCCGTAGTCTGTGGACTAAGACTTTGTGTTCTCTTTCTCAAGTTTCTCAAGTTTATTCATCTTTCTCAAGTACATTTAGTATGGACTTTCTTTATGTTACACTTTCTGTGTGTTTGCAACTTTACTAAAACACATCTACCACCTTTTGTTATTAAAAAAATTTCGTATAGTTTGATTGGTAGGTTCTACAAAAACCAGAGTTATTACTTATTAGAATCTTTTTTATGCTTGGGTTTGCAGTACTGGCATTGGAGATTTGATGTGCTCTTAGTTGCCTCAAGTTGAATTATTTTGTTGTGGTCCTTGTGGATGTGAATTTTGTTGTCATCAATTAGGTAACCATAATAGTTTTTTCAAACAATGAAACCGAACCGAAACCGTTTGAAACCAAACCAAACCGAACCAAATGGTTTGGTTTCATTTCGGTTTTAGCCTCAAAACCGCACCGAACCAAACCGCAAAAACTTGCGGTTTTGGTTTTGGTTTCACTCAAAACCGCACCAAACCAAACCGCGTCCACCCCTAGTATTATGTATGTCCTTGAAGGCAATCATGAGATCATATTCTTTAGTATTATACATAAGGAAATTATATTTTCTCCTTCACACCCTTGTTTAATATTGTATTGTTTTATTTATTTATTCAATTTGATGAGCATACATTAAAAAAGGTGTGTGAAGAGTTAAAAAATGTGTGAAGATCATGTATAATACATGTATCTTCCCATAGCGAAAATGTACATATCTTCACCATATAAATTCTATAATCAGAACCGTTTAATTTCTTAATCTTCATTTGAATGTTATTTCTATACAAAAATATTCGAATCGAATATCATTTATGCATCCACATTTATTGAAAAAAAAATCAACTGCATGAATACTATGATGAACACTCCATTTATTTGAAACATTTGGATGACTAAACATCTTAGACTTGAATTATATTTTTGTAAAGATGGTTTTCAAATCAAGAGTAAGAAATAATCGGATTTTATTACGAAATTTATACTGTGAAAATATATCCGTAAGGGGTTAATATATGTGCAGTTCCCTGTAGAAATGCAAACATTATAAATCAGCTTCATCCTTAATTAATGGATAAAAGATAAGCCAACGACAGGTTGTCGCAATGATTAAGCTAGAATAATTAAACTAGCAGTAATAAAAGAAGCATAAATATATAATTTTGAACTATTTATATTTCAGTATCTCATTTATAAATCATCTTTGTAAAAAATTAGACAAATCAAAACCATTAAGACATTTATTTCTAATGAAGAAATTGGAAGAATACCGTTCTACAAAGAAACAATTTAATCCAACAGTCATATGATTTAGATTTGTATGATTTTGGTAGACAAGATATTTGATAGAAAACCTGAAAAATAGACGATTTATGTTGTTAAAATACATTATATAATGAACCGCACAAGAATGTGTGTGAAAAATGTGTGTTCTCAAATCCTAACAACCCATATATATGTATATTTTCCCTTTCTTAATGCTAAGGCAAATTTAAATCACATGATTGCTAGTTCATTGTGAGACTTAGCTTACTTTTTTTTTTTATGTAGATAATATCATTTATTAAAAAAAAAGTTAAAAACAAAAACCTAAAGAGACAAGATACCTCACAGCTTTTGACAAAAAAAAAAAAAAAAAAAAAAAAGGGGATACCTAAAAGCTTCCAGTACCAGTCCCCCTGCCAGCCAAACCCCGACAACGACGCCCACCCCAACCTGCTAAATTATTAGCTTTGTTAGTTGTTAATTGGTTGGTTGATAATTTGAATGAGAGAAAAGAAAGTGGAACCACTTTCATTATTACACAAATGACAAAATGTCGAGCTTATCCAGGCTAAATAAGCACTAATGCAGTTTATACAATTTTTGCTCATCACTCTACATCACCACTTGATGATAGTGAGTAAAAATGTAACTTATACACTAGAATAAAGCTCTAAACTCTACACCCAAACTACCCTTCTAGATACTCATTGTTTGTACATAAAATACTATGACTTGTCAAGCACGCTATGTGTATTATCAACTGAATATGACCGTCCCAACCTGCTATTGTTAGTTGTTAATTAGTTGGTTGATAATTTGAATGAGAGAAAAGAAAGTGGAACCACTTTCATGATTACTTGGACACAAATGACACAATGTCTAGAGCTTATCCAGGCTAAATAAGCACTAATGCAATTTATACAATTTTTGCTCATCACTCTACATCACCACTTGATGATAGTGAGTAAAAATGCAATTTATACACTAGAATAAAGCTCTAAACTCTACACCCAAACTACCCTTCAAGATACTCATTGTTTGTACATAAAATACTATGACTTGTCAAGCACGCTATGTGTATTATCAACTGAATATGACCGTCACAACCTGCTATTGTTAGTTGTTAATTAGTTGGTTGATAATTTGAATGAGAGAAAAGAAAGTGGAACCACTTTCATGATTACTTGGACACAAATGACACAATGTCTAGAGCTTATCCAGGCTAAATAAGCACTAATGCAATTTATACAATTTTTGCTCATCACTCTACATCACCACTTGATGATAGTGAGTTAAAATGCAATTTATACACTAGAATAAAGCTCTAAACTCTACACCCAAACTACCCTTCAAGATACTCATTGTTTGTACATAAAATACTATGACTTGTCAAGTATGCCATGTGTATTATCAACTGAATATGACCGTCCTACCCTTAATGGACCATGTAGACATTATCCATACCTTAATGAGCTCGCAAGTCCTTATTCCACAAAGCCCCCAAGAAGTCTACAATCATCAAGCCCCGAGGCCCATCTACACTCCAAACATCTTTAATGCAACGACCTTGATATACTATCATCCCTCCTGTCAGCCCCTGCGCTTGGTGGGAATCATCGAAGTGTACTCGAGACGTCTGCGGGGGAGCATCCTATACAATGACCTTGCAGAATGCTTCCACAACGGTGTTGCAGATAAGGTACCACTCTATTTCAAAGTTAAACAAACTTGGAGGCTAGGGTTTACTCCTTTTTGCCTATAAATAGCCAAGCCTCCATCTTTTTCTTCTTTTTTTTTCTTTTTTTTTTCCAGTTAGTTCCTCTCTAGCCACACTTATACAAGCTTAGAATTCTCTCTTGACTTAACCATTAGAGGCCTTTTGACAAACACCACACCGGTGTTAGTATGTCTCTTTAATTTTTTCTTGCAGGTTTCTGGATGATTCAACCACAATGGAAATTTGCACAAACAATTATCAACTTATATTTACTTGATACAACAAAACATCAACTTTAAGACAAACGTCCTTACCGCACTGGCAATCAAATCTCCTCGCCGCATGTCTCAAGATAATTAAGCTTCATAGAATTAGAGGTTCCTTGACGATTCCAATACCCCAAGCAAGGCATTATTTTCAGAAACAATCCAAGCGTACACAACTCGATCCAAATGCATATTTCCCTATTTCTGATCACTCTTCCAAATTTTCAATCATCTTCATGTATATGGCAATAACTGTTGCGTAAATTAGATAACAAAAATTAAACTCATTAAGTCTCGAATTTTAGTGCTTTCAAGTATACGAATCGGATGATTGTATAGCATATAATACGGATATCGTCCCACAGAGATCGAATTGATTCTAAGATCTTACTAACTAAATTGAAACAAATCATAGTGGGGAAGCTTTAATGGAAAATATATGAAACTTTGAAATTAAACTAAAATATGAAATATGACTTTAAAATAAAATGCATGAAATAATAAAATTAAAGAAAATAAAACATAGGGCATCCGAATTCACCGTAACAAATCCTACTTAATTCCCTTAATATGTTATGCTCAAGTAGTTCTCCAATATTGATGATCGATTTTCCCTAATTAATTATTCAATGGCCATGGCATCTGGTTGCATCAAAAGTATCCTTACATGTTAACCCTCTATGGCATCTAGATGGATTTAAACAAGTAAAAACCCATTACGCTCTATGGAAATCATTGGAAAATCACACAAACACTAATTGTATGGCATCTACAAATAGGTGTTTATGGTATCAATTGCAAGACGCTAAACCCAAGTTAAGCATGGCATTTACTCTAACTTGCATCAAATCAACCTAATTTAAACTTAGATGGTGATCAAGCATCTAAATAAAAATCAAGCGCATTACGAATAGCAAAAGATACTCAATAAAGATGAAAAACTTGATAATAACAATGCCACAAGGCAATTAAGTATTCATGATTAGGCTACATCGTAGCCCTAGCAAAGAAGAACTCCAAAGTAGCTCTCCTCTTTGCGGCAGCCCCACTTTGTGAAATGTTTTTGGTGGCTTTCTTCGTGAATGAATGAATAAGGAGAAGTAATCTCCATATTATAACTCACGGCAAAGGGGCAACATAAAGCCTAATTAAAAACCTAGCCCTTATTAGACATTAAGTCCTAATTAAAGAAAAAGAAATTAAACGGAAATCATAACAACAATTTATGTTTATCCTAAAATCCATTGAATAGCTTCCCATGTCCACTTGATTTCCACAACCGTTGTAATCTCATCTTCTTATTGTAATGCATATGTATTGGTGCAGTTAATTAGCCTCGTGCTCCATTGAGACTGAAACTACTCTAAACATCTGAAAAGCTTGTTTTTCACTCCTTTTTTTTTTTTTTTTTTGCATAACCCCGGTATTGAATGCCTATAAATTGAAACAATATAATTAGTGCATTTAACCCATTCATATAGACAAAATCCAATGGAAATATATGATAATAATATATGAAAACATGCACCCATCAACACCACTTACTAAAAAAAATTCAATCATCTTCATGTATATGGAAATACCACCATTTATTACAAAATTTTCAATCATCTTCATGTATGTGGCAATTAAAAGGGAATCTTCTTCTCCACTAGCTGTCTAGTCCACCACTAGCTATCCATTAGCTTTTCATTATTGTTTCCATTAAACCATTCATGATTGTGTCTAGTCCACTAAGCCTTTCATCCATTAGCTTTTCATTATTGTTTCCATTAAACCATTCATGATTGTGTCTAGTCCACTAAACCTTTCATTATTGTTTCCATTAGTCATGCATAATTGTAGTCGGTTCCTTTGGCTCCTATAAAGAGCTCCCTTGTAAATCATTGGATATATCAATATACATTTTATACTCACCTTAATTTGGTATCAAGAGCAACAAAGCTCCATCGAGCATTTTTTTTTTCCTATCCTCATGGCTGAATCCACCAACTCACCCCCTTGCCCACCCTTGTCACCATTAACGCTGCTGCTCAGTTACCTCTAAAACTCACACCCACCAACTTTCCTTCCTAGCGAGCTCAATTCAATGCCCTGCTTCTTGGGTATGACCTGATGGGTTACATTGATGGATCAAAACCACGTCCTGCTGCCTCCTCTACTGTGTCCTACACCTTCTGGATTCGTCAAGATCAGCTGCTACTACATGCTATCTTAGCTTCTGTCTCTGAACAGATTATATCTCTCATTTCCTCCTCTAAAACATCCAAGGAGGCTTGGGACAAGCTCACCAAGCTCTACGCCAACAAAACACGCTCTCGGGTTCTCAACCTCAAAGAGCGTCTTACGCTCATGCGTCGTGATACACAACTTGTGTCAGTTTTCCTACAAGCTATCAAAGCTATCATTGATGAGCTTGCCATCATTGATTCTCCACTCT
Organism: Malus fusca; assembly: GCA_035220775.1. Taxonomy (NCBI): domain Eukaryota; kingdom Viridiplantae; phylum Streptophyta; class Magnoliopsida; order Rosales; family Rosaceae; genus Malus; species Malus fusca. The sequence goes on along the minus strand of CM069060.1, from coordinate 33,866,788 downwards.
CCGACGATGATGTTGTTCTACACGTCCTCAATGGTGTTGGACATGCCTTCAAATAAATCGCTGCCGTTGTTCTGGCTAGCGATACCTCCATCTCCTTTGAAAATCTGTATGACAAACTCATTGAACATGAAACTTTCCTCCAACGGGATGCACCACCAGCTGCTGTTACTCCTATGACTACCCTTGTTGATCAAGCCTCCCAACAACGTCCAACAAATACCACCTACAACTCTCACCATGCTAACCACCACAACTCCAATAATCGCCGTTCCAGTACGGGGTATCGTGGTTTCTGTCAATGGTGTGGTACTCAAGGGCATAGTGTAAAACGTTGCCCTTAACTTTCTTCCGCTCCACCCACGGTCAACCACACCACTATCCGCTCCTCAACATCATCTCCTTGGCTGCTCGACTCGGGTGCCTCTCACCATGTCACCTCTAACTCCAGGAACATCCCAGACTCCATTACCTATGATGGTCCTGATCAGATTGTTATTGGTAATGGAACAGGTTTAAGTATTACACATGTTGGTTCCACATCACTCTCTTCTTCCTCTACCACCCCATTTCACTTAAATGATGTCATGTGTGTTCCTTCCATTTCCCGTAATATTATTTCCATTGCCAAATTTAATAGACAAAATGCCACCTCTATTGAATTTTTTCCTGATTCCTTTCTTGTCAAGGATCTCAACACGGGAGCGGCACTTCTTCGAGGCCCGAATAAGAAAGATACATATGAGTGGCCATGCTTGATGCCTCAAAAACAAGTTATGAGCAGTGTGATGGACTCCTCCAATGTGTGGCACCGTAGGCTTGGTCACCCCAACCATCGAACCTATTTTCAAATCCAACGTACCTCATCCAGTCCTATGTCTTCAACTCCTTCTGTTTGCACTTCTTGGCATTGCAATAAGAGCCACAAGCTCCCGTTTCGTCATTCTACGCTTGTTAGTAAGCGTCCCCTTGAACTAATTTATAGTGATGTATGGGGTCTTGCTCCCTATTTATCTACTGATGGTTTTTCATACTATGTTATCTTTGTAGATCATTTCACGAAATATATTTGGTTTATCCCATGAAACACAAATCCGATGTTTTCTCAATCTTCACAACCTTTAAAGCTCTTGTAGAAAACTACTTCCACACCAAAATAATCACCTTTTACTCTGACGGAGGAGGAGAATATGTTAAACTCAAACATTTTCTTTCCACAAATGGCATCACTCACCTCACCACTCCTCCACACACTCCCGAACACAATGGTGTTACTGAACGCCGCCACCGCCATGTTGTCGAAACAGGGTTAACACTTCTTTACCAAGCATCCTTACCCCTAACTTATTGGTCATATGCTTTCAAAACTGTTGTGTATCTTATTAATAGGATGCCCACTCATGTTCTCAATATATCTTTCCATACAAAGCTCTCTTTGATGATCTTCCTAACTACATTAAGCTTCGTGTGTTTGGTTGCTTATGTTTCCCTTGGTTAAGACCCTACAATTCCAACAAGCTTCTTCCTCGATCTCATCCATGTCTCTTTCTTGGTTACTCCTTTACTCAAAGTGTTTATCTATGTCTTGATCTCCCTTCCCGTCGTATGTTTGTTTCCCGTCACGTTCGATTTGACGAAAACACTTTTCCTTTTTCTTCTAGTGACTCCATCGTCCCTCCAGTTCCTTCCCCCGACTCCACCGCATGGTCTGATGTCACTCCAGCAACCATCTCCATCCTTTCTCACCTTGCCGAGGTACCACCGGTTCCATCACACACATCCACTTCTCAGCATGCTGCCACTCATACGTCTTCGGAGGTCTCGGAGTTGTGTCTCTCCCCTCCACCATCACCATCTGCGACTGCTCACCCCCCATCACCACATCATCTCATACCCACATCTCTATCATCTATCACTCCCTTACCCCCACCACCACCACCACCAAATAATTTCAACCATCATCCCATGACCACCCGAGCCAAAAACAATATCTTTAAACCTAAACATCTTTGCACTGCCACCAAACACCCACTTCCTTCTCCCATTGAACCAACATGTGTTTCTCAGGCTATCAAAGATCCTTTTTGGCGTGCAGCCATGTCCGACGAGTTCAATGCGTTAATCCGCAATGGCACTTGGGAGCTTGTTCCTCTTCAACCTTCACAGAATCTTATTGGGTGCAAATGGGTCTTCCGCATCAAACGACATTCTGATGGCAGCATTGATAGGTACAAAGCACGCCTTGTTGCTAAAGGCTTTCACCAACGTCCTGGCGTGGATTTCTTAGACACCTTCAGTCCAGTTGTCAAACCCACCACCATCCATACTGTTCTTCATTTGGCTCTCACTCATGGTTGGCCTCTTCGTCAATTAGACGTGAACAATGTTTTTTTGCATGGATCACTCTCTGAGGATGTTTACATGGTGCAACCCCCCGGGTTTGGTGAATCTACTGTTCCAACACATGTATGCAAACTCCGTAAAGCTTTATATGGCCTCAAGCAGGCACCCCGATCATGGTACAAGGAGTTGAGCGCTTTTTTGCTCAATCAAGGATTTGTAAATGCCATCTCAGATACCTCTCTCTTTATTTTTCGTCAGGATAATGATGTGATCTTCCTTCTAGTTTATGTTTATGATCTTGTTCTTACAGGAAATAATACGAGGCTTCTCTCTACGTTCATTCAAGCCCTGGCAAATCGTTTTTCTGTCAAAGATTTGGGGAACCTTCATTATTTCCTTGGGGTTGAAGTGATACCCACCACCACAGGATTGTTTCTTTCTCAACATAAATATATCCATGATCTTTTAGCTAAAGCTAAAATGGACGGTGCTAAGGATGTGACCATACCAATGGCTACCTCTACTCCTTTGATTCTCTTTGATGGTTCTCCTCTCACTGATGCTACTACCTTTCGACAACTTGTTGGAGGTCTCCAATACCTCAGTCTCACCCGCCCTGACATCTCATTTACCGTCAACAAACTCTCACAGTTCATGCACCGACCAACTGAGTCTCATTGGCAAGCCTTGAAACGTCTCATCCGCTATCTAAAAGGCACTATTTTTCATGGCATTCTCTTCCGCCGCGGTGCCTCATCTCGTCTATATGCCTTCTCAGACGCTAACTAGGCTGGTGATCGTGATGACCGTAAGTCTACCACATGTTATGTCATTTATTTAGGTGGCAACTTAATCTCTTGGAGCTCTCGCAAACAACGTTCTGTCGCTCGATCGTCCACGGAAGCAGAATACCGCGCCATAGCCTCTACTACTGCTGAACTAGCTTGGCTTCAATCCCTTCTCCATGAGCTTGGTGTCTCCTCAATGGATAAGCCAACCATTTCCTGTGACAATATTAGGGCAACTTTTTATAGTGTCATCCTGTTCTTCACTCTCGCCTGAAGCACATTGAACTTGATTTTCAGTTTGTTCGTGATCGAGTCAATCGCGGGCTTCTTCAAGTGTCGCATGTTTCTACTCAGGATCAGCTTGCAGACGTCCTCACAAAAGCTCTTCCTCGTCCACGGTTCCAATTGTTACGATCCAAGATCGGTGTCTCTGACGGGACCACCGTCTTGTAGGGGCGTAAAAGGGAATCTTCTTCTCCACTAGCTGTCTAGTCCACCACTAGCTATCCATTTGCTTTTCATTATTGTTTCCATTAAACCATTCATGATTGTGTCTAGTCCACTAAGCCTTTCATTATTGTTTCCATTAGTCATGCATAATTGTAGTCGGTTCCTTTGGCTCCTATAAAGAGCTCCCTTGTAAATCATTGGATATATCAATATACATTTTATACTCACCTTAATTGCAATCCCACCACCCATTACCAAATTCACAATCATCTATCACGACTGTGGAGAGTGACCTTCAACCTATGCTTCATGTACATCGTCAGTGCGAGCTTTGGCTCCACCTTATGATTTTCGACCAGCTTCACATGGTATCGATAGATGATAGAGACAGCAACGAACTTCATTTGATAATAAGCAAAATCTTTGCCCAAGCACAGGCGAGGACCACAATTGAAAGCCGTAAATTTGTAGGCAGACTCACCCGGCAGTCCTTTCCCCAAATCGCCTCCATTCGCCCCATGCTGTAAATTGAGTATATCACTCTTGTTCCCTTCTTCAGTATTGTTCCATCAGGAAATATGTCATCTTCAACTACCTACATATAACTTGTGATTATATAATTAGTTGATGAATATAAGTGATAAAATCAATATTTATGTGCTAATAAACTCATTCAAGAAAAAAGAAAAGGAATCAAGGTGTAGATTGTGATGTAATTAAATTAAATTTACCTGCTTGTGATCAAATGGAACTGAAGGGTACAATCTTAGAGCTTCTGATATAGCTGCATGAAGATACTCCATCTTCTTTATCTCTTCCGGCTTGAACACTATTTTTTCATCATCATGATCCGATGATGATCTTGCTCTCACAATGGTGCATATTTATTGAAGAATCTTGTGTTCCACCTCCGGATTGTAATGAAGTAGCCAGAAGAACCAACTCAATGCCACAGATGACGCGTCTCTCCCCGCCAGTATAAAGTTGACGCATACATCCCCAAGAACTTGTCTGAAGACGCCTCTCCCTTATCATCTTTCAATCCCATAAACACCGTTAACAAATCTGATTTAATTCGCTTCTTATCCGAATAAATCTCATCATTACTATTAAGTAGTGAAGCTGGCTCTTTCTTTCTTGTCCGGATGACATCGTCTGCGAATTCATTCACTCCTTTTATGGACTTATGAAGCTTCCTCTCTGCTCCCAAGTTACCTCATGGCCTTCCACACGCACATGGAGACAACAAAGCGCATCAACGTTCCTTCTTTCGCCTCCTCAATAGCCTGAGCAAATGGTATTTTGGGTAAACCTGGCTGCAAGCAATCGGGATCGACCCCAAATGCGATCATGCAAACGTTGTCAAAAGTCAACCTCATAAGAACGTCTTGGAGGTTGATTGGAGCCGAGTGTCTGATGGAGTCCTCTAACAACCGACCGTGAACCAGCTCAAACAATGAATCCACGGTCAGTTTCCGGAACTTGGCCGACTGGAACTCAAAGCTCGCCATCTTCCTTTGGCGCTGCCACTTATCGCGGTCTGCGCTGAATATGCCATCACCGAGAAGATCCTGAACGGTGTCTTAGAAATAAGGGCCTTTGAGGAAATTGGAGAACTTGGTCTTGAGAAGGGACTACAAGTTACAAGGGTCGCAAGTGATGTCGCATATGAGGCTGCTAAACCAAGGGCCTTTGAATCTAATCGTTCCATTTTGGCGGCAAAGAACTTTGGAGAGCAACTCATATGGGTTGGGTTGGAGTAATGCCGGAGAGAGAGAGGGGAACATGCCAAACACTGGTCAAACGCGGAAGCCATGTTGCTTTTTTTGCCTCAAGGAGTTTATGAGAAAGTGCCCCAAAATTGGGACGCGGTGGAGGAAAAACCATTGGAGCAAAATTAAGTTTGCAGCAACAAAAGTCTCGCAGGAGGAGGTGGACATGAGAGAGTTAGGAGTAGAAGTGATCATGTTGTTGGAATGCGAGGATCAGGGTGTGATACATAAGATGTGTGGGGAATTATTAGATTTAAGAGTTTCCATTAATCTGATTGAATGATTCTGGAAAAGGAAGAGATCTTTGTTCGAGTACATTATCTATATATTCTTAAGTTAAATTTTAACTTAGATGACATTTTTTTCGCAATAATTTAACCTTACAATTTGTACTGAAAATACTAAGCGACATTTCGAAACAACTTTCTCCGGACATGATGACTGGCACTCTTTTCTTGTTCACATTCGTCTTTGGCGAGAATTGAAACTAAGACCTCTCACTTACAAGTGAAGAGGAATACCACTGGACCATAGTATTAAGTGGGAAGTCTTCCTATTAGATGACCTTGCTATTTTGTAATGCGGAATCTGCCTTCAACCTTTCTTGTATCTGCATTCACAAGCTGGAAACGTCAATGCAATTTAGTGAACGTACAAGTCTGCCACAGTGAGGTATGTTAAAAGTTTCAGTCTCAAACTTGCATCTGACCTCTAATTTCATCTCTCTCTGTCGCATATCCTCTTAGATAACCAAATTCAGAAATCTTGGATACACTTCCAAGGATTATTAAGTTTGACCAGATTCCAATTCCATGTCAAGAACGATACGAAAATCGTGTGTGTGCGTGTGAGAGAGAGAGAGAGAGGAAAGAACCAAGTGAAGAGACGTATCTTTATATAATCGATACAGGACCGCAAACGATGAAGAAAGTCTTGTATTTGCTTTGTGTGCTCAACCGGTTCTGGCTACTATTCATGTGGATTCTGAGTTTCTAAGCAACAAGAAAGGTATCTATTGCCCTGATTTTACAATGGTTCCGCATTGCTTGACCATCACAGGTTGGGGCATATGTCCGGAGGCAAACATTGAATTCCGGATGGTTAAGAACTCACGGGGAACGGAATGGGGAGAGGACGGCTTAGGCAAGATACTGAAACATTCAACACAACGATTTATTTATGAGCGATCACAATTTTCTTGGATCATGGGGTCTAGGAAACCGGGACTCACAATTAAAATCCCCAATGAGTGAGACTGGTTTATCCCAAAGAACTTTACTAAGTAACAAGTTGCAAAATAATTATTTTCTTCATCTTCCTTTTTAGGAGCCAAGCAGCCAAACAAAACAAGAATTTCTAAAATTAGTAGTGCATCATAGAAGTTTAACAGAAAAGCACTTGTTCATATACATATAAAGTACGTCAATATTACCAATGCTTGGTGGTTCAAGTGGTAAGGAGCTTGTTCCCCTTAAGCAATGTCTTGAGTTCGAGCATTGTGAATGGAGCAGCCATCATTAGGAGAGCTTGCCCCCCGAATGGGGTCCGACCTGGCTCGAGGGATTAGTCCTCGCTTACGTGCGGGGGATACCCTGGATTCATCCAAAAAGTACTTCAATATTTACATTGCCATTGTTCTGGGACAAGATAAGTCCACCAGCTAAACGCTTAAACCCTAAACCCGAAAAGGATTAAAAGAAATGAAGCAAAATCCATACTTTGCTGGTTTACTCGAGTTCACATCCAGTCCCTTGGTTATCAATGTCGTCATGCAGAAGTTGCAAAGTGTCCAGGTTTCCCTTTTCCTTCTCTACCGTAAGAGCAAACCAGGTCTCAGAACGTCACAAGCATCCGTATTAAACATAAATGAGAAACAAATTTACGGAACTAATAAAATGAATCAACATTATACATAATTGGCGCACGAGAAAGTCCACTTGCTTCAGCTGTGCATCAATAAGCTCCTGTTTAGGCATAAATTCATTCCCATTTTCAGTTCCCTGACAAAAACTTCTTATTAACTCCGACTTCCAAAAGTTTGACGAAACACATTCAATTTCAAATATTCTGATTCCATACTTATAATTAAGCAAAATCCAGTTTACCTGTAAAGATTGACCAACAATGCTTGCCAGTCTTTTGTGGAACATTGAGTCTGCTTCCTTCCGTTCTCTTGCCTAAAAGACACCCATATTTGACCAAAACACCAAAGAATATAACATGTAGACCATGTAAACAGAATGCAAAAAGCCAATGAATTATATCAGAACTGCCTGAAGCCGTTTAAAATAAACCCTTGCATAAGCCGCAAAATCCATTTCTCTACCCCAGCACCAAATATGAACAGTGCACATCTTTCCATTAAAACAGACCATGAAATTACAAACCCCTCAGCAGCTTTTCAAATCATAAAGACGTTTCTTTATCTTTCAGGATAAGTAATAATTACTCGATTCATGTTTAAGCTTCCAATGTGAAGACATCTCCTTAAAAATGGCGTCTTCACATTGCCTTGTAGTACAATTGTACAAAAATATACAAAAACTTCCTTGGTTACAATGTTTCTGATATAATCAACAATAAACTTTGAAGAAAATATTAAAACAATAAAATGAAATTCTTGATTTCTTTTCAACTTCAAGCGTGGAGTTCATTCTCAGCTATCAAAACTTAACATTACGTTAGTACTTAGCATTTCGTACTCCACACAATCATCTACAGTCCTAGAAAAATAAATTAAACTTCAACTGCAACTGCAACCAGCATAACATGGCAAAGTGAACACAATTAAACAGATTATACTACTAAAAGAATGCAACAAAAATTCCAACTTGAACATCACACATTGCCCACAAACATAAAGAAAAACGCTTTGATTAATTAAGATTCTAACCCTCATAAGTGACGTAGAATGATCAGAATCCAACGCTAATTAAAGAACAAATACAAGCTTTCTCGAAAACTCACTTGATTTGTGAAAACTCTGAGGGTTTTAATAGGGCTCTTGGTTTTGCAGAGGTTGGAGTAATCCTTGGAAAGAGCCAATTTGATGTTCTTGGAAATGCCTTTGGGCTTTTGATCGACCATTTCCTGCCACTTGCTCAGCTGGAAATCCAAGCGAATCATAATTAGAGATCTCACTTTCTCCACACCTTCCCATTTCCCGAAATTGTAGCCCTGTAAACAGTTACATAAAACATCAGCCGGGCAGCGAATAAATCTTCGATTACACGAAATGAACTACGCCACCAGCAATTGTGAAACGAAATTGAATCCAATTCATAAGAAATTCGTACCGAGATAATATGCATAAAACCGAAAACATACCATTCTATCAGGAATTCATTTGGAAACATTAGATATAATAACTGGGTAAAAAGATAGATAAATTTCAACTGTTTCAATCATCCAAACTCTCAATCATCCACTACTGAAAAATTGAAATTACAATTTTCAAGATTTTCTCAGCAACCAAACAAACTGTAGCCCTGTAGGGTAAAGAATAACAGAGGAAAAGGAGGTTTTCTACCTGAACATACATGAAGGTCTCAAAGAAAATCCGAACGGTCGATCAATGAGCTCGCGTAGCAGCAGATGATTACTCCATCATTGGGGTTTAGGGTTTATGATTAATTACTCCAGTCAGAACGACAGTACAGAAACCCTTTCGAGATTGAAATGGTATGGGCCGGGTTATAGTTGGCAACGTCCAACGGGCTTCGTACCCGCAAACTAAATGACCATTTGTCCCATCAGGGAGCAGACTCGGTGAAATAGACATTGTCTGTGAAGAAGCAGACTACCTACACTTATGCAGAAAGATCTTATAAAACTTTACTGTTTTCTTTGATTGGTTTTGGGTTTTTTCTGCGCAGCTTACGACTTCCTATATAATATATTACATTATCAAACTATTGATTCGATCGTTTAGGTGCGTGCTAATTGTAATTACGTATTCTTGCATTAGTAAAATATTGGCCTATAGTCACAACTTCATGTGGTTTATGAGACACTTCCGGAGAAACACCATGCTTCTGGTTGTTTCAGTTTTTTGTAATTCTTGAGGTTTTTGTGACATGTTTAGAGACAATATTTTGTCATTCTGAACCCAAATAAAGAGTAGGATTTTGATTGTATACTGTTGATTTGCAAAACCATTTCTAAATTATTTCGTATAGGGATATTTACTTTGTATGGGATTTTGAGGGTGGAGAGAAGGACAATGCCGACGACCGTTGCAGTTGATTTTGACGGAGGAAAGGGAAATGAAGAGGTATGCCCAAGTTCATCATTATGGCATCCATATATCATTGACTTGTCATTGTTCAACAATTGTTATGTCATGTTACAACATCAGTTCTTATTGTTCATGTTGTTGTTAGTGTTGTAATGAATTCTTTCAACCCGCTTGTACCATAAGAAATTTTTCGAGTTTTAGCTATCCCATTTTTTTGAACTTTTTCTATAAAAAAAATCCGCACAAAGACCCCCTAGAACTCGACCTTAATCTAGACAAAGTGGTGCAAAAAAGGAATTTTAAGGGATTAAGTGTGGTAATTTGAGTTTTGAAAAATAAGCCGGGTTAATTACACTAACACCCCCTGAGGTTTTTCGTGTTTTCACAAAAACTCCTCACGTTTGATAAATATCACTAATACCCCCTGAGGTTTTAATTCACTTTCTCATAACCCCTCAAAAGACATATATACCCTTGTAGTTAATTACTTAAATAAAAAAATCTTTATAAATAAATAGAAAAAGAAATCAAATTAAAAAGAATCACGTTAAACATTAAAAATGGCCAAATTGTAGAATTCTTCTTGGCTTTGAATTCTAGGATGCGTGTGTGTTGGGTTTTTGGTTTTGGTATTTGACTATTGGTGGCTTCCTTCAATATTTTGAAGTTTCATAATTATTCTCTCTATAATTTTTCGTCTGATTCATACTCTTTTTGCGAGAATGGAAGTAGAACATATACTACGACAATGAAAAATTCTCCTAATATTGTTTATAATTTACAGGAAACAAAGATTTCATTTGATCATTTTTAATTCCAGAAATAAAAAAAAATCCACTAAAATACAGAACAAAAAACAATCGAAATCGCAAAGACGGGTGTTTTCTACTTTGATATGATAGCAGTGGCCAAAGCGACGGTGTTGAAGAAGCAGTTGCAGAGGCTGGCAAGGGAAATCTTCCACGATAAACGAGGGTGATTCTGATCGAATCGTGGCTAAGAAACAATGGATAATTTGGCTAATTGCCGTGCAAACATGTCAGGCTACGACTGGTCTGTGCAGCATCGTTGTTGGGTTTTTGGAATGTTCTGGCGATCCATTTGTGGTGATGACTTAAGGACGGGAACTAGATCCTTTGAAAGGAATGCTGATCTTGAAGCATCTCACAAGTAGACGGCTTCATAGGGTTTCTTTTGTTTTATTTAATGGTGTTTCATGTAATTTTATTTAATTTAACATTTTTCTAGACTTATTTTATTTATTTATAAAGATTTTTTATTTTAAGTAATTAATTACAAGGGCATATCTATCTTTAAAGGGGCTATGTGAAAGTGAATTAAAACCTCAAGGGATGTTAGTGATATTTCTCAAACGTGAGAGGTTTTTGTGGAAACACGAAAAACCTGAAGGGGGTGTTAGTGTAATTAATCCAAAATAAGCCTATTAAATACTCCTCTAGGCTAGCTGTAACCCAGCCCATATATTTTTTTTTGGGTCACATACCCATCCACATCCAGCCCAATTTCTAGTTCACTAACACGTGATTCCGTACGGACCAAACCCTTAAATGAATTTTGTATAATTTAGATCATCCAAAAAGTTTTCATGGCTTTCCCCTGCTCGCATTTGAGATATAAAATTGGAAGTTCCACTAGTATCTATAGCGAAACTCCTGTATCATATTTACCACTGTTCTAAAAATCCCCGCCTAGCCCCTCCTAGGCCCCGCCTAGGCGCTAGGCAGTTGGTCACCGCCCCGATTAATGCCTAGGCGTTTGAAAATTAATAAAGGGCGCCTAGACCAGTTGAGGCGCCCGCCTATATCGCCTAGCCCGCCCAGACCCGCCTAGGCACCTGCCTAAATTGCGACTCACTTTGATAGAAAATAGATAACTTTCAATTTGCATTTAATTTTTTTCAATAAATTGTAAGAGACTTGTTGAATACTTAAATTGGCACATACTATATGCTTGTTCCCCATGTTTTCATTATGTTCCAATACTTTATAATACATATGTCATTCTATTTTGTACTTTATGATGAAATTATATATATTTTAAGTATAAACAGACATTTATTTACACGAAATATAATGGATTTACTTAAATCCGCCTAGTCCGCCTAGACCCCGCCTAGCTGCCTAGGCGCTAGGCCCTAACCCGCCGCCTAGGCTCTAGGCCCTAACCCGCCGCCCGACTAGCGTCTAACGTCTTTTAGAACCTTGATATTTACTAGCCACATTTGACGAAAACCGCTTCGAATCTTGAGTAGGCCTCATATAAGTTGTGGTGAGTAAATGTGATCATGGTACCTATAATATTGTAACTTCTAAATTATCATATAACAGTCATTGTAATGATTTGATTGAAAAGAATTGAGTATGATTAATCTTCAGACAAACTCAAGTAAATCAATTTTTTTTTTGGAAGATTCGGGACCAAGTGACATAAGTACACGACGGGACGTACAAAGTCTGTTTGTTGATTTGGATAAATGATCTAGATATATCGAGGGATCGAAAATATATGATGGGAGATTCAGAGTCTTAGTAAAAAAAAAACAAAAAAGCTTGGCATGAGACATGTTGCTTGTATAAATTGACAAGAAAAACTATTGAGGATGTTTGCCATACATTCCTCCTTATCATAATTATTTTGCATGATACTTGGAATAATATATATATTTATTTTTTTTTATTTTTTTCAAATGGAGAAAGATTAGGCGAAATTAGTTTTTCGGCAGTAGTTGCATGCGAGGCAACTACCCTCCTTCGAAATAGTGAGGACCATCACACCTAAGAACTCCCTACCCCGCCCGTCCCTTATCCACCAATTTTATATGTGATAACTCACTATAAGATATGTCACCGGCCATAATAAGCCTTATTTTCTTATTTGGGACGCTATTTGTAACCAAATTGATAACCCAAATACATTCATGTGTTGCCACCTAGTAAATAGCTCCACTGAAATCTTGAAGACAACAAGTATTCGAGCATTAGGGCGTGACGTCACTCAAGCTCACCTCCTGTAAGAAACAAATCAAGCCAAGTTTTAACTTGAAAAAAAACAAGTCAAACTTACATAAGCAGAAACCAGAATTATAGGCCCTCTTGTTTTTGTTTTTACCCCAAATTCCATTCCTTTGCAAGTCTAACTGAGACTTAGAGGGTTTATATAGTCTTTGGTACAATGTAATTATCTATGAAAATCCATTTTAATTAGCATTGGTTGGCCATATGGTCTATTTTTGGCCTTGGTAAACACCACCATTAGTCATTGTTAAGACCGATATATAGTGACGTTTAAGACATACACTCACGGCCTTATTCGAAAGGATAAAAACTAAAACAACATCAAATATTGCTTATCATTGAGCTTTCGATTTAATTTGGGTGATACCGCCTAGATGGCTGGCTAGATCTCTACAACATATCTTCTTTGTTTGTTTTTAGTGAAGCTTTGAAGTATACTTCTTATGGATTTGCATGACTCCCAAGAAAAATACAAAATTAGAAAACAAAGAAAGAAAACCAAGATAAGAATAATATGAAAAGAAACTTAATGATACAATTGCTAGTGAATATGACTACATTGTCTTAGGGAAAACGTTTTTGTCACCCCTTTATACATGTTAGCCTCTTGCCACGCACTAGCTAATGCGTGTGGTAATTCTCATTTTTTATTTTTAAAATATTGATTTTATAGTTATTTTTGAAAATTCAAAGAAATAAAAATAGATTGTCCACTATGTGGGATTCTTTTTATTTTTCAGAATTTTTAATTAATTTCTTTTAATTTAAAATATTGCCATTTTACTACTTTATCCCAATTAATTAAAGAGGTATTCATCAATTTCCCCCCTGAACTTGTGACTATTGGCCAATTTCCCCCTCAACTTTAATTTTGGCCAATTTCCCCCCTCAACTCTCATAATTAGTCAATTTGCACCCTACTGTTAATTTTTTAATTTGATCATAATTAAACAAGTGTGTGTAAGAAACTAAATAAGATGTATTTTAATCATTTTCCTATGTCTTTATCCTATTACAAATAGATTAAAATTTAGAATTTTACAATTTATCATAGATAGTATTATTAGTCATAATAAATCAGTATGGAGTGATTTTATTTGATTTTTTACTATACAAAATTGATAACGAAAAGGATTGATGTGTACATTTTTGTATGTGAATACAATTTTCTTTATAAAAGTGAAAGCTAAGTTCAAGTAAATTGCGGAGAATCGAGCTTTAGTGCAAAAATGGCTAGTCAATTCATAATTTTCGACTCCTTATTAAAAATAACCCATTTTATTGAAATATGTATGATCCATGAGTTTAGGATTATTATTTCTTCTTCTACATGCTTTAAACCCGATTCATAACTTTTTCTTATAATCAACCCATATCACATACTAATTGTATTATGTTTTTGTACATTTTACCCTATATTATGCAGGTGAGTTTATGTTAATTTTAGTACTTTGTTGGAAGTTATTAGAAAGATTGAAAGAAAGAAAAAAAGAATAGATGGAAAATTAAAAAAAATTAACAGTAGGGTGCAAATTGACTAATTATGAGAGTTGAGGGGGAAATTGGCCAAATTAAAGTTGAGGGGGGAAATTGACTAATTATGAGAGTTGAGGGGGAAATTGGCCAAAATTAAAGTTGATGGGGGAAATTGGCCAATGGTCACAAGTTCAGGGGGGAATTGATAAATACCTCTTAATTAAAATTTTCTTTTAACATTCTAATTAGTGGAGGGCATTCTTGATATGCTAAAAGCTTCACTATTTTAAAGCTGATTTTATGTATAACGATGACTTTATATATAAAGAAGAAGAATGGAGGCTTTGCTAGGGGCATTTTCATATTTTCACAACTTCAAGAAAATTAATTAATAAAATTAAGTACAGGTCGTAACATTTAAATTATATATATCATCATAGAATTGAAATATGTAATATAAAATTCTATATATTTCATTATCCGGCATTCGGTACTTAAACCCTGGAAACTTAGAAAATTATTAAATTGGATTCAATTGTATTTCGTGACTATTGCTCTATTCTGAGTTTGACTTCCCTATGCAGCCTGTAAATGCAAACAAATGATTTACAGACAACGATACAACGGAATTGGAATTTTTTGGGAAAGAAACAACTGACAGATGCTCAATTTTGTCTACTTATATTTGGCACAAGCCATGCAAGTGCTGGCTGACTCATATCTCATTAGCCTCCCACATCCACATATATAGTATATATCATGGAACATTGGTTGCAAATGGTACCGTATAGTTTTGCGTTGTATTGTATGAACCGGCTAAAGAAATTTTAAACATAAATTTCCAATAAATTAATGGTAAGATATAGTGTCTAGTTTGTCACATTTTCTTTTTGGCATGTAGTAAGTTTCACACGAGCAACATTTGAAACTTGGAGTTTAGTTATTTGAACAGTAATTATGGTTTGCTACACACCTATTAGAGGTGGGCATGCCATACTAATCCAAGGGTTTGGGGCGTGCGTGATGTGACCTCAACATGAGATGATAATGAATATTTCACCCTCTTGACTTAAATCTTCATACAACCAATCATTTTAATACTCTACTTAGTTACAAGCCACGATAGTTTAGATGTACTCTTATTTCAGTATTACTAGACCAAATAATTCTTCTTTAGTCGCATTTCAATTTGATTTTGAGACTTAAGAGTTAAATGGGTTGTATAATTGAAATAGAAATATTATGCAATAGTTTTTCCTAGTTTTGTATAAGATCTTTCTTGAATGAGAACATAAAAATACATTTTTAAGTCTATTTACGCACCGACTTGTTTGTTATATAGCCTTCTTGATGGGATCTCTCGTTTTGGATTGGGGATGTGTCACCATGGCTCTTGAGCTGGAACCGAGATGATCTCCCGTTGGTGTGGTAAATCCATGATGTTTTAGGACGCGTTTGGAACTGCTTTTAAAATGATTAAAAGTTTTTTTTTGAAAATATTTTTGGAACTAATTTTTAGTAAAAATACAAGTGAATCCTTAAAATAATACTTGAAGTGTTTCTTGCAAGAAGCACCAGTCATTTTAAAAATATATCTAAACGAGCCCTTAGGTAATGTAACTTTAGGTAATGTGCCTTAAGGTTGATGTTATGTAACAATTTTGCTGGTTTTAGGGATTGTGTAGATTCTCTTTTTCCTTTACCTGTGGCCTTTTTTTTATGTAGTTATACCCGAAATAAGGTTTTTAAGAGGTGCTTCTTTCAACACATTTTTGTTTGATCTACACCTTGATTTATCTATTGAACGATAGGTTTTCTCTAGGAAAAAAAAAGTACATATAACACTAAGTTTCTTCGAATACTGAATACTGGTCCTGAGTTAGATATTCAAATTTTGATCAATTAAAATATGGTCAACAAACTGAATGGATATTGATTAACTACACATTCTTTTTTTACTTCACTAAAGTAACCTATACGAGTGTGTGTCTCTTATAATGTAATCGCAATAGTTCATTGTATAATTTGACACATATATTGTTGAGAAATGGTATCCGCACCAGTTCTTTTTTTTTTTAATTATTCACATCTTTGTGAAATTGATTGCAGAAATAGGAAAATTATTTTTTTCAAACAACAATGTCAAGCATGGACGGGCCAGGTTGCAATGATGTTGTATACTACTACTAATACATGATTAGGTGGCTTAAAGTAGGTTGCAATTTGATGTCACTTGATTAACTATACAAAGAAACGTTCATACATGGGATTGGGTTAGGGTAAAAAGTAAATATTGAAGCAATGGGGGTATGATATTCTTCCAAGAACTCCCACCACGGACAAGGATTGTCTGCCCTCCACTTACGGTGCCCTCCTCGTGCTCTCTTGTTTGTGTGGTCATGGTTAAGCCACGTCAACATTTTATATTACTATTCATTTTTGTCTTATTATATCTATAAAAATATATATATATAATGTTGACGTGGCTTAACCATGACCACATAAAACAAGAGGACATGAAGAGGGCACCGGAAGTGGAGGGCAGACAATCCTTGTCCCTCCCACCACCACCACCACCACCACCAAAAGTTAAATGCTCTATCTACTTTTGGCTTTTCCTATAATTTACTTGTCCCCTTGTCCTTATGTTAGAAGAAAGTACCAAGTGGATGGTGTATGTCTGTGGAAAGAATCCAAATACAAGTTTTGGATTTGGAGGCACTTGGGAGGCTCCTCCTTGCAATCCCCACTATTACCCACTAAGCAACAAGCAAGGGTGTTGTTTTGTTTTGTTAGGACATGTTTGGAAGGGCATTGTGTTGGAGAATAGTCCCAAACTTTGGCCAGCTCTTATTCCCATCCATTTCACTTGGTGACAAATCCCAAGTGAGAGTGAGAGAGAAACAAAGTAACACACCAAACATTTTAGATAGAGAAAATCTAGAGAGGGAGAGGGAGAGAGAGAGAGAGAGAGAGAGAGAGAGAGAGAGAGAGAGAGAGAGAGAGAGAGAGAGAGAGAGAGAGAGAGAGAGAGAGAGAGGGCACTGTATTTCAGAAATTCCATATTCCTCTGAACACCCTCCAAAAGGACAAACAAAACAAATTAATGACGACAAAAGGCAGCCTCTAGTATTGTCGCCAACGTAACGCAGCCATGGAAAAGTCCTTCAAAACAAGAGCTTTTCTTGCTATTTCACTCACTTTGCAGCAAAACTTCACATCACAAACACAAAACCCTTCTGAGTTTTCTCGAACTCCACGCCTTTGATGCATTACTAGGAGGAGGCTCCAGCCAGCCACCACCATTTTAGGAAACTTTTCTGAGCTTTCTTTCCATTTGAAAACCCAGTTGGGAATTTCCATGTCGTTTGAACTTGGTGGGTTGTTTATTGGAGGAACTAACTAGTTACTTTCTCTGGTAATTCCCTGGCTCTGTGTATCATTGTTTCTTGCGATGTTGAAATTTATATTTTTTACGTATGCAGTTGTTCATTTGTTGTGATTTTTTTTCTATTTTATGCTTTTTTGTGTGGCATGATGTTGTGTAGGGCTTTTTGGTTGATTTGTTGATGAAAAAAGTAGACATTTTAACTTGTAAAATTCCCAAGAACTTACATTGTTGAGTAGCAAAGGAAATATTTTAGGTCACTTGTTAATGTTTTTTTAGTTTTGTTAACAATGGAATCATTTCCGAGAACAACAATCAATTTTCGTACTATTTTTTTCATTCTTTTGCTCTGTTTCTCAGAAACCATCTGTTCAGTTTACCAGATTCGTTTCATATTTACAGGGATTCATGATTAATTTTACTTGTGTGTTTTACTTAGATATACCAAAGTCAGTTCTCTGTGAAATTACAGGTATGGTACTTTGGGCCTCGTGAGCTAGGTCAGTTGGTCAAAGTAGACGAGTTCGAATCATCAGCCCCATAGATAAGAGTAATTTAGACTATTGTTGTATTATAGGTATGATACTTCAAAATTTCAGGTCGAAAATTTCTGGTCGAAACTAAGTGATTCATTATTTGGAAAACAAACCTGTGGAATAAAACACTGAAATCAAATTCAAATTAATTTATTTCCTCAGCTGCTTTCTTACTGGTCTAATTCTTGCTGTTTTGAAACAGTTCTGGCAATCTGATCTTCTTCATCCCCTCATTGTTTTCATCGTTAATTGAAAAAATGGCACAAGAGGACGGGTCACCGGTAACTTCATCAGCGCTGCAGTTCTTTCCCTGGCTATCTCCTGGGATAGGATCTCCATACTCACCATGGCTCAGGGAGCTAAAATCTGAGGAGAGAGGTTTATGCCTGATCCAGCTTCTTTACGCCTGTGCTAGCCATGTCGCATCGGGTAGCATCGAGAATGCAAATATTTGGCTTGATCAGACTTGTCAGCTCGCCTCTCCTGATGGTGATTCAATGCAGAGAATAGCTGCTTATTTCACTGAGGCACTTGCAGACCGGATGCTTAAAGGTTTGCCCGGTCTGCATAAAGCGCTTAATTCAACAAAAATATCATCAGTCTCGGAAGAAATTCTTGTTCAAAGGCTGTTCTTTGATCTCTGTCCTTTCCTAAAGGTTGCGTATGTGGTCACAAATCAGGCCATAGTGGAAGCCATGGAAGGGGAGAAGATGGTTCATATTATCGATCTTCATTCATGTGAGCCTGCCCAGTGGATTAATCTGATTCAGACATTAAATGCACGACCTGAAGGCCCGCCTCATTTGAGAATTACTGGCATTCATGAACAAAAAGAAGTATTAGACCAAATGTTTCTTCGGTTGACAGAAGAAGCTGAAAATCTGAACATCCCATTTCAGTTCAATGCTATAGTTAGCAAGCTAGAGAACCTTGATATCGAAAGTTTGCGTGTCAAGACTGGGGAGGCTCTGGCAGTCTGCTCCGTACTGCAGCTACATTCTCTCTTGGCAAGTGATGATGATCATAGGAGGAAAACACCAATAGAATCTAAGAACCTGCAGAAAGTCTTGCATATGAATAAACTCACTTTAGGAGAGTGGCTGGAGAAAGATCCAATTAACGGCAGTCCCGATTCTGCTTTGTCCCCACTATCCAGTGCTTCACCAAAGATGGGGAGTTTTTTAACTTCTCTTTGGGGCCTTTCGCCAAAACTAATGGTAATAACAGAGCAAGAGGCAAACCACAATGGCCATACATTGATGGACAGGATCATGGAAGCATTGTACTTTTATGGAGCACTTTTTGATTGCTTAGAGTCTACAGTATCGAGATCACCAATGGAGCGACAGAAGGTTGAGAAGCTGCTTTTCGGAGAGGAAATAAAAAACATCATAGCATGTGAAGGAACTGAGCGAACGGAGAGGCATGAGAAGCTTGAGAAGTGGATTTTAAGGCTTGAGTTGGCTGGGTTTGGCAGGGTGCCTTTGAGCTACAACGGAATGTTGCAGGCTACGGAGCTGTTGCGTGGCTATGACGGGTACAAGATTAAAGAACATAATGGATGTGTGGTTATTTGCTGGCACGATAGACCTCTTTTTTCGATTTCAGGCTGGAGATTTAGGAGATACCAATGATGTTGGTCGACCATCCGGGGATTGAGTGCTGTTTTCTTTTTCTTTCTTTTGTCCCTTTTCTTGTTTGTGTAAAGAATTTTAAGCATTTCTTCCTCGCCAACTGCATAGTGTCTTCCTCAGAAAGATTCGGAGAATTTATTATCTGTTCTAAAATTTTTGTTATCTGTTAATCTGTGTGCTTTTTTTCTTTTCTCTTTCTATACAAACACTGATGTTGCGCTTTTGGCATATTTTCTTTAGGTTGGTTCTTGTTCTATTGATACTTCAAAGTTAAACATGTTTGGGGTTTGAAGTCAAACATATAGGTATTTCAAGAAGTGGAATATCACACCATTGCTATTCAAGATATTAATTCTAAATCAACTTGGCACTACAGTATAGCAGAATTCCTCTCCATTTGTAAGTTATAGACCTTAAGTTCAAATCACGTGAATGGCAAGTTCATTAAGAATTTATGATCCCCACCTCTCACTGTAAATATATCGTTGCATATATATATAAAATATTCTAAATCAACACAACATAGATTCATGAAAGGTAACACAACTAATCAAGAAAAAGCAACAAAATTATTTGTATTACATTTACTGACCACATCTCTAATTGAGATGATCTGATACAATATCGTTACACTTCAGTAGTGCAACACAGACACATTGTACTCAACAACAGCATCTCCAGTTTTCATGCTCATCGAAAATGTCTTCGCCAATGCATAGCCCCGTGCATATTGGAAAACCCCAGTACCTCCAACAATAGGCATCTCTCGGATGGCTTCCATAAATGGATTCCTCCCTAGAATGCTTACGGTACTACCATTGTACATACCGTCTAGAAAAGCAAAGTTCAAGACCATAAGCAACCCTGAGTCATGCTGAGAAGCAACAGCATAAATCCCCTGAGCTCTCCCCACAAGCTTTGAACTAGGCTCTGGCCCTTCTGTCAATGGATTGTCTGCCATGAAAGTTGTTCCGAAACCACCAACTGAATCGTTTGGTGGTTCAACAATTTTCATGGCAGTTGGGTTCTCGCCGTCGTGGATGTCATGGAAATAGAAGTGAAGGCTGGTAGTTTTCTCCATTCGTTTTGCAGATAGGGATAAAAGTGATTGCTCTGAGAATATTCCATGAATGGTAGTGAAGGAGGTTGATAAGATGATGGAGTAGCAGGCAAAAGTGGCAAAACAAGCCATTTTGGTTCAGTTTTCAGTTGTATTGTAAGTGTTGCAAATGGTTATTTATAGGATGGTAATGATATAGAAGTGGGGAATGATGTCTCTTCCTTAGTTAAGAGAGTGTGGATTCTTTGCATGCGTTCTTTGTTGAATAAATTATAACCCCGTGCTTGGTTTTCGATCAACAAGAGCGCAGCAGGGCAATGAATATAATTTTATGATATCTTCAACAGAAATTTTATGTTACTCAGAACACTTGTCACTTTAGTGTACTTTTCCACATGGTTGGTTAATATGTCTCTACTTTATGGTATATTAATAAATAAATAAAACGAAATACACATAATAATTTTAGTGGAGATAACATTACTTGGTAGTCTTGTTTCAGATATATCGATCTATCATGATTGACAGTGGAGAAAAATGGTATTTGTGTTAAAGTCATCTTTTATCATATGAGTTCCACTAGTGTTAGAGCTCAGTGAGCAATGTAAATCGGTTTTATGTGTCTGAACAATATTACCTTTTTTTTTTTTGACAAAAGAAATTTAAGTGTAACGACATATTAAAGTTTTTTTTGGCTCATTTTCTTGTTATCAATCAATTGTATTGTCCAGTACTTATTGCCAAATCATGAGCATTTCTTTTTTTGAAAGCATTCATAACTTGGATTAGCTAGCTTTATTTACTGCTAAGCAAAACTTTGACATTTTTAGCTTGTCAAAAACCTTGCTGCACGTATATTTCTGTGGTACCAAAAAATAAAAGGTTTTAAAGTTTTGTAATTGTAAATTATATACGCTTACTAAATTGTAGTGAACTATGGCGACAAACAATTTTCTATGCTTAGTGGGAATTCGATTGATTCCAGACGAAGTAATAGTGTGCCAATTGCCATATGATGATATGATAACACCTCTCAGAGCATGCTTGCTTCACAAACAAGGCTTTCCAGTTGTATATAGTACTTTATATAGCAGGTCCTCGAAACCTTATGGATTCTACCCTGCCTATTCTCTTTTATATTTTTTCTTTGTCTCAACTTGCTAATATAGTTTCATTTTTCAAACCAAGTATTTTTGTCGGATAAATAAAGTTATTCTTGAGGTGTCATTCAACACATCTAAAGTGATAATTCTCGAGTAAGGGTGTCCAGTGCTATTGCTTAGGCCCTACAGGATGATTAAAAAAATTTGGGTTTTTATTAGAAATAGTCCCTGAAATTTATCCTAACCATCAAGATAGTTTGTGAAATTGAAAATCAATCAATGTAGTCCCTGAAAATAGGTGTCGCAAATCAATGTTGTCATTCCATTACAATTATATTAAAAATTTCGTTAAGTGTTGATGTGGCACATAAATGGGCCCCAAAAGATTTACGGGTTTTTTTTCACAAATGGTCCCTAAAATTGACTCACACCATCAAGATGGTCCCTAAAATTGATCCACACCATCAAGATGGTCCCTAAAATTGAAAATCAATGAATGTAGTCCTTAAAAATAGGTGTCGCAAATCAATATGATCATTCCGCTACAATTCTGTATAATTTTTGTTATGTGCTAATATGAATTTAATAATTAATTAAAAAAAGTTGTCTAAATACCTTTTTGCATTATAGAATTTTTTTCTTATAGTAGGACCTACTCCGAATAGAGATTTTTTCATAAATTCTCAAAAGCACAAGGCTTAACCAAGGCCTAAGATGGGGTATGGAAATAGTTTTCAACCAACAATAGACGCTCCTCGGTTATAAACTCATTATCTCAAGGCAAACCTCGTTGTTCTTTGAGTCACCAGACCACTAGGGAAGCGCCGAACAAGCTCTCCATGGTTAAGGTTGTGAGGATGTTGATCACGTAAATGTTAACGGTGATGTCCTAGAAGTCGTTGCCAATCAGCCAAGTCGTCACCAAAGGTGATCTCGATCCAGGTTCATTTCAGTGAAGGGTGTCGAAGTGTGTAAAGATGAGTGTAATGAGATTTTTTTTTTTTTGGAGAATAGACAACGAAGAAGGTAGAGGAATGTGGACTAGGATCGAAGGTGATTGCAGGATTGGGTTTTTGGGATCATAACTTTTTATTAACTATTAAATTATTGGCATATTTGTCGATTTGCCCCCTAAACTTTCATTTTAGTCAATTACCCCATTGAACTTTTATAGTTAGCCAATTCCCCCTTGAACTTTAATTGTAACCGATTATCCCCCTGAACTTTTATAAATAGCCAACTTCCCCCTTGGCGTTAGATTTTAAAAAAAATTCATCTAATTTTCCATCCATCTCGTTCACGGAAACAACACATGACAACTATATGAGAGCAAAAAGGAAAAAAATTGGATGGATGAAAAATTGAATGAAAGTTTTTAAAATCTAATGCTAAGGGGGGGAATTGGCTATTTATAAAAGTTCAGGAGGGAGATCGGCTAAAATTTAAGTTTAAGGGGAAATTGGCAGCTGCATACAAGTTTAAGGGGCATATCAACAAATACCTCTAAATTATTAAACTTATTTGTAATTTTTTAATTTAATTTGACTTTTGTGATCCATTTAAGTGTTACATCAGTACATAACAAAAATTTTTACAGAATTATGACGAAAATGCTACATTGATTTGGGACACTTACTTGTGAGACTACATTGATTGATTTTCAATTTCAGGAACCATTTTGATCTCGCAGGTCAATTTTAGGGACCATTTTGATGTCGCGGGTCAATTTCAAAGATCATTTGTAAGAAAAAAAAAGACTTATGGGACCTATTTATGTGCCACATTAGCAATTAACGGAATTTTTAACAGAATTGTGATGAAATGACCACATTGATTAATGACACCTATTTTCAGGGACTACATTGATTGATTTTCAATTTCAGGGATCATCTTGATGGTAAGGGTCAATTTCAAGAATCATTTGTGATAAAAACCCAAAAAAAATTTGAGGTCTATATATTTACGTATATAATTTTTTTTAAAATAAATAATAATTAAATATATACATTAGATTCATGCAAAAATGATTTGTTAAACAAAACTGCTACTTTTATTATATATTTATATCATCATTTGTACTATATTTCTAGTAGAAATTAGACCCACATGAGTTGGCAGGCCTTACCTGTATTAGAGAAATGATACAAATAGATAGTAAATATAGCATTACTCTTTGTTAAAACAATTTTTTCTCTGTAAGATAGGCTCAATTATGCTTTTTGCTTTTTTCTATTCTCTCATTGACTTTGTATCTATTGCGGACCATTAAATCTTAGATCTTCGCCCTTTTTAATCCGCATTTAAAATTTGTTATTTATATATCCCCTTATTTTTATATGGGTAATGATAGGAAAAGACTAAATTTCTAAACTAAATCTTGTAAACTAAATGATATGGTTGTTGATGACTGAATTACTACTTAAATGTTAATTAACGTGCTTACTTACCATTGGTAACACATCACTTAAATAACGAATTTAGATTCTCTAGCATTATTCCTTTTTATTCTTGAATTTTGCTCATCATATTATGCATGTACCCTTATCTTTATTTCAATGAACCTACTATGTTTGAGCCCAAAAAATTATTAAATATGCACACAAAAAAGTTAAGAGGAAACAATGAGTGTGTCAAAAAGACCCCATTGTAACCTTTCGTCCTTGACCACCAAAAACTCAATAACCCTTACTAACTGATGAGTCAATATTATATTATATATTTTACCCTATTCTTAGTATAATTTGGTAATTATTTTGGTAGTCTTTTGATACTTTTGATTATATTTTTAATGTAAGACATTCGACTTCCTTTAGAGCAAAAAGTATTTAAACCGATGAATTTTGAAATTCTAATTGGAGGATGTTCATGAGTCTTTCAAGATGATTGTATCAAAGTTCCAGATTTTTCTACCAAGCCGTTTGACCGTGGCAATGAAATAAAGGCCCAGCGCGCAGCTTTCCCAGATTGACGTTTCTGGACGTTTTGGGCATTTTGGAGGTCAAGATGACATATTTTAAAGAAGATTCCTTCTGAGGATTTATAGAGGACGTCTCCAGCTTTCAAAAGAGACCTTTTGGGACCAAATCAGAGTTGATTTGATCAGTTAAAAGTCTGATTTTCTGAGAAGTCCAAATTTTAGTTCAAATAGAAAACCTTTTATTTTCTGTTTTATTATTTTATTATGTTTCCTAGTTTTATTCTAAGACCTCTTAGGGTTTCATTTTGTAGTAGTATAAATTAAGATATTTAGCCAATAGGGTTCTTTACGCAACATTAGGAGCGGAGAACGCACACACTATTTGGAGAATTGCTTTTGACAATTCAAGTTTATTTTCAAGATGTTTTCTATCCATGATTTTAATAATATTTTGTTTTATGATTGTTAATAACTAGTTTCGCTTGCTAGGGTAAGGCCATGAGCCTTAACAAGATATGTAGTTTCGTTTCAATTTGCTTATGATATTATGCATGCAAGTTTTGAATTATTAATCACCGTGCTTAAAACTATCTAATTGTCTTGATGATTGGCCACCATTAGGATATTTAGAAAAATAATTTGATGCAATTTTGGCGGAGGGTTGTCCCTGAAATTGGCGCTGGCTTCTTATGGTTAATATGTGTAACTTCTTAGGATGGACGACACATCTTAAGGGTTATATGGTTTTTCAAAAGGTTTTCACAAAACTTAATGAGTCTTGCGTGTTCACATTCGATCTGGACGCCACAGACAGGTTGCATGTTGGATATACGTTTTATGCTGGAGGTTCCAAGTAGGGCATACTTTAGGAAAACCTAACCTTCAAATATGCATGTGTAATAAATAAGTAATTGGAAGAACTGCGTAGGATTGTTAAGGTGACGGCGGAAACCTAGTGCTCAAATTTATTTTCAAAACTATTTTCTTTTGTTTCCTTTACTTTCTCAATTTATTTAATTGTTTTTAATTAAATTCGTTTTTAATATTTTAGGTCAGAAAATCAACTTCTTCCAAACTTTGTTTTCAAATAATTAATTAAGATTTGATATTTACATAAATTATTCATTCAATCCCTGTGGAGAACCACATTGCTTGAGCTGCTATACTACGACAACCTTGTACTCTTGCAAGTATTTTTAAGTGTTTTTATCCCTACTTTTGCAGGTGGTAAAATCCCTATCACTAACCCATTATTATTGACTTGACTTTGCCTACTAAGACAAATAAATTGTTACGGAAGGATAGACTATTTTCGATAAACTACATACGATATTATCTACACTAAGAGGTGGGGGAATGAGCTAAGCCTCACAGTGGGCTAGCTATAATAATTTGATTCAAATTTGTCTTCATCGAGAATCGAATCTAAGACCTCTCACTTACAAATAAAGAGAAATACCACTAGACCGTAGTATTAAGTGACACAGAAGAATAGACTATTAACTATTAAGAGAAGAAGAGATCATGAATAGCTAAGCAGACGAGGCCCTTTTTTCTATTTTCATTTGTGCAAGGTTCTATTTTGTATAATCTTTTCTTAGGGTTTGGGGAGTTAATAGTGTGAAGTGCAAGCTTGGTATGGTTGTCAATGGCCCGAGCCATATTAAACCTCAGCTTAAGCTCAAACAAGGTTCATATGGTTGTGCTTAAGTTCGGCTCAAATGATTTTCTCAAGTTTAAATTCTGCTCGGCTTGTTTAAGCTTTCCTTTGAAACAAGCTCGAGCTTAATTAAAAATTGAAAATAAATTAAGAAATTACACATAAACATGATGCATGTTGTAACTTGTAACTACTGAAATACATGCAAGTATGAAACAGTTTGCAAATTGTAATGCGATTTATTTTCAGCTAAAAAATTCATAGCAAAAAATTTAATGTCATTTTGAACGATAAGGAAGTAATTAATCTTATCGTTACGACGCACCCAAGACATGATTCTTTCTCCTCACATCCTCTGATTTGATACCATTGATCATAACAGGAAAAAAAAATCCATCCATTGTTGTAGAAATACTTGATTGAGAAGGTTCAGTAAGTCGATTTTCCTATAGCCGAACTTGATTCTGCAAGTATCATTTTCGTCACGATTCAATTTAGCGCTAGTTCCTCGCAGTAGGATCCTCAGAGACAGTTCAATGGTGAGGAATCTAATTCATTGTAGTTGCACCATTTTTGCGACAAAATAATTCATCGCTAAAGTTCGTCATTTTTTCGCCAAAAGCTGTTTTCTCGATATAGAATTAACAACAGTTGAATTTTTTTTTATAGTTTCCACGAGGAAAAAGAAATTTCCTCACAAAAATGGCATGTTCAATGAGGAAAGGGCATTGCGAGGAAATTATTCTTTCCTCGCCGTAAAACAACTTAAGGGGTAGATATTGTAAGACAAATACTTAACACAGACCATAAATCATAGATATGCTATTAAATCACGAAGCACAAGAACAATATTGTAGTGCAAGGACAAGAAGAAAACATACCTGCAGAATTCGATGCAGAAGAAGAAGCTATGACTGCTAGGGTATCAAGGAGGAACTGGGTTCAAGAATACAGTAGGACACGTGAAGCACTAAGTCGTGGCACTGCGTGTACAATCCGACTTCTCCATCTTCTTTAACTGTCACATGGACGCATACCAAGACACCCTCTACACACAACCTTCTCCTCTCTGCAAAACTCAATGCTCTCCAAGTTATAGGTAATTGGAACAATAAGAGCGTGTTTTTGTGAGAGCAGGGGCTTGTGGTTTTTATACTACAAAATCTGGATTACCCTATAATAATCCTACAAGGAATACAAGACCAAATCCTTGTACAAGTATGAGTTCTATTTTCAAGCCAACAGTAGAGTTTCAATCCAAACCAAAGTTGAATTAACTCTTATAAACACATTAAGACCTCTTTATACCAATCTGAAATAACAATGATTATTACTAAACTGTGAGAATCACACTCATACTCTAACATTCTCCCACTTGAGTATGATTCACAACAGTAAATAATCATCTCAAATTCAATATAAAGGTCATCACATAAGTGATTCATCAACACACTAGTACATAGATACAACCAGCTTACATAAACCAAAACAATGAATTTATAATTGCCTCTGCAACACAAAATACAGATTTAACTTATAAATCACAATGTCCAGTTCATGTTCATAGCAATGTATCTAAGCTCAAGAGTAAACCAAGACGTCTACTCCCACTCATATAGCCCAAAATAAAAATATCAAACATTCTTGACAGTAAGCTCTTAAAATTATTCATGATTGTATGAATAGCACAGTTATAACAATCAACAGCTTTATCATATCACCAAATCTTTTGGATAACAAAAGCTTAACCTCACATACAACTTACCTATGCATTTTAAAGTATTGAACTTAAGAATCTTTTCTGTTACATCTCAGAATTAACTCAAAAGTTACAACATACTTAATTTGCACTTTGTAATTATGTGAACCATTATAGCAAAACCAAACCAATTTGCTCCCACTTATCTAGGCCATACTCAACACAACCAAGTTAAGTATAAGTTAATAGCAACTGTATTAACTAAAAATCATTCCAATACAATGAATGACTAATCAGAATCCATATGGAAACCAAATTCGTTTCCTTTTGAATGCTAACATAATAGGATCCTTCTCATTACTTAAACAAATTACGTAACACAAATAATTCAACCAATTGCTTCAATAAAACCATAAACTGGTTTTTAAGCATCCATATGAATTATAATGGCTGGCCTAAATACTCTTAGCCTTATGCTTACATTCGAACATATGATTCTCCCACTTAAGCATAAGCAGAATATACTGCACAGCTGATAAAGAAACCGGAGATATGAACCAATTGGTTCCCGATTCCTTACCTATTGCATAATCTCAGTTTAGTCATATACACCTAAACCATTATGCAAAATAGTCTATGTATCAAAAGATAGTCACAATTCATTCAGAAAAACTTATCTCACATAAACCCAAAATCACCAGTTTCAACAATGATCAAAATCAGAATAGCAAGCACAATATTTTTGCATTCAATTTGATCCTAACTAGTTCAATATATAGTTCAATATCCATCCAGCAAGATCAACCAAATTTTGATAATGTCTGGATATATATCACAACAATATGTCTTGATTAAAACGAGATAATCAAGACCACTATTTATTCTGGAGAACTCAAAGTTCATCTTCCTCCCTATTTGTGATTTCAACTAAAACATAATGGCGAAAGCATGCATCATAAATGAAATCACAAATATTCATATACAATAAGCATGCATCTTAAACTCCATGATTTTCACAATGCAATAAGCACAGGCTTCCTTATGAATTCATAAATATAGACAACAGCTCACATAAGCTAATTTGTTTATCATCCTTGTATATGGATGACACAAGCTAATTCTCAAAATTTATAGCTTGACCTATATAATCATACAAGTAAAATTTTAAGGCTAAGATCAATATATATTGCCACAAAATCTAATGTTGGTCAACTAATGAAAATAAGATCATTACAAAATAAAACCCAAATTACACCAATTAGGGGTGGGCAAACGGGTACCGGAACCGCGGGTAGGGGCGGGTAATCAAGGTTCGGGGCGGGTACGGGCCGATTCCAATTTTTTCATAAGTGAAACGGGGCGGGGCGGGCCGGGGTTTTGAAATTTTAGGGGCGGGCCGGGTTTAGGGGTATAGAAAAACAGGGCCTCAGATGGCCCGTTTCTAACTATGGTCTCTAACCCTAATCCATTATCCATGATTCGATCATCCCTCCTCCGTCCCACACCTTCCTCATTCGTGATTTGTCCCCTTCACTCCCTCATACGTCCCCCTTCTTCCTCGTCCTCCTTCGTCCTCTTTCTTCTTCGTCCATCCGCCGCCTTCGAGTCCACTGATTCCCACTCGAGTCCTCGACTTGAGACTTCCTTCCTCCCACCCACACTATTCTCCCCCTCAACAACAACGACACGAAGACGATCTCATCGCCACAAAGACTCTCCTCTCCTTAGTCCTCCCTTTCGAATCTGTTGATTCTCGATCTTCTCCCTCTCAATTCTCGATCTCACTTTTCTGAGTTCCAAATCAACCAATAATTTTGTACTCTGGGTGGGCATGGGCGAATCTCATTGTGTGTTCTTTGTACCTTGAGACTTCAATCGTTGGGCTTCCAGCGATTTTCGCAGACCGCCAGGTATTTGTGTGTTCTTTGTATTCAATAATCTCCCTTTTTGGCTTTGTTTCTCTTCTGTATATCTCGAATTAAAATTATTGGCACCAGATATATGCACACACAAATTGCATTGATTTGTTGTTCTAGGGTTGTATAATCGCTTTCTTGAGAGGGTGGGTTTGTTAGAACAAAAAACAATGATATGGGGATGGGGTTGCAAATTACTTGATCTTTAGCAGCATGTTCTTTCCATCAGTAAGCAGTTTCGGGTGTTTTTCTTATGTTCAAGGGAGACGATTGCAGCTGAGATGTGTGCATCCATGGCAGGAAGACGGGTCAGGTGGGAAACAGTGCCAAACTGTTTCTTTATCATATTTGCAATGTTATTCTGATACATCTTCTCACAGTTATTGTTTGTTTGTTATTTTGATGTAAGAAGAGCAAGAGAAGCTGGAGAAGAAACTGAAAATTAGAAGGAAAAAAAAAACAGGGTACCCGTTGAACCCGTAGGAACCGGCCCGTTTTATACGGGCCCGGTTAGGTCCGGTTCTCAGTTTGAAAATAGAAGAATCCGTCCTGGCCCGACCCGTTATATTTTCAAGCGGGTCCGGTCCGGTCCCTTCAATTTTGGGCCCGGCCCAGCCCGTGCCCACCCCTAACACCAATGTATACAGATTCGCCATATATGGACAATAACAATTCTACCCAAAACATATTTCACATATATATGTTCATATATTTTCTTGTATGCATGCATCAATATGCAACGTCTATGCACGAATGCTATCTCCATATACATGTTCAATTAGCAAGAAATTCCCTACATGATACTTGAACCAAAAACTGATGCATTTAGTTTATGTATCATAAATAGGAACAATGCCATCCAAATTCCATTAGGTTTCCATTTAATATTTAGAACCACTTAGTCATTAAGCATATTTGCCAAAATTCATTCAGACAATATCAATTTATGGAGTACACATGCAGTCAAAATGATTCCATCCCAAATTGATATTCATCATATATGTCCCAACACCAAACAGACAAAAGAGAACAATAGGTGTTGTATATGAACAAGTTTTATCCTCCACCAAGACCAAATGCTACACTAATTTTTTTTTTTTTTTTTTTTTTATTATGTAGCGAAAGATGATTTCAAACATCTCACATAAATCACAAGTTGGCATCTATATAGGGATTTCGAGTTTAATCATGCGTTCACAATATATATAAACAAGCATGCTCGAAATAACAAAAGCCCTAATTCATCATGCTTTAACTCATCACACTATAATCATGCATATAAGAGAATAATTAATCATGCGTGAAATAGTGGACTGAATTACCTGAATGCATCACTGGACCCATATTCATCAACCCGATTGCACTTCCTCGGCTCCAAATGAATGAAACATCAATTTATCCATCAATGCTCGAGACCCATCCATGTGGATTGCCATCACCAAAGTTATCGGCCAGAATCCCGTCGGCACCAATTCCCAGAAAAGAACAATTCTCATTCAGATTTCAATAAAACAAGAGAAACAATATAACAACGATCGAGTTAACGTCAATATGTGATATGACCCAAGTCACCCAACTCTTAGATCATATCAATATGGTGGATCAGAATGATAATATAATCTCAATATGCAGATAACATGATCTTTGTTCAATGGTTCTTAATAACACAATTAGCATATCAGAATACAAGTTTATTCATTACACTAATAGTACAAGGAGGATTAATAAACCAAAATTATCTCAATCTGCAGACTTCAGAATCAACACAGCGGAAGCTATAATTTTGAAAATCAGAATTATGATGTTTAAGAGAGATGGATATAGCTAAATTACTATACTTATCATCAAATAAGCAAGCATAAAAAAGCTCTCTCAACCCCAGATTGAGAAACACGGGTTTCTCCCCTTCCAAACTGACAACGGTAAAAGTTTAAAAATAATGAAACTCTAGCTTCTGCCTTTTATGTAGCCAACAGCCAAAATTAAACTAAAGTTATTCCTTAAACGATGTCATATCACTTGTCTTTAATAATCAATTGAACAAATTTGACCTCCAAACCAGTTCACTATTTGTTTTTTTGTTTTTTTTTTTTTTTGAAAAAAAAATATGAATTTGTTAAAACATACCTCTCAAAATCGAGCACAAGGATTTGCAGTATTAGATGAGAATCAGTGGAAAAGATGAAGATTTGTTGTGTTTCACAAGATACGAGAAGCAACCAACACAACCGAAGAGCAAAGAAAGAAGAAAGCAAAGTGCATATGCTTTTAACGGTAAAAAATTTTAAACGTTTTAAATGGGTAACGGCTCTTTTAGTGAAACGGTGGCGTTCGTATCTTTTCCTGGGTTTAGACAGTTCATGATGAACACCCATGTAATACTGATCAATTCTTGAACAAATCTTTCGAATTTAATAGCGATAATCAACTAGGCTCTGATACCACATGTAAGACAGATACTTAACACAGACCATAGATCATAGATATGCTATTAAATCACGAAGCACAAGAATAGTATTGCAGTGCAAGGACAAGAAGAAAACATACCTGCAGAATTCGATGCAGAAGAAGAAGCCATGACTGCTAGGGTATCAAGGAGGAACTGGGTTCAAGAATACAGCAGGACATGTGAAGCACCAAGCCGTGGCACTGCGTGTACAATCCGACTTCTCCATCTTCTTAAACTGTCACATGGACGCATACCAAGACACCCTCTACACACAACCTTTTCGTCTCTGCAAAACTCAATGCTCTCCAAGTTATAGGTAATTGGAACAATAAGAGCGTGTTTTTGTGAGAGCAGGGGCTTGTGGTTTTTATACTACAAAATCTGGATTACCCTATAATAATCCTACAAGGAATACAAGACCAAATCCTTGTACAAGTATGAGTTCTATTCTCAAGCCAACAGTAGAGTTTCAATCCAAACCAAAGTTGAATTAACTCTTATAAACACATTAAGACCACTTTATACCAATCTGAAATAACAATGATTATTACTAAACTGTGAGAATCACACTCATACTCTAACAGATATTCCCTAGTCCGTAAAACAGCTTAGCTCTATAAATGCCCCCATTAGGTGCGAGCGTTAAGGGCAATGGCCAACAGAACACGCTCTGCAGTGATGTTGACATGAAAGAGAGAAAGAGAGCTGAGAGAGAGTGTAATTGAGTGGGAAGAGCGTGGATGGAGGGGGAATGGTGGTTGCGAAGAGTGGCAGAGTGGAATTGGGGAAAAAGAGAAAATAGGTTTCGAAAGTTAAGGGGAAAACTGGGAGCAGCTTTGTGTGGGATTTGAGATGTGGGGAATATTGGACACTGGAAGAATAAGGATGCGAAGGGAACGGAGAGAGAAAGACTGGGAGTCTGAATCCTGTTATGGTTAGCTCTTTAACTTTTAGTCGCTACAAGCCTACAACTAGGAAAGAGAGATTTCCTTGCTAAGAGTCCATCGACATCGAGAAAACACATTTTCTCGCAAAATATTTTATATTCTTGCTATTGTAAGGACAAGTTTAGTGATGACAATCGGCTTTGTTTTTGCGATGAATGGATAATATCCTCACCAAAAGTGCTCTATAGGCGACTTTGTTTTGTGAGCCGAGCTAGATTTAATTAACAAAAGCTCTTTCATAAAGAAAAAGAAAATGGTTGGCCTAGCTGCGTTTAGTAAAAATATATGAAAAATCTCAAACAAAATTGTATTTATTATAGGACCGTTTCAGTTCTCTAAATTTTGAAAACTCAAGAAGTTAACTGACTTTTTGGTTTTTAGTTTTCAAAACTTGAAAACTGATGTAGTTACAAAATGATTTTTTAGTTTCAAGTTTTCATAAAAAGTAAAAATTGAAAATGAAATTGTTATCAAACGGTCCCTACACTTTTTTATTTTTTGAGGTCATCAATCTTTTAAGCAGAAATAAAATCACATTCACTACAAAATTTTGCCAAATTCCAACTCATTTTAAAATCCATCATATGAGAATAGTATTATTTCAAATCCAATTATTTCTAGTTATAAGATTGACGTAGCCATTCCCTAATTAAGTCTAATAGATGTCTCTATAAGGGATTAAGGAAAAACAAAATATAAAAAAGTAAAAAGATATTTTTTTCAACAATGGCTAGCCTAAGACAAAATTCAGGAGTCTGACACATAAACATTGTACTCAACAATGGCATCTACAGCATCAAACCAAACCGTATGGGCTAAGGCATAACCTCGAGCAAACCTCAACTGTCCCGTGCCTCCAACAACCGGCATCTCTCTCACATTGTTCATGACCGGATTCCTCCCGAGAATGCTAATGCTACTCCCCTTATACTTGCCCTCCACAAAAACACAATTCATGACCATAAGGAATGCAAATTCATCTGCTTGTTGTGAAGCCACTGAGTAAAATCCTTGTGCTCTTCCGATGAGCTTGGAGGCGCGGTCTTGCTCTTCAGTCAGTGCATTATCAATCATCATAGTGCTTCCAAAGCCGCCAGCAGTACCATTTGGCGGCCCAATAATTCTAACAGAGGTAGGGTTTTTGCCACCAAGGATGTCATGGAAGAAAAAGTGGAGGTGGGTTAAGTTTTCTGTTTTCCCGCCGGATCTAACGAATTGCCTAATTAGAACTCCATCAATGGAATAGAGAGAGGTTGCGTAGAGGATGAAGATAGAGTAGTACAGAAACGAAGACATATTAGTCTCTCTAGTGTGTCACCCTGTGTGTGTGTGTGTGAAATATAGACTTCTGGTAAGATTTGTGGTCACTATAATAGAGGAGGAAGAGGGCAAGTTTTAGAAGTTGGTAACACATTACTCAAGTGTGTCCCGTTTACCGAAATTCTATGGTGATCCAGAGTATCTTATATTTTTGGCTTTTTAACTGTTAGATGTTTGTTTTTGAGTTTTTAGTAAAGATAACGGTTTAAATTCCTGAGTAACCGATACTCCGAAATACCGTAAAAATTCCCATCTTACTTAATTAAGGATGGTTGGTATGTTTGGTGCATTTTCAAGCAACCACTGCTTTTTGTTGGGTCTACAAGCCTATAAGAGTGTTTGGCTTTTAATTGCTTTACCACAACATGGAAAGTTTGAATCCTTTTGAAGCAAAGAAAGATTGAAATCCAGTGATGGGTAACCAAATGTCAAACATTACATTAAACGTTGAAGTTTTGTTTTAGGAATCGACAGACATGAGTTTGGTGTTCTGTTATAAGGTTATGTGAGACTTAAGTTATGGCACTTATATGATGATGACAACGAAAACAATGATAACAATCGGCTTTCTATTTGGGCCTGATTTTACATTAAGTACTGAGATGGACATTTAGGGTTGGTTTATTATTCAGTTTAAATTTTGTTTACATTGAAGTGGTCTCTTGGACAAATGAGGATTCTCTCCGGATCTTTTTTGTAAATTGTGTTTATTTATTGTACATCGTGTGATCAAAGATTATTTTAAAAATTTTATTTAAAATTGAACACAAATAATACCTTATGGAAACTGGTCGCACAATTTACAATGAATGAATACAATTAAAGGATCATCTAGATCCTCACAAAGAGCATCCGGAGATGATCATCATTCCTCTTGGACAACCTTTAAATTTATTTTAAGGTAAAATGACACTTATAATCGTATGTAAAGTTTGATGAGAGAATGGACCTTACATAAGTTTGGCTACTCTCCATATTGTTAATTGGTTTTATAGTGAAATCACAACATTTTCATGATATCCTGCGTGTGAAGCCCTACAGCCACACATATACTTTTTGGGTTACCAAATTTGTATTATTGTAAAGGATTTATTAGACTTTTTAATAAAAAAAATTAATTAACTGTACAACCTTTTTGGACACCCACTAGGATTTTGATACAAAGGAATGTGATCATCAAGTACTATATCTCACACCTTCACTTACTTTTTTCTCTAACTCTCCAACGTCAACATACATTCTTCTATCCTAAAAGTCAGATACTTGTTTTCCAAATATGGATACGCGTATTCATCAAGTCAAATTCATATTTGTTGATCATGATATGTATTCGACGAGTATCCGAGAGTATCCTATGAGTATCGTATCCGATGAAATATCGGATACAGAATATGTGACCAAATTGTATTTGTGCTTCATAGTGTGTCACAGACTGACAGATTTGAGCCCACTTTGCACTCAAATTCAAGTACCTATTCATAGTTGAGATTCATATAATGTAGAATATCACTTGTATCAAAAACAAAAAATTTGTCACAAAGTGAAGGATGATAATTGATAAGACAAGACAATGTTGAAAAGTAAATTGCTTACTAATCTCTTGTTAGTAAATGATTTACTTATTCAATTTACCTTTGTCCTATTGTATAACTGTTTTTTGTTGTGATAACTTGTGCTCATATGCCAAGTGTAGGGTCTTAGATCAGTTTTCATTTTCAATGGCTCACATGCCTTGTAAGTTCCATGTGTCATAATCACAACGGCTCATGTATTTGAATGGCTGTGATGACTGATGTAAGAAAATGATCTATATGAATGAAATGTATCATTTTGCAATAGAAAGGATGTTGGATTGATTATTCCATTTTTCTCACTCTAGCTTTTCACTCTCTCTTTGCATTCTCTTGCTCCCTTCGTAATCCAAGAGTTCATCAATGAAAGACTACTCAAATCTCAACATGGTATCAAGAGCCTAGGTTCTATCTAGAATCGGGGCATCGAATCTATGAGTGTTGTGCTCAGAAATCCAACGTGAAATTTCCGACTCAGTTCGTCGATTCAGGTCTCAAATGGTTGGGTCAGGTGGTAGTGATCTTCGGGCTTCAATATTCAATGGTGAAAACTATGAATTTTGGAAGATCCGAATGAGAACTATTTTCAAATCACATGGAATCTGGGATCTAGTTGAAAAGGGTCTTGAAATCTCAGAATCGAAATGGAAGAAGGTCGATGTGGAAGGGTCATCGGAATCAGAGAAATGATCTCTGAACAAAAAGTTAATGAATGATGCTAAGGCACTGGGTATTATCCAATGAGCTGTCTCGGGTGACATTTTTCCCAGAATCTCAAACAAGGAGACCTCAAAGGGTGCTTGGGATATCCTACATCAGGAATTTCATGGCAATAAGCAAGTGAGATCCATCAAGTTGCAGGGTCTACGCCGTGATTTCAAGTACACAAGGATGAGGGATGATGAAACCTTGTATCTGTATCTCACTCGTCTTCTCGAGTTGGTGAATCAAATGAAGAGTTATGGGGAAGATTTACCCAGAGAGCGTTTTGTTTAGAAATTGCTCATAAGCTTGACCAAAGAATTTGACCAGCTATGTGATTGAGCAAACTAAGGACATTGAAACTATTGAGGTGCAAGAGGTAATTGCTGCGTTGAGGGGATTTGCACAGCGCCTTGATAGGCATGCTGAGAGTATCACTGAGAGGGTTTTCAGTAGTATGAGTGTAAATCCAAAGGGAACTCAGTCAAATCCTTCCTTTGGTAACTCTAAGCCAAAGAAGAACTGGAAATCGAAGGGTAAGAAATGGGATCCTAAACCTCATAATTCTGTCAATCAAGGTGGCAAATACGATCAATGAGGAAAACCAGATCAGGCTAAGGGAAAATGCAAACATTGTGATAAGCTACACTATGGTGAATGTTAGTTTAAAGGGAAGCCAAAATGCCATGGTTGCAATCGATTTGGTCACTTCATCAAGGACTGTGATCAACCAAACAAGGCTGGAAAGCTTGTAAACTTTGCCAATCAGGTAATAGAACCTGCAACCATGGTTTATGACTGCCATTCTGCTACTATTGGGAGAAATATGAACATATGGTATGTTGAGAGTGCATGTAGTAATCATATGACCTCTCATGAATCTTTGCTTATTGATGTTGATAAGAATGTGAAATGTAGAGTTAAAATGGGCACTGGAGATTTAGTGCAGTCAATAGGCAAAGGTACCTTGGTTATAGAAATGAAGGGTGTAACTAGATATATTAAAGAGGTTATGATTGTACCTGGATTGGATGAAAATTTGTTGAGTGTAGGACAGATGGTAGAACATGGATATTGGCTTGTGTTTGGTGATTATATGGTTGATATTTATGGAGATAGACAGATAGAATATTTGATTGCAAGTGTCCAAATGAAAGGAAACAGATGATTTCCCTTAAGTCTAGAATATGTCAATCATCTTATGGCTAATAGAGCAACTGTTGAAGAGTCATCTTGGTTGTGGCATAGAAGATATGGCCATCTAAACTACATCAGTTTAATGCTCTTGTAAGAGAAGGAAATGGTGCAGGGTTTACCTAGACTACAAGTCACTGAGCATGTTTGTTCTGGATGTGCTATAGAGAAGGGTCACAGAGAATCATTCAATAAGGAAAAGGCTTGGAAAGCATCACAACCTCTAGAACTGATACACTTTGATATCTGTGGTCCAATGCAGATCACTACTCTTGGAGGAAACAAATTTTTTCTTACCCTTATTGATGATCACACTAGAATGTGTTGGGTGTTCTTTCTGCAGCACAAATCACAAGTCTTCAACATTTTTAAACGGTTTAAATGCATGGTTGAACTTCAGAGTGGCTATCAAATTAAGAAACTCAGAAGTGATATGGGTGAAGAATACACATCCCTAGGGTTTTCAACGTTCTGTGAAGATATGGGACTAGAAAGGCAATTGACTGTTGCCTACTCTCCACAACAAAATGGTGTTGCAGAAAGAAAGAACCGTACTGTGATTGAAATGGCTAGGACAATGATGTTTGAAAAGAAGATTCCCTTGAAGTTTTGGGCTGAAGCTGTGAACACAACTGTGTATTTGCAAAATCGTTGTCCAACAAGTGCTTTGAACAACATAACTCCAATTGAGGCATTTAGTGGAAGGAAACCAGGTGTCAAACACTTAAAGATATTTGGTTCTATGTGTTACATTCACATTCCTTCACAGAAAAGACACAAATTGGAGGAAACTAGTGAGAATGGAGTATTTGTTGGATATGGGAATTATGAAAAAGGATATAGAGTTTCCAACTTGAGAACTCAAAAGGTTGAACTATTAAGAAGTGTAATCTTTGATGAGAAAGCAATGTGGGACTGGGAAACTAATGAGTCAGTGCAAGTCTCTATTCCTTGGAATGATGAAAGAAGCTCAAGGATATCTGAATTTGATCCAGAGTCAAGTGATTCACCTCAGTCTATGCAATCTCCTATGAGATCACACACAACTAGAGACATGCAAGCATCTCAGGAACCGGATTCACTTGGTTCTCCATTTTCAATCTCTGGAACTTACGATCATACTCCACAGAAATGGAAGAGTTTGAGTGATGTATATGCTCAATGCAACATGAGTATCATTGAACCTAAAGATTTCAGTGAGGCAGTCAAAGATGAAGCTTGGAAAAAGGCTATGACAGAAAAGATATTGATGATTGAAAAGAATTCCACTTGGGAATTAGTTGACAGACCAAGTAGCAAAACCAATTGTGGGAGTGAAGTGGATATATAAAACTAAGCTGAACCTTGGTGGCTCCATTCAAAAGCACAAGGCAAGGCTTGTAGCCAAAGGCTACACACAGAAACCAGGGATTGATTTCAATGAAACCTTTGCTCCAGTGGCAAGGTTAGATACTATTAGGACACTCATTGCTCTAGTTAGACAGAAAGGTTGGAAATTGTGGCAATTGGATGTTAAATTAGCCTTTCTGAATGGTGTTCTTGAGGATGAGGTATATGTGGATCAACCTGATGGTTTTGTAATTAAAGGGGATGAAGACAAAATGTATAGGTTAAGAAAAGCACTATATGGTCTAAAATAGGCACCAAGGGCCTGGTATGGTGAAATTGACACATATTTGATTCACTGTGCTTTCAACAGAAGCTCAAGTAAAGCAACCCTTTATGTGAGAACCAAAGAAGGTGTTGGGACTCTAATTGTGTCAATCTATGTAGATAACATAGTGTATACAGGTAGCAGTGATGAAATGATGCAAGAATTCAAGACTGAAATGATGAACAAGTATGAGATGTCAGATTTGGGTTTACTCCATCATTTTCTTGGGATGAGAGTAACTCAAACTGAATGGAGTATATTTGGTAGCAATTATAACGCACCACTAAGTAGCACACAATAATCCTATTGATTTTCCTTATTAACACTAAAATTTGTCGATTGTAGCATATGAAAATAAGGGTCTTTCCCGCAGAAGATTGTTTTATCCAAATACTTAAAAATGTCACAAAAACAGGGTGGCTGTCTCCACTGTCCAGCAACCAAACAATAATAATTAGACTAACTTACACTTATCCAAATGCAACGAAATTTTATACACACAAACTAGACACACTGAGCTATGTTCACACAAAGTTTTGGGATTTTTGGAGTTGATTAGCTATTTAAATTAAATCGTACAAAAACAGTACAGAAACTGATTTTAAATAATACCAATAGATTTTAATTCACAAGTTAAGAAAATGAGTTAGGGGAATTGTTATCCACCACCAAATAATCATGCAAGCATGTTATGTTTCATTCAAATTCCTTTTATTTCCGGATGAAGATGCTCAAGTTGGCTCAATGTTAGAACACAACCTATTACTCTTTCTTACGTAGTATGTTAAGAGAATGGTGTTTTCAACTTAACTTAGTTCCTAGCATGCAATCTAGAATGGTGTGTTCATAGATTTAACAAGTAGAAATCATTAAGAATAAAAAGAGTTTGAGTCATCACAAGGCATCGTAAGTACTGGTGTTGTCTTACTTATCCTAGAAATCGATTCACATGTTAACCACAATTAACAAGTGCTACTGTAGAACATATGTAGGTCCTCATTCAACAAGGGCATGCAGACATATATTCATAGCATTAAAATCCTAGATATGCTCACTATGTATGCATCCACAGAAACACATAAAGAATTTATCAATGAGATAAGTAGTGAAACAATTTTCATCCTTCCATAAAAGTAATTCAAACAAAATATCACAACAAACTTACAATCATATTCGGAGCTTCAAAACAGCCCCTAACTACTTAAAATTTAGTTACACATAATTCACAAATTAAATCAAAAGTTAAACATGAGTTTGGAGGATTAAACCGAGAGAAATAGAGTGAAACTTTGCGCCACTGTGCTCAAGCTGCTTTCCTGCCGTGTCAGTCCATGCTGTCTCCTCAAATTCCGTCCTTCCCTTCAAGCTGCCCCAGCACGTTGAGACTGCGCGCGCCACCTGCTGACTTCCCCTTCCTCTCGCTGACCCGCGTGTCTCCTGCTTTTCTCGCAAGCTTCTCCTTCCGCGCGCACCTGCTCTCGAAGCTGTCCTTCCTTTGACTTTCCTTCCTGCTGCCCAAGGGCAACTCCTTCCCCTCCCTGCGTTGCTTCTCTCTGTCTCCTTTTATTTCCCTGTCCTTTAGAGCTGCAAAGGCAGCTCTCTCTCCGTCCCCCCCGAGTGCGCCTGTCTCCCTCTTCTTATTCTTTTTTATTCTTGCGCCAGCCTGCACTGACCTCCCCACTTCTCTTCTTTTCTGCATTTTTTTTGCTGTCTTCTTTTCCCTCAGTGCTCCTCTTTTATTTTATATATATCATTTTATTCCTTTTGCTTTCCTTTTTCGCTGGTTCCTATCAGCATGTCATTCTTTCCTTTTTTTTATTTCTTTATTCCTTTGTTTTCTGACACTTTCTCCAGTTTAAATACACAGCCTGAAATTTATGGCATTAGAAATATTAAGTATATTAGCTGCACATCTTTAAGCATAAAATATGATGCAACGAATTTATTACTTAAAATCACACTTGTGCTATTTTTATTTTCTTAGCTAGATAAATTCGATAAAACACAAAAACAACGTAAATAACTCAAAAATATAAGAAACTAACTAAGAAAAGACGAGAGAATTTGATGTAAAATATGTATAAATATGAGCTTATCAAATACCCCCACACTTAGCTTTTGCTAGTCCTCGAGCAAAACAACGAAAACATGAAAAAGTAATAACATGAAAAACATTAGTTTCTCCTATGTGACCCTCATAGAATTTCATTCGAGAACACAAATCATCAAGAACCATAGCTAACACCAAACAAACTAATCCAAGTTCATTTTCCTTATTCAAATATTAGCAGTAATCTTTGAATCATCCTTGAAGTGTAGTGTGTGAGATAGCCATGCTAATGCAATTTCAAATTTTTTTTTTTATTATTATTAATTTTTTTTTTTAAATCACCATATGCAAACTAGCAACCTTCTCACAGGATATACACTCAATCACACATGTGTTTAGTTTTAATGTGTTTCGCTCAAAGAATCAAATGTGAAAGTTCTACCATAAGCTTGCATAAAGATCACTTCTCCACAATCATAATTGCAAAACTTAAATCAAGAGGACTTTTATTGGACGTAATGAGGTTTAGGGCGAGGGTTATTGAAACGAAAGAATAGGTAAACACAAGTTCCAAGCTACATTGCAAGCAATTCTTTTGTTTAGATTTATAAGAACTCAAGCTTTCCAACGATTCTTCCAGTCACCTCCAACCACAACCTTAAACTGAAACTTTAAACACTTTTTATTTTCTTCGTAAACAAACTTTCTTTCTTTTTTTTTTTTTTTTTTTTTTTAAACCAGAAACAAATATGAAAAACCCCCACACTTATTGTTTTGCCAAACTCCCTCCGAGTACTTCACAAACACTTCTCATAAGACAATTTCACATTACTCATTAGCTCGCTTGGAAAGGGTAAGGAAAAAAATATTTCAGGCATAAGGGTAGACATATCTGGTGATAAGAAATAAAAAGGCTCACAAATACGGCTCAAATTGGCAATCTAATGATATCATTTTTCTTTGGGAAACAATGTTATTTGGGCCATGGTGGTAAACATAATGCCTCTATCATTTTCAAGTTCATGCAATCAATGACAAATATTTCGAAAGATCGTTATGCAAGTTCTAGAGAAGTATCTCACATAAGTTCATCACACATGAAAGAATAGGAGTGTATGAAAAATGCACACACTTTCAATAGGCTCAAAAACTCACATAGGATGTATATGGTCACTAAATTCACATATGGAGCTTTAAATCATGCTTTAGTTTCACATCAACAAGGCTATGTGCGTTTAGTTTTTCAAAGATGATCAAATATGTACAAAACTAACACGAGAATTAGGAATTTCACACAACACATGTTAACTAAGTTCTTGATCATCATGGTTCAAATTTTATCCAATTATATCATTGGGTCGGGAAACTAACAAAAATCTAATTCAAAACAATAAGGAAAACAAGGAAATATTTTTGGATTTTTTAAATTTTCCGATTTTTTTTTTTAAATAAAACAAAACTAATTAAGAAAACAAAGCAATAACATGGAAACAAATGAAACCAGTTCAAAGTCGAAGGTATAAAAATTTTCAATTTGGTCATTTTTATACTCTTTACCCCCACACTTAAACTAGACATTGTCCCCAATGTCAGAAAATATAATAAAATGCCAATAAAAATAAAATAAATAAATATAAAGAAACAAAATAAAGCAATAGGACTGAAAACTTCCCTAATTTGCAGTAAAATCAAGCGATGACCCCCCAAGCTAAAATTCTACAATCAACTTCAAGGGTGGAAATAACCAAAAGTTCCTGCAAAGAAAAGAAATAATTCAGTTAAGCACGCAAGAAAATATAACAAAAAAATAAACGAAAAA
This sequence comes from Malus fusca, assembly GCA_035220775.1. Lineage (NCBI taxonomy): Eukaryota > Viridiplantae > Streptophyta > Magnoliopsida > Rosales > Rosaceae > Malus > Malus fusca. The sequence continues at coordinate 33,823,071 of CM069060.1, read as the reverse complement.
TTGAAAATGAAAATAAAAGACAATGAATAAAACTAATAAGTGATCATTGGTCGTGCTCGTTGACTTTCCACAGCTTTGAACTTGAACTGGCCTCGGGAACTTCTTAGCAAGGAAAATGAGACTTGATTGGTGGTGGTAACTGATGCGTCCATATGTTGTTGAAGCTTCTCAAGCTCTTGGTTTCAACTCGGACTCCTTCTGCCGGGTTGATTGAGTCTGCAGGCTGCATTCTTCTCTGCTTGTTTCTTCTGCACGGCAGGTAGGCACGAGGTAGAGGTGGTGGTCTGTTTCTTTGTTCAATATGTCCAAGTGCCGACCGTTTGCCTTCTTTCTCCTTGTCCCGTAAGCAAGAGCAAGGGTAAAGGAAAAACATGCCATGAGATATATTTGCCTTTGACTCTGATGATATGGGATACTTTTGCTTTTGAAGAAGTATCGTTCCACAGGTGTATTCTTGAACTGGGCTGGGGAACTTCTTAGCAAGGAAAATGAGACTTGATCTTGAAGATGAAGCAGCACCTTGTCTCCACATGCTTTAAGGTATCATTTTCACTTGCCATATCTGTTATCCAGGCAGATGTGGCGTCTTCTTCGGAAGTACATCAGCGGTTGAAGATGAGCACTCGAGAGCAATGCTAGGTAAGCAATCAGGAAGGATTTCCAGGCAGTCGGTTCTTAGGTTTGAAGATTGACACCGAGTGCTGGCAGATTGCTCGCTTTCTCCTTGTCACAAAGACAAGGAAAAGGACAGGGAGAAAGCATGATATGAGATACTCTTGCTTTCAACCTTCATGATATGAAATACTCTAGCTCTTGATGACTTGTTTGCAAAGGTATCCCAGGGAATGAGAAATACAGAGTAACTCGAGAGGCTTCGTTGGGAATACATTTTCGGAGATGAAGAAGTGCTGAGAGGGTTTGCCTTTGCAATGGATGGCGAAGGTAGACGTTTATAGGAATGATTCTTCACAACCGAAACTGTTCCTTTACCCCTGTCGGCAGCCGGTGGATGGATGAACAGTACAAGTTACGCGCTTTCTGACAAAGCTGCCCGTAATTTCCGCAAAGCTGACACTGCGCGTGACGAATGACGACAAAACTGGAAAAGCTGATCGCCTCGTGATTCCTGACCTCTCCGTCTTTTGAGAGAGACGCCCGACTTTTGAGAACGGCGTCCGACTTTTGAGACGGAGTCCGGCTTTTGAGACAAGAGCCCCGACTCTTCGATTTGCGAGATGACGCCTCTTTGATTGCTGAGTGATGCCTCATCGATTTCTTCTTCTTATAAGAGCACTAATTTTGTTCCACAACACACTTGAGCTCCCTCCTGTAAACACTCCCTCCTGTAAACACTCCCTCCTGTCAACACTCCCTCCTGTAAACACTCCCACCTGTAAACACTCCCTCATGTAAACACTCCCACCTGTAAACACTCCCTCCTTGCACTTTTTTAATCTTGATCAGTTCGACCTCTTCATTTTCTTCACACCTTCAAATATGTCTTGCCCTTCTGACCGTCGCCTTAACTTGAATGTTGGGGAAGATAGTGATATGTCTTCTCCAACCAACATTTGGCAGCCGTCCTTCATATCCCCAAATGGTCCTCTTACAGTTGGGGATTCCATGATGATGAATGAAACAACCGCTTCGGTGGTGGCCAGAAATCTGCTCACTCCTAGAGACACTAGGATACTTTCCAGGAGGTCCGACGAACTGGCTGTTCAGGACTCTTTGGCCTACAGCGTCCGATGCGCAGGCTCAGTATCAAACATGGGCCAGCGCCTTCTCGCTCGAACTCGTCAGGTTGAGTCATTGATGGCTGAAGTGGCTAGTCTTCGGCAAGAGGTCAGAGTGCTTAGGCATGAGAATAAGGAGTTGCACATGCTCGCAACTAATTACTCAACAAGCTTGAAGAGGAAGCTTGATCAGCTGCAGGAGTCCGAAGTGCGGATTCAGAGTGATCATCAACGGTTTATGGCGTTACTCCCGAGGTTTATGTTGCCTTCGTCCTCGGGAGCTGCACCAAGTATTGAGGCTCCGAATGATCCAACTCTGGCGCTTCGTCTTTCTGAGGCTCCGTCGACCTCCGAGGCACCACCTACCAACGACCAATGAAAGCTATTAGTTCACAAGTTATTGTAAAATATTTATGCTTTTATTGTTTATTTAATTATATATATAAATATAAGTATTTTTTTTTATATGGATGTTTATATATATATATATATATATTTTTGTTTTTAAGGCAAAAAAAAAATTATCAATGTAAAAATATGTAAATTAATGTAATAAAAACTATGTTTAACTTTCTAAACAAAAATCACAACTAAATAAACAAAACAAAATGAAAACAGTAAAGAGAAGGGATTAGGAATGCAAATCTGATTGTGGGTGATTCCTAGGCCTCCCTTCATTATTCAAATGCATGGGTTTATCCTTGAACGGACGGTGGTACTTGAAATGATCCGACAATGGTCTAAGTTCTAATGACGGTGCCTGAATCATTAAAATTAGATTGTTAGTATAACTTAAAATTAAAATTGGAGAAGATGGCTTACTTTCTCGATCAAACTCAATCACAAACACCACGTCTTGGAACGTTTCAGGGACTTTGAACTTAGCCAGGTTTACTATGATGGTTGTGGCTTGTCCCGTGTCATCACACTCAACTGCTTTGGGCTTGATTGTCTCATGCACAGCCTCTTGGATGTATTCTTGATATGCTTCAACCACTTCATTCTCTTGAATCCTTTTTCTTGGTGTACAAGGTTCTTTGAACACTTCAACACAATCTGAAACTTGATTTGGTGTACCAAGAATTGGGATATCACTTTGCACCTTTGGAATGGCTTCCAGAATTTCTTTTTCATTCTCATCTTTCATGGGAATTAAAAACTTTTCAATTTCTGTTGAAGCTTCATCTTGCTCAAGATTTTTGGTTTGTAACTCTCCTTGTTGCATCCTTGGCTGCTCAAAAACTTCTTTTCCACTCCTTAAAGTCATAGCATTTAACTGCTCCGCATTTGGATTTGCCACAATTTGGCTAGGTAACCTTCCTGGTTGGTGTTGTTGTCCCATCAAACTTGCTAACTGACTCATTTGGCGCTCAAGGCTTTCAATTGCTTTGTCTGTTTTCTGTTGATGAGATTGAGTAGAGTTAGCTAAAGAAGCAATTAAATCCTCAAGAGACTTACTTGGAGCTTGTTGTTATTGAGGCTGAAATGGTTCATATGGCCACTGATAGAACTCTTCCGATGGCGGCAATTGTTCTTCTTTTTGTGAACCATGCGTCAAAGAAATTAGTCCTTCAAGAACTTCATTATAATTCACGGGCATACTTTGATTTGATTGGAATTGTTGTGGGGGATGCTGTGGTGGCTGCATAGGTCTTGAATAGAACTCGTCTTGCTGCCAATATCCACCTTGTTGAAATTGTCGAGGTTCATCCCACATATAATCTGAATTACCTCTCCAATCTGAATTGCAAGCGTTGGAAAACATGTTGCCCCTTGATTGGTTATGGCCTTGATATCCCCAAACATCTTCATTTGCAGAAAATTGAGGACTTTGATATCCTTGTCCATATGGCACATCAAATGTAGAGGCACTTTGCATTGTGGTCATTTCGGCATATTGTGACAATTGAGAAGTAAGATTTGCCAATTGAGCTTGAATGCTAGCAAAATCCATGTCTTACTTCTCTAGTACCTTTCGAAGTATTTGTTCATGCTTAGGATTGTAGGGAGCTATATCAATGCTCTTGGACCTTCGCGTCGGCATATACTACAAAAAGTAACTGAAATAAAACCAACACCAAAAACACTAAATAGACAAGAAATAGAAAATAATAAAAATAAATAACACTAAAAATAAAAATAAAAATAATAAAAATAAAATATAAGCAATCAGAAATAACAATCCCCGGCAACGGCGCCAAAAATTTGGTAGCAATTATAACGCACCACTAAGTAGCACACAATAATCCTATTGATTTTCCTTATTAACACTAAAATTTGTCGATTGTAGCATATGAAAATAAGGGTCTTTCCCGCAGAAGATTGTTTTATCCAAATACTTAAAAATGTCACAAAAACAGGGTGGCTGTCTCCACTGTCCAGCCACCAAACAATAATAATTAGACTAACTTACACTTATCCAAATGCAACGAAATTTTATACACACAAACTAGACACACTGAGCTATGTTCCCACAAATTTTTGGGATTTTTGGAGTTGATTAGCTATTTAAATTAAATCGTACAAAAACAGTACAGAAACTGATTTTAAATAATACCAATAGATTTTAATTCACAAGTTAAGAAAATGAGTTAGGGGAATTGTTATCCACCACCAAATAATCATGCAAGCATGTTATGTTTCATTCAAATTCCTTTTATTTCCGGATGAAGATGCTCAAGTTGGCTCAATGTTAGAACACAACCTATTACTCTTTCTTACGTAGTATGTTAAGAGAATGGTGTTTTCAACTTAACTTAGTTCCTAGCATGCAATCTAGAATGGTGTGTTCATAGATTTAACAAGTAGAAATCATTAAGAATAAAAAGAGTTTGAGTCATCACAAGGCATCGTAAGTACTGGTGTTGTCTTACTTATCCTAGAAATCGATTCACATGTTAACCACAATTAACAAGTGCTACTGTAGAACATATGTAGGTCCTCATTCAACAAGGGCAGGCAGACATATATTCATAGCATTAAAATCCTAGATATGCTCACTATGTATGCATCCACAGAAACACATAAAGAATTTATCAATGAGATAAGTAGTGAAACAATTTTCATCCTTCCATAAAAGTAATTCAAACAAAATATCACAACAAACTTACAATCATATTCGGAGCTTCAAAACAGCCCCTAACTACTTAAAATTTAGTTACACATAATTCACAAATTAAATCAAAAGTTAAACATGAGTTTGGAGGATTAAACCGAGAGAAATAGAGTGAAACTTTGCGCCACTGTGCTCAAGCTGCTTTCCTGCCGTGTCAGTCCATGCTGTCTCCTCAAATTCCGTCCTTCCCTTCAAGCTGCCTCAGCACGTTGAGACTGCGCGCGCCACCTACTGACTTTCCCTTCCTCTCGCTGACCCGCGTGTCTCCTGCTTTTCTCGCAAACTTCTCCTTCCGCGCGCACCTGCTCTCGCAAGCTGTCCTTCCTCTGACTTTCCTTCCTGCTGCCCAAGGGCAGCTCCTTCCCCTCCCTGCGTTGCTTCTCTATGTCTCCTTTTATTTCCCTGTCCTTTAGAGCTGCAAAGGCAGCTCTCTCTCCGTCCCCCCCGAGTGCGCCTGTCTCCCTCTTCTTATTCTTTTTTATTCTTGCGCCAGCCTGCACTGACCTCCCCACTTCTCTTCTTTTCTGCATTCTTTTTGCTGTCTTCTTTTCCCTCAGTGCTCCTCTTTTATTTTATATATATCATTTTATTCCTTTTGCTTTCCTTTTTCGCTGGTTCCTATCAGCATGTCATTCTTTCCTTTTTTTTATTTCTTTATTCCTTTGTTTTCTGACACTTTCTCCAGTTTAAATACACAGCCTGAAATTTATGGCATTAGAAATATTAAGTATATTAGCTGCACATCTTTAAGCATAAAATATGATGCAACGAATTTATTACTTAAAATCACACTTGTGCTATTTTTACTTTCTTAGCTAGATAAATTCGATAAAACACAAAAACAACGTAAATAACTCAAAATATAAGAAACTAACTAAGAAAAGATGAGAGAATTTGATGTAAAATATGTATAAATATGAGCTTATCAATATTCATACATCAGAAAAAATATGCTCTAACTTTCTTAGATAAATTTGGGCTCAAAGACTGCAAATCAGTGAGCACTCCATTGGTTGCAATTGAAAAACTGAGAAGAGAAGATGGAAGTGAACATGCAGATGAGTGTAAGTACAGAAAAATTATTGGGAGCCTTCTATATTTAACAGCAATTAGGCCAGATATTATGTTCTCTACTAGTTTACTTGCACGATTTATGCACAAGCCTACCAAGAAACATTATGGAGCTGCTAAAAGAGTCCTAAGGTACATTCAAGGAACAATTGACTTTGGGATTGAATATGTGATTGGAAAATTTGCCTTGTTGATTGGTTACTATGATAGTGACTGGAGTGGATCTGAGGAGGATATGAAAAGCACCTTAGGGTATGCTTTTTCATTTGGGAGTAGAGCATTCTCATGGGCTTCAGCTAAGCAGCACAATGTAGCACTTTCAACTGCAGAAGCATAGTATGTTAGTGCAGCTGAAGCAATCTCTCAGGCCATTTGGCTTAGGTTTGTGCTCGAGGACTTTGGAGAAGAGCAAAATGCTGCAACTTCCCTATTCTGTGACAACACTTCAGCTATAGCCATGTCTAAGAATCCGGTGTTTCACCAAATAACCAAGCACATTGGCAGGAAGTTTCATTTCATTTGAGATGCAATTCAAGAAGGTGTGGTCGATGTGATTTACTACAAGAGTGAAGAACAGATTGCAGACATCTTTACCAAGGCTCTTCCCAAAGACAGATTCAACTACTTGAGAAGCTTACTTGGTGTGAAATCAGTTAGCAATTTAGAAGGGAGTGTTGAAAAGTGAATTGCTTACTAATCTCTTGTTAGTAAATGATTTACTTATTCAATTTTCCTTTGTCCTGTTGTATAACTATTTTCTGTTGTGATAACATGTGCTCATATGCCAAGTGTAGGGTCTTATATCAGTTTTCATTTTCAATGGCTCACATGCCTTGTAAGTGCCATGTGTCATAATCACAACGGCTCATGTATTTGAATGGCTGTGATGACTGATGTAAGAGAATGATTTATATGAATGAAATGCATCATTCTGCAATAGAGAGGATGTTGCAGTGATTATTCCATTTTTCTCACTCTAGCCTTTCACCCTCTCTCTGCATTCTCTTGCTCCCTTCGTAATCCAAGAGTTCATCAATGAAAGACTACTCAAATCTCAACAGACAAATGGTTAAGGAGTGGAAATCTAAAAAAAAAGTCTTTAACTACACTAAGGGAAGGGGGTCATGAAAGTTTGATGCAGTGTGCTGAAAAGTAAAGCCCTAACTACCAAGGATCTTCTCATTGCTTTTATAGAAGCTGGATAGAAATTGTTGAGTATTTTACTTCTTGGAAAAATAGTCTCCAATACATGTTTTGGCATGTAGGATATGAATAGAGTATGACAACCTAAGACTGTGAACTGATGACAATGCCCTTGAAAAGCGGTCCTCATGCAAGTTCTGTTCTGATATTTGATGGAATTGAGGACGGAAACTAACCAATCCGATGTGGTGGTGAATGCACAAAAGTGGACGAGTCTAGACTCCATTTGTGTAAAATTTCCGGTGCATGTGTAAGTAGTTTGCACCAGTAATCCGTCACCAACTGAAGGATCATTAGGGCATTACATCACAAGGAAATACAATGTAATATTACAGGAGATTTGTCAAAATGTCTAATGATTCGAAATATACAAGAAACACGTGTTAAAACAAATATATGCTACAAATCAATGTAAAGAATAAAAAAACATGAAAAGGAACAAGAAAACCGAAACTTTTCCTATATCATAGCTTGAAAGTATTGCCATTGCTTATATTTATCCTTCCCTTCAATTTCTTTTGCTGCTGTACCACAAAAATCGAAGCTTTGCTGTTGAAATCTGACGAAATAAGCAGGTCCCCAATGATCCCCAATTCCGGGAATTCAGTCCACTCTGAGAGACCTAATGTCTGAGGGGATTGTAAGCCATTCCTTCTCCCAACTATGATAAGCTCATACTCATTCATCAGAGACCGAAGTATTCCTGTTGTTCGAACAGAATCATTTGATGTCTTTTGTATGTATGTAATATTCTCGTTTCCTACATTATGCTTAAAATCCTTCAACAGCTCATTATCAAGAATTGTATCCCAATCAGGCATTGTGTGATCATCCTCGGCATCTAATCGTACCACTGTTAGGCTGAAGCTCCCAGGGTCTTTGCTGACCCGTTTTGCAAATGTCAAGGCCTCCCTATCGTCCCTACCCCCTAAGAAGATCATGGCAATGCGATACAATGCTGATGGACGTCTCAAATAGCCACGGTGAACAATAATTCCTATTGAACACGGAGCCCTATCAAGGACACTACAATTTAGTGCCCTTGTATTATTGTCCTCAGACTCTATGCTTCCATCGAAGGAGAATTTTCGATGAAATGGAAGTAGTATAATGGATGTAAGTTTGTCAAGCCCAAGTGTGCATATATCCTCATGCATTATGTTGGGTGGAGAGATGGCTGTAAATATGTTCACGAACACAGCACCTTGATTGTTCAGTTGATACTGGTCGAAGGGGATGATAACATTTTCACTATAGGCAATGTCAAATGTAACCTTTTCATGAATATGGTGGTTAATAAAGAGAGGGGCGGCTCTGCCAACTAGCTCAATAAGGTGAAGGGCATTCACAAAAATTGGACTCCCTCCTGTTGGACATGAAACATCAAGAAGGTTGATGATAGGAGCGACATCATAGTGTGAGTAAATGCATGCAAGTATTCGGAGCTCAGAATTCGGTTTCAAATCCATGATGTTCCTTTTCTGGTAGCCTGCGTATTTCCTTGAAGGATCATACAAGTAATTCACCATGATTGGCACAAGTATTGCTACAGTCAGAACACTAACGATCAACATGGCGAATGTTTGGTCATCAATGGTCTGCAATATTCGAGGCCCAAAAAAACCAAGCAAACAATTAGTTAAATACATTTTTTATTGCATATCTAGGGTTAGGGTTTAGATAGAACGATATAAAAGTTAAATGATTGGAGTGCTCAAGTGAATACCTTGAAGTCATGGAATAAGGAATAGGAGGCCAGCTCAACTATGCCTTTGGCACTCATAATGAAACCAATTGCAAGAGCATCATTGAAGGGCATCTTGCAAATCAAAGCTGGCACAAAACACGCTATTACTTTGGACACAAAAGTTACCACCAGAAGGATTACGTCCAGCATTAACAATTTACCATCATATGTTGCGAATGAAAGATCAGCCTTCATTGAACATACAGTTACAAAGAGTGGCACCAAAACTCCACTGGCGACACAATCCAGCATTTTCACTAGAGCTGAGCCTAATGGTGGTCCGGCTGGAACAGCTAATCCCAAAATAAATGCACCGAAAAGTGCGGTTTGGTCAAAAACATGAGAAAGAAAAGCAGAAAGCAGAAGCAGTACAAAGATGGTGTAAAGGTACACATCCTTAACAGGTTTGCCTGCAGGTGTATGTCTCACAATCCAAAAGAAGGCAGGACGAATGATGAACACAACCGTGAGAAGAAAGCCAATAAGTGATGCAATGTCAGTGAAGATTTTGTATTTTGGTTGGCCAGTTCCCATGAAAACTCTGAAAAAAGTAGCAGTACTTGTTATAATCACGTTGAGCATGTCGCTGATTAGCGCAGTAGACAATCCCAACCGACCTAGTTCTGAATTTAGGAGTTTGAGGTCTTCAAGAAGGCTAGAAACGACAGCAAATGAAGTCAAAGAATGTGTGCCGGCTACAAAAAAAACCTTCTCCAGGTCTTGTTCTCTGTGGGTAAAATATACACAAGCAGCTGCTATTGAAAAGCCGAATGCTAAGGGCACTACGAGTGACAAAACACCAATCGCTAAAGCTTTGTTTCCTGTTCTCCTTATCAATCCCACATCCATTTTCACACCGATTAGAAACATAAACAGACAGTAACCAAACACAGATGCCGTGCCAATTACATCTTGACTGATGAGTGGAAACAAGGACTCTTTGAATGTTCCCAACTTGCTTTTGATTGAAGGTCCAAGCAGTATGCCAGTCTAGAATTTATTCCATCAAACAGTCCTTTAGAAAACCAAAAACAAAACAACGAAAAAGCTTTCTGATTTCTAATGAAATTGCATGGAACTACTTGTGTTATGAATTACTTCACATCCATAAAATTTAAAGATTAAGAAAAGAAAAAAGAATCATTTCATATTTCATCACCATGAGATCATTATTTAAAAAAAAAATTAAGAGATTAAGAGTATAGTATAGAAAGCACATACCACAATTTGTGAGATGAACCTGGGGAGCCTATAATGTTTGAACAGAAGGTGATGGGTGGCTTGAGTGATGATGAAAATCACAACCATCTGAAACTCCAAAAGAGGCACTAATTGATCAGTACGTGCTCGTGGTGGCATGGAAGTTTTTGAGAGATCGTCCTCCCAGACACCATGAAAGTTCATATTTGGTGGTAAGTTGAAGCAAACATTGAAGAACGTTTCATTGATATTCTGCAGCACAATGTTTTTCGACATCTCCTCAATAATTAAGTTTTTGCAGAAATAGATATTTATATATCTAAATGTGCTACTTGATTTTTTTTTTTCTTCAAGGGAAGGAAACCAAATGCTTTACGAGGACAATGCAGGAATACAAGGTGGGATCGTGATAAAGGTTTTTTTACAGTTTTAACTGCATTTGAGATGACATAGAAATTAAGTCCTGCACCGCTCTTTTGACCACCTAATATACTACTTACCGCGTTGATTACTGACACTCATGTAACCACATTAACCATTGGATGATTCTCAGGTCGTTGCAACGTAAAACGATTGTTCTATATTATGATTTTAGAAGTGTGATTGAACTTAAGATATTGTAATATGAATAACAAGTTAATTACAACTCAATGATGCTGCGTTGGACCCTGGGAATATCAATGCCATATCTAGATTCACAATTTTTTTAAACAACCAATTCCAAATAAATTATGAAGGAACGAGAGAGGTCGGAACAAAAAAAAAAGGAATTAAGTATAATTTGTTGTAATGTTATTAGCACATTTGTGATTGTGTAAATTCTAGGTAGATTGAGTTTAGGTTTTCCGATTATTCTAGATATTCTTTTCTATTATCCTTTGTATTTACTTAGGGAACAAGTTACCATTTCCTCATGATTTACAATTAATAAAGGCATTGGCATAGGGAAAATCACAGTGTGCAAACATTCTACAATTTTATGCTTAATCACTCTGCACTCTGTCTCTTGCCGCACCCTCTCTCTCATTTAGAAAATCTCTCCTAGAAAATTGGTCACAACATATTATTAGCACATTCATTCGGTGCGCTAATTAAAGAATCTAAAGGGGATTTTCTACTATAACCATTGCCAATTATAATTATGCAATTCAAGTTCTTCTAAAATATATTCTTAATTGTCAACATTTTTTTAATCTTGATTGCATGAACCTTCACCATGATCCATGAATTCAAAATTTTCGCATTCCAAATTATAGATTATGCATAAATTGTGATCGCATTATTTTTCAAAATATAATATCTAAACTACATATTAATAGAACTCTCTTTGTCAACTAAAAGAGGGTGAAAAAACCATTTAGTCTTCTATCAAATAAAAAAATGATGGGCAATAATGTAATTTCACAAATCTAAATTTTACTGTTTTTTATTGAACCCTCACCAAAGCAATGTTAAGATATATTTAATATTAAAAAAAAACGAAAACCTCCCACTCTCACCCACATTTTCTCTCTCTCTCTCCCTCTCCCCCTCTCCCCTTCCCATTTTTTTTTCAGAAAAAAAAAAGTGTTTTTATACATAAAGTGTGTAGGTAAATGCTAGGTATATATTATGGGAATTGATTATGGTGAAGAAAAAAAAATTAAGGTTTGAATAATAAACCCCACGCGAGCTACGCCAGCGCCAGACTTGCAGTCTATGCAAGCTGAGCTGTGAGCCGCGAGCCACGCTGCTCCAAACGCAAAAACTAGAAGAAGGAAAAAACGACGCCGTTTTGGAGTCGTCCTTGTCCCTCCGACGCAAACAACCACGGGTCTCGCCTACAGTCGAGCCCAGCCATCGTGGTTCACCAAGTTTTAGTGAGAAATAATCGTCTCCGATAAACTGCAGTCATCCCCGAAGAGTTTTGGTTGAGATTCCTGTTAAAATCTAGTTGAATTCGAAATCCCAAGGTTTTTTGGATTTTGGACGTTGAGGATACCTAATCCATCGAGATCAGTGGTTCCCCGTCGAACCACGGCTCACCAGCAGAACACGGTCGCCATAACGCCGCGGCACTGGTTTTTGATAAAGTTTGTTGATTTTGTATTTTTGATTGAGTGTTTGAATCGGTTTCTTGGGTAGATTTGTAGAGAATTGAGAGAACTTTGAGATTTGGATATCAGTTGTGCAAATAATGCAGCAACCCTGATTGATTAAGTAAGGTGAACATTACACAAGAGTATGGTGCATTTCCATCACCCATACTTATCTAAAAAGGTGATTGACAAGAGACTTTAACAACCATTAAGCCTTACTACTCCAGATTACATCCTAACCCTTCATTTGGGGTTAAGTGATTTAATCTGGAGTGTACACTTGTCACTCACACACTTACACACACTTTTTAAAACAAAACTAGCCGTTGGAGACTAAAACCCTTCATCTTCTTTCTTCTTCTTCGATGCAGATCACATCATTTTGCTCGGGAGTCCCTTGCTGCCTTCGATTCCTCGACTCCAGGAGCTAGTTAGCTTCCAACACTCCCTTCTAAACTGCTTCTGGGAGTCAATCCGAGCAAACCCCTCAGGTAATTGAATCTCTCATTCGGTAGTGTTTTTGTGAATATGTCTGCGATCTGATCTTTTGTGCTGCAATAGATTAGCCTGATTGTGTTGTCCTGCAATGCTTCTCTGATGAAATGATATCTCTCTTGATGTGTTTTGTTCTCTGATGAAATACTGGGTTTTTAGTCATGGAAATTGCAGATGTGTTGTCACACAAAAGTGGTATGGCTTCAACCTGCAATTCGCCAAAATCTTTAAGTATGAACCTTAGCCAAATTGCTTGAGCTGTAGCTTCTGATGCACTCATATACTCTGCCTCGGTTGTGGACAATGCAACACTTTTTTGCTTCACATAGGCCCATGAAAATACCCCTGATCCGAAAGTGAAAGCATAGCCAGATGTGCTTCTACTATCATCTTCACTGCCACCCCAGTCACTGTCACAGAATCCAATTAGAATAGATGATTTTCCCATCTCATAGTTGATCCCATAATCAAGGGTTCCTTGCACATATCTTAGCACTCTCTTAGCTGTACCCATATGTATCTTACTAGGATTCTGCATAAACCTAGAAAGTAGGCTTGCTGAGAACATTAGATCCAGCCTTGTTGCAGTTAAATACAATAGATTGCCAACAATGCTTTTGTAGAGACTAGCATCTGCAGGTTCACTTCCATCCTCCTTCTTGAGTTTCTCATTTGCAATTAAGGGTGTAGAAACTGGTTTGCAACCCTTCAAACCAAACTTCTTAAGCAAAGTTTCAGCACACTTCTTTTGATGAATAAAGATGCTACTTGCTTTTTGAATTACCCCAATGCCAAGAAAATGATGCAAGAGGCCTAGGTCAGTCATTTCATACCTCTTCATCATTTCTTCCTTGAACTCTTCCATCATTGTAGCATCATTTCCAGTGTAGACAACATCATCCACATAGATTGAGACAATGAGTGTCTTGTTGTTACTTTCTGTCTTGGTGTAGAGTGTAGCTTCACCAGGACTCTTCTGAAATCCTTTCTCAGTGAAGTAGGAATCAATCTCACTGCACCAAGTTCTTGGAGCTTGTTTTAGGCCATAAAGAGCCTTCCTTAGCTTGTACACTTTTTCTAGAAACTCTTGACTTGTGAACCCTTGAGGTTGTTCCACAAACACCTCCTTTTCTAGCACTCCATTTAGAAATGCATATTTAACATCCAATTGATGCAGCTTCCAACCTTTCTTGGCTGCTAGGGCTATCAAGGTCCTTATGGTGTCTAACCTTGCTACTGGAGCAAAGGTTTCATTGAAGTCTACACCAGGTTTCTGTGAGTAACCTTTGGCCACCAATCTGGCCTTGTTCTTTTGCACAGAACCATCTAGATTTAGTTTTACTTTGTACACCCATTTTACACCAATCACAGGCTTCTCACTTGGTCGATTTACAAGTTCCCAAGTGTCATTCTTTTCTTTCATTTCAAGCTCTTCTTTCATTGCTTTCTTCCAAGCTTTGTCTTTCTCAGCTTCTTCATATGTTTCTGGTTCTACTACACAGTAATTACATGTAGCATAAATCTCATCCAGATTTCTCAATCTTACTGGAGTTGAACTAGGAGTTGTTGTCTGTGATTGACTTGATTGTGAACTCATAGTAGCTTGCTGTGGAGTCCCTTGTATGTCACCATTATCTGTGACTTCTTCTTGACCTGAGATCTCCATAGGCTCCCTTGTTTGCCTTTCATTTAGGTCAATTTGTAGAGAGACACTGTCATTTTCTTCTACCATTGTATCCCAGTTCCACATTGAGTCTTCATCAAAGATAACATCCCTTGATAGGATTATTTTCTGAGTCAACACATTATAAACTATGTATCCTTTCTCACTGGTACCATAGCCTACAAGAACACCCTTGTTACTTGATTTCTCCAACTTGTGCCTTAGTTGGTGAGGGATGAGAGTGTAGCACACTGAGCCAAACACTCTCAGAAGCTTTACAGAAGGCTTCATTCCACTGAACACTTCAAATTGAGTCTTATTCTCCAATGCTTTAGTAGGACACCTATTCAATAGGTACACTGAGGTGTTCACAGCTTCACCCCAAAATTTATAAGGCATGTTCTTCTCATGCATCATAGACTTAGCCATTTCGACTATAGTCATATTCTTCCTTTCAGCAATCTCATTCTGTTGTGATGAATATGCCACAGTGAGTTGCTTCTCCAACCCCACATCTTGACAGAATGCATTGAACTCATGTGAGGTGTACTCACCTCCCCTATCACTTCTTAGTCTTTTGATTTGGTATCCACTTTGCAATTCCACCATTGCCTTGAACTTCTTGAATATTGTGAATACCTCATACTTGAACCTCATGAAATACACCCAACACATCCGTGAATAATCGTCAATGAAGGTTAGGAAATACCTGTTTCCACTTATTGTTGTTGTTCTCATTGGTCCACACACATCTGAGTGAATCAAGGCTTTGTTGTCCTCCAAGCCTTTCCAGCTTCAAATGAATCTCTGTGATGCTTGCCAAACACACACCCTTCACAGATTTCATTGCATTGATCCATTTTTGGTATACCTTGCACCATTTCATCCTTTTGCAGATTTTGTAAGCTTGTCATGTTTAAATGATCGAGTCTCTTGTGCCATAGCTTCATAGAACTTGTCACACTTGTTTTCTTTGCCACTTCTTCTAAGTACTTCAGCACAAGTGGAAAGCTTCTGTTTTTCACTTCCACTTTGGTCACCAAGTTTGATAGGGATCTGTTATCATAGATCTCAACCGCAGTTCCCCCAAAGAGTAGGAAATAGCCATGCTCCATCATTTGACCCACACTAAGTAGATTCTCATCCAATCCAGGCACTAGCATCACCTCCCTTATGCATCTTCTTCCTTTCTTGGTGTTGATAACCGGAGTTCCTCTTCCAGTGGCTTTGAAAATGTTTCCATTTCCCATTTTCACTTTTCCAGTAAAGTTTGTGTCGATGTCAATGAGTAATGACTCATGTGCA
Organism: Malus fusca; assembly: GCA_035220775.1. Lineage (NCBI taxonomy): Eukaryota > Viridiplantae > Streptophyta > Magnoliopsida > Rosales > Rosaceae > Malus > Malus fusca. Next base: position 33,807,458 of record CM069060.1, on the reverse strand, counting down.
GTCATGTGGTTGCTGCAGCCACTGTCAATGTACCACACTTCATTCTTCTAAGGAACTGAAGTTTTACCTTTCTAACTTTAGTGACTCCTCTGTATTCTTGCTGTGAAACTTCCCAAGCTCCCTTTGCAGTCTCTTCATTTGCCATCCTCGGAAAAATGGTGTCTGAGACAACACCTTGAATGATTCCAAGTGCTCTAGCATCCTCCATCCGATTCTGCTTCAGTGTTTTGAGTTGTGTTTCTGTGAGATCCTCCTCTAGAGCATCGATCTCCATCTCAGGTAGTTCATACCCGTGTTAAACCATATCTCATAGATCATAGGATTTGAAAATGGTTGTCATTCTTATTCTCCAAAAATCATAATTCTCCCCATCAAAGACTGGAGCTTTTAGCTCACTGATACTGCTAGATCCTTTCATTTCCAGAATTGTTTGTTGATTGTTGTTATAGAATACACTACGTTGGTGCTCCCAAGGATCTTATCTTGCACAGATTACCCCCAGAAAGTTGTAAGATCAGTAACAAAGCTCTGAGGCCATGATAAGGTTTGTTGATTTTGTATTTTTGATTGAGTGTTTGAATCGGTTTCTTGGGTAGATTTGTAGAGAATTGAGAGAACTTTGAGATTTGGATATCAGCTGTGCAAATAATGCAGCAGCCCTGATTGATTAAGTAAGGTGAACATTACACAAGAGTATGGTGCATTTCCATCACCCATACTTATCTAAAAAGGTGATTGACAAGAGACTTTAACAACCATTAAGCCTTACTACTCCAGATTACATCCTAACCCTTCATTTGGGGTTAAGTGATTTAATCTGGAGTGTACACTTGTCACTCACACACTTACACACACATTTTAAAACAAAACTAGCCGTTGGAGACTAAAACCCTTCATCTTCTTTCTTCTTCTTCGATGCAGATCACATCCTTTTGCTCGGGAGTCCCTTGCTGCCTTCGACTCCTCGACTCCAGGAGCTGGTTAGCTTCCAACAGTTTTCTCCGGCGAGATTCCCACCCAGCCTTGCTGGGGTGTTCCTGGACCCAACCCGCAGAGCCACTGAGCGTACCTGCAGACCTCCAAAAAGAGAAGTATCCCTGTGCTTTGACACTCCAAGCTGTAAGTAAGGTATTCCGGAAATTCCACAAGCTCTTTCAATGGCCGCCCCATTTCACTCTTAAACAAGTAGAAACTATTCTTCATGAGCTCAACACGCGACGCAATCAACTGGGGACATTTTACAACCGTCTTAGGCTCTTAGCTACGTCCTCAGAAGCTATTCCTCGTCCAAGAAGGAATTCCACCGGCTTCATTGTCAAATGTTGATGAAGGCTGACTATCTGCGGCATCTTCTCAATCACTCGTGCAAACCCTTCAGGATCCATCTTAAGCTTCAAACTAAACAAGTACTGTTGTGAAGACGTTTTAGCTTTCAAAGGCAGCCTAAGAATTTGGGGGTACTGAGCAACAACTGAAGCAAGCGCTTTTCTCCTGATCCCGACACTAACTAAACAATCAACATTTGGTTTAACAGTCTCCTCTAGGTCATAACCAAGTACATACGTCCGCTTCTCCAACATCCTAGCCAATATCTTTTTCGGCAAGCCTAACGATACCAAATAATCAACAAACGGCTTAATGACAGTCCCAATTCTCATTCCCAAAACGAAGGGATACTGCATGACCATCGGTCCTATATCCCTAGGACTAACACCAATACTAACAAGATATGCATCGTCCCTCGGGATACTTCTGCAACACATAACCAATGTCCTGCTTTTCGACATCAAGCCCACGAAGGAACTTAACGACCGGCACAAGCTCAACCACCACACTAGCATTCAATACTTGCGATTAACTCTTAACAAACTCACCAAGTTTCGGCCTCAGAATCCCAATTTTCTCCAAGTAAGCCAACACAGGTATCATATTTTTCCTGACACTACATCCGATCATCAACGGGTACTCGTTAATGTCTTCGATGGACAATCCGAGCTTCTGAAGGAACTCAACTCTCTCCCCCATGACATCAACAGCAGAGGGCAACTCTAAGTTCTCCAAATTCATCAGGAACTATGCCTAAACTGTTCAAATAGTCAGAGATTATGACCCTGGAGACAAGCTTCTCTTTCCGGCCTTGGACGACACCCCAAGTGATCGAGGGCATTTCGTATTCAGGAAACTTGGAGGACTGGGTTGAAAAAGAAGAATTCTGCAAAACCCTTGACGGGTTTTGGGCATGAGGCGGTTGGGGACATGGGTTTTGGTGGGATTGGATTGGAGGTGAGTTTGGAGTGAGAATTTGTGGATTTGGGGGGAAGATTTTGGGGATTTTGGGGTTGGAATTTCTTGCTCTGAGCAGTGAGCTAACCATTTCAAGGAGGGACAGAAATTAAACTTTTTCTGGTTGCTCCAATGAGAAGAAATTTGAAGAGAAAATGTAAGTTTTTTAAATCTCAGCTCATGATCTCACACCCCACATACACATTCACGCCAAAGATAAGGTCTTTGCTACAACAAAACACTTCGGTGGTCCACCGTCAATCAAAGTACCACTCACGTCGAAGAAACATGAGATCGTATTGGGTAATTGGAGGTGGCTACAACAGTCGCTGGAGATGATGGTTCGAAAGATGGAATGTGTCACACATGATAACTTACGCCAACATGATACAAGGCACATACAACGCAACTTCAAATGCTCAAAAAGTGAAGGAAGGTTTCCAACTAGCACTTGACTTGTCTTCTCCAATAGTTAAGTACCGCGCTCTTATTCCGTTAACAAGAATCTACTGCCATTAAACTTGTCAACTTGCAGAGCGTCCGTGATACAGACCATAAATTAAACAAAAACTACGCAAAAAAGCTCCATAATTCTTCTATCGATCCTCCGCAACCAAGATAGCACGCTCACAAGAGTTTCTAATCCATACCGTACTAATGACAGTTGTTTCACAAAATATTCCACTTTCTCTCCAATGCTATACATATACTTCTCAGGCACACCCCAGCGCTCAGCGGATATCCAGAAACTGCAACATCACATACACATTTATTAACAGATCATATCAGAAACCAAATCAAAATTATTTCTTAGTGCATGAGGAGGAACCACCAGACTCCAAGACTACTATTTACAGTCTTGCAGAACAATAATATTAATAAAAAAAAAACTTCAAAGGATGGAATCTTGTACCGCAACTTCTCACTCAAGGCAAAGAATATTACCAAGGGAGAGCCATCGGGTCCATAACCACCCATGTGGCTAATCCATTCAAGTTATAACACGAGATTGAATTATGTATTTGGCTTTGTTTTAGGTCGTTCCCAAAAATCTCAGTCAAAATTTTTGGCATTGGTTTATAATTTTTTTATGTTAATGCCTATTAAGACCTTTTTTAATCTAGCGTAAGTTTGCCTTCAGATCTTCTGTACCCAAATAGCCCATACCCCTTGTAACACCTCGAGTTTTTTTACACATGTACATTTTCAGGCTTATTGATTAGCTTTGCTGCTTGGAAATCTGATGGGCAGTAGTGATAATCTGTTGTCCAGCGAGTAGAATAGGGCCAAATCACAGTAGAAGTGAATTCCAAACGATGAACAAGAGAACAATACAGATAAAACAGCAATAAAACCGAAGCTGGAACGAAGACAACTGAGTTCTAGAGCAAGAAATCCAAAGGGAAACTCTGAAATCAGAAATTATATAACTGATAAAAGCAAACTGAATAGAAGAGCCTAATAATAGTCTATTCATACCAGAGTACAGCATCCTAGAAACCCTAATCCTTGTTTATCAAGATATCCCAATCCGACCAGACTTACCCAATTACTCCCTGAGCATTCCCAATGGACTCCCTAAATGAGCTAAAAATTTAGAAAAACTTGCAAAAAATCAACTCCAATGATGCTTCCTATCTAACTCCTAAAATTGGTTTTAACTATTATTTCAACGAAATACTTTTTAGTTAGTGGCTAAAAATAATTATGACTACCTAAACTAGAGCATGGTAGGTGTGGAAATATGTGGAAGTAATATCGAGAACTTCTCAAATAACTTTTTCTGTTTTAGCTAAAGTTTAACTTGATAATACAGAGCATGATTCGATGCCCTAGACTACTTAATAAATCTCAATCCTATTAGGACTACATGACACATAAAACAACAAAAATCCTTAACCAGCCAGAGGACCCAATTAGCTTTGGAACCATCAAGTTCACTCCACTGGGTAGGATAAAAACTTGTTCGCAAGACTAGTACTTCTTAACGTTAGCATCCATGAATCAGTCCTCGATATTCATTTTAGTAGTATCATCACTTTCATGAAAACATGCCGGGTAGCTTAGAACAATAAAAAAAATTTGGGAATAGTAAAAGTAAAGAGAAAAAAAAAGTTACCTGATATGAAATCATCCACATACTCGCTATCAATTTTCCCGTGAGCCATGGCACCAACCTGAACATCAGGTTAGTTAATGAACTAACGAACAAAACCGCCAGATAGTACATGTGTAATGCGAACAGATGATAAGAAAGTATAATGCTTATACCACAAAAACAAGGTTGGCATTATTGCTGACAGCATTTACATACTCCCGTAACTGAACTTCCTTTTGCGAACTGACAGAAAGGCCTGAAGTGACAGCACGTTTGGTGTTAAGGAATGCGTTTTAATGGAAACAGAACCGTGCACATTATCGGAGGCTTACCTATTTTGACGGAGTTGGAAGGTAAATGCTGAGATAAAGGGTTCTGAACCACACGCAAGAGTGTATCACGTCGACCCTTGGCTTTAATGCGGAGCTTTTGAAATAATTGTGCTGCAAACCATAGATTAGGACAGGTTTTGGGAAGTTAAAAGATGAATTTTGAAAAGAAAACAACGACCTGGATGAAAAATGGCTAGGAATAAATAATGTTTGAGTCTGTTATCAAAGAAGGACTAACACATCATAGCACAAAACTTGTCCAATGATTCTGGTATACGAGCATGTGGTTGGACTTTGATGAGAACCCCTTGGTCAGTTTTAACATACACTGGCTGCAGTCTGCCGGCCATGCAAAGTCGGGTATCCATAATTTGAAGGAGGGCCTGAACATACAAAAGAATTTGCAAAAATAAAAAGAACTTCTGAGACAAAAGTAAAGTGATTTTTGCCACTGGAGAGCAATGATATGCAATTTCTGATGATATTTGAAGGAAATGCAATGAGTCCAATCAATCATTCTCAATCTTAAAAAGAGTCCCTAGGCACCTCACCTCGTGAACAATGTCAGGTCTGTATTTATAAGGATCCATATTCTTTTTCCGAAGGAAGTCCCCGTGTATTTCTGGATTTAAAATCTGGTACTTCTGAAAAAAGGAAATATAAATACAAGGTAAAAGAATAGTAACGAACAAAGTAGCACAGAAGCAGAAAAATAAAGGATGCAGGTAGAATTATAAATGAAAAATGGGGTTACCTTGCCGACATAAGCAGGCACCAAGGAGGCCTTTTCGAGAACAAAAGTAACTCCAGGGTTCATATTCTGGCTGGAAGGAGCTAGAGGAATGCCGGGAAGTTGGAGCATAGAATCTTCATTACTATCCTGTTCAATAATTCCTTTGACTTCCAAGATGTCCTTGGAAGAATTAAGCCTTGAGCATCGCTCTAAGGCCTTTCTCTTCATTCCCCTCTTTTCGATCCTCCTGGAATACCATTGAAGAATTCATGCTAATGTACTTACCAAAAGAATGGAAGGCAATCCATTTCCTTTCACCAATGTGTGCATTACCAAGTAATTAAAACAAAATATGGCACACAAGTTAAACCTCTAAGACATTAGAGAAGCAGGCGTTCGCTAGGAATTGCCCATTTTACATCATGAGGGGGTATTCAATTAGGATTTTGAGGGATTTTAATTCTTTTAATGAATCTAGGGGTATTCAATCAGGATTTTAAGTGATTCTCTGAAATTCAATGTGTATTCAATTAGAATTTTAAGATAGTTTATTAAAATCCTTAAAAATCCGGTGTATTCAATTAAAATTTTAAAAAAGTTTATAACATTCCAGGTGTATTCAATTAGAATTAGAATTTAGAGAATTTGGAAAAGTTGAGGAATTTGAGGGAATTTGAGAGATTTTAGAGTGTATTTTAAGCATCCACAAATCTCACTTCTTCCCATGAAATTTTGAGGTAATTGAATTAAAATTTTACATAGAATCTCTACAGATCAATTAAACTCCGTAAAAATCTATAAATTTATAAATCAATTAAAATCTCTCAAATTCTTAATTTAATGCACATCCTAAGAAATAATAAATAACTTCTAGTGAAGCAGCAAATAATAACTAATCCGAGTCCCAAAAGTTAAACCAAATGTGAGAGTAAAAAGCTTAGTACCTTCCATTAGAGGACTCGTTCGAATTCGAAGCTTTGTGGGTCTTCATGGCATGCAAAACTTATTTCAGCCTTCAGTTTGGGTCACAAATTGGGTCACAAATTGGAGTTTGTATACGGGAACAAATTGGGGGCTTGGAAAGTAGAGGCCCTTTGCCTTTGAACCAAAGGTGAAGGTTTCGTCCGTTGTGAGAGTCCGAAACTCGAGAGAAGCGAGTATAAATTTGTCTGAGGAGTGAGGACTGTGGTTAAATAAAATAAAATAAATCGAAACGAGAGGAGGGCAGCTGGGGCTAGGGTTTCCGAATTCTCTTCCTAATTTTTTTCGAATGAGGATCCTCTTCAGAGTCGGAAAATTTTCAATCGTATCCATTCATTATATATCGTGCAATCTAAAATTATTATAAATTATTTTATTTAAAATTAAATATAAACCATACCTGATAAAAACTGACCGTACGATGAATGAATGTGATTGAAGAATCTTCGAAATCTTCACAAAGAAGATCCGGAAAGAATCCTCATTCATTTTTTTCTTCTCCTTCTTTCTATATTTTATTTGCTTTCTCTTTTCAGTTTTTCCAACATATAATTGTACGGTGCCTCCTGACCCAAAAAAATTATAAATAGAATAGTTAAAGGATGATACTGTTCACACAACTATTTTTATATTGCTTACATTCTTCTAAATTTTTAACTTTTTGATCGAATGAATTAAAAAAAAAACAAAATAGAGTTTGTATGGGAGATAAAAAATGATGTGTATTACAACGTCCTTAAATAAATTTATTGTATGAGTATCTTTAATCTTTAATCTTTATCTTTAATCTTTAATCTTTAATCTTTAATCTTTAATCTTTAATCTTTAATTAATTAATTAATTAATTAATATTAGAAAGCCAAAATGAGATTTTAGTCTCAAGGCTTCACCAAAAAAAATTGGACTATAAAGCCCCTCAAAAAAAAAAATTTAAACTGCTGTGAAAAATGGATTCATAATCCACAAAGGTATTTTTGTCAGCAAGTAATCAGAATACAACCTAATAAATAAGAGAATTACAAACTTAAAAAATTACAGGAAAAAGAGAGAGAACTGCCAGGGAAACCAACCCACCCACATCTATCTTCCACAACCCCATTTTCTGATCAAACTTCTTCCTCACACGATCGAACAAATGTGATATGACACGTGGTGCAGACGTGTAAACGGAGGAGGAAAAAACCCGAACATCTAAGGAAACAGTTTCGCAGAAGGGGAAATCCAAACAGTATATATTGATTGCTTAACCAGAAGGGGAGAAATAAAAATGGGGTTTTCTAAATTTTGTTTGGAGTTTAATAGAAGGTACTTTTTTTATTAGTCTATCTATCATAATACAGAGAAACTTTTTTGCAAAACTTTTGTCTCTTGCTCGCAGGTTGAGGCTCAATCACCTTGACTGCAGCTTTCATGGCCATACAGGTAGGTGTGCTTTTTGCTCCAAAACTTGATCTTTTGTTTAAATTTACAAACTTTGATCGGTTTTTGGTAAAGGGTTTAGTAAAGAAAGCGTTTTTATTTGGTTTGTGTGATGTAGATTTTGAAGTTCGTCCGAAATAGGGAAAAATCTTTGGCGGCAAAAGGATTGGGACTACAAAGTAGAAGAAAATGAAAAATTTATTGCGCTCTGTGATTGTTTGCTTTCTGCTGGGTGCATGTGATTCACATAGGGTAAGAAAATTTGGTAATTTGATGTTTTTTTAATATTTTGGTAATCAATATTTTTCATTAATTTCAACCATTTCACATTGTGTGTGGATTATCATCCCTTTCTGATGTCAACAAGCACAAGGGCATAATTGGAAATTTGTACAGTTAGCCTACATTTCATATTCAGAAGGTCAGTTGGTGAGTTTCGTACTGAGTTTGGACTTTAACCCTAATGCTTTTTTTACTGATTCATTTCATTAAACAAAACAAAAATCAATGTGGTTGATATTGCAGTGCACTCATATTTGTCTTACAAAATCTAATTAGTTTTTCTTCCTCAAGGTAACAACCTTCTATTGACATTTTTTATATATGATGTATGGGTTTAAGGTACAGTCAGATTGGTTGAATACACTTTGGCAGCCTTAAATCAAATTACTTAATTGCACCATATTAGTGGTAGGAGCCTAGGAGGTATATGTGCATTTACTATATACAGATCAAAGCATGCATTTTTACCCATTTTCTTTGTTCTTTGTAGATTTGTAAACAAGGATTAGGACTACAAAGTGGAAGCTCTGAAAATTTTCTTTGTTGACAGGGATTACAGGTTATTAAAGTTTCTGAAGGTGTCATTCCCTCTGAAATTCGAGCTGCCTCGCCGTTTCAAGCGGGTATTGATGTCTTCATGTTTCATGACTATTGTGTGTTGTTAAAAGATAGAGGGCATCTAGAGAGCTAGGGAAAATCCCCAAATCCAATATTGATTTTGCACTCTTTTCGTTTTCTTTGTTCTTTGCAGATTTGTCAATAAGGATTGGGACTACAAAGTGGAAGTTCTGAAAAATTTCTTGATCGAAAAGGATGACAGATTAGTGAAGGTGTACTCCATTATGAAATTTCTATTCAATGCCCTGCTTAATTATTAATGAATTCGTTTGTAAAATTCATATGATGTATGATTATTTGTGTACTAATTATTAAAAGAGTACTGTCTTTCTCAATTTTATTACTTTTTTTTTTTTACATATTCTAGATAAAATACTTTAAATTCCTGCCTGCATTATTAGAGATGATAATCGCCTTTATTTTATGTTTATATACATTGAACCAATCCTCGCATATAAATACATCTAAAATGTGTAAGTCGCAGGTAGCACGCCGTGATTAAAAAAATGTTTTTCGCACGCGCATAAGCACGTGCATAAAGGCTAGTGTTTATATAGAGTGAGACAAAAGGGGTTGATTACTTGATATGTGTATTCTCCTTCGTAGGGTTTGAGAATCCTACAAGGAAGAAATTTTAACGAAACACTCCTGGTACTGTTCACTTTTAACGAAAATGATATTTTTACTCTAAAAAGTCACTTATGGTACTATTCACTTACAACACCTTTTAGTCATTTTGATTAAAACTCAAAGTTTTCAAGTCCTTTTCATTAGTTTTCCTTTATGATAAGTACATGGATTGGTCTAAGAGATCGTATTTAATCATACTTTTCGTGTAACAAGCGTTGCAATTGTATTTACAGTGTTAATGAATAATGTAATATTGCAAAATTTCAGTGTCCTAATATTGGAGCTATCTGCGCCCCACAAGTATTTGTGAGTCTCAAGCGGGGTTTTTTTTTTCTTTATATTTTTCTTTTGGTTTTTATACACTTAAGATTGGTTTGGGATTGTGGTGCTTAAAAAAGCAGCTTATTTAAAAATCTGAAACATTAAATGTGTTTGATAAAACAAAAAAAAAATGTTGTCAATAAAAGTAGGAAAAACATAGAAAAGCAAAAGCAGGTCTACCGTGCTTCTAAAAAAATGTTTTTTTTTATAAACAAAATATATTGATGAGAAAAAAGAGAATTAAAGCAGCAAAGAGTAGTTGAAAATACAAACACGCAACAAAGAGTTGCAGCTAAAAGAAAAACAGACAGCAAAGCTAACAATGCTGCATCAAAGCAGCAAAAATAAGCATTAACTATTCATAGTTATATTACATTCCCGTAAAGTAGAGTCAATAGCAGCGGAATGGGCGATTTTCAAATAACTCAATCGAAGTCTAATGGTGGACTTAATTAAGTTGAGAACCACCGCAGGGGGTTGACATGAGTTCTTGAATCTACAGTTGTTCCACTCCCTCCAAATATAATACACAGTAGCAACAAGACTTAACTTCAAAACTATGGATGATAGAGATTTTCCCTTGAAATGGCTAGTAGCCCACACGACAAAAAGAGGCCAAGGGAGCCTTAGCCAAAGGACACTGCACTTGAATAGCACCGAAGACCAAATACCATCGGTAAAAAGACACTCAAAGAAGAGGTGGCAATGAGACTCCATAGCAATAGAGCAGAGTAAGCAAGTGACAGGAACCGACAGAGCAAAAGTCAAAATTCTATCCATAGTAGAAAGCTTGCATTTAATAGCCAACCAAAGAATGAAGCTCATCTTGGGAATATTTTGATTATACCAAACAAGCTTAGACCAACCTATCGTAGGCTTGGATTGCCGAAATTTATCCCAAGCAGAAGTAGCAAAGTAGATGCCAGACGATGAAGGAGTCCATCAAATCATATCACCCAAGCTAGGATTTGGCACAATATTAGACATAGAAATTTGAATTTCCAACAACTCATGAGAAGAATTATTAGGCCAGCACCAATTAGAACCATTCCAATTATTGCAAACCAAAGCATTTTTTAAAGCATAGTAATCAATGCTCATTTAATGAAATTTTCAAATGGCAAGTATACCTCATATGCTTTACAAAATTACAATCTCTATCCTTACATTATTGTCCTTGACAATTATTATATCACATTAAATACTACATCATTTTTAGTCATTTACCATATTCAAAGCAACTTCTATAAAAGTTTTTCAAATACTTATACACTAATTTTTTTTTTTTTTTATAAAAAACACTTTTACAAAAAAAAGGTTTACCAAACACTTAACAACTTTATTTTATAGATATTTATTCTCACAGCACAGCAGAAACAGTTTTATTAAAGAGATATTCATCAATTTCCCTCCTGAACTTGTGACTATTGGCCAATTTCCCCCCTCAACTTTAATTTTGGCCAATTTCCCCCTCAACTCTCATAATTAGTCAATTTCCCCCCTCACCTTTAATTTGGCCAATTTCCCCCCTCAACTCTCATAATTAGTCAATTTGCACCCTACTGTTAATTTTTTAATTTGATCATAATTAAACAAGTGTGTAAGAAACTAAATAAGATGTATTTTAATCATTTTCCTATGTCTTTATCCTATTACAAATAGATTAAAATTTAGAATTTTACAATTTATCATAGATAGTATTATTAGTCATAATAAATCAGTATGGAGTAATTTTATTTGATTTTTTACTATACAAAATTGATAACGAAAAGGATTGACGTGTACATTTTTGTATGTGAATACAATTTTCTTTATAAAAGTGAAAGCTAAGTTCAAGTAAATTGCGGAGAATCGAGCTTTAGTGCAAAAATGGCTAGTCAATTCATAATTTTCGACTCCTTATTAAGAATAACCCATTTTATTGAAATAGGTCTGATCCATGAGTTTAGGATTATTATTTCTTCTTCTACATGCTTTAAACCCGATTCATAACTTTTTCTTATAATCAACCCATATCACATACTAATTGTATTATGTTTTTGTACATTTTACCCTATATTATGCAGGTGAGTTTATGTTAATTTTAGTACTTTGTTGGAAGTTATTAGAAAGATTGAAAGAAAAAAAAATAATAGATGGAAAATTAAAAAAAATTAACAGTAGGGTGCAAATTGACTAATTATGAGAGTTGAGGGGGAAATTGGCCAAATTAAAGTTGAGGGGGGAAATTGACTAATTATGAGAGTTGAGGGGGGAATTGGCCAAAATTAAAGTTGAGGGGGGAAATTGGCCAATGGTCACAAGTTCAGGGGGGGAATTGATGAATACCTCTTTATTAAAAAGCACAGCAATACCAAACTAGCTTTTATCACCAAGCATGTTGCCACGCCAAAGTTTTTCTTCTATCATGAGAAAAGCTGCTCCTGTCACTTTAGATTCCCTGATTATTGCTGAGGCTACGGCATGCAAAGAGGTTTTATTGAAGGTTGCTGCTCTTGCGTTGACTGCTAAGTTACTGTTTTCTTCTATGGACAAGTTTAAGGGTAAGCCCTTCATTTTTTTTTTTTTTTTTTTTTTTTTTTGGAGAACCTCGGCGGTACGAGGGAATTTTATTGATAAGAAAAAATAAGTTACACCTAGACAGGGGGGACATAAACCTAACCCCTCATAGAACAAGAGAAAAGAAATACAAAAGAAAAAGGGGGGGACATGCACCTTACCCCTTTCGAGAAAGGAAATGCCGGAAAAAGAGGGGGGGACATAGACCGTACCCCTCTTGGAAAAGAAAATACAAGGAAAATACTAGGCGGACATAAGCCCAAACCCCTCTATAAACCTTAAAAGGTAATAACCTGCAAAACAAACTGCAAAACAAAAGGGAATCCAAAAAGGTTAGGAAAAGAAAGGAGAAGACACATCAAGAAGAGGAGACAAACCTGTAGGTTGGCATGCCCAAGAAATCTGAGTGCAGAGGAGGGAGGATCTCAATTGGGGGAGTGGAATGCCAGACAAGTGAAGATGATAGAAGCCCTAAATTGGCTAATTTGTCAGCAACAGCATTCCCTTCTCGAAAAATATGAGAGCAACGAAAAACCATGTTCTGCAAAAGGAGAGTACAATTGTTCCAGCGTGTCTGGAGCGACCAAGGGGGAGAGAAAGATCCAGAAGCAAAACATGATATTACACTCGAAGAGTCGCTTTCAAGCCATAAATTTTGCCAGCCTCGCGCGTGGGCCAATTCGACAGCAAGGATGGCAGCATGGAGCTCCGCATAGAAAGAAGTACGATGGCCCAAGCTTAGGGAGAAACCACCAAGAAAATAACCCGCAAAATCTCGAAAAACCCCGCCACATGCCGCAGGACCCGGATTACCTTTAGCAAGGCCATGAGTATTCACTTTGACCCAAGAAGAAGGAGGGGGGTGCCAAAGCACAGGGACAATAGAAGGAGCTTTACAGGGGTTAGGCGAAATTCCAAGAGAGACTAAAAGTTGCCGGTCCAAAGTGCCTCGTGCATGGCCAGGGGTGAGAGCTCCAACCTGCCTAATCCAGGCCGAGGTGGAGCGGCAGAGACGTGAGAATGAGGGAGGTTTGCCTTCAAACATCACTTTATTACGCATCTTCCAGATAGCCATGAGTAAGAAAAACCCTGAAGCTAGCCAGACATTGCGAAGATGTGGAGAGAACCGCTTTGACAGAAAATCAAGCCATAGATCAGAGAGGGAGCCCGTAGGTTGAATAATCGTGCCAAATTGGGTAGCTAGCCAACGCCAAGCACATTGTGCAAAGTCACAGCTAGAAAATAAGTGGTCAATAGATTCAGAATTCTTGTGACATAGTTGGCATATTGGAGCCAGCGGGATGCCTCGGCGCTGAAGTTGATCCTCCGTTGGGAGCTTGTTGAATAGAATCTTCCAAACTAAAATAGAGTAACGAGGTGGGATGAAAGGGCGCCAGATCATGGAAGCCCAACTCTTGACAGGAAACCGATGACGAACAATTTCATAGCCATCGGAAAACGAAAAACCACCAGAAGTAGAAGCTTCCCAAATTAAAACGTCATTATCCTCATCAATTGGAAGAGGCATTTCTAAAATCTCTTTAGTTAGGTCTGGGAAAGTAGAAGAAAAGATAGAAGGAATAACCCATTGTCCCATACGAATAATATTTGAGACCTTAGTACGAGATAGAGAAGGGGCAATCTCTGTTGCACCAACGACGTCCACAATAGGCTTATCCAGCCATTTATCAACCCAAAGGGAAGTAGTAGAACCATTTCCAATCACCCAACGACAATTCTGAAACAAGATATGAAGAATGGATTTAATACCAGGCCATATAGAAGATCGCATATAACTACAAGAGTATAGGCGACCATGTAGCTTGAAACGTGTCCGAGTATAAATACTCCAAGGGGAATCAGTAGTAATAATAAGCCATCCAAGCTTTAAGAGAGCTGTAGTGTTAAGAGAGCCAAGATCACGCAAACCCAAACCACCTTCATTCTTCGGAGCACATATCTGATGCCAAGAAACGGTAACCAACTTCTTAGAGGTTACGTCACCAGACCATATAAAATTGCGAGCACAACGTGAAAGAGACCTTAGCAAGGAAGAAGGCCACTTATAAACAGAGAAGCTATGCAAGAGCATACTTTGAAAAACTGATTGAGTGAGTTGAACTCTTCCTGCCATAGATAGAAGCTTCCCCTTCCAACCAGTTAACTTAGCTTTAGCTTTATCTGCCAAGGCTTGAAGATGACTCCTTTTAGGCTTGCCACAGAAGATTGGAACTCCAAGGTAGACAAAAGGTGCTTTGCCTTCTTTGAAACCCAAGTAACTCTCAACCACAGCTTTGCGATGCCTTGAGGTAGAGCCCAAGTAGAAAGTACTTTTTGCCTTATTGATAAATTGACCAGAGGCTCTACTATATCTATCGAAGAAACCTTGCAAGTTACGCAGGGTGATACCATCACTTCTACAGAAAATGAATAAGTCATCTGCATAGAGAACGTGAGAAGGAGATATACAACCTCTTGGAGCAAAAGTTGGCTTAGTAAGCCCATCAAGTTGAAGACGACTCAAGCCCCTTGATAAAGCCTCCTCAGCTAGACAGAAAAGTAACGGAGAGAGAGGATCCCCTTGGCGCACTCCTCGTGAACAAGAGAAAAAACCATGCGGGGAACCATTGATTAGGATGGACAATTTAGCAGATCGTAAGATGGTAGAAACCCAGTCTATAAAACAAGTGGAGAACCCAAAGTTAGTAAGCACCCGCAATAGAAATGACCAATCTAAAGTATCAAAAGCCTTAGCTATATCAACTTTGACTCCCATATTGCCACCACGAGTTTTTTTGTCAAGCACATTGAGACATTCTGAAACTAGGCCAATACAGTCAGTGATACGTCGGCCAGGTATAAAAGCAGCTTGATGTGGAGAAATAATGCGTTGAACAACATGAGAAAGGCGAACTGCCAAAATTTTGGGAATAATCTTAAAGAGAAAGTTTGCCAAAGCAATAGGTCTAAAATGAGTCATGGAAATAGCGTCTTCCACCTTCGGTATCAAAACTAAGAAGTTACTATTGGTATTGGGGTATAGCCAATTTGATTGAAAGAATTGCTTCACAAATTGAATGACATCAAAGCTGACAATATCCCAACAGTGATGATAGAAAAAACCTGGAAAACCATCTGGCCCTGGCGCACTGGAAGCACTTAATGAGAAAACTGCCTCCTTAATTTCCTCATCAGTAGGTAAAGCAGATAAGAGATCATTTTCAGAGTCTGTGACCATCGGATGGATGACCTCACAAACCTCATCAATACCTGAAGGGTTGAAAGAAGAGCCGAACAAAGTCTGATAGAAATTAACAATATGGTTCTCAATAGCCAGCGGGTCGGTAAGAAGATTATTTCCATCAAGAATACAACTGATATGAGAGCTGGATGATTTAATACGAGCATAAGCATGAAAGAAAGAAGAATTTCTATCTCCTTTAGTTAACCACTTAACACGAGCTCTATCTTTCCAAAATGCCTCTTGCATTTGAAGAGACTCCATTACTGTAGTCTTGGCGACAATCTCTTCCTCGAAAAGATCATTATTTATACCCTCAATTGAAATTCTTTGTTGAATCGGGGCAGGCTTGCCAATCTTGATCAACCCTGCTTTTGACGAGCCGACAATCTCTTCATGTTGGAAGGCATTCTTGTTGCCCATGACCGAGGAGGAACTTAAACTATCACCTTTTATAGACAAATTACAATAGTTAGTTGGCTAGTATTGTGCTCGGTTCTACTTCTCAGTGTCGAATTATTTTTTTGACTTCATCAAGTCGAATAATCATACTTTTTTTTTAAGTAATAACTTAATAATCATCCTTCGATGTTTGAAATTTTCCTTTTCAAAAACAAATTCAAATGCAAAAGAAAAAAAATACTGTTTCAGAAACATAGTCCAAAAAACCTCCTCTACACAAGTGCAGAGATTCTCGCAACCAATTCATAGACACAATGACATCACCCGGCAAATCAGTGCTTGCCACATGTTGAAAAATCCCTCCAATAAGGGCTTGCCACATGGTGAAATGGTTGCACCAGGACATTAAAGGGAATTTTAACCACCCCATTCTGACTAAAATGGGTGTTTGGAACTAATAGCAAACTTACTGTAAAGGTTTCATACAAGAGAACATTCAATTTTCAAATCCAATGCACAAATAACTAAGTTATCGTCTACTCAAGCGATATTCAATTAAAAGATGAAAACAAATGTTTCACAAGTAATTCAGTTTTGTCCAATAATTTTCATCTTTTAAATCACGATAAACTATAGGAATACTCATGTTATGGATATCTTCAACGCTTGAACAAAACTTCGTACTTAATAACCTAGATATAAATGATTCAGAAGATCTTCCATTTATGCTCCAACGACTCGCAAATCAACCCTATGCAGCCTTTTGCACTCAATGGATAATTTGAAACTGCAGAGCCAAACAAATGCAACATTAAAATATTAATAGCTTCCAGCATAACATAGAGAAGTCAAGTGAAAACGAAACTAGAAGAAAGAAGGAAAAAAAAAAGAAAAAAAAAAAACAGCCGACCAAGAACAGACAACACTAAAAATTTATACAAACACACAGACGCAAAAGGCAAGTTGTTTTGCCTATTGCCAATTCAACAAGGATGTTAAGGAATAAATGCCTTTTTGACAAACATACAAACAACCCAGTGAACGAGCTACTTTTGTTCGTCATACACAATATACATACTGACACAATAAGCTAGACAACCTTAAAAAGTGTGAGAACCGGGGCAGGCTCCTCATATATCTAAGGGAACAGGATAAATAAACAAAAGCAATCACAACCCTTCTAGTACAAACGGTCTCAATCATAATGATAATAATAATGAAAATGACTGAGACTAGTAGAAAATGAGCACTTCAAACCAATAATAACCGAAATTCAAAGTCTGCATCCGCTTATCGTAAAGAGATCAATTTTTGGTAAGTTGTTAAATATAGGAAGGATCAAGTTAAGCCATTGGAGTTATTTACCATTTCAGTTCTTATTTGTACTACTACAGGAGCTTTTCACATGCACATTGTTTCTCATCAATGAATTCAAGTACAGAGATACAAAAAAATCATCATCGCAAAAAATCCTAAACCCTAAACCCTAAACAATTAAGCCTATCCGATATCTACTTCTGTCAACCATCCGCTCCCCAGTTTTGATAAGATTCGAGTTTCCTATATTGCACAAAATCCCTTGATCGCTGTTCTTTTTACTCAAGAATTCAAACTCGACCACCAAAATTCACCTTTTCAAGCTCAAAAGTTCAGATACACCATCTTAGTTTCTTAACATCTATTCACATTTCTCATCAACATTTATAAAAGCCACATTATCACATAGCTCAAGTATAAATTACCCGATATAAAATCATCTGTATACTCATTGATCTTCCCATGGGCCAGTTCACCCACCTGAACATGTATAAAAAGCCGTTATGCGGATTAACGGATTTCAAATTTCACATACAAAAAAGAGCACGAAGTAGAGACCTATGAACTGAAATTTAGAATCTCAAACATACCACAAAAACAAGATTCAATTCATCGCTGGCAGAATTAACATAGTCATCAATATCAACCACTTTTTCTGAACTATAAGAGAGTCCTGTAAACCCAGTACAACAGGCATTAGTCATAGTCAGTAAGATCAGAATACTAAATAGAGGTAGGCAATGCTCACCTACTACACGAGAGTTGACCGGTAAATGTCGGGTTACAGGTTCCGCAATGACACGCATAAGAATTTCATTTGTATCTTTGGTCCGTATGCATTTTTTATCTAGTAACTCCACTTTAAAAATTGCAAAATAACAAAACACAAAGCAATCTGTAAGATTCCATGGATATATTTTGAAGAGGCTGAATGATGCAGAGTGAATATAAGACAACTAGGAATAGAAGCTAACTTACGCATGACTCCACAAAAGCGCCTACACGTTCTTGGTATACGAACATGGGGTTTAATCTCAAATAACACTCCATTATCAGTTTTCACATACACAGCTCCTACCATACCAGCTTTATTAAGTTTGCTATCAAAAATCGCACGAAGAACCTGGATGGGTAAAACACTTAATAAATTTATAAATTAAAAACAGCAAAAGAAACACAACATAGACTACATGTTAGTGAGACATGATCCAATGCTAAAATCTTAGAGGCATTCTACAGTAACCCTTATGCTAACCTCAGTTCCTATGAATGAACTTATGGGTCTGTAACGATGGGATGATTACAGTGTAAATTGTTTAATTCGACTTTACTGACTTGTTAATAAAATCCAAAAGCTACTTCAGAAAAATGAGCTTTTCTATCTCATATAAACAAACGGATGGATTTATTTAGACCCCAAATTTGCAAAGCTAGGACCCTTCTTTATGCATCCAGAAATTCTCGGTGCAAATAAAAACCTTTAGTTTGTTCACTTATAAGTATTTTCATTAACCTAAGATTATAACTCCACTATATAGAAACCTAACCAAACCCATATAAGAAGAATGTAATCAATGTAACTTGTAAGTTGTAGCTCAAGAGCAAACCTGGTAGACAACTCCAGGCCGATAATTATTCTCATCTTTCTTTTGTTTCAGGGCATCAGCGTCTTCCTCTGAATCCAGAATCTTCCACCTCTGAGAAGAAAAAAAGTTAAAAATTGAGGAAATAAAATTCTAGACAAGTAAATAAATAAAATAATTTAAAAAGCCTCAAAAAAAAATTTACTCGAATATCAAATTAATTTTTGCATGAAGAGTTTCCCGTACCTTTCGAACGATGCCCATTCTCAGAGAAGCATTTTCTACAACAAAGGTTGCCCGACGGACCTCAACATTCGGCGGCGGGGAATGTATAATGGCATCATGCGTGACGTCATTATCTGTTAACTTTTCAGTTGTTGTCGATTTTTCTTCCAACTTCCGCTTCACAGTCTTATTAGATAAATCCTGCGCCTCCGACTCCGACTCCGACTGCCTCCTCTTCCGCCTCGCCATGTTGTACAAGTAGTGTTCCTCCAGTAACTAGGGTTCGTGGTAAGAGAAAGAAGGAGAGAGTTTTCTATCCCGGATAACCCTGTACTATTCCAAACTCATTATTTTAGCCTTTATTATTTCAATCCTATCAATACTAGGCTTGTAAGTACAGCCTAGGCCCGATGGGTCGGTCTGAGTTTGGTTTGTTGCCCAATGACCCGGCCTTTAGAGCAAGTCTAGCGTGCTCTTTAGCTCGATGGACCAGTGATTCCAATCACCCAATTGCCCCAGCAATTTGCTCCAGCCCATGTGGGCAATGGGGCTCGGGGGAGGCCCGGTGGACAGGCTAGGCGGGAATCCATCGCCCGAGAGCCTGAGGCCCAAGCGATGAATGGCTGACGTCAGGGTAACGTCAGCCTCAAAATAAAATTAATAAAAATATAAAATATTAATAAAAATGTAAAAAATTTAATAAAAAAATCCAGAAAAAAAAATTGATTTAATTTTTCTATAAATATGTTATCATTATCTTCCAACTTACACCATAATTTTATATTTTCTCAAATATTTTGGGTTGTAATTTCTTATTTAATGACATGTGGTACAACGAAACCAATTAAAAATCATATCTGAAATTACAAATAAACTTATTTTTATTATTTTATAAAATAAAAATTGCTAATATTTTATTGCCTATTGTCATGGCTATTTAGTTTAGAGGTGGAGATACAAAAGACAGTTACTGTTCACTGAAGGCTATTCAATAGTGAGTTGCCCTAGGGGGCCTTTGCAACGCTGGAGTTGCTCTTAATAGGGCTGGCCCGATCTAGTTCTATGATTTTTTTTCAAATACAAGCGATATCCTTACTCTAGACTAGAAGGAGAGGAGGAGAGGAGGAGAGTTCAAACCTAAGACGTAATGGGTTAAAAAGAAAACCCTAACCGGGCGATCCATTACTTACATAAAATCAAAACTTATTAATGTAGTATTGACTTATTTATCTATAGTTATACAATTTGATTGATTCATTAAACTTATTAAATCGTTTGGTTCAAATGACAACTAGTAATATGTGAATAAGAGATCATGGGTTCAAATATAAACATCAATAAGATAAGCACCACTGACGACGAAGAAACATGAGTTCATATTAGGTGGTTAGTCGCAAGAGATGATGGTGTGTTATTAGGAACGACGCAGCAAGCCCAAAGATGAGGGTCAATGAGAACAATGGTGTGTTACTGGAGATGATGGTGTCTTATTGGAGAAGACACAATCCCAAAGGTGAGGATGAATGCGAACGCTTAGGTGAGGGCAAACGAACACGAAAGATCGAATGCATCGCAACATGATAACTTATGCCAACAATGTTGGCCAGAAATGTGACTTGCAAAGAATTACCCATTTATGTTTGTGCCCAGTTGGGTATGTTTGCCTTAACGAACTCGTTTGGTTGTAAATTGGTACTTGGAATAATTCACGATGTAGACAAGTAGGATAATTAAAATGCGACTCTAAATGCTCAAAAAATGAATGAAGGTTTCCAACTAGCACTTGACTTATCTTCTCCAATAGCTCCAATCTTCACTAGCCAAGGTCGACCCAATATCCCGTTATGGGGAGATGGGTCGCTGACGATCATGAAGGTCTGCGATGAGATAATTGGAGGGCTGGTTACGTCGAGCGTGATTGTGCCAATCATCCTGTCAACGATGGTGTGGGCCAGTTGAATAAAAATCACTAAGGCATCGTCGTGGGGAAAGTCTACTCTCTCAACGTCCTACTTAGTGAAGCCGACGATTGGTCCAGGTACAACATCTATGGCTTGAACCTGAAAGACCGATCTCGCTTGGTGGATCTTCCTCTTCTTGGAATTGTTGGTGGCCCCGATGTCGTTGATTCGGATCGTCTTGACTGGGAGTTCGGCATCGACCGGGCAGCTGGTCTGTCAACATATTGGTTGCATTTGCCTTCTTTTACGAACTCCTTAAGGGTGCGTTTGGTACGCGGGACGGGACGGGACGGAACGGGACGAGGCGTTCCGTCCCACGTTTGGTACGCCTAAAACGAGTGGAACGCGCTGTTCCACGGGACAAGTTTTGGATGATTTTTCGTTCCACCTCCCCCCATGGAACGAACTCGTTCCACATCCGTGGAACACAAAATTATAACCTTTCTGTCTCCTTCTTCTTCCTCCTCACTTCCATCCGAGGGCATGGAACCTTCGTCCCGTCCCGTCCCGTCCCGTTCCGTCCCGTCCTGTCCCGTCCCGTCCCGTCCTGTCCCGTCCCGTCCCGTCTGCGTACCAAACGCACCCTAAGGTACCTTATCCATGTGATGCAGTTATTGGTTGCGTGCCCCTGGATCTCTGTGAAATACGCAGTATTTTGTCTGTCCATCTTGGAGGTATCTCCCTTCATGAGCTATGGCATCTTGAACTATGGCTTGCCCTTGAAGCTGCGAAAGATCTGGTTGATCAGGACTAAGAACTTGGTGTACACCTTGGGTGCATAGCCTTCTTTCACTAGGGATCGGTCTCTGTGTTTGCTTCCTAGCTTGTTCTTGTCATTAAGCAGTTTATCACCCACCTTCTTCTGAGTTGGCTCCGTGTCTTTATGCTAAGGTGGCTTCTAGGAGCCCTTTGCCTTATCCTAGAGGGAATGCATTTTTGCCAAAGCGTAAGAGTCTGCTAGGGTCAAGTTCTCGCCCATGATCAGCTATTCGAAAAACGGGTGATCTGCTGGGAGTCCTTTTCGGAAGGCTGAGCTTGCAATGTTGTCATCGTATTCGACGATCTTCACTTTTTCCGCCTTGAACCTCTTGACGTATGTGTGAAGTGACTCATTCGGATCATTCTTCATGTTAAAGAGGTAATCAGACTTCTTCTTGATCGAGCGGTAGGACAAATATTCCTTAGTGAAAACCTAGGAAAGTTCACTGAAGTTCTAGATTAAACGTGGCTGCAGAAAGTGGAACCAATCTTGCGCCTCGCCTTGGAGTGTTGTGGCAAAGATCTTGCACATGAGAGCATCATTGTTGTCGTATAGGGTCATGGCACTTTAGTAATGCATCAGGTGCATGTTCGGATCTTCATCTCTTTTGAACAAAGTGAAATGTGGCAGGCTAAACTTCCGCGGTGGCTTTGTCTGCGCATTAGGTTGAGGTTTGCTCCTTGCG
The DNA here is from genome assembly GCA_035220775.1 of Malus fusca. NCBI lineage: Eukaryota > Viridiplantae > Streptophyta > Magnoliopsida > Rosales > Rosaceae > Malus > Malus fusca. The sequence goes on along the minus strand of CM069060.1, from coordinate 33,785,028 downwards.
AGCTTAGACTCAGCTTGCCTTGGACTGGGCTCGGCTGGCAGCGAGCTGGGTGTAACGACCCGTCCCCAAAATATTACGGTTTTTATAATTTTAAAATGTATCATTATGAAAATGCCCTTCGAGGCAAATACGTTGACTTTTGTTGATCGTCTTGTTGTGTCATGTAAAATTCATTCCCTTGACATAGCCTCATAATACTTGTCGTTACGAATGTGGGGAGGCAAGCGGAAGTAAATTTGGAGCTAAAACGAAGATTTTACGGGACTCAGAGCAATAAGGGTATTTTTGGTAAATATATTTTCACCTTGAACCAACCCCGAGCTGACACGTGGCAATTTCTTCCCTCATTTTTAGGAGTTTCTCCTATGATCCCTCTCTCTCTAGAATTTTCTCTTTCTCTCTCTAGAACTCTCCCTCTTTTTTTTCCCTCATTGTTTCTCCCCGGGAAACACTTTCCCTCACCTCTCTTCTTTGCAACCCTCTAGACCGTTGACCTTTGTTGATGCACAAAACCGGAAGGGTCTTGAAACAACGTAAATCCGACCGTGAATCTGCAATAAAGTAAAGAACACAAGATGTATCGTGGTTCACCCCAATGTTTGGGCTACGTCCACACTGATGTTGATATTGTTTCACTCTTAATGATGAATATACAAGGAGGCTAGAGGCAGTGTGCTCTCTTCCCATGGCCTCAATCTTGCCCCCCCTAATGAGGAGAGTGATGAGTCCTTTTATAGAATAAAGGCTCCTCGCTTATTACATATTTGCCCCTTCATTTATTACATAATTACATTTGAGTCTCCGAGTATTTATACGAGGTCTAAATACGGAGGCCCTAAGTATGGTACAAACAACCTTGACCCAACCGTTGACTTCCGGTTAGCGTTGACCATTGACTGGTCAACATTGACTTCTTGGGTTGACTTTTTTGGGTTTCAGTCAAGACCTCTCCTAGGCTAATTTCGACGTCCTGATTCCAAATCCGCCATCCGTTGTTCCCAAATTCGACTGTTTTAAATAGTTTTACTAAATAACCTCTATTTGTGCTTAGGTATGTCTGTAAGAAGTAGTACAATGCTCGCTAGTTCGGGCGGCTCTCGGGCAATAAAATATGTGAGTGGACCCCTTCTAAACTTATATATTTTTATAAGATATTAGCCTAGCATGCATTGCATGTTTTATGAATGAAGCATGATTTATATTATGTTTTACGGATTTTCATACTTAGGATTTATTTAAATTGCTTTTACGAAATAATTACGATTTATCGAATTTTTATATCACTAAAGGTTATGAATCGTTGGATTTTTGTTTATGAAATTCTATGGATTCACGTATTTGTTTATTATGGATTTATGAATATGCAGAATATAAATTTATATGCATGGCAAATCATATTCATAAATCCATGGCAAATCATATTCATAAATCCATGGCATTTCAAAGCATACTTTCATTTAAACACATTTTCTGGGAAAATATATAAATATATACTGAAAACCAAAAGCCCACTCACTGGTATGTCGAATGGTTGTAGCCCCCGAGTCGCCCTTGACTGCGCTCTTCCTCGGGATAAGTCTCATCTATATGCGAAATAACTATAAAAACGTTAATTTAAAGCACATAACCAATACTAGCTAATAACTTCTCATACATTGCTCAAATAAGGTTTTTAAATATACCATCGTGACCTACACAACTCCACGAACACGCCCAAATTTTTAAAATAATTTTTGGAGCCCTCACGCGCCGACAAGGGCACGGCCCTACGCGCGGCCATGCGCAGGGACCCTAACGGAATCCCTTAACCCTATTCGGAATATTCCGTTAAAAAGTAACAGAAACCGTTAAAACTAACCAACTCCGTTAGGAATATTCCGTTATCCCCTTCCTTCGAACTCCGGCGACCGTCGCCGTCTTCAGAAACTGCAAAATTTTCAAACCTTCATTTCTCGTCCGTTTCTCAACCAAATTTCATGAAACTTAAACCAATTTGAAGCTTAATACGAATAGAACACAACCATACCGTTCAACAGCCCTAAAACCCACAGAACTCATTGGAAAATCCCTCGATAATCCAGCTAAACCTGCAACTCGTCGAAACTCAACTTTTCAACGTCCAAATCACTTCATTTTTTTTCTCCGAGCTTCGTGAAGAAAATCTAAAGCTTCCTATGCCCTTAAAAACTCCTAAAACCTCACATTAATTAGTGCATGAACAGTACCTAAATCGGAGTTCGTGAGAAACTAGGGTTTTCGAAGGTTTTGAGTCCAAATAAAGGTATAAATCAACTTCAAGGCTTGCAAAGAATTTGAATGTTACCTTTAAAACCTCGATCTGTGCCCAAAATGGAAGGTTGAAGATTTGTCCGTACGGGTTGTACGGAAATGCCAGAAAATGTGAGAGGAATGAGAGAGAGAGAGAGAGATCTGAGTGTTTTGTGTGTATGGTACGTGTGAGTGTGTGTGTGTATCCAGCTTGGTCACCAACCAAAAACCACAAAAAGCTAAGTTCTAATTGGGTCCAAAATTAAGGAAAAAGTTAAATTTGGACCACCACTAACATGCATAACACACACCACACCATTAACGCCCAAGGGTAAAATAGTCATCTCATGTCATCGATAAAAATTTATTCCGGGACGGGGTGTCACAGTCAGACAGCTTCACTAGCCACGGCTAGTGTCGGTGTGGATGGATGCTATTTTATACAGCTTCACCTTCGAGTGATGGCGTTTACCATGTTTCTTCACTGGCGTAACCCAGTGTCGTACAGCTTCACATTTGGGTGATGGACAGGTACTACCTTCGGGCGACTATGATACCCCTAGAGAGTACAATATTGAAGAGATTTACGGATTTTCCTTCGGGCAACGTTTGCAGCATTATTGAGCATGGTTTTACACGTACATGTTTCAAAAATATTTTTCATGGCATGCTAGGGTTTTTTATAAAACTTATATGTAGTAATATATATTTGTTTTCAAAATATGAGGTTAGTATGTTCTGAAATAAACTGGTTTTCGTATTATTAGTATTATTATAAATTATGGTCAACTCACCTTTTATGTTTTTGTGCCCCCTCAGGAGTTAGGATCGAGGCACATGATCCCAGCGTCGGGCACTTCGGCATAGTAATCCTTAAGTCTTCTCAGTATAGGTATCATTTCCTGGTTCGTATCTTTCTATAGTCATTCTTTCATATTATTTTTAGTTGGTTGTATACTTTGAACACGTTCCTGCTTTGGTATAATCGTTCTAATTGCATATATTTTATTAGTATGCATGTTTAAAATGGCTTCGTCACCCTCGGGTGTCGGCCAAGACGTGTCTACCATGTTATGTGGGGATATCGGGGTTGGTGCGTGTCAGTGAGGTTGGGCTGCCTCCTGGTGGGTCGCTCCTGCTAACTAGGCTAGCTCTGCTGGGCTACCATGGGACTAGGCTTGCTTCTGCAGTGGGTTGGGCCTCCTGCATTCGGCTTGTTGTAGCAGCTGCCAAACTCTGGGCCTCCTGCCCAGGGTTTTGAGGATTGGGCCGTTGCAAAGGCAATGATGCATGTATCAGGGTCGTGGCCTGGCGGCTTACAGTGGTTGCTGGGTCACGGCGACGGTGGTGGCATGGCTCTTCTTGCTATTGCATTAAGCCTTTAGGATCACTGTCTCGAGGCTATGTCCTCGTCTCCACTATCTAGTCCAAATCCTTATACGTATGGGATTCTATTCGTCGTGGTTTCAGAATTTTCTACCATTGTATCATTTCTCTGGGGATTGATCAAGAAACTTTTCTAGGAAAAATCAATTGATACGACGTGTGAGAAATTCAACGTAACAGAAAATTCAAGAAACCAAATGCAAAAGGCTTCTTCGAGTATTTGAATGAGCTATCAATGAAAGCACCAATTTGTCAATGCAAATTTTTGCCGTCTTTAGTTTTGACAAAAATGGCGAAAATGCACCTGCAAAATAATCAACACCTTTGATCAAAGACCTAAGCCTCACGCGCCCACGAGGTAGAGGGGAGGCCAATGGATCTCTAATGCCTAAGTTAGTTTTTCTTAGAAGAGTAAAGTGTTTAGGACTTTTAGAGGTAACAAAAGCTTACCGAAATTTAATAGAATATGAGGTATACAGGGGAGTGGCTGGGCATGGTGTTAGGATTTTTACCCTACACATGGTAGCATCATATTGGCAAAGGTTTATGGAGAAATATTCTTAAGATATTAAATAGGAAATAAATATCTTGAGATGATGGAGTAATCATCCCTAATTGATTTAAATAAGGATTGTTTACTTGAATGGAGTCAATCTTCAATTTGGAATGTATTACAGATAGGATTTTAGTAATTAATCATCATCTTTAATGCTTTGACTTTTCCTTACCAAGGGCAGGTGAGCTTTGGGCAGTTGTATTCAGCTACAGAGAACTTCATGGGTGTGAGCTGCGTGTGAGAGTATCTAAGGAATCTGCCTGTTTAATGAGGGCAATCTTGTCTTTCTTAAGCAAAAGTCCACGTGTAGCCTCTAGAATTTTTTGGATTATTTTAGACTCTACAGTGGACAATTGTAACTTTTATTGTTTTTGTTCTGTAAGTTATGAATAATGAAACTACAATTTGATTTTTAAGGTCATTATACGTTTAAGAAATTTTTGTCAACTTTTACATATGACCCCCTGAATAATTTTTCCTAGCAAGATTTTAACGAGACAACAAAAGTGCACCCAACACTGTATTAATAATCCAATAATATAAACAAAGTTGTACTCTTTTTTCTTCGACAAGAGTTTTTCTATTGGTTTTTTCCTAGCAAGGGTTTTATGAGGCAACTGATCGATGGTGCATGGGCATCCAAGGAAGAGTGTTGTAAGTAAAGTATGGATACCCATGTGGGTAAAATGGTTCATTTGCATAAGGGTGAAATAGTACTTACAATTTTTCTACAATATCTATAAGACGGTGATATTTGCCTGTATAAATGAGCCATGTTTAGACTCTGAAAAAATAAATTGAAAAAAACTTAGTTTAAGTCCTTTCTTGTGAACAAAAAAAAAAAGCGCAAACAACTGTAGAAAAAAACCATATAAATTTTTTTCAGTCGTTTTCTTTTGTATCCATCTCTCGTACCCAAAACAAGTCAAAATAACAAAAAAATTATGATACTCTGATTTTGTTCCACTTCACATCCGGCAATGTTTTCCCTCTCTTCCACCAATTTATAACAAGAAACAATTTATAATCTAACATCATATTTTAATAAAATTTCAATCATTTACGATGATTAAAGTTCCGAAATGGGAACTAGACATGGATTGTTCAAACACCTTGTGGGTGATCTCTATTTCCTCGACTCCACACCCTTTGCGAAGCTTTTGGATTCGTGCATCCGATCGAACTAAGTCTGCACGTGATACACGTCTCATCCATGCACGTATCATCAAGTCCCAATTTTCCTCAGAGATTTTTATCCATAATAGGTTCATTGATGCTTATGGAAAATGTGGCCGCTTGGATGATGCACGCAAACTGTTTGATACAATGCCTGAAAGGAACACTTTCACCTGGAACTCCATTATAAGCGCATTAACGAAGTTGGGTGTAATTCATGTGGTTGCGCAGATTTTCAGGTTAATGTATGTGCCTAACTAGTGCTTATGGACTTCGGTGGTATCAGGGTTTGCCCAGCATGACCGCTTTGAAGAGGCTTTGGAATATTTTGCTAGATTGCATGGGGAGGATTTTGTGCCAAATGAATACTCGTTTGGTAGTGCTCTTAGTGCTTGTGCAAGTTTAAGAGAGTTGAAAATGGTGTCCAAATTCATGCTTTAATTGCAAAATCCTCATACTCATCAAATGTATACATGGGGTATGCACTTATCGATATGTACTTGTTAGAATACCTAATATCTAAGTATGGGTTAGCATGGGTTATAACAATTAGGGTCATGATGTAAAGTAGCTAGGACTTAGACTGTACAAGGCATGGGTCTAAGTATGGTGTGTGATGTCTTCCGTATGACTCACATCACCTCTTCTCTTGTATATATTTCATGCCCTTGTAATTTCTTATACATAATCAATATACAAATCTTCCAAATATCATATGGTATCAGAGCAGGCTTCCTAAAGAACATGTTCTCTGAAATTCTTTGAAATGGAAGAAGAAAATATTCTTGCTACTTCATCCAAGAACATCTTTGTTCCTTCATCATCCTCTTCAAGTAAAGCTAATGGAAATCCCAATCAACGCTTTTGCTCCATACTTCTAACTGAGTTTAATTATCTTCCTTGGTCAAGAGCTGTTACTTTAGCTTTTGGAGGAAGATCTAAGCTCGGTTTCATTAATGGAGCAGTCGTAGCTCCTGAGGTTGGTGATCCCAAGTATGAAGAGTGGTTGTGCAAGGATCAGCTCCTCATGTCCTGGTTGCTCAACTCGGTGGGCTCAAAGGTATCAGAAATCTTCAGCTTCTCAGAATCAGCCTTTGATTTATGGAAGGTTGTCAAGGAGATATATGGAAATTAAAACAATGCAACAAGGATATTTCAGTTGCAAAAGAGTCTTTATGTTCTGAATTAAGATGAAAAGTCTTTTATTGAGCACTTAGGAAGACTGAAGTCTATGTGAATGAGTTGAATCTCTATTGTCCTCACACCACAGATCTAGCAGTCCTTCTCAAGCAACCTGAAGAAGACAAGATCTTTCAGCTCCTGGCCAGTCTTGACTATATTTATGAAGACCTGCGAAGCCACATATTGATGAGTGTTGAATTACCATCTCTCAATATTGTATACACTATTATCAAGCGAGAAGAAGTAAGAAGAAAAGTTATGAGTACTAAGGTTAGTAACCCTGAGTCCAGAGCCTTCGCTGCAAGTGACAGAAGGTTCAAAGGGAAAAACTTTAAAGGAAAGAAATGAGAGATGCAATGCAACCATTGTGGGAAAAAGAATCATCTCAGAGACACTTGTTGGGGTTTTGTATCCACATCTTAAACCTAACTTTGCCAAGCAAACCAAGTATGGTCGCAGTGCAAGTCAAGTCTCTAGCTCACAGACTGCCTCAACTGCTGAGACCTTCACATCTAATCCCTCGGCTCTCTTGAGTGAGTTCACTTCCTTCATTTAGGAGAATGATGAAAGCAATCCTCATAAGGGAAACAGTGAAGTCAGCATTGCTGATTTATTTGGACAGTTCACAAAATTTCTTCAGACAAAGGCATCATTTTCCAATGATATGTCAGGTATTCTAAATTCATTTAGTACTGCACTTGCATCCATAAATCTTGCAAATGTTTGGATAATAAACTCTGGAGCAACTGACCACATGACAAATATAAAAAGAGATATGCATGAGTTTAAAGATGCAGTTATTCCACAATTTGTTTCTGTTGCTAATGGAACTGGTGTATCAGTCTTGGGTGAAGGAAAAGTTAAGATATTTGATACAAATGTTGAATCGACTACTCTATATGTGCCTTTTTTTCCATTCCAGCTTCTGTCAGTTGGAAAGTTAACCAATTCTTTAAACTGTGATGTTATATTCTCGTCATTCAATGTGGTTTTCCAGGATCGTATCACGAAGAAGAAGATTGGTGAAGGCATTTATAAAGATGGCCTCTATATGCTCTCCTTATAATTGGTTGAAGCTAGAGGTCTTCAAGTTGGATTTTTGCATAATCATCTATTATGGCATAGACGATTAGGGCATCCTTCTAATCTTGTGCAATCACATCTCTTCGGAACTTCAGGGAATGTGATGACTCAAGATTGTGAAGTTTGCGATTTTTCAAAACAAACGAGGTTGCCATTTCATTCCTCATCAACCAAGTCATGTAAACCTTTTGAGATTGTGCATTCTGATGTTTAAGGCCCTGCACCCTTGGATTCCTTTGATGGTTTTAAATATTTTGTAACTTTTGTTGATGATTTCTCAAGATGTACTTGGTTGTATTTGTTGAAATCCAAAAATGAAGTTATTTCTGTGTTCCAATAATTTCATAGTCATGTTACAAATCAATTCTCAACTCAACTTAAAGTTCTAAGGTCAGACAATGGTACTGAGTATATGTCCAATGCCTTTACTCAATATCTAACTTGCCATGGAATAATTCATCAAACAAGTTGTGTTGGTACTCCACAACAAAACAGAGTGGCAGAAAGGAAGAACCGTGATCTTCTGGAAAAAAACTCAATCACTTATGCTTCAAATGAGTGTACCCAAGAAATTTTGGTCCCATGGGATTCTTACTGCTACATATGTGATTAATAGACTTCCAAGTAAAGTTCTCAAATTCAAGTCACCTCTTGAAACACTTAAGGGCAGGAAAATCAACTTGTCTCATCTTCGAGTGTTTGGATATGTTTGTTTTGTTCATATTCAAAGCTTGCATTGAGATAAATTGGATCCTAGAGCTACAAAGTGTGTATTCTTGGGATACTCATTTGTTCAAAAGGGATACAAGTGCTATGATACAAAACACAAGAAACTCATTGTGTCTAGAGATGTGAGCATTGATGAGAAAGTTCCTTTCTTTGCAAGTACTAGGGATGAAGATCTTCTGGGGAAGGATTTTCTTGGCCAAATTCCCAAGCCAATTGTGGAAACCAACATGCAACCTCATCACCCTTCAGTTTCAGACCTACCAAGCAACAACGAAATCTCAATTGCTCCAGTTGAGTGTGATCAACCATCTGACATACTCATTGATAATGAATCAGCTGAAGGCACTTACCAGAATCACATTTCGTTCGAATAGAATCTTGCTACTACTCCTGAAGTGAACATTCCAAGGAGAACCCCTAGTAGAAATCGAGGTAAGCCAGCCTGGTTTAAAGATTATGTAAGCTACACTTCAAGATATCCTATAGAAAAGTATCATGAATACTCAAAGGTATTTCCCTCTCATACTGCATTCCTAAGTAAAATCTCAGCCTCATCTGAACCAAGCTCATTCCAAGAAGTTAATTCCCAATTGATCTGGCAAACAATGGTGGATGATGAGCTTAAGGCTCTAAATGAAAGCAAAGCTTGGAGCATCACTAAGCTACCTAAGGGGATGAAAGTTGTTGGGTGTAAATGGGTGTACAAGACCAAATTCAAGAGTGATGGTTCAATGGAGAGACACAAAGCTAGATTAGTGGCTAAAGGTTTTACTCAAACCTATAGTGTAAATTACAAGGAAACCTTTGCTCTTGTGGCAAAGATGAACTCAGTGAGAGTGCTTTTCTCAGTTGTTGTCAACCATGATTGGCCTTTATTCCAAATGGATGTTAAAAATTCCTTCCTTCATGGAGAACTTAAAGAAGATGTCTACATGCATTTGCCTCCAGGACATCCACAAGAAGGAAAAGGCATGGTTTGCAAATTACACAAGGCTATATATGGTCTCAAGCAATCACCTCGAGTTTGGTATGCCAAGCTAAGTTCTGTGTTAGAGGGCATTGGGTTTAAAATGAGCAATGTAGATTCCTCATTGTTTGTGAGAGATAGTTCAGCAAGTAAACTTGCCGTTCTCATCTATGTTGATGATCTCATTGTGACTGGTGACAGTTTGACAGAAATTCAGAGGCTTAAAGGTCTTTTCCACATAAAGTTTGCAATCAAGGATCTAGGAACTTTGAAGTACTTTCTAGGAATTGAAATTGCTTCATCTAGTAAAGGCTTGCTCTTGAATCAACGCAAGTACATACTAGATTTACTCCAAGAATAAAAAATGCTTGAAGCAAAACCAGTGGCAACTCCAATTGCTTGCAAAGAGAAATTGGGATTAGATGGAGATTTGTTGACAGATGTTGGCTTATACCAAAGATTGGTAGGGAAACTTGTTTACCTTACCATTACTCATCCTGATATTATGCATGTTGTGAGCCTAGTTAGTCAGTTCATGCATTCTTCTTGATTAGTTTATTTACAAGTTGTTCGAAAGATCTTGCGTTACTTGAAGGGTACCATTGGGACTGGGATTGTGATGAAAAAGATCGGAAATGCTCACATCGTTGGCTATACATATGCAGATTGGGGTGGCTCCAAAATTAATCGAAGGTCTACTACTGGATATTGTACATTTGTTGGGGAAAATTTGGTGACATGGAAAAGCAAAAACCAAAATGTGGTAGCTCGATCAAGTGTGGAAGCTGAATATCGTGCCATGGCCTCTACTACCTGTGAGTTGATTTGGCTGCAAGGTTTGCTCAACAGCTTAGGGTTCAAGACAACACAGCCTATGCCTCTTTTCTGTGATAATCAAGCTGCTATTTACATTGCATCAAATCCTGTTTTCCATGAAAGAACCAAACACATTGAAATTGATTGTCATTTTGTTCAAGAAAAAACCTAATCCAATGTCATTCAACCTGTTTTTGTTCGAAGCAAAGATCAACTAGCAGATATCTTCACCAAAGGATTGTCTCGTGTTCAGTTTAACACTCTTTTAGTTCAGCTTGGCGTGATGAATATCCTAGCCTTCGCTTGAGGGTGAGTGTTAGAATACCTAATATCTAAATATGGGTTAGCATGGTTTATAGCAGTTAGGGTCATGATGTAAAGTAGCTAGGACTTAGACTGTACAAAGCATGGGTCTAAGTATGGTGTGTGATGTCTTCCGTGTGACTCACATCACCTCTTATCTTGTATATATTTCATGCCCTTGTAATTTCTTATACACAATCAATATACAAATCTTCCAGATATCACAGTACTCAAAATGTGGGAGTGTTTTTTGTACAAAAAGAGTTTTTGATGGGATTAATGACCGGAATACTGTTTCTTGGAACAGTTTAATTACTTATTATCAGCAGAATGGCCCAGCAAGTGAAGCCGTAGAAGTTTTTGTGCTGATGATGAAGTGTGGGTTCAAACTGGATGAACTAACTTTAGTCAGTGTGGTGAGTGCATACGCAAACTTGTCCGCAATAAAGGAAGGGTAGCAAATACATGCTTGTGTTGTCAAATGTGATAAATACAGGGATGCTCTTGTTTTAGGCAATGCATTAGTTGATATGTATGCAAAATGCAAAATAGTAAAAGAAGCCAGATAGATTTTTGATGGGATGCCTGTTAGAAATGTTGTCTCAGAAACTTCCATGGTAAGTGGATATGCAAAATCAGCAAGCGTAAAAGCCGCAAGATTGATGTTTTCAAGGATGATGGAAAGAAATATAGTTTCTTGGAACGCACTTATTGCATGTTACACACAAAATGGGGAATATGAAGAAGCCCTTGGACTCTTTCTCCTCCTAAAAATGGAGTATGTTCTGCCAACCCACTATACATTTGGGAATCTACTCAATGCTTGTGCAGATCTTGTTGATCTGCAGCTTGGCAAGCAGGTTCATGTACACGTATTGAAGCACGGATTTCATTCAAGGTCGGTGAAGAGCCTGATATTTTTGTCGAAAATTTTCTAATAGACATGTATATGAAATGCAGATCTGTTGAAGATGGCTATCGAGTTTTTATAAACATGTTGGAAGGGAATTATGTCTCTTGGAATGCCATGATTGTGGGGTATGCACAAAATGGTTACGGGACTGAAGCTCTTGAACTATTTAGAAAAATGTTGGCATCAAAGGAGCAACCACACCATGCCACTATGATTGGTGTTCTATACACTTGTAACCATGTAGGGTTGGTTGATGAAGGAAAAAAGTATTTTTACTCTATGAGTGAGGAACATGGTTTGGTACTATTGAATGACCATTATACATGTATAATTGATCTGCTCGGTCGAGCTGGTTGCCTTAATGATGCCAAAAATTTGATAAAGGACATGCCAATTGAACTTGATGCTATTATATGGGGGTCTTTGCTTGCTGCTTGTAAAGTTCATCGTAACATTACCTTAGGGGAGTATGTGGTGGAGAAACTCTTAGATATTGAACCTAGGAACTCTGGACCATATGTTCTTCTCTCAAACATGTATGCTGAGCTTGGGAGATGGGCTAATGTTGTACGAGTAAGGAAGTTGATGAGGCAACAAGGAGTTATCAAGCAACCAAGTTGCAGGTGGATTGAAATATAGGGCCATGTGCATGTTTTCCTGGTGAAAGATAAACGATATCCTCAAAGGAAAGAAATACATTATGTTTTGAAGTTGCTCCTCGAACATATGAGGCGATCTGGATATGTTGAAGATGTTTGTGATCTTGAGTCCGATGAAGAACATGGCGAATCCCAACTAACCTCATTGTACCACATCAATATGTTGGAAGATGCAGCAGTTAGGTGATTTTCCTCGATAAAACTTGGTAAATACTCATCTTCATTCTTGGAAACAAAAAAGAAAAGAAAGCCCACAGAGTAATGCATACTTTATTGTTATCATGCTTATGTTTCTTCATTTCAATTTATGGTGGACGATTATGCATTGGGTGCAAAGAGAGATTCTCTCCTAGTTTTACCAGCTTGTTATGTGTCTGCTTTGCGATTGGTTTGCAATATAATTCCTCAAAACGATCGACTTTTTGTGGTTGGTAAGTATGGAATGCAATTGCTCAAAGCGATCGACTTTCTTGTTTTGGCATCCAACGCTTGATTGAGAAAGCATGGTAGATAGGGGCTTTCCAAGTTTAGGCAAAGAAGAGAAAGCGTGGTCAGAATGTTAGAGTAACACAATTCTGCAAAGGGAAATTTTATTCAGACCCATTTATCATCTTTCTACACCCAACTTATAGTTTTTAATCTTGAAATTCTAAATCTGCCCAACAATTTTCTTTCTACACCCATAATGAAAAAGAACAAAAAATAAAATTTCAACACTAGAAATCCCGGACCATGCCATCACTCCAAACCCTAACCACCCCTAATTTCTACCCCTCCCCAACCCCCCACCGCCATCTTCCTATCACTCACAATGAAACCCCCAAAGATCTTAGCCATCAATGTCCCTTTCCCGACCTTTTGTCAGCCACACAATATCTCTCTTCCATGCAGTCCTTCTAACATGTCCGAATTATGCCGAAATTGTATAATCTAATTGTGTTGGACCATATGCTAATAATACCATTAATTTTTCCAAAAAACAGAAGAAAAAAATATTGACATGTTTCTTTTGGGTTTTTTAATCGTGGGTTGTTGGGAATAATGTTCTAATTTCTAAATTGTTGTGGGTGGTAAGGGAGGTGGCGGTGGGGAGTTGGGGAGGTTAGAAACAGGGTGGTTGAGGTTTGAAGAGATAAGGTGGCTAGAGTTACCTATTGCTAAATTATTATTATTTTGTTTTTGTTTTTGTTGAGGGTGGAAAGAGAATTATTGGACACATTTGGAATTTCAAAATAAAAAATAATAAGTTAGGTATAGAAAGAGGATAAATAGGTCTAAATAAAATTTTCCTTCTACAAAGTGAGCATAATAAAATGTGCCAAATCTAAGATCGCCAAACCACGGGGGGATCTTTGTGTTGGTGGACCAACTTAGGTTGTAAAATGCAATTTGTCCTTTTTCTTCTTTGCATTCTAGTGCGAGCATCAACTTTCCAACCGTTACATTTACAATTTAATCCTCTAACTTTATCGTTTATCGAAATAAATAAATATATCTTGTATTGGAAGCGACTGGGGATGTACCAAGAGGCCGGGCGAAAAATAAATAGCATGTCATAAGCCCATAAAGGGCCCAACTACCATTATACAAATCTTCTCCAGCTCCTCAGAGTGGAGAACTATTTCGGGGTTCCGGGAACTCCACGTAAGTTGGTGTTCCAGCCAGTGGTTATTTGACATATGGATTTTTCTTTTTATATTATTGGAGCACACTCTTAAAGGCTGAAACGGTGCGTCCAAGTCATCTTTTTCCACGAGCCGAAGGCGCATGGTCCAAAACCTGTTGGCGTTAACAAAGTGTTGAAACCTCTGCAGCTTCTCCTCCTCTCCATTTTTTTTTATTTTTCTCCAGGTCAGTTTCACTCTCTTTCTCCCATCTCCTTCGTTTTCCCTGTCTCTCTTTGTGTAACTTTATGGTGGTGTGATTTATTTTGATATAATCTTGACGGTTGTTTAGAACTGTTTGAATTGTTTTACGATTAATCTTAATTTTGATCGTTAATTGAGATGTTTAGAGTTGAATTTCTCAAGTGTTTTACATGCATTGAGTTCAATTACTACAACCTTTTGGAAATTGAAAGTTTTATCTCAATGGAATCATTTGAATGGAATGTTGGATTTTATGTTTCTTTTTCTGCTTGGCATGCGATTGCGGATTGATCAAATGGAATTTGATGAAGTTGTATTCAAGTATGGCGACGAGAGTCCACCGTGTGTCACTCCAACAGAGTGGTATTTTTTCCTTTGTGGTTGTGTGTATGGCATTTGTCCCTTTGGAGTGATGGATATTAATCGTACGGCTTTAGTAATGGGGATTGAGGACCAGTATGTTCTGTGTGATATTATTATAGTATGGGGAAATGTGTTGATACACAAAATCAATGAGGACTTTGGTACGACAGAAAGTGTCAAGTTTGTCACCTTCGCTAGATTGCTCCGGTCACTAGGATAAGTATGTAAATAGATAGAGATAGGGAAGCAAACACAAGATGTACGTGGTTCACCCAGATTGGCTACGTCCACGGAGGAGAGGAGTTCTCATTAATTGTGAAGGCTTTGCACAAGTACATAGGTTCAAGCTATCCTTTAGTGAGTACTAGTGAATGATTTAGTACAAATAACAGTAGGAAATATTGTGGGAGAATGATCTCCTTTTATAGAAGAGAGTTTCTAGCTTTGTTCTGACATTGGCATGTGTCGTGTTGTGATCAGCTTTTGATGTTGACACGTGCCGCGCTATGATTGGCTTCTGATGTCGACATGTGTCGCACTGTGATTGGCCTCCTGGTTGGAGGGAAACTCTTCTGGGTCCTGGACGGTATAACGTTGATCGGTGCTCGGTAGTTTCGGGATTGGTCAAGTATGGTACAAACAAAATGCATTTGGAGGGAAGGGGAGGTTCGGTTGTAGTCGAGGATATGAACATGGTTACTTGAATTGTTTTAGGTTATGTAAATTTAGGAATCAAAGGAAAACTAAAACGACTGGACACTACTAAAAGTATTAATAGATGCCATTTTCCCGTAACATAATCCACGACCAAGTCATGTCCTAGGTTTCAGGACCGGACATAATATGTATCAGGTTGAACCTGTAGTGTTCTTGAGCTTTTGGTGAATATACTATGCTCTTATTAGCTTTGTGCTTGAGGCTATGTAATTTGCATTGGTTTTTTCCGGTGGTCATGGTCTTTACGTCTTCTGGATTTTATGTTCTAGGATTGTATCATTAAAACACATTCCTCTTCTAATTTTCTTATACATTTTCCCATTAAAGTTAGTGTTTAGAAGCTCGATATTGCATCAGTCTTTATAGTAATTTTGATATTGGTGTTTGCTTTATGCTGTAACAGATGGAGGGAAGTTTTGCTCATGAGCTCTACTCAGAAAGTTTAAGCCTAGAAAAAATACAATTGGATCCTACACCCAGTGCGAACAGTATAGAAAGTGATCTACACGGTATTTTAATTGTTTAAAGCACCATTTTTTCCGTATAACAGTGATCCACATATGATATATTTGTTAATTTCATCTTATAGTCAGCCGTAGATAAGTAAATGCGTTAGTGTATGACTGCTGTGGTTTTGCTGTTCTCTGTAGTAAGTAATCTTTTTAATGTTTTCTTGCAGACCATGATAGGGTTGAGCCGTGTGATGAAGATGCATCTTGGTGTGCTTCTGACGATGAATTGCATGAACAATCTGCTTTGGGCAGGGAATGGCAGAGGAGACATAACCAATACCATACGGTTGTTTGACAGTTCAGACATACTTTCGTCATTACGTGGGTTTAGTTACTTGTTTTACGGGCATAATTCAGGTAGTTCTCTAATATGTGCTTAACTTGTTGATAATATGTAGACTGGTTACCGTGATGGTGTAATAGCGGGAAAAGAAGCTTCTTCACAAGAGGGATTTAATATTGGCTTTAAGAAATCGGTCCTTGTTGGGTACAACTGGGGTCTTGTCAGAGGTGTTACTAGGTAATATAAAGAAGCAAATATTATTTTGTAGTAATGTCTCGCTTGCATAAATCTTTGTACCGTTTGGAATTTCTATATATCTTACTTTAGTTTTGTTTTCTTCTCTATCCATTCTGGGGTATCTTCCATCCATAGTGCGCTGGCTTGCCTTCCAGATGGTTTAAGGGAGAAGTTGATTGAAACAGAAGAACAAAGAAATGGATTTCAAAGATTGTTTGAATCTATGCATTCTATTTCAACGAAAGATGCCCTCGGGTATTTGTACGATGATATGATTGCAAAAAAAGATAGAGAACAGAGTGAAATCTCTGATACTACTAGTTCTCTTGAAGTTGGTTCGCCAGAGAAAATATCACATGTTAGTGGCCTAGGCAATCACTTTGCAGAACTCCGGTCACTTCTTGTCAAGTGTCCTGCAGTCAACGTACATCTACCATAGACGAGATTGTTGTTGTAATTTTGTGAGTAATTATTTGACATTTGTGAATTGAGTTCTGAGAATTATTTGCTAGAGTCCCATGTTATAGGAATTATACATTTTGAGAAGTGTTTCCAATTGGGTTCATTATGTTTATATATGATACTGTGGAAAATCTTAATTATAATTGTTTTCGTTTGTTACAATGCGATGGTAAGACATTGTAGATATAAGTATCATGTGAACAACTGTAAGTTATTGTAGCATGCATAAGCAACTTTTGTTTTCCCTGATACAAGTGATAATGGGAGAGTAGGAATTGAATACAGGAACTCGAGTGTGGAGCTAAATGCTCCTAACCGCTTGAGCTAGAAGTCCCGTATGCATGCACGAGCAGCTTTAAATTAGTTGTACCTTTAGTGTTGCTAGAATGACGTTTTGGATGTGAGTATGGCAGTCAGTTGGCAGTTGACATGCATATTAAGCAAACAACCATATATATTGTTTTGGAGACCAGTGCCTCGTACAACAGCAAAGGAAAGATGGTAGCAACTCACAACATATAACATTAATCTGTCATTACATATTATTATTAATCAAAGTACACTAGCACTACATCCACTGAGCTTAGGAGAAACTACTCAAGAATCGTCACTGCATGAAGCTGCCTCCTTCCTCTTCAGAAGTTCTGACAGGATCCAAGAAACGGTGAGTCGTGTTCTGCTGGAAATGTAGCTCTTCTATGTTCTTGTGCTTTTGCTTCAGTAACTTATTATCGATATTGCAGACTTTTCACCTGCACAACAATATGTGAATGGGTTCCCTTTGTTATTTGATACTAACAATATGAGCTCACGAACAGCTATTAGAATTAATATCTGAAGGTTTGGAGATAGTGATCATATATTCACCTCAGTAACTATCATCAACTACAAGCTTGCATAGGTCTTGCGTGACTGAAGGCTGCTGAGGTATGCCTGAGATGTTTTTCCACTTTGGGCGCTGGCATGACCGTTTCAAAAGCTGCAACAAGCAGTGCAACCTTCTTCTTCCTTGCTGGAGCAAGTTTTGTGACAGCCTGCTGGAGTGCAAAGTCAAGCATCCATTCATCTGCATTTTTCTTTTCATCAATAATCTGATGCCTGAGGTCAACCTTTTCTGCTTCAGGGTCAGGAACCAAAGGTAGGTAATTTGGTTCTCTTGGATTGAACTTCCTTTGCTCCTCCTCATCCATGCTAAGTCTCTTGCATTTGATTCTTTTCCAGTAGTTGTAGGTGTTGGGAAGCTCTTGGTCGAAGTTGCTTGCTGCCTCGGAAAGTTTTCTCTTCATCCCAGGGCTAATGCTATTATTGGCCGTGTTGAATTTTTTTGTGGCTTCTGGCTCTGAATTGTTTTTCACCTCCACATTATCAGGTTGTCCTGTGTTGCTATTGGAGATACCTGATTTTTTCAGCCTTAAATCACTCTGATCCTCAGATTCATTGGAACTTGAAGTTATAGGCTTCTTGTACTTCCCATTGGACAGGTTACCATCTTCAGCAATGTCATTAAGCTGGAGAGGTTCAGTCTTCATGTAATTTTCATAATCGTCAACCTTGACAGCATCTTCAGAAGCATCGTGCACCAAATCAGAAAGCTGAATCTCCGGTGATGGTTTCACATCACCAATTTTCTCTATTGCTTCCATTTGATTTTCAGACGCCACAGTAGGGAGTTTGGGTTCTATGCCAAAGTCACCACTTGGAACGTTTTGATCTGTTTCTGAATCCCCTTTATCAGGGCTCCCGTTGCATCCTTCATTTGTTTCAGCATCATCTGTTTCACCGATATCCTGAGAGGGAATAGAAATTCGGTCTCCTGTCAATGTACTTGTTTCATCTTCATGAAATGCATTCTTTGGTTGGTTATCTGAAGCTTTGCCTGTCTCCACACTGCTGCAGTTGCTTTCAGCATCTCCAAGGTGAGAATCGATTTCATGATCCTCTGCTTCAACAACTTTATTTTGCTCTTGAAGTTCCTTGCCAGTTGTTGGTAGTTCCTCAATTGGCTCTTCCACTGAAGATGAAGATTTCTCTACGCAATCTGTCTCTGATAGTTCACTGTCTTCTTCGAATGCATCATCGCTGTAGGAAATTTGGTCATAGCTCAATCTTTCGTGCACTTGTCCAGATTCTTGAATATCAAAATTCTTTTTTATGCCATCCTGTTCACTGACATCACCATCATTCTGCCGTACAGCATAATAATCCTGAATCAAATTATCATAGTCACCGTTCATTGCATCAGACTTGTTCCGAGATTCTTCATGCACATCAGAGTCTTGAATTGTTATTGAACACCCAGAATTTGGACCAGATTCATAACCACCAAGCACTGCAGTGGAAAATTGCCCCTCCTCCCACTCCATGTCAGTAGTTTCAGAACTGGAATAATCCATTTCAGTGCTTGAAAGGTCTTCAGAGTTGCTCTCGTTCGAGCAGCTTCCAGTGGAATTTTCCTCTTGATCGGACAGTGATCCGTAGTCTTCATTTGCATCTTCTTTTCGATCTTCAGGAAATTCGCGAAAGCTTTCTGCATCAGATTCACTCTCAGAATGCTGTGATCTATCCGACAGGTTATCCACAACTAGGTTGTTGGCATAATCTACTGTTTCTGTTTCATCACTTGCAGCATTTCGAAACACAGGACCCTCGTAACCATCTGGTTCTCCTACAAAATCAGCTCCGGCTTTCCTTCCAATTGCCTCGGTGTCATCTTCCTTGTTTGTAGCATAGATTTCAACAAAGAAATCCAAATCAGCTTCTTTCTCAGCTGTTTTGTCATTCTCATCAAACATCTGCTGGAAACCAATTTCTTTTACTCCATCATTACATCGCTTTGCTCCACGTGGACTTAGAGCTTGCAATTTCATCATCTTCTGGGTCTTCAATGAACGTCTTCTCGCAGACAAGAAACTCTTCAATGGTGGCACGGGTGAATGACGATGTCCATTAAGGGAACAGTACGTATACGGGCAAACCTCCATGACTGAAGTTCCCTCAGCTTCAGTTCCCCCAGGACTAATCATCAGATAATCCGGAAACTTTGTATCCTTCAGTGTTGAAGAACAAGTTGCTCTCTGAACATTAACATCTGCACAAAGAGCAACCCTGGAAGATTTTCTCGCCGGAGCTCTTGCCGGCTTAAAACTAGGGGACCTTATTAAAGTTCTCGCAAGCTTCAAACTAGATGTCCTTGCTAAACTTCTTTCAGGTTTACTAGAAGCAGAGCTAAGCTCTGAACTGCCCGAATTTTTTCGGTTCTGGTTCTTACTATCCGAAAATATTGGCGGAGAACTTCGAAGACTAACCTGTGACTGCTCCTTCCTTGCATGAGAACAGCTGGTGGGCTTCATGTAGTTTGGCGAGCCATAAGTTGTTTTGACCAGGGGCTGCTTCTGCGGGGAAGCCGCAGGGTTTGGAACATTGAGAGCCGGCGGTGGCGGCTTTCCTGGCTGAGATGAGTTCTTCCTCAAAGGTGATGATCTCAAGCTCTCAACATCTGAAAGCTTGATTGATCTAGATTTCTTCATCTTCTTCTTCAAATCAGCTCCTCTGTGTTTCCCATCTTGGAACTGAGAAGAAGTCTTCAGGTTCGATAACCGCTTCTCGAATTTATCATGATCAGCTTGGATTCCAAGCTTGTTTGGCACCTTTCTTTGGACCATATTGAAAGGAAAACCAGAAGCAAAGACAATATCCAAGTTGGACTATGTCCTCCCCTTGAGGTGGGGAATTCAAAGCTCATAGAGGAAAGCAATTCCCTCTTGTCCCATGGTTTGTTTTTGGATGGAAAAATTGCATCGGATTGGAAAGGAAAGGAAAGGGAGAGGAATGGGATTCTTGGAAGCCAAAGAAGCAAAGATTCCTTGGGAGTTCTTAGTTTTGGTTTTCTGTTTGTTTGGCAGATGATGAATATTTCGAATAAGGCTGAGACAAGAGTCTGACGCTGACATGCACTCACAGGTACGTTTTGGGTCCTATTTTTCTGCCTTTTTTATTTTTTATTTTTTATTTTTTTTATGAATTATTTTATTTTGTTTTTGTGTGCTAAGTTATTGGCCTTTTTTGAATTGAATTATGAAGCTTGTGACATGAGAAGTCTACATATGGCACTCACTTGTTTATTTAGATCACATATTTTGCTTTTCTGACAAAAATACCCTCCATTCTTGTAATTTATTTGGATGGGAAGAACAACAAGATTCATGGTCACCAGCTATTGAATTTGATATCAATAGTTGAGATAACGCATTAAAAATATTTTTATTTATTCTTCACTCTTGATATTAGATTCAATACTTAAGACCATATATTCATTGACCGCGGGTTGATTAGGAGAACGTTTGTGACACTAGACATTGCTATATACCTACCTTCTCTTTCACGTATTGCATGGGGATGACGGGTGAGCAACTATCTTTTCATTTAGTTGGATAGATGGTTAGTAGGATCGAATATTTATTGTACATTTCCCATTTTAATGAGGTAGAAGAGCCACCTACCAAATGATAAATTTTTCAATATGCTGAGAACACGGCTCTACTCCAAGTGTTATAATACAAGTGGTTAGATATTTAAAAAATATTCGTTTAACTTGAAACTAAATGGTAGATTACCTTGACGATTAAGAGTTTCTTTTTTAACTCACTGTGTTTCAGGTCCAAACCTTCCCCTCTTCTCCTTATTATAAATTAAACTAGTTACATCACTTGTATTAAACGAAGAGAATACACCCCCACAAAGGAGTAGGAAAAATTGAAAGGTGGAGAAGGGTATAATGGTAATTTCACGATGAGCACAATTTTCTTGTATTTTGGTTTTGGTCGGAAACTGTTTGACTTGAAATGCAGAAAACGGGTGGTTGGACGGCCGCTTTGCAAAAAGATAAGAGCCACTGTCGGCGGCAGTGGGCCCTACTAGTATGCCATAAAATGCCCGTTTACAAAACAGACGCTCCTCCTCCGTCTGAACTCTCAACGAGAAAAGCGTTGTGACGTACAGAATGTGGGATGGGCCCACTTGAGTGGGCACTTGATAATTTATGTTGATTTTTCAGAAGCCCATGAATGTGTCTTTTCTTCTTTTTCTTTTTCTTTTACGATTTTTATCTGCCGAGTTGTGAATAAAAAGTCACCTTTGCGAAAGGTGCCGTGATTAGAAAGCAAAGGCCAAAACTATTTTGTGCCCATTTTATTTTTGCGATTTTAAGTAATTAGTTTATAAAAATAGGATTTTTGTTATTTTTTTTAAATTGTTTTAAGAAATCACGAGTACATAATGAATAGAGAAAATTGTAATAATAGCCCTTCAACTCTCCTAATTGGAGAGTTGGTCTGTCGACTAAAAATCTAGTCATTTTCATCAATCCCGTTAGAATTTCCTTCAAAATGATTATGGTTGAGGGATCTTGCTTTAATTGAGTTAAAGTTGAAGGATCATTTTTCCAATTAGATTAAAGTTGATGGACCATTTCTCTAATTAGATTAAAATTGATATTTAAGAAGCCCATGAATGTGTCTTTTCTTCTTTGATGACTTTATGTGCTTAATTGTGAATAAAAGGTCAATTTTTGTGATAGAACAAGGCTATTTAGTATTTACACCATCGGATTAGGAAAGGTGCCGTGAATAGGAAGCAAAGGGAAAAATTATTATTCATTTCTGCAATCTTAAGTAATTAGTTTATGTTATAAATAGGCAAAAGTTAGAGAGATAGCCTTTGCTAGGGACAGGAGCGAAGCAATTGCAAAATATTATACCAACACAAAATGATTGCAGAGGAAGTGATGAATATTATTATTATCAGTTGTTTTTCTCTCGTACTGTCTTGATCACCTATGTGGTGATCTATTTATAGAAGGTTTACAATGAATGAAAACAACTTCCCATGACATAACACAACAAATTATGTCTTATCATTACTATTCATATGTGGACATACAATCCCACTATTTACAACAGTTTATAAAAATAGGATTTGTTTTTAAATTGTTTAAGAATCAAGAGTATATAAGGCTATCTCCAACTCAATGGGCTAAAATTCTATAATTTAACCCCATATTTTTCTCTATTCACTATACGAATGAGGCTAGGCAATTTTTTTTCTCCAATGGGAAATGACCTAGAATTTCCACTGCCAACTTTATAATTTGTTAAACTTTTTTATGTCTCGTTAATTTTATTTTTGCTAATAATTTTGGAATTAGATTTTGCATAATTTATCTTGTTTTATTTTTATGAACATTTTGGTGTATAAAATTCAAATTCCGAACAAAAAACAAAACTTGGTGAGAAAAATAATTTTTTTATTTTATGGATTTGTGAACAAATGGATGTGTATTTATAGAGGTTTGGTGTCGGATCTAATTTGAATTAATTAATATTATTATTTTGACCGTTGGATTTAAATTTGAACCGTTAGATATTTTATATTACCATTAAAGTAGATTAAATTGAATTTGAGTCATTGGATTTATAAATGATGTAACGAGGCGCACCACACTAGATCAAAACCCAGGACGCGCAACAACCATTGGATGTCAATGACACACCAATCTAGGCAATAGAAACCGTGTTGCTAGTGCATTCGCCTACAGTCAACCCTCGACCTCGTAAACGCTCTTACCCATTTGAGCTACAAGCTCCTCGCTAATAGTTCGTTCTTTCTAAAACCAATGCAGATGATAAAAATTGGCAACCGTCTTAAAAGGACAAACAATTCAGGAATGAAGAAAAATTTCATTCAAATTGCAGCAAACTTAATGTTCAGAAACAAAAGTAATACCTTAAATCGGTAGAGAATCTTTACAACTCCCTGAAGTTGACTTGCATTTGCTACCCACAATTTCGGGAGTTTTTCGAAATACGTATCTGACAGATTCGGTTAGTTGGAACCTAAATCCGCTTCTTTCAGAACTCCGTTCCGACGATCCCATTCCAGGTCACCTATTTCTACAGTGACTGAATCCTCATTATTAATGTAATCTAACAATTTCTCCTGAATACTTATGGGGAAACTACACTTCTCCCCGAGTAGTCTTATAAATTCTTCAGCTCCTTCCACATCCGCTTTCTGTTTCATATATTCCATACAGGCGGCGACAACATGCCCATCTGGTGTCCACCGTGACCCCTCAACTGAAAGTGCTTTCCTCGTCAACTCAACTGTCTTCTCAATTTGATCATGATCAAGATATCCCCTTGCCAAATAATGCCAACACCTTGCATCCGGTTTCTCTCCCTTTTGTATTACCCTGTTAACAATGGATTCGGCCTTGTCAACTAGAGCCTTGTCAACTAGGCCCTTTCTGGTATAAGCACCAATCAAGAAATTTGGGATACAAATGTCGAAAGATAAATTGCTGGATTCCCATTCATCATAGATCTTCTCGGCACTTTCAATATCGCCAATCTTCAACACAGAGGTCATTATACTTATGTAACCCCTATTGTATATTTTCATGTGCTTCTTGTATAGTTCCCAGAGTCTCATAACCCTATCTTTCTGCCCTAGTGCTGCATATTGTGTCATAAGGTACTCATATGCTCCCCTCTTTCTTTTAGAACTTGACATCAGTTTCTCAGACCTCTCTAGCATTGCCAAAGCCTTTTCCACATTTCCTGCTTTCTTATAAGAAATTGCCACGTTGGAATAACTATCCCAATCCATAAGAACCTTGGGATCGGATTCCCACTCTGCCATAACCTTGTCAATTCCCTCAAGATCGGAAGCAGCTGCATATGCTGAGATCTGGATACAATATGTGAACTTGTCATGAAGAATGCCCTTCTCTTTCATGTCACTCATTAGAACATTGAATTTGTCAGTGTTTCCAGTCTGATAATACAAATTGAGCAAATTGTTGTAGGACAACGATGTCCTAGCAAACCCCAATTCCCTCATCTTCTGCATGATGTCCTCAGCCTTTTCCACAAGTTTTGCACGAGCATAGCTGTTCAGGAGAGCACAGTAAACCTCAAGAACTTTCAAATTTTTTGGAATGTTGTTAAAGTAATCCTCAGCTTGTTCTATTCCGTGAACTTTTGCAATCAAATCGAGTCGGATGGCAACATCAGCAATTGTAAGCTCAAAGTACCTTTTGTCAGACAACCACATTGATATCTGAGAATAAATAAACGAGATCAAATTTCCAAAGATGGGTTGATACTTGCTAACTCACTAGACTAGACACTTATTTTGAATATTAAAGCATTGTTATCAGAATTGGGATCTAAACTAATATTAAGAAGATGGGTTGATGCTAACTCACTAGGCTAGACAATCTTTCTCCAGAAATCCAAATATCAAGTAGATGCAACAGATGAAAGATTTGCTACTTGGGTGACTTATTTGAATATTAAAGCATCGTGATCAGAATTGGCATCTAAACTACTGTTAAACCACTCCCATTTATTCAGTTCAGAAGCTATGACTCCAATACACATGCGCACACACACATAGAATTTTTTTACGTTGCAGTTAACTGCATTTTCTTTAAATGCAGACATGCCATCGATATTATTGAAATTGTCAATACTGCAAGCTTAAAATTGTCGGTATGTTGTTGATATTCCGTAGAAAGACTGAATATCGGAGCCCCTTCTTAAGGAGATGCAACTTCACTGTTGGAGAGAGATATGACAGTGCCCTCGTATTGACTGTTTCATAACTATGTATTGTCCATATAGCACCCCTATATTGTGGGGGCAAAAACACGAAACTATGAACAGTCATACATGGTCATGACATGTTCATTATGAGGGCACTATCCTATTCCGCTCCATGGAGCGGGATCCTCTTATAAAGCTTCTCCTACATATATCTATATATATATATATACACACACATATACATACACACACACACATAAATATAATATAAACACACAAAAATGAAGCAATGAAGCTCTATATGCATTCAAATGCTGATAGGAACACAATTAAGCTACTCAATTAGCATAATTTCAAGCCATTGACAGTTCAATTTCACTGATTTCAACATAATCTCAGTATATTGAGTAAAAAAAAATTACGGAATAAGAAACCCTAAATTAATTTCATTTCCACATTTCCCAGAGAACCAAACAGAACATAGTACCTCGAGAGCGTGCTTGTATTGCTTGTACTGCCTGAGCTCCTTGATGATGATGACGAATGCACCTTTGGGTGTTGTTCGGCCTTCTTCGATCCACTGGTCGAGAATCGGGGAAATGGGGGCTGTATGATCTCCGGCGCGGGAAATCCGACGGTAGAGCTCGTTGAGTGTGCCTCTCGAGGGCTCTCTGTGAGGGCGATACGTCGTCGTCGAGTAGAGCGAAACGCCCGCTGCGTTTCGGAAACCGAAACGAGATGAGAAATTGAACAGCGAGCTCAACCGAGAATGCTTCATTCGGAGAGTGGGGAGAGAGGAGGGTTTAACCTGGGGCTTACGCGACTGGAATATGATGATTTGCGGTCACTTGAAACGACGCGTTTCGACTTTAACATGTACCAAGTTCTTTTTTTTTTAATCATAAACATAGAAATCTAGAATTTTCGAGTGGAAAAAAATTGGAATTGGAAACCTTTCATTCACAAGTTTGAATTCTATGTTAATTTACAAATTAACATGCAACAAGTCATTTCTTTGGATTCATAAATATAAAAATCTAGAATTTTCGAGTGGAAAAAAATGGAATTCGAAACCTTCCATTCACAAGTTTAAATTCCATGTTAATTTATGTAACAAGTTCTTTCTTTGGATTAATAAACATAGAAATATAGAATTTCAAGTGGAAAAAAATTAGAATTCGAAACTTTCCATTTACAAATTTAAATTCTATGTAAATAGTTATCATTTCTAAATTTAAATGAGAATTTAAAATAACAAATACCAAAAAACTCAACCATGAATGGTACCACCGCTTCCACCATCATCATCACCATCACGACTGATGCAACCATCACATATCGTTGTCTCCTCTGCCGCTATCGTTGTCACCATCCATTGTCATCACCGGCACTGCTGCTGCCATCACCACCCACCAGCATCACTGTTGTCTCTACCACCACTATTAGAACATTTCTTAAATACTATTTCTCATTTATATATTAATAACTCTATTATGCTAATCAAACAAGAAAATTCACAAGTTTTAAAAATCAAATCTCAATATTTCATTTTTTTTGTTATTTTAAATTTTTTTTAGTAATCTTAAACCCTATTCCTCCGTATTCCACTTTTACTTTATTCTGTCATGGAGGTTAAAAGGACTGTTACATGATATAGTTAACACAAGCAATTTGAAACCTTTCCTTTCACCGACACGCAGATCGGATTGAAGAGGTCAATCAAATGATAGGCTTATTACATGTGGGCTGGCTATTGCCAAATTTTCACCCTCAACAGTGAGCGCGTACTCAGATTTGTTGGACTGAAAGCTTCAAAATAATTCTGGAAGCCATTGTTCTTCAACGGTGGATTCTTTAAGAAGTTGGGTGTCACATCCCGATCCGGGCTCCACCACATTCCGGGCTTGACTTCGCCGTAGCAAAATATTGTCCGATTTGGACCCCGACCACACCTTCGCAGTTTTGTTTTTGTAAACTCACACGAGAACTTCCCAGTGAGTCACCCATCTTGGGATTGCTCTCGTTGCGATCTCGCTTAACTTCCGAAGCCAGTGAGCTCCCAAAAAACCTCGTGCTATATGGAGGTGAGCATGTACATATAAGGCATAGAGGATCCACTCCCTTGGGGAATGTAGGATCTAACAATTCACCCCCCTTAGGGGCCCAATGTCCTCGTCGACACATTTCCACTCAGGGATTGGCTCTGATACCAAATTGTCACATTCCGACCCGGGCTCGATTTTGTCGTAACACGATATTGTTCGTTTTGGGCCCCGACCACGCCCTCAAGGTTTTGTTTCTGGGAACCCACACAAGAACTTCCTAGTGGGTCACCCATCCTGATATTGCTCTGGCTGCGATCTTACTTAACTTCGGAGTTCCTAAGGAATCTGAAGTCAGTTAGCTCCCAAAAAGCCTCGTGCTATATGGAGGTGAGCATGTACATATGAGGCATAGAGGATCCACTCCCCTGGGTGCTGTGGGATCTAACATTGGGGTTCTATCATAATCTTAAATATAAAAAGCAATTCAACTACTTGTAAGAATATGAAATGTCCTTCCTCTCATCATTGTGGAATTCATTATCAACACGCTTTCTCAAGTGTGACAAAATTTCAAGTCTAACACATAGACAACATAACTAGGGTGACGTATAGCACATGTGGCCATTGGCTTCATACGTAGAACAACATATTCTGATATCATGAAGAAAGTTGAGCTTCCACCATAAAACCAATTAGCTATACGACGAGTATCCAAATACTTATAAGCACATCCAAGATCCATCCTCTCATCACTGTGAAATTCATTATTAACAAGGGACTCTTTGAATTAGACACCTCGTTTTTAAATGTCATAGACTAAACATCTATTCCTTTTGCAAATTTGATTAAACATTTTCCCTACAATTTTGGTACTTTAATTTTATTTCATTAGAAGTCTACTCATGTTAGCATGCCCTTTTTTCCTCCTATTTTTATGCATCTCTTATTATGATCATTTAAGATTTTTTATTATTTTTTATTAAAATATTTATTTTAGTAAATTAAATAGAATGTAACAAAACTCGTTGTTAGGTACGTTTGATTATATCGGTACGTTTGATTATAATGGTACATTTAGTTACTTGGTACATTTGATTTTTTGGTCCATTTGGCTTCTTGGTACATTTGAATTTTTGGTACATTTAGTTTTTGGTACATTTGAATTTTTGGTACGTTTGTTTTTAAAACATAAGTTTTATTACTTTTTGTCTTAATAATGAGGATTTACTTTAATTAATTTTTTTATATAGAAATAGTCGTTAACAATGTAAAAGTTTAAATTACTTTAATTATTTTTTTCTTTTCTAGAAAGAGTCATTAATCAACGGATAATAACTTTTTTGTTAATTCAAAATTATATGATTTATATTTATTATTTAGCATTATTTACAATAATAAGGATTTATCTCTGATCAACTAAAAGTTGTTCCAGAGACTTATCTACCAGAAAACAAGACTATCTAGAGCATTGTGTATGAATCAAACATATTTTTAAACATTCCAAAAAATGAATATTTATTTTAAGATAGTTTATAATTGGGTATATTTTAATTCGGGGTTGGTACGTTTTCATTTGACGTTGGTACATTTTCATTTAATGTTGGTATGTTTTCATTTGGCGTGGATGTATATTTAGATTTGAAAAGTTTAAATTTTTAGAATTAAATATAGTTGAAATTATTTAAAATATATAGCAGATATTTAAATGTAAATTAATTTCACTTAATCTGAAGTAGTTCAAGTCTGAGTATCTTAATCAAAAGTTTCAAAAGCTTAATCAAAAACTCAAAAAGCATAAATGTTTAGTCTACAAAAGTCTAAAATGAGGCATCTAATTCTAATTTTTTCATTTGAGATGGGAATTAAGGAACAATACTCAAGCAATATTGTACAAAGTCCTTAGTTTGTAGAACGAAAAGCTAGGAATCACAGAATCTCCCCCTATCCATTAATTCTAATTTAGGATGTAACAAATTCAAACAAAAGTAGATTTTTTTTTTTTGAAAAACAAACAAAAGTAGATTAGTCCTATTTGCTTCTTAGATTAAACATTTATGTGTTTTAGAATCTGATTAAAATGCTTCCTATTATTGTGGAGGCAAACAGATTCTGTATTGGATTTGAAATTACACCAAATGCCATTAATTTTTAATACACCCATTTTTATCCAGCTGCAACTAATTTCCTATAATATCTAGGAAATTAATTTTGTGAAATGCATAATTAGTATTTTCCTTCAATAAACGGCATGTCAAGGAAAAAAAAATTAATAGATACTCTATTAAAGGCAACTTTAGTTTTGTTTTGATACAGTCCAAAAAATTAAACTTTTCAACACAATTACACAATTAAAAATGCCGAGAATTAATACTCAAATGTATTAGAAACGTTTCAATCTTGTAGTACGTTTAAAACTCAAATGTAACTACTGAAACCCAAATGTATGTTCATACAATTACAAAATATAAGCGAAAAGAAAATATAAGTATAATTTTGTGAATTAATTATTGAAAACTTATCAATAGCATATTTTTGGACGAAACTTACCCTTATAGTTTAGAGTAAATTGAATTCTTTATATATAGGGAGGATGAGTAGTACAAAAAAAAAAAAGAAGTTTTAACGAAAAGCTCACGGTACTGTTCACTTTAACGAAAAACCACATTTTTACACTAAAAAGTCAAACATGCTACTATTCACTTTACCCTTTATTTTGTCATTATCATTAAAACTCAAAGTTTTCAAGCCCTTTTCATTAGTTTTCCTAAAAAAAAACCTCTTTTGTGTCACTTTATTTGCAACAGAGCATACGGCCGTCACAAATACTCAAAAAATAGCACGCAAAGTGATTATAGGAAAACTTTTGCGACACTGCTCTAACTCTCTAAGGCTGGTTTGGTATTGCTGTGCTTTGAAAAAAAACTGTTGTGAGAATAAACGGCTGTGCTGTGAGAATAAGCGGCTGTGAAATAAATCAGCAAACTTTTTTGTAAAAGTGCTTTTGGAAAGAAAAGCAGTCTGATAGTGAGTCTTTTCATTAAAGGAGCACTGTAGCTATGTATGCTTTGAAAAAAAAACAGTTTTCCAAAGCTGCAAATAGCAACTTTAGCTTTTTCCTTTGATTTCAGCTTATTCTCACAGCAGCTTCCAAAATAAGTCATTTTTTCAGTTTACCAAACACCTAAAACCCTTTTAAGCACCTCACTCCCAAACCATCCTAAGAATGTCACAAACACGTCTCGACGTCTATATTCTCAAGATCTCTCAAACCATCAGCCCTCTTACGGCATCTCTCTCTCAGCGAGCTTGATTTGGATTGGTCTCTCTCAGGTTGGAATCTCGATTTCTAGCTTTGTAATCTCGATTTCAAGTTCTATTGTCCCGATTCTGGTGTGCCTTTTAGTTTCCTGGAGTTTCTTTCTACGAATTTTGTTCAATTAATTATTTATTGATTTTTTGTGCCTCTTGATTTTTTATTTCATTCGTGTGTCCTGCTGTTTGATTGGTCTTGGTAGCTATTTTAGTTGTCGGGCTTTGTTTCTGGGTTCTCTGTATCTGCCTATGACGAGCCTCACACTCACCACCACGGATGCGGTTATGGCATCGGACACGACCTTGGCCACGAAGAGGAGAAATCTGGTCCTTGACACAGCCATCAGAGACTGGGTTCTCATCTTCCTTACTACTTCTTTTACAACTGCTACTCCAACACAACCTTATTGTGATTTTATGTATTTGTTATTGGATAATGTAGCTTAATCTTTAATTGTTGGATTGATTTTAGAGGAAAAAGAAAAGAACAACTTCTGCATGCTTAAAAGTTAATTCCTTCTTTGTTACTTAATGTTGATGATGATTGTATTTAACTGGAAGGCTTATGTTAAATTGGGTATAGAGTTTCACCAACAGGTTCGGGTTCCCGGTGTTGGTTTAAGGTATTGGTTGACTTAAAGAAATCAAAGGACGACAATTCAAAACTGTTGAAGGTATAGAGCCTCCAAATTCTTTTACATTGTTTAGCTCTTGTTAACAAAATGAATCTGAAGCTGTAAAGTGACCAGTAATTGAAATCAAGTTAGGAAATTGGGTTAGAATTTGGAAATCTTAGATGAAGTGTATGAAGGTTTAGAATTATAATTTATGCCATAGCTATCTTGCAATTAGCTTCTCTTATAAAAACTTGAAGGCATCACAATCCATGCTGCAGTCATAACATACATGAGTTGTATTAGCGTTTTTACTTAACAAGCAAATACTTTTGACCGGTGATCCTGTGGAATTTTGTTTATATCTCTGGTTTTGCATTCTTCTTATTAAGTGAATGGTATTTAGTTTGAATATTGATAAGAACGAAGATTTGGTAATAAAGTTGAATGATGTTATTACATAGCAGTTTTTCCCTTTTTTGATTCAAATGAAAACTCAAAACTGTTCTAAATATAATGGCCATTTCGTGCCAGATGAGGACCAATGTAGACATTTATGCATGAAGGAGCACTTGTTGTTATGCTGTTTTTTGTGTTCCTAAGACTTTCTTTCACCCATTGCAGGCTAGAAAATTTACGGCGTTTGAAAGGGATTGTAAGATTGCAAATAATGACCCAAGCTTATCATGTTACAAAGCAAGCTACAACCATGTTGAGCTATCTTTACTCATGGAGCAAAGTACGGCTGATGTTAAAGCTCACCAACTCTGTATGGTAACAGGAGACGGATCAAGCGGAACAAATAGAGAGTCAACAAAAACTTGAGGCAAAGTGTCATTATATAAAGGTGAGACCAGCAGCTTCCACATCTGTCAACTTGCTAGACTTCAACTTATTTATACAGGATTCTACAAGTTTCTTCATAATCTTGGTGTGCTCATGCTACAGAACCATCACAAAACTAGGAGTGTCAAAACTTTGATTCATGTAAAATCTTGGTGTGCTCGTGCTACAGAACCATCACGAAACTAGCTTGTAGTTTGCTATTTCTTCTTGTCATTTTGTTGATTCTGATGTCAAATATGTTTCACTATGGCAAGAAAATGGATTGTTAACAATTCCTAAGGTTCAGGCACAGAATCACGACCACGAGCCTCACACTTATTGGTGTATAATGTATACGACCATTCAGCTAACTTTAAGTAAAATTATAGTGTTGCTTTCGTAGTTTTGTCGTTCTTGTATATGATAATGCAATGCAAAATTTTCAATAATAATATGTTTCTAGTTTGTAAAATTAATTAGAATAATTTGTAAATGGCGTCAAATATGACGCCAGAATTTTTTTTACAACTGGATCTATTATTAACGATGCTTTAGGTAATGTCACAAATAATATTTGCGACGGTCATTTTGCGTCGTAAATAGTTGTTAAAACATTTGCGACATAGATTTGTTGCGACGCATCCATTACTGTCGCAAGGCCGTCGCCAAAAGCTTTTTACGACACTCTTTTTAGACATGTCCGTTCTGTCACAAAAGGCCCCTTGTTTTTTGTAGTTCCACAAAATTCATAGCATTAAAACAATAAATTGATTAATAACCGAAATCAAGTGAGAAATAAAATAAAATACTGGCATGTAATATGATGAGCGATAAATAATCAAAGCACTTAAAATAAAAATATATAATGCTTAATCAATTTGCTTTCGACTTCATTTGTATGGTGGTCTGG
Organism: Malus fusca; assembly: GCA_035220775.1. Lineage (NCBI taxonomy): Eukaryota > Viridiplantae > Streptophyta > Magnoliopsida > Rosales > Rosaceae > Malus > Malus fusca. The sequence goes on along the minus strand of CM069060.1, from coordinate 33,752,236 downwards.
CACATTTGGCAGGCGAGGAATGATCGCATTTGGAATAGGAAGCAAGAGGCCCCGGGAGTTGTGGCGCAAAGAGTCGTAGCATGGCTGTAGGAGTTCCAGGCGGTGGCAGACCTTGCACTCGTGGCACAGCAGCGGACGCCTAGGATTAGGTAAGGGGATGAAAGTGGTTCGATGGCTGGGGAGGTGGCGGAGGACTGGGTGAGAGTGAATGTGGATGAAGCTACTAAAATGCAGGCTCAGGTTGGTGGAGCTGGTGCGGTGATTCGTGACTCGCAGGGTGCTTTTGTGGCTGCAACGACATGCTTTCTTTCCAATGTTTCTTTGGCTCTTCATGCTGAATTGTTAGCAATTAAGAATGGAATGGAGTTGGCTCAACAGCTTGGCTATCAAAAGGTTTAAGTCGAAAGTGATTCTTCTCAAGCAATTTCTGTAAGAATTCCTTTGTCCCACATCGGCCAAAAGGCTTGAGAACAAGTCATTTATATAGAATTATCTCACTCTAACTAACACCGAGACCTTTTGTATTAAAACCCCACACCTGACAGATTGAGCAGGTGGTCAAGTGGGGACAGTATTGGTGTTCTTCTGATAGTGGGAATGACGGCAACCCGACCATTGCTCCATCAACCACATTCAGATCCTCCCTTGAATTCTCTATCCCTCATTCCCTAAGCAAATCATTCACTGCCTGCATCAGTTTATATATGTTATCTATATCAGGGATCATGTTACAAATCACAAAATCCAAAATCTTACAAACATTTTGATTCCTCCATATGTATTCTTATACTAATTAAACCCTAAATACCCCTAGAAGCAAAAAGGAAACAACAACATTTGAATTAGAACTTACATAATCAAACTTTGGAATAATGGTCTTCTTGACGCACGCAGAATGAATAGCAATATCATCCTTGACGAGTACAAACACAAGGGATCTCTTTATGGTAAATCATGGATTCAATTCGACGTAAATCGTCCTGATCTGAAAGAAAAATTAGGGTTTGCATTTAAGTCTCTTCTTTTCGAGGAACTGAAGGGTGCTTCGACCACGCACCATCTGTACTAAACATCTGAGAACAAGGACAGTCAAAAGATAAAAGAAACCCTACTGATGTGTACGAGGTACGGCATCAACACCACTAACAGTGTTATTTATAGTGCTTGTGTCTAGGTTAGACTGAAATTACCCAGCTGTGCACAAAGCCAAAATATATGCCACATGGCATCCCCTGGTTTGCCATCTCCACGTCTCGAAGGTAAAATGATTGGTTGTGAGGTCATCCTTATCTTAGTTGACTTGGAAAATGATAGATATATAGACGACAGTGTACGTAAATGAGGATTTAAGCTGACGGTATAGTAGTACTGCTGTAGGAAAAAAGATTAATATTGGGAAGTTGAGAATTTGTAAACCTAAAGTAGAAAATGAAAATTGTTTATTGCCAGGTAAAATGGTATAGCGATCACGATTTGGTCTGAAAACATGGTTTCTTTAACATTTTCTTTAGTCATATAGTTGTTCGGGCAAAGATTTCTCTGGAGAAGGCTCATCGGACCTCAGCACAACTCCCTAAGGGATTAGCACTTTGGATGTGTAGTCGAGCTCTTGCTTGTTGATGAGCTACAAGAAAATAACAAAGTTAGTTCTGAAAGGTGCATTTGTGGGGCCTTAAGTGTAGGCCTTGAGGCTCGCAATCAAAACTAACTAAGTGCTAGGCGTGCCACTGCTATCTCAATATAGCAGATGTAGAACAAATGTGTTTTAAGTCGATTACTTGCGCCCCAAGTTACTTCAAACTTCTTGTTATCAAAGGATTGTTGTGGATGGGTTAAGTCCACATTAAGTTCTTTTTCTTGCCTTATAAACAAGAACTTTTAGTTCATGATCTTGTATGTTCGAGTGAAGGGAGTCCAGATCCCCTTAAGCCATTTACTTAGTTCTTGATTGGTTTTAATGATAACATACCCATTAAACTAACCAGATCCAAATGTAAATGGGACTCTTAAAATAGGAAAACTGATGGAAATAACTTGAATACATACTGGAGAATGCATTAAGTAATAGATCTACAAATTCAGAAGGCAAACAAAGAGCTTTGGGCAAGATTTCACCTTGTCTGGAAAGGTTGAACCTCTTGCAGTCACTTCTCCTTGAATTTATAGGGGTTTATATGCTAAAAGGGGATGGATGGTAAACAAGTTTACACAAGGGAATCGATACTACGCCACTAAGGGAAATAGCAGAGCTTTTATACTTAGACAAGAGATAGCTTATCGCTAAAAAGGACTGAATCCGAGTTGATTTCAACTTTTGGATGCAAATCTGGCTTGAGAGCAGAGTTTGTATGTTTATTTGTTTCATTGATTGAATGTCCTTGTCTTTGGGGCCTCTTCTTCTTTTTATAGGCAAATTAGCCCGACTGCTGTGACTTTTGCTCTTGCCCGAAAGCACCTGGAAGGTAATGAGTCATCATCTTTTTACTTGTAATGCCACTAAAAAGTGTTCTTTGGCTGGTAGTAGGTTAGTCTCCATCACTTGTCACTTCAATGGTAAGCATGTGGCTTGTAACTTGGCTGAGAAGGCTTCAATTTTCCATTGGGCTCGGTGCTGGGCTTCGGGCAAGTACCCTTTAATTTGGTACCCTTGGGCTCTCCTTCATCCAAGTCCAATGTTCAAATATTAACCCAAACAATAGTTGATCACAATGGTACAATGAAATACAATTGTATCTCTATTGAGAAAGTATAATACCATTGTGAGTTGTCTATGTTTTTACAGTCTCGCTTTATGTGAATTTTTATCATCTTCTAGTCTCCCTATATGCGATAGGTGAGTTTGGTCGTTTGTGTGGTTGATATAGTACTTTCAGTTGAAAATTAAAGTACCAAAACGGACAAACAAACAGAAATTATTAAATATTTTTAACTGAAAACAAACAAACAAGAATACTGAGATGACTACAAACTGAGTGCTACATTTTAATTAACTTAATTCTTAAACTAATAGTTGGCATGGACCTAAAGAAACCCTAATGCATAAAATATATTTAAAAAATATATAAAATAAAAAATAAAATAAAACCTAACACAAAATCAAATATCTAATTAATTTCCTAAATAAACCAATAGATTCCAACACTTTCCAAATCCAAGTACTGCAGGTACGTTATTTGAGTTTGTTGGATCCAACGTTGAACTGTGGTTTTGAATCACGAGGTGATTTGGAGCCCCGATGTCCTTTACAGTGTCTACATAAAAAAGCAAGGCGTTTTTCATATTCCACGATTAATTGTTTTGAGAGCTTCTACATGATCTCCCATTAATTTCACATTTCACATTATTGCAGCATTTGTGATTATTATTTTGTATTTTCAGATTTTTGTGGTCATATTTTTCATTTATGATTATTATGCTTTGTCTATTTATCGAGACCCAATGCACCGCTATCCTCTTATTTTGTACACTTCAATCTATTTAATGAATATCGTACTTTTTTCTCAGAAAAAATCATGTGAACTATTTTTTTCTTTAATTTTTCAAGTTCGACAAAAAAAACGAAAGGTGTATAGAAATAAAATGATGTGCGAGATCATTTTCTTGAAGAATATGTAGTGTATCATTAAGTGACTTGTTTTATTTGTAGCCGTCTTGACAATATATATATTTTTTCATCATGTAGTCTCTTCTATCCTTTTTAGTTAATTAAATATGAATAACTGTTAATGAGGAGGGATAGTGCTATGATGAAATCACACATATTGTGACCCTCCTCAGCCGAATTACTAAGCAGATGAAAGTGATAACAGTATAAGATTAGTTTATTTAAATCTGACTCATTCGTATTATGTTGCATTAAATTCAATCATTTTTATAATCTAATGACTTAAAACATGACACGTCAAACTTAATAGTTAACTCTGATTTAATGACATTAAGTCTATAAATTTAAAAATAATCAAAACAGAAAATCAAAAACTTATCAGCCGTAAAGGTCAGCTGGCATCAAAGCGTTTATAAGTTTTGGACCTTTTGTTTATTGTTTCGTTTTTAGTTTTTTAAAATTTATTCAGACTTGAGGATGTTAACTTGGAGTTAATATTAAATTTGATGTGTCATGTCTTGAGTTGTAAGATATCCTAAAATCAAATGTTTTTTTTTTGCTACATACGTATTGTATGCAAAAGTTTAAGTTTAACTTCTATATTTGTATACTTAAAATTTGTTAGGCATAAACTCAATAAGCTTCGCGATTGCAAACTGCAAAAATTACAATGAATCAACAAATATCACATGTATTTAGATGAAAACACAAGAAGAAGATGGAAAACTTACAACAACAAAAAATTAAAGTAGAAGTAAAGGCAATCTTAATAAAAATTGATTGAAACTAATATAAAGTCGATTGAATCATGAACAGAATAACATCACAATTTCCATGGTAATTTTTATATTTTTAGTTGTGGTAAATACTCAGTGTGCTATTCATTAAAAATAATAATTCTTGCACTTCTTTTTGTCTATTATATTAGACAATACACTAAAATATATATACATATTGCCACAAACCCTCCTTGGGCTACAGCCCACCGTAGCCTTTGGTGTGGCTACGCAAGTGATTATTATAAAGGTTGAGATGTAACGAAATGCATGTTATAAATGCACGAAAGCTAAATGTAGGGACTATATATAACAAGTAAAAAGTATTTAAGCTTCCAATGTGAGATTTATTCTCAATAGTTCCTTAGTATTGTAGAACGAAAATTAGGAATTACAGAATCTCCCCCTCTCCATAATTCTAATTTAGGATGTAACAAATTCAAAAAAAATAAAAAATAAAAAAGAAGTAAATTTAAACATTTATGTGTTTTAGAATTTTGATTAAAATGCTTCCTATTAATGTGGCACCAAATAGATTTTACTAAACCTTTTTTGGATATGAAATTACACCAAATGCCAATAATTTTAATACACCCATATTTGTCCAGCTACAACTAATTTCCTATAATATCTAGGAAATTAATTTTGTGAAATTCATATTTAATCTTGTCCTACTGTAAACGGCATGTCAAGAAAAAAAATTAATACATAAGTTTCAATTAAGGGCGACTTTATTTTTGTTTTGATACAGTAATAAAAATAATCCCTTCAACACAATTAAATGTCATGAATCAAAACTCAAATTTATCATAATCGTATCAATTTTGTAGTATGTTTAAAACTCAAATGTACCATAAACATACTAGAAATGTATGCTACTAAAATCCAAATGTACTCATGTTATACAAAACTAAACGTACCATATAACCAAATAACTATACAGGCAAAAGTACCTCAAAGCATGTCCATAAAATTACAAAACTATAAAAATAAGTGAAAAAATAAAAGTATAATTGTGTGAATTTATTAATTGAAAACTTATTCATAGTATATTTTTGGACAAAACTTAATGGAATTCCTTATATATAGGGAGGATGAGATCCACAAAATTCATAGCATTAAAAGAAAAAAAATTAATTAATAACCTAAATCTAATGAGAAAAAAATAAAATACTAACATGTAATATGATTAGTGATAAATAACTACTGACCTGAAAACAAGTCAAGGTACTTAACACAAAAAATATATAAAATCAAAAGTAGAAAAGCTACAAATGCGAGAAAATGGAGCAGTTAACTCTAATTATCTAAAGTACATATTAATAGACCCTTCATTGTCAACCAAATCCCATAAAATTACTATTCTAACCTTTCAATTAAAACTGAACATAAATAAGAAATATAAGCAATAATGTAATTTTACACAACCAAAATTTTGTTGTTTTTTAAAACCTCACGTACATGTGATTTTAACAAACCTCTGATTAAAAATTAAAAATAAAGTTCCCTCCCTTCTCTCCTCAATCCCACATTCTCTCTTACTCTCTTACTTTCTCCTCCCATTTTAAAAACAGAAATAAAAAATTTTCACACTTATTTTATGCGTGCCCATATGCTAGTTCCAAATGAAAAACTGATATGTTATTACATAATTGAAAGGTTACAATCATTTGGTAAATCATTGATTCGATAATTTCAATCTATTCATAATTAAAAGGGTATTACACATTATGAACTTTTACAAATCTCACTTAATTAACCCTCTAAACTCTTTGTCAGTACCCTTAATCTTGATCAGCTACTTCCCCTTCCTCTCCTCCTTCTCCCTCCACATTCCCAAATCTCACTTCTTGTTGTGCATCCAAACCCTAGCTAAGCTCCTGCTTCTTAATTCCAAACCTCCGCCCAAATCACTCCACTTTTTTCTCAGCCAGCTTCTGAATCCTCCACCCTCATCCTCTCTTTCTGCTCCACAGTAAACTTCCTCCGATACCGCTTCTTCGACGGCGGAAACGGTAGCAGCCCCACCACTCCTCCTTCAAACACATGCAGATCCTCGCTTGAACTCGAGGTCCCTCCTCCCCTGAGCAAACCATTCACTGCCTGCATCAGTTTATATAAGTTATCTATATTAGGGATCATGTTACAAATCACATAACCAAAAATCTGACATATTTTGATTCCTCCATATGAATTCTTATACTAGTGAATACCCTAATACTCCCAAAAGCAAAATGGAAACAACAGCATCTGAATTAGAACTTACATGATCAAACTTCGGAATCACGGTCTCCTTGATGCACGCAGAATGAATAGTTGCAATATTATTCTCGACGAGCACAAACACAAGGGATCTTTTTCTGGTAAATCATGGATTCGATTCGACGTAAAGCGTCGTGATCTGAAAGGGAAATTAGGGTTTGCATTTGACTCTCTTCTTTTCGAGGAACAGAAGGGTTTTTGGAATACCCACCATCTGTTCTAAACATTTGAGAACAAGGATGATCAAAAGATAAAAAGAAACCCTACTGCTCTATACGAGGTACTGCGCACTCTGAGCCTTGACGGCAGCAATACCAGTGTTATTTATAGTGCTTTTGTCTAGGTTAGACTGAAATTACCCAGCCGTGCACAGAGCCAACAAATCTTTGCCACATGGCACCCTCTGGTTTGTCATCTCCACGTCTCTAAGGCAAAATGATTGGCTGTGAGGTCGTCCTTATCCTAGCTGACTTGGAAATGATAGACATTCAGACGACAGTGTACTGTAAATGGGGATATATACGGGGAAGTTGAGAATTTTGTAAACCTAAAGTAGAGAGTGAAAAATGTTTATTCTCACATAAAATGGTACAACGATCACGATTTGGCATAAAAATATGGTTTCTTTTACATTTTCTTTAGTAATATAGTTGATCACAATGGTACGATAACGAAATACAATACGTGTATCTTTATTGAGAAAGCATAGTACTGTTGTGACTTTGTGAGTTGACTGTGTTTTTACACCTCGCTTCATATAAATTTTTATAAAGGAAAACTAATGAAAATGGTTTGAAAACTTTGAGTTTTAACGATAAGGACAAAATAAAGTGTAAAGTGAATAGTAACATGATTGACTTTTTAATGTAAAAATGTAATTTTTCGGTAAAGTGAACAGTACCGGGAGCTTTTCGTTAAAGTTCCATTTTTATAATATGCTAGTCTCTTATATGGTTCAAGTGAGTTTGGTCTGTGTGGTTGATGTAGTATTTCAATTGAAAATTAGAGTATCAGAACGAACGATCAAACAAATTATTATACCGAATATTTTTAATTGGAAATCAAACAAATAAGAATGTCAAGACGGTTACAAACTGAGAAGTGCATATGAGTAACTTAATTCTCAAACTAAATTGCAAATTATAGTTGACATAAACTTGAAAAACCTAATGCATAAAATATAAAAAAGAAACCCTAGTACAAAATCAATTCGAATCTCTAATTTACTTCCTAAATAAACTAATAAATTCCAACACTTTCCATGCCAAAGTAAGGAAAGGGATCCTGAGGATCCCTTCCACATAATCATCATTATCAAACAATTCGGATCCTTGAAATTTGATCAAACGGCTAAAGTTATTTTAACTTTTGGAGTAGGCCCCTGTTTGTAGCCATTAGATCAAATTTCAAGGATCCAAATTATTTGATGATGAAGATTAAGTGGAAGGGATCTAGAGATGATCCCTTTCCCCAAAGTAATTCAGCCATGCAGGTACGTTATTTGAGTTTGTTGGATCCAATGTTGAAGCAGATACGTACGTGGTTTTGGATCACGAGGCGATTTGAAGCCCCGATGTCCTTTACAGTGTCTAATAAAAAGCATGGCAATTTTAATATACACAATTAATTGTTTTGAGAGCTTTTTTCTCTCACATGATCTCCCATTATCTTCACATTTCAGATTCCTGGCCATATTTTTCATCTGATTGTAATACTTTGCCTCTTTAATAAATGCAATATGTTGTTTTCTTTAAAAAATGATAAGCTCACTATTTTCTCTTTTAGTTTATTCAATCTAAATGCTACGGAAATAAAAAGGTGTCAGAAAGAAAATGATGTGCGGAAATCATTTTCAGAAGAATATGTAGATTATACATTAAGTGACTTGTTCTATTTGTAGCCATCTTGAGAATATGTAGTTTTTTCAGCATGTAGTCCCTCGGTATCTTTTTTAGTAAATTAAATATGAATAATTGTTGTCACTTAATACTACGGTCTAGTGGTATTCATTTTCACTTGGAAGTGAAAGGTCTTAAGTTTGGTTCTTGCCAAATGCGAATTTGAATCACATTATTGCTAACTATTGTGAGGCCAGTGGCGAAGCCAGGAATTGACGGGGGGAGGGGCGAAGATTTTCGGGTCCTTTCTTCCAATTTGTAAACCTTTTCTCAGTGAAGACATCACTTCCAGTGCTACCCATTTGAACGAAATCACATTTAAAGGAGGAGGATGACTACTTGGAATATTTGAAGGATAAGGACTACCCGAAAGATTTAGCATTGTTTCTTATAGTATCGTTCTATTACGTAATTGTAAAATGAAAAGAAAAAAAATTCTTAGACTCTTAATCCTAGAGTAGACTATACTAATATGCATAATAACTAATTCAACCAACTATTCAATTAATCAATACCAATAAGCATACAAACTATTCAATAAATAAAAATTCAATTCAACTAATCATATGAATAATTGTATACATTATGTAATAATTCAATTAATTAATCAATAATCAAGAATTCAAATTTTAATTTTTACCCTAAAAAATAATTTCATAATTTCATACCAATAACCAATAACCAATAACCATATCAATGATTCTTCTATACCAATTAAACAAAATCCGTTTTAAATAATTAATTAGGGTTAGGGATTATAAATTTGGGAATTAAAAAATTTACCTAAATAGTGGCTTTGAAGGCTAGAAGCCGGCTGTTGGAGACTGGAGAGTGGCTGCTGTGTCTGGCGGCTGGCGCGGCAGCAAAAGGCTGAAGGGAACTGGGATCCGTTTGCTGCTGGGAATTGGGGGGCAGTGACCTTTGCTCTAATAATCTGATTGGCGGTTGAAAAGGTCGCAAATGATAGAGAGAGACTGAAGGGGAACGCAAAAGGGGACACGCGGTCCCCCCCTTTATATTTTTTTTTCCCAACATTAACGAAACGGCGCCGTTTCATTTTTTTTTTTTTTTTTTTTTAAACCAGGACCAAAACGACGTCGTTTTGGCCTGGAGTTTAAAAAAAAATATATAACTCAGCTCTGCTGCGCAGCAGCAGAACCGGACAACAGCAGCAGTAGAACCAGTTGGGTTTCCGGCGAGCTGCGAGGGGAGGGGCTGAACCGCGCTCGCCCCCACGTGACACGCCCCGACCCTGATATTCGGAGAATATCAGGGTCTGCTAAGGAATATTTGTGAGTGGACCCCTTCTAAAATTACATGATTTTATGATTTAATTGCATAAATGATTAGCATGCCTACGAATTTATGATTTGATTTATGTGAAGCTTGATGATTTAAGATATTGATTATCGTCTCGCGTTTTGGTGAGGAATTAATTGTTAGCCTATTTTGAGCTATATTTTAATATATCGTATTTTCTATAAAAACCATGAACTGGTAGACTATCTGATAGATGACGATAGGATGCTAGAACATGTTTTTGAACCCCTCTTTATAGTATAGACGATGATCGGTAACCTATGCTATGAAGTGGTTATTTAAGAGAGACGTAACTATTTGTGCGTACCTAGTAGACACTATGCCGCCTGGGGCGAGGATCTGGTGTTGGCATGTAGGCCGGGAGAAATAATCCCTAGCGAAAGGCTGAGGGACACGGAGACAGGCATTGGGCCGGGAGGGAGTTATCTCTGGCTACGGGCACAGAGACTGAGGTGCAGGCACTGGGCCGGGAGTTATATTTATTCAGTGATCTTTCTAGCAGCATACCGCGCTTACGAAACGATTTATGATGCGTTTACTGTTTTGATTTCTGCGATGATTTTCCGCTATATATATGATTTGTTGAGATATTTGGCATGCTAGGATTTTTATTAAATCCATCATTTATTATGCTAGTAATTTTCATTTATATAAACTTTGGGGGTTAGTATCTTGATAACTGTTTCACTATTATCGTACATATGAACTTGATCCACTCACCTTTGTTTTGCGCCCCCATTCAGGTCATAGTAACGAGGACCACGACTGGACGTACGAGGCATTTCCCTACCAGTAGCACTCTATCACCCACTTGTGTGATATCTTGTAATCTTCTTTCTTTTTGTAAATCTTGTTTTAGACTATGTCTGGTTCATTCTAGACGCTTCCTTAATTGTGGTTAATTACTCTTAAATTCTGATGCTATTCATGAATATTTTCTCCTAATTATTACTCTTGAAATCAATTAATGGCTTTCGTCACCTTGGGTGTCGGCCAGCACATGTCTATCTTGATATTCGAAAGAATATCAGGGTCGGGGCGTGTCACCACGTGGCCTCACCACTGTGTGAGGCTAAGTCCACCCCTCACTAAGGCCCATCCCCCTTAGTGTAGATAATATCATATGCTAAAAAAAATGAATAATTGTAAATGAGGAGGGATAGTGCCATAATGAAACATTCTTGTGACCTCCTCACCCGGATTACTGGAGTAGATGAAGGTGATAATGGTATAGGATTAGTTTATTTAAATTTCACTCATTTATATTATGTTGCATTAAACACAACGTAATATTGTAGAATTTTCCGAAATCATGATACCACTTATTGAATTATTTGGACAAGAACAAAATAAGAACAATTGGTTTTGTCGGTAGAGCTTTACATGTCACTATATATACAGCTAAGACATGTCATTATTCGTTTCGAGGTAGAATTATGCCATAATCAAAGATTAGGGTTGAATGGAGATACAAGAAATCGACCTACATGTCTTGTGAATCTCGAGTCCCTACATTTAGCTTTTATGCATTTACTCACATTTCGCTAAAATTCAATTATTTTGATAATCTAAATACTTAAAACATGAGACGTCAAACTTAATAGGTAATTCCGATTTAACGCCATTTAGTCTATATCAATTAAAAATACTTAAAAACAGAAGAAAAAGCTTATCAGCCATAAAACCAACTAAGCTTATTCACCATCTGCATAAAAATCTTGCATCTCTGCAGTCTGAAATTATCTGCAATTCAGTGAGCGAAAACTCTGCTGTAAATTTAACTTGAATGAGCCCTACCTTATCAAAGTATGTAAACTATTAACAAGTAGAAGGTGGGGTTGTCGCCGGTGGGGTTGATTGGGTGATAGGTGCTGTCGGGGAGGAGCGGCTGTTAAACTTGGAGTTAACTATTAAAAGGTTGAGATGCGCAAAGCATGTAAATGCACGAAAGCTAAATGCAGAGACCATAACAAGTAGACGGTATTTTAAGCTTTCATATTATTGATAAGGAGGGAAGACGGAATGAACAAAGTACGTCAAGTACACGAACAAATATTCATACTCACTTGAGCTACAAAGTCGCATTTTACAAATAAAAGCAATGGGCCATAAGCTAAATACGAAGCCGACATTTATGGAATATACTCCTCAGTAACTGTAATGCCAAATAATATCTTTGCATATATACAATTACAATGACAAATTGTTGATTTTGTCCCGCTAGTAATAAGACTGTATATGGTAACCTACTTTATATTCTCTTTTGTATAGCAATGAGTAGCACTAAAAGGATGGGAGAAACAAGAAAAATGATATATGGTAGTGTTTGATTCAGTGTACCTACTTCGACTTCATCCTCTTTTAGCACGTAGTCCGATTTGTTTTCGATGAAAGCTTCAAAATAATTCTGGAAGCCAGTGTTCTTCAAAGGTGAGTTCTTCGTAAGCCTCAACATTTCCATGGCCTGGCAGATGAACAAGTTCCATATAGCTTATGATGGAAATGAAAGCAACAATCCAGCAATATGCACACGAAATGGTCACTTTGAAATGTGAAAAAACTATTTGTAAGAATCCCCATCAGATATAGGCTACTATTTCAAACTGGCATTTGAATCTTAGGACATGGAATAACCCTAACATGTTATGACAGAAAACGCATGCCTACAATATAGGTATCATATCAGGTGTCAAAGTCATAGTTGCTCAACATTTTTTTTAAGGATTGAATGCTTAGTTTGAAGAATAGAGCTCTTTGGAGCTTTGTCTTGTAATTACAGGTGCTAGATGAATGACAGATCCAATTATAGTTACCTGAAAGCTGAACACAAATTGCCTCGCCTTCTTACTTACTCTAGGAGTTGGGTGGGACTGAAGCTTCTCGTACATAACTTGAGCTTCCTTTGACCTATCAACCACAACTACTGTTTAAAACCCTTAGGTATTGTGGTACGAAAAGCTAACAATAGTCAGAAACTCCCCATCTTTACTTAGGATGTGCCAAGTTCATACCCAAATGAATAATTATAACCAAATCATGGTCTATGTTATACAGGAAGGCCTTGTTTACCAATAATATGACACAGAATAAGGTAGTAATGAACGGTCAAGAAGTCATGTACCCACTCCAAATAGCTGCATTGTTTACCTCTATCTGGTCAACGATGCTCTCCTTTTATTAATTTCTCTTTTCTTCTTATGCTTTTGATTTATTTCTAAACAACTGCTTAATTTTCACCACTGTTAATTTGAGAACCTTGGCGGCAGTAATATTCATGGTTACTAGAGCAAAGAAATTTACAAATTTCCAAATCAAGCAAGTAAATTCCTGACAAACACCAAATTGTTAGCGTTTGAAGAATTATTACTCCCAAACAAGTTGAATAAACCTAGAAATGATACATCATCATACTTCATAGAGCATTTAAACATCCAAAAATGGAAACAAGGATGAAGACACAAGAATAATTCCATACTGAGATGCAAGCTTATGATTTTGATACCAAAAATGTCTTGAAACTTTATAAAAGCTGACCGAAAATACAAAATTTTCAACTTTTATAGAAAGAACTTAATGCGTAGTAAACTCTCCCATGAGATGATTAGACAGAGCAACTTCTCAAAATAGAAATATACCTGCTGAGGGAGTCTAGACAAATGGACCATTGTAAAGCAGCCAACCCATGAAGCTCACTCTGTGAAAACAATTTTTGCATGAAAAATGCACTGATATAAAGAACAATCAGTCATTCATTGTCCAGAAACAACGAAAGGAAAGAGAAAATTGGAGAAGGGGGTGGGATGGGTATAAAAATGTGTACGCATACTGCCAAAGTTTTATGGAAGTGATGAAAACTGATTTATTATCCTTGATTATTAACTGCATCAATGGCTAAAAGTTAGCGATTTTGGATAGAAGATTTAGGATCATTGTTGTTTGTTATGAAGGAACGTGGTTTTTTTAACGCAAGTAGTGTATCATTTATGCATGGTACAAAATACTCATTGTCCAAATATGTTTGCAGCAAAATTATTAATTTATTTTTTATATATGCAATCAGCTCAGCTAATTTACAGCAGCATTACCTTAAATGGTAACTTATCCATAACCTTCTGATAATAGATTAATGCTTCCTTAAGCTCTCCAACATTCATCAATGAGTCGCCATCCTTTAACGCCTGCATGTAAAATTATTAATTTGAGGAAATGACAATGTAGTATTGGATTCATTAATATGAGATGAATTAAAGATTGTGAAGAGCAAGATGTCAATATTTGGCATAAATGAACAGTTTTGGACCAACTTGGGACCTTGCCTTATTGGGGTGGTCAATAATGGGATGTATGCAGCTGCACTAGCCCAAGAGTCTGTTTTGTTTCTAATGGAAAACCTATAAGTCATAAATTCTTAATGTATTCTCCTACTAAGGTGTCCATAAATCACGGAATCCTAAGATCATTAGAAGAATGTATGTACAGGCTTGGAATCAACTAATCATTTATTATTTCACAGAAATTTAATGATAGATATATCCCTTCATTTCCTACATCGGTCAATACCAATTGAAATCTGGAGGTATTTGAACCTGAAACCCAGTATCTATGTTCCTTTTATAGAGACTAGAGAGCCATCACTTTATTTTTTATTCTTTACAAATAGTTTTACTGGACTCGTGAACAATTCCAACATCTAGTTTAGTTCAGCTCTAGACCAGTGGCATTACATACAACACCAAACCTATCATCACTAGAATGGGACTTTTAACTTAATTCTAAACCCACTTCTAATACCCAGAGGGTATGTTTGGATGAGGGTTTTACAAGACCATTGATGTCAAGCTATGAAGAAATGGAAATATATACATGTAGAAAAGGAAATATATCAATAGAAGCAAACCTTCTCGCATTCAGCTCTTAGCTTTGGATCAATGTTCAACCCCATTTTACTCTTGTAAGCAGCTACTAATTGTCTTGTGCGTGCTTCTTTAGCTGCTTTTTCTTCAGCTGTTTCCAGCACTTGCCCTGGGCGTATAACTCTTCCACCTCCAAACTGAACAGAGAAGAAAACCCTATTAGAGAAAGTACATTCTCAAGCTGTTCCCCCAAACACTGAAATACAGTAACAGCAGCTGTATCACTACTACAGTAAAAGCATCACCAATGGGATATGCAAAATGCCTTGAAATGGGTACTTTACATCTTTTCTTTGCTGGAAAATTCTCCAATGGAGGAATATAAATTATCCATCTTCCCCAGAAGATGTAAATAAAAACATAAATTTACATTCTTTTTTACATCTTTTGGTGATGGGTCCCACTAATCAAAGAGAGAAAATTACATGGGACCTCAAATTTACATCTCACCCATTGAAGTAGAATTTTCATTTACATCTGCCGGAAATATGGTTTTTGCATCTCAAAATTGCATTTTCCCATTGGAGATGCCCTAATACTTCCAATTTGAAAACTACACTATAAATGGACATCTCACCGTGCAGAAGTTTATCATAGTGAATGCATTGACGGTGATAGCATGTAAAAATGCAGAGTTTCAGGAAAGAAACCATTTGGCATAGTTCAAATAAATAATTTCAATTCATGGTCAAATTAATACCAAAAAATCTTCCAAAATCATACAATCGAAAGACCTAACAGCAAGCACCTAGACCACACATACTCATCCCTCACCCCCATCATGTGGTAGTGGAGACCAAATTAAGCCCCAAAAAACAACTATACATACAAGAAATGCCATATGCCAACAATGTATCAAGCAGACTTGTGTAACACCATTTCTGAGATCAACTGTCATATACCGTTTTGGAAATGTCGTTCGGTCTAGGAAATACTCCCCACGAAGAAACTTTTGGCTTGTACAGGTCTGGATTATCTCCTTGAGTCTGCTCTGTCTGCCGTGGCCCTGCATCGAAATTTCTAGTGTCCCCCACTATAAATTCGACATCAGGAGAGACCCCTTCTGGAATATAGTCCGATATTGGAACTAACCCAGCGGGCAGTCCTCTGCCCTCCTTCTTATCCGCAAAGCCGAGTCCCACAAAATCAATGCTTGAAACTGACAATTTCGCCTTCTTTTCCACTACCTCTTTCCCCGAATTTCCGCCAGAGCTTGCCTTCAAACCTAAAAAACAATTCAAACACTAATTTTTACCCCACATTATAAACTACATATGTCATTCTTCAGCAGAACCTTCAATGGCATTTCATATTTGGTACCGCCTTCGAAAACTCCAGCGGATTGCTCAGAAAAATGACAGAAAAGAAAAAAACTTGAAATTTGAAAAATTACCTGAAATTGTGCCTTTGTTCTCCCCAGCATTGATGTCACCACCACCCACAGTGCCTTTACTCTTCTTATACTCTTTAGCTTTCTCCATTGCAATCTTAACCGAAGCAGGCAGTTCTTTCGCCCCACCATCCGAACCCGAACCTGCACCCGTCCCACCATTTCCAGCAATTCCACCACTATCCTCAGCAGGGTTTTTCTCAATTTTCGAAGTCTTGTTCATCTGCACCGACTTCTTGTACGCCTTGGCGTTCTCCAATGCGAGCTTGACAGGGTCGACGGGACCCGGCTCGGCTTCCGGCGTCGTTTCGGGTGAATTTGGCGAGGCGGGTTGTGAAGATTCAGCGTTGGGTGGGTTCACGGAGAAGGAGAGTTTGAATGGTTTTGAAGGGTGGGGTTTGTTAGGGTTTATGGAGAGGAAGAGAGTGGGTTTGGTGGAAGGGATGGTGCTGAGGGAAGAGAACAATGAAGGCTGAAGGGAAGCCATGGAGGATATTTTCTCAAGTGTCTGAGGTTGGAATGGTTAAGTGGCCATGAAGGACAAAGGGAAATAGGTTCTGGTTTTTCAGTTATAATATCTTTAACATTAGAAATTCAAGATTACTATGAAATTTTAAAATGACGAAAATTAAAATGATGAAATTTTATTTTATAGAATTTGAATTTTCTTGTTTGGGTAACCCAAAAAAACAATGGAATTGAATACGAAATTTGTTGTTTTTAAACTTTCAATCATAGAAATTGGGAAATGACACATATTTACATTGAATTTAAACTTGGGAATTGGATGTCCAAAATTCCAAGTTTTTTTTTTCCATCTGAAAATTCTAAATTTCTATATTTATGAATCCAAACAGAAAAATTGGTGTATGTCAATTTATAAATTATGACTTTAATCCAAATTTCAAGTTTATTTTCTTAATCCAAACATAGTGTAAGGGTTTTTATAATCCATGTGGCACCTATTAGAGTTGTGGGCTCCACTTATGCGCCATGTTTGAAAGAAGTTTTGGCGAAATTAACGTGCTGATATGAGTTTTGACAAAATTAAGCAACAAAGACGACATGATGCGTGAAGTACAACGTGAAGGACCGTATTGATCATATATTACATAAATGATGGAAATAAGGACTTTTGAAAGGAAAAGATCCTCGCCGGATCCTTTTCCTAGAGATTTTAACGATTACGTGATCTCATCCATTCATCGTACATCGTACGGTTAGAAATCATTTCAAAATTTAAAATTAAATATAAATAGTACCTAACGAAAACTGACTGCATGATATACGATAAACTGATGAGGTCGTGAGATCCTTAAGATCCCTAGGAAGGATCCTTTTCCCTTTTGAAAATATTAAGAACAAAAATAAGAATACTACAAAACCAACACAGTCGCTTACACTCTCAAATAGCCGGGAGGTCTACCATTATGTTTGGAATCCATTTATATTAGTGAGTGTATCAATTTTGTACACCAAATATCGTTGCTAATGTTCAAATTAATGATTAATTACATGGTTGCTCAAAAGAACTATATGTTGCCCTCAATATGCAGAACCATGCCTTATGATACCAATTCAATTTCATTAGCACAATGGACGATTCAACTTTAGTTTACAGATAAGAGTAAAAGATGATAACGGATTAGGCGAGTCGAACTACACACAAGGTTTGGTCGTTGTACTGCAATAGTAGTCTAACTTTTTAAACCCGCACAAGGTGGTTAGAAAGAACCAAGACTCAGATATGAGTCATCAACTACAAAGTAGACTACTTTCTCCCCACTCAAAGCGATTAGAAAAGGCAAAGTCCCCAATAGAACGACCATGTCCCCTATCTCCAAAATCGATTAAATAATGAAGAGCAATAATTGATTAACTTCTAAACGTTCAGAATGAAAGTAGATGTTTTTTCCAGATTCCGGCAATCTGGATCCATGTCCAATCTTTTCCAATCTTCTTATTCACCAAATACAACTGAAAGTCCCGGCAGGCCTAGAATCACGAAAGGGAAATGATTTCCGCACTCCTTTTTTCTTCCCTTGCACTCCTCATTTATTTTTCTCCCAGCCACTTGATTGAATAATCAAAGGGGTGTCAATGGACAAAAACAAAAGAAACGCATGGGGAGGAAGTGGAAGTGCGGAAATCATTTTCCATGACAAATGCTCCAAAGATGCTAGTGGTAATAAAGCATCAACCCAGTCAACTCTACTCATCATCTAAAGACTCTCAATGAGTGATTCACAGCAGTGAAGCCCCCATCAAGCATGAGATTATCGCCACTTATATACTTGGACTCATCACTTGCCAAGAACAGCACAGCATTGGCTACATCATCAACTGTCAATTCCACTCCTTGCAAGTTGGCGTTATTCGCTACAAAAGTACGGAAACCTGTCCAGGCATCTTCGGTTCTTTCTTCCTCGGGCAAGTGAGCCAATGCCAAATTCGTCGCAACTGCATAAGGAGAAACGCAGTTAACGCGTATCCCATGATTCCCAAGCTCAGCTGCAACGTTTTTGGTAAGCCCCAATACAGCATGCTTGGACCCTGTGTATGCATGTGGTCCAAGGCCTGCCACAGCACTTGCAACACTGGAAAGAGAAACTATACTGCCCTTTTTCCGGGGGATCATTGCCCTGGCTGCGTGCTTCATTCCGAGGAAGACTCCCTTTACATTAATATCAAACACCTTCTGAAACTCAGATAAGTCTGCATCACGGATGTCGGGACAAGGTGAACCTGACACCCCAGCATTGTTGACCATGATATCCAGCGAGCCATATTTATTGACCGTGAAATCAACTGCACGGCTAATATCATCCTCCACCGTGACATCACAATGGAGATAGCAAATGTTTGGATCCCCGTGGAGGGATTCACACACTTGCAAGCCCAGGTTGTCCTGCACGTCGACTAAACAAACTTTTGCACCGTGCTTGTGGAACAGGCGCACAATGCTTTCTCCAATACCAGTGGCTCCGCCGGTCACCAATGCCACTTTCCCTACTAACCTGAGGAGAAGGGAAAGAACCGAGCATCCATAAGGGAAACAGGAATTAAAACACGCACTTCTCTAGAACGTTTCACAATTCCACACTACAAGAGCACATGCACAAGATCATTTCGGAGATGACAATCTAGTAATCTACTGTTTGATTTCGTAACACCAATTTGGATTTATTGAGAAAAAAAGATAGTCCGAATGGGCAAGTCACTTTGAAGACATCCATGAAAAGTGGCAACAACACATCTAATTTCGAGATTCAGATGAATAAAGATTCCGATATATTTTTTTCTTTGTCAAATGATAGATTTGTTAGATTAGAGAGCCGACAGGGTTCGAACTCACGCCGTGGTGCAAGGGCAACTCCACCACTGTGGTAGAGGGCCACTCTCTAAAGATTCCGATATTTCAGTTGAACACAAAATCTTGATCATTTTCAAGGGATTTTCAAGCATGTGATTAAACTGGAATGTTTGGTCGTTAAATCTTTAATCAAGTATCAATGACCAAGATCTAACGGCCAAAAATCCGGATGCATACGATACATTAGTATAAATTTCTCATTTGTAGTTATCATTGTGGGAAAGGGCAAACAAAAAAATAAAATTATAAGGGGTTCATGAAACTCACACGTTTAAAAACTCCAGATTAGTTCAACTTCAACATGAACACAATCTGCCAACCCAGAAAATAAAACCCACTAATTAACTGAAATAACCATCACAATTTACTACTAAATAATCTGAAGGCATGCCAAAAGAGTAGAGCAAACTGTAAAATCCACAAGGAAAACCAACACAAATGATTTTCCGCCGTTAGATTCAATACCCAGATCACAGATTCACATGCACGATGAAAGCAAAGCTAAACCATGCACTTGCAGATTTAACACAACCCAGAAAAGCAGTGAACAAAAAAGCAGAAAAAAATAAATAAAAGGGTGGTAAGGAACGTAGAAGAGAAAGAGAGGTGAGAGTTTTTTTTTTACCTCTGGAAGCTTGGAAGCGAACCCACTTGTTCAGTCATGGTGGTGGACATTCCTCGCCTCTTCTGATTTGCTCTTTGTGTTTGACTCTGTCTGATTTTATTGTTTTTGCTTCTCTGTCTGTTTTGGATTTGGATTCCATCTGAATCCAACATCGTATAGTAATAAATTATTTTAAATTTATTTATTTAAAATTAGACACAAATAGTATCTAATAAAAACTGACCGCACGATGTACTATAAACGGCCATAATATGAAGATCCTTAAGATTATCATAAAGAGAATCTGGAGAGAATCTTCATCCGTCTATTTTGTTTCTACCTAGTACACTTTTTCCTAAATTACAAGTAACCCTTTCAACTTTTGTCATGTTTACATTCATTTTCTTGGGTTCACTATTTCAATTCCCCTTTAGAGCAGCTCCACTGGAGCTGATAGCCCAATGGACTGGCTATCAAACAGTGTCAAAACACCCGAGCAAGAAGGTCTAGCCCAAGCTGGCGATTGAGCCCAAGGGGGCCTGAGCAGGAGGCCCGTGGGTTGTTGCTGGCCCGAGAGCCCAGAAGTGGGTATGATGCAAGGCTGACGTCAGGGCGACGTCAGCTCATCCCCATCAGCTTTCTGCTTCTTCTTCCTCCTCACTTTCGATTTGTAGATGTCCCATGCCTCCACTTTACCATCCTCAGCTTTCAAACCCATTTCTCACAAACCCTAAAACAAACAAATCCAGATACCATCAAACACCCAAACCCACCACCTTCCCCACCCTTGCAGAACCACCCAGAACCGCCTCTATCCGCCGTCGACACAACCCATACGAAAAACCCACCAAAATCCCTTAAATTTCCGAACTTTACAAACACCCAACTGAATTTAGAGGAAAAAAGGAAGACCCAGTTGAGAAAACAATTAGATCACGCGGAAAACAGATCAAATTCAACGAACCCTTGAAGATAAATCAATTAGCTCGACGAAGCCTTTTGCTATTTCATTTGTTGGGATTGTTGCCTTTCTGATTTTTTTTCTTTTTCTGAAAATTTAGACTAACGGGTTTTTCTTGGTTGACTTGATGGATTAATGTTAAAGCTTCAAACTTTCACACTTCCTATTTGAATTAATGTAAGAATTGGTAAATGATAGATTATTTTATTAAAAAAAAATACTAATATTTTATTGCCTATTGCCAGGGCTATTCAGTGTAGGGGTTGAGATGCAAAAGTCAGTTACTGTTCATTAAGAGCAGTTACTGTTTACTGGGTGGATTCAATAGTGAATAGCCTTAGGGGGCCTTTGCAACGCTGGAGTTGCTCTTATTGCCCTATTTTTTTAGAGCAACTCCACTGCCACAAATTGCCTTATCTATTGAATGACTGAATCTCTCAGTCCCTTCAAAACTGCCCGAGCCCATGCCAATTACCCCACCTATTGGGCGGGCCCAACTCCCACGAACCAAGGAGTGAGGCTAAAATGGCATGAGGTTTTGTTTGAAGTGATATGACGTCAGCATTGTTTTTATGGATGTCTGAATTATTCTTTCGTCTTTTCTGTCTATTTTGTACCTAGTACATTTTTGTCCTAAATTACAAGTTACCCCTTCAACTTTTGTCATGTTTACATTTTCTTTGGGTTAACTATGTAATTGTCCTTAGAACAATTTCACGATGACAAATTGTCCTATCTATTGGGTGACTGAATCTCTCAGCCCTTTCAAAATCTTCTCAAGCTCATGCCAATTACCCCACCTATTGGGTGGCCCAATTCCAATGAACCAAGAGGTCTTTAGAATGGCCTGAGGCCTTGTTTTAGGAGGCGACCTAACGTCAGCAATGTTTTTATGAATGTTTTAGAAACTCATGCACGAACTCCAATAAATCTTCATTATCAATGAATATCATCGAGATATTTATTGGAATTCATTTACAGACTTCGAACATTTAAGTTTTTTTGAAATTATTTTCTCTAGTTTTGGCGAAAGGAGAATGAGTTGATATAATTACTTCATTCCAAATTTTCGTAATTTTCATAAAAAACAACCAATATATCTATCAACATTTTTATAAATATGTCTATTAACATTTTCACATATTCAATATTTTAAACACTGAATGCATGTAAATGCAAATATTGTTGACATATTTTTTCTTTTTTAATGCTGAATATTGAGAAGTTAGAATCGACCATATGGCCAACGAGAGCTCTCTCTAAAAAACAGAGCCAAGATTCAAAAACCCCGAATTTTCCCCCAAAAACCTCAGCTCTTCTTAAAACCCCAATCCCAAAACCCTAATCTGGGTTCCAGACAAGTGAGCGAGTGGCAATGACGAAGGTGTACGGAACAGGGCCGTACGATTTCAAGCGCCACCATGTCGCCGAGTACCCGTTCGAGCACCCGGTCGAGGCTAAGCCCGGTTCGGCGCTTCCTAGCTCGATAACGCTGTTGGATATTCAGCGGGACCGGCTCACGATGATTGCCGCCGATAATTGGTCCAAAACCGTTGACGCCTCGCAGCCCAAGAAGCCCTTCGACCCGGAGCTAGTGAAGGAGATTTATCGGACGGAGTTGTCAGTTGGAGAGGGTCAGAGAAGGGCCGTCCCGTCACAGAGGGTGATGATTTTGGAGGTCAGTCAGTACTTGGAGAACTATCTATGGCCAAATTTCGACCCCGAAACCGCAACCTTCGAGCACGTTATGTCCATGATTCTCATTGTCAATGAGAAGGTATTGTGTTTTCGAATTGTAATTTGATGTTTCTGTTCTGGATTAGGGTATCTTTGGTTGCTAAAATACTGTTGGGCTAGAAACTAATCCAAGTAGTTATTTTTTGGGGTTAGATAGTGGAACAATTCTTTCAATTTTCTGGTAGTCAGTCCCCAAAAGTTGGTCCTGAACTTTGAAATTATTGGTATGTAGCATTTATGAACTGGTTTAATGGTTCTGCATTTCTTGGTTATATTGCAATTAACAATTATGATTGAACTTGTGTATCCCAACTTTGGAATTGCAGTTTCGAGAGAATGTGGCAGCTTGGACGTGCTTTTATGACCGGAAAGATGTGTTCAAAGGATTCCTTGAGAGGGTTCTTCGGCTTAAATCGGTTTGTGCTCGTTTTATCGGACTGCCATATTTCCTCATGCATGAATAATGGTCAAAGGGATTTTATTTTAATTCTAATTTCATTATAAAAAAAACTCAGTATTACTGATGTGTATTTGGTGCTGTGAAACTTAAATGACAATCATAGTTTGCATTATAGTATGTCGTATTTTAATAACACTTTCTGTTCTCCTATCTATTTTTCATATAATTTTGTCCCAAAACTTGTTCCTGGTAAGTATTGAAAAAGTGGAATGAAAAGTTTACAAAATCTCTATTGTTTTTCTAATTCAATACCTTTTCATTTTCTGGTCATTCTCTTCATTAGTTTTTCACGTTCATGCATAGCAATCACACCTTGTTAGACTTTTATATGTTGATGTCCTTTGTTAAGAAGAGTTATGTATGCTTACATGCTGGTGCACGATTCATATGTTCTGTATATTATTGCAAACATGGTTGCCATGCTCATTATTTTAATCAACTGTGGTCTACTTCGTAGTTGTTTCATTTTGTGCTTGCTTTGAGATAGACACAGGAAGCTTACTTAAATATAAACAGTAGCAAATTTGTGTGATGTATTATGGACCATCTGGTCAGATGGTCAATGAGGATTCAGAAACTGATAGATGCTAATATTTTGACATATGGTCAACAAAGTTGCTTTTTGCTTGATTTTTATTTTATTCTTTTGTGTTTTTAGGTGGGGAGGGAGGTTATTAAGGAGATACATTTATTTTTGAATGACTTCTTGAGGTGTTTTATGTTTCAGACTTATATTGATGCTTTTATGTTTGCAGGGAAGAGAGTTAAGCATAGCTGAAAAGACAAATTATTTAGTTTTCATGATTAATGCCTTTCAGGTATGGTAGCATCTTAAATGTTTGGTTTTTTGTACACTTTATCTGATATATCCAGTTCTAGAAGGATTTGTGGGCAGGTTACTCCCTGTAGAGGGGTTTATTAGTTTTTACATCCAAAAGCATCAGTGTAATTGTCCTTTCTCTAGTTTGTTTAGTCTGGACAGACTCTTTCGTAAGTCCAGAAAACATTCATAATTTGCTTTTATCAACTGTAGGTTGTTATTCTTGACTGCTTGTTTTATATCTTCAAAATATTTGTCATAAAAATTTATCTGTGCATAATTGAGTTATTATGAAATATTGAATTATTTAACCTCTGGTTGGCTTCGATGCTAGCGCATTGTATTTTTCTATATAAAGAGATGAGATTTATTTTGTGCACATCATCTACTGCTATAGTATATGATTCTGCCTTGGTAGAAGTTTAGCCCGCACACATAGTTCAGTTGTTTGGCGTAGCATCCATTTTGTATATCAGTCACATGTGTATTGAGCTTAATGGGTGAATGTAGTTAAAAACATACAATTAAGTCTTGATGCACTTATTTCTATTGTGGTGAAGTACTCATTTGATTTGGGTATTGTGGCAAAGTACTTATATATTACAATACTGATGTTTTGTGACAGAGTTTGGAAGATGAGATCGTGAGCGATACTGTCCTTAGTTTAGCGAGTTTGCAATCTTGGCACAGTTTGTCGTACGGTCGTTTTCAGGTAACACATATGTTGTCTATTTTGAAAATCTGTTTCTGTTATCATCTGAATATATGTGACCTGTATTTTATTGTGCTTGATTTGCTTCTTTCATTTGCAGATGGAACTTTGTTTTAACCCTGATTTGATCAGGAAATGGAAAAGGATGATAAAGAGGGAGGCCAAAGAGGCTGCAAAACGCGGAGATCCTTTTAATCTCTCAACTACACTTGAAGTTCAGTTCTTGAGAAACCTCATTGAAGAGTTCCTTGAGGTTGTATTTCACACTTTTAAATTCTGAGCAGTACTTTGTGGTCTTTGATTGTCAATACCCAGGAATTTATGAAACTTTTATTTTTATTTTTGTGCCTGTTCTAGATACTTGATTCGAAGGTTTTACCCCCCGATCCTAGTATGAATGAAGATGATCAACTTGCTGGTGCTATGCGTGTTGATGATGCTTGTGTTTTGTACTGTGAGAGGTTTATGGAATTTCTTATTGACCTCTTGAGCCAACTACCAACAAGGAGGTACGTTTTGCAAATGTGCTCATTTCCTCTTTCCTCTGTTTGATGCTCAAAAATTTTGAACAGACGTCAGTTTTAACCTATTGGCATTATGTGCTTTTATCATGAGTTAGACCTGTCAATTCTTCACGCCCTATTAGTTTTACTTCTTTATTTATTACATTGTTTCTATCTTGTTGTGATTGCAGGTACTTGAGGCCACTTGTTGCTGATGTTGCTGTAGTTGCCAAATGCCACTTGAGTGCTCTGTATAGACACGAGAAGGGGAAACTCTTTGCACAGTTGGTCGACTTACTGCAGTTTTATGAAGGATTTGAGATTAATGATCATGTTGGGACACAACTGACGGATGATGAAGTGCTTCAATCTCATTACGAACGCGTCCAATCTTTCCAGCTACTTGCATTTAAAAAGGTTCCTAAGGTATGCATTTAAAAAGGTTCTTATTATGTGTTTTCCTCTATAGATTGGTGCTAGCGTTCTGAATATTTTTCTCCCCTTTGTGCTTGTAGTTGCAAGAGCTTGCATTGGCTAACATTGGTTCGATTGATAAGCGCAATCATCTGTCAAAGAAATTGTCTGTTCTTTCTCCTGGAGAATTGAAGAATTTGGTTTGTTCAAAGGTATGCTTGACATTTATAGCCACGTTAGTTAAGATTGCGCAGTTTGAATTTTTTTCCCTAAATTGGTATTTATTCTGCTAGTGAGTATGGGGCTTGAATATCTTCTTTGTAGTGTTTTGTGCGGAAACAGTTAGTGAAAAGTTAATGACTAGGTAAAAGAAAATCATGGGTGCTACATTCCTGGCCTGACCTTAGGGCCGCATCAAGCCACAGCCTAGCCCTAGAGGCCACGGTCAAGCTCTAGTGTGGCCATATTGGTCATTTTCTCTTTCCATTTTTTCTTAATGTTTTGCAAGTGATTATAAATCTCCCCTTCGGTCGTCTGGCCAAGTAAAAGAGGCTTGTACCAGTAGGGGGAAATCTTGACCTTCATGGACTTGATCTGGAAAAATGCATTGAAGAAAATCAAAAAACTTTTACCTAAAAAGAAGCTTAAAAAGAGAGATTACGGAGAGGGAGAAGGTGAAGGTGAAAGCGATATGCTGGATGATGACTCAAGGGAGAGGGAGAGAGAGACAGAAACAAGGATAGGAAGAGGCAGGGTAAATGGTTGACTGCAATAGTTTTGGTGAGATGAGTAGCAAGGGTAGCATGAAATATTTTGTTTTATTTTAAAGCCGTTATACATAGTAAGTGTTTAGTTGTGGTTAGTCAGCTTTTGGACATTGGACTATTAATTCTAGGTTGAATTTGACGTTATAGGAAGTTTTGTAGGCCTAGCCCTGTGGGCTCCTAGAAAGTCCAACTCTTTCTCTGTGTTTATTTTTATTTTTAGTGTCTACTTTTAAGCTATGAAGCATCGATTCTTCAGATCGGTTCCGATTCACACTCTGGGAGCGAGATCGGCGGGATTCGGCTTGGGTACGGCAGGAGTGGCTTGGTGCTGCTACGAATCGGAAAGAAAAAAAGGCTGCTCTTTGCCGTAAAAAGCCCAAAGGTGTTCTCTTTTGCCGTAAAAAGCCCAACAGTGTTCTCTTTTGCTGTAAAAAGCACAAGGCTTTCACTTGCTGCAGTTATGGCTGCGTTTGCAGCGATTATGGCGTGAAAGGAACTGATGAAGAAGATGATAGAACCTGTTGTGGGCCATCACCACACCAAAAGAGCAAAACTGCTCGTTTCATTTAAAGTCCACCTTTCTTCTCTTTTAATATGTGGTAGGCAGCATATCACATCTCTTTCATCAGGCAGTAGGCACTAAACTTCAAATAAAGAGTTAGATATATAATGCCAAAACTAAAAACATAGGCCATTAAAATGAAACCTACCTGAAATTAAGAAATTTAAATAATCATTTAAAATAAGCTCATCTACCAATGCTATATTTATACTTTTGAATATTTATTTATATGTAATATATTTTAAATATTTTTAATTGGCGAATCCCTGCCGCTCCTAAATCGGGATTCTTTGAGTTTTCATGCTCCCGAATTCCCCCGCTCCTGAATCCCTGCTCCAGCTCGCGTATCCATGCTTCATAGCTGTTAAATGGAGGGAAAGACTGAAAGTAGTTCAGTTAAAAATAGGGAGAGAGATTGCTCGTATAGACTTTTACTCTACATTAAAGGCTTAGTCAAGCTGACTTGATATCATGAATTTAGCATTAGGATTATAATTGTAATTGTTTTCTTTTTGATAGGATAATTATGTTTGATTTTTTGAGCTTTAATTTGTTGGGAGTTAGAAATGAAGTAAATGATTTCATTTTAATTTTGTTGTGTATTTGAGTGAAGATTGTCTGCCCGTGCCTTTTCTGTTTCAGGAATCAGGACAAACATGTTGCAATCTTTATTTCATTTGTCTCTGAGTTAGCTAATTACTTGCTTTAGGAATGTCAGTTTTCCAATGTATTTTTCTCCATTCTCTCACTATCTTCTCTTTTCGGTTGTACACTATGGATATTGTAAATTTTGTTTTGCTGATATTTTTTTCCGTTTTGCAGCTGAAGCTGGTTTCAAGGGATGACCCTTGGTCCAATAGGGTTGATTTCCTTATTGAAGTCATGGTTTCATTTTTTGAAAAGCAACAGTCTCAAAAGGAAAAAATAAATGCCCTTCCTCTGTACCCAAATGAACTTATTATGTGGGACGAAAGCCTTGTGCCAAGTATCAATTACTCTGGAGAATGTTGTCTGGCCCTTCCAAAACTGAACTTGCAATTTTTAACATTACATGATTATCTTCTCAGAAATTTTAATCTCTTCCGTCTTGAGTCAACATATGAGATTCGGGAGGATATTCAGGAAGTTGTTCCACATCTTCATGCGTACATTAATAATGAAGGAGAAACAGCTTTTCGTGGTTGGTCAAGGATGGCAGTGCCGATCAAAGAGTTTAAGATCAGTGAGGTAAAACAGCCAAATATTGGAGAAGTCAAGCCAGCTGCTGTTACAGCAGAAGTTACTTTTAGCATTTCTAGTTATAGAGGACAAATGAGATCAGAATGGAATGCTCTTAAAGAGCATGATGTCCTGTTTTTACTTTCTATTCGCCC
Source organism: Malus fusca (assembly GCA_035220775.1). Taxonomy (NCBI): domain Eukaryota; kingdom Viridiplantae; phylum Streptophyta; class Magnoliopsida; order Rosales; family Rosaceae; genus Malus; species Malus fusca. Next base: position 33,723,787 of record CM069060.1, on the reverse strand, counting down.
ATCCTTTGAGCCTCTAAGTACAGAAGAGGATGGCAAGGCAAGTGTGCCACAGAGGCTTGGTCTTCAATATGTACGAGGTTGTGAAATCATCGAGATTCGTGATGAAGAGGGAACTCTAATGAACGATTTTACTGGAAGAATTAAACGTGATGAGTGGAAGCCTCCAAAAGGAGAACTGAGAACTGTGACTGTTGCTTTAGATACAGCACAATACCACATGGACGTCAGCAACATTGCCGCAAAAGGCGCAGAAGATGTTTATGGGACATTCAATATACTGATGAGGAGAAAGCCTAAGGAAAATAACTTTAAAGCAATTTTAGAATCCATTAGAGATCTTATGAATGAATATTGTATTGTTCCTGACTGGTTGCACAACATTTTTCTGGGGTATGGTAATCCTTCTGCCGCACAATGGACTAATATGCCGGATCTTTTGGAAACTGTAGATTTTAAAGATACTTTCCTGGATGCAGACCATTTGAAAGAATGTTTTCCAGATGATCAGGTTTGCCTATATAATGTCTTTATTACTGATGTCTGTGGAACTTTTTGTTTGTCTGTTTGTTAGCATCTTGGAGGGTGATCTGACTAATGACTTTCTTGTTTACATGTTCATTGTTTAGGTTTGTTTTACAAGTCCAGATGGCACAGAAAACTTGAATCCAAGGCCCCCTTTTCGAATAAAGCTTCCCAAGACGGTCAGAAGCAGCACCAATGCTCTTCCAGGGAATAAGAAATCTAGTATTGTTTCTATGAGTGATGTCCCCATTGAGAATTCCGATAGTGAGAAAGAAAAAATTGTTGTTGAAGCGTACACACCTCCTGACCCAGGTCCGTATCCCCAAGATCAACCAAGGAAGAACACCGTTAAATTTACACCCACTCAGGTAGTTATTCCTTCATTTGCCTGTTTGTGAGATGTGATTTTTTTGCTTATGTATTGTGAGGCTAAATTTTTATAATCATGTAGAGTCTGTTTTCTTTTATTGCAATACCCCAACTTGTAAAATTGACATAAGACCCTTGGATGAATTAAAAACCAATAATAAGAAACTACGTTATTAAGGTCTAGGTGATTAAGCTTTTCTACAGTGTTTAGTGATTCTCTATAAATCATGTAATAGTACCATATTAGTAATACAAAATAGGAATTTGTAGGTTGTTCTACTTTTAGATATTTTTAACATCTTTTAGTTACTTGTGAAGTTATGATGGATAGTTAAAGTAACAAACTTTGAATTAGGAATCATTGTTTGTGCCATTTAGACTCTGTTTTAATAATTTCTAATCTTCCTTGTGTAGGTTGGAGCAATCATCTCAGGTATTCAGCCAGGACTAACAATGGTCGTGGGTCCACCTGGTACTGGAAAAACTGATACAGCTGTCCAAATTCTGAACGTTCTCTATCATAATTGTCCGTCTCAAAGAACATTGATAATTACTCATTCGAACCAGGCTCTAAATGACCTTTTTGAGAAGATTATGCAGGTTCAGTTTTCTATCGGTTAGGGTGTTAAATCCTGCGTATAGCTATTTTCTATGTTGTCATAAATTTTTAATATTTCCCTGTTTGTGATTTTAGAGGGATGTTCCTGCACGCTATCTTCTTCGACTTGGGCAAGGAGAGCAAGAGCTAGCAACTGATCTGGACTTCAGCCGACAAGGCCGTGTCAATGCCATGCTTGTGCGGCGCTTAGAGTTGCTAAGTGAAGTGGAGAGGCTGGCTAGATCACTCCAGTTGCCTGAGGATGTAGGTTATACATGTGAAACTGCTGGGTACTTTTGGTTGCTTCATGTATACTCGCATTGGGAGCAATTCCTCGCTGCTTGTAAGGAGAATAAAGATAAAACATCATTTGTTAAAGATCGTTTTCCCTTCAAGGAGTTCTTCTCTAACACACCGAAACCAGTCTTTACTGGTGAGTCATTTGAGAAAGATATGCGGGCAGCTAAGGGTTGCTTCCGTCATCTGAAGACCATGTTTCAAGAGCTTGAAGAGTGTAGGGCATTTGAGTTACTGAAGTCTACTGCTGATCGTGCAAATTACCTGATGACCAAGCAGGCAAAGATAGTTGCCATGACATGCACTCATGCAGCTCTAAAGAGAAAGGACTTCCTGGAGTTAGGTTTCAAGTATGACAACTTGCTCATGGAAGAAAGTGCTCAAATTTTGGAGATTGAGACTTTCATACCAATGTTGCTCCAGAGGCAGGAAGATGGTTATGCTCGGCTTAAACGCTGCATCCTGATTGGTGATCATCACCAGTTGCCTCCTGTTGTTAAGAATATAGCATTCCAAAAATACAGCCACATGGATCAGAGTCTCTTTACGAGGTTTGTCCGTTTGGGCATTCCTTATATTGAACTCAATGCCCAGGGTAGAGCCAGGCCAAGTATAGCCAAACTGTACAACTGGAGGTACAGAGATCTGGGTGACCTTCCATATGTAAAGGAGGGTGCAATATTCCATAGAGCAAATTCTGGATTCTCCTATGAATATCAGTTGGTGGATGTGCCAGATTACCATGGCAGAGGTGAGTCTACACCTTCACCTTATTTCTTCCAAAATGTGGGGGAAGCAGAATATGTGGTCAGTGTCTATATCTATATGCGTCTACTTGGGTACCCTGCAAGCAAAATCTCCATATTGACCACTTACAATGGCCAGAAGCTTTTAATCCGCGATGTTATCAACAGACGATGTGCTCCTTATGACTTCATAGGCCCTCCCAGCAAGGTAAGAATAAGATCACCACTTTCACTTTACAATTTGCAAATGTCACTGACCTTTAAAATGGGTTAGAATGCGAATGTATCAAATTAAACATCAGGCACACTAATGAAATACAAACGTAATAGATGTTAAACAAATAAGAATCGAACTGTCCATTTGTGAAATCTAAAGCCCTGTCAGCAAGTTGGTGTCTCTGTAAGCTAGTTTAGTTCTTGTTAATCCCTCAGAACAAATGGCCAGGAACCTGGAAGGTGCCTTTATACGGTATTGTTAAGGCATTTTGGGCTCTCTGACAGTTCTTTGTCAGAGATAAGTTTCATTCATCCTTACCCATTAGCTCTGCTAACTTTGCAATTTTATGCTTTGTGATTGCTTTAGTAAACTACTGTTTCTGTTGACCTTTGTGATCCCATTGGTAAAATAATGTTTTAACTGTGCACTGTTATCAGGTTACAACAGTTGATAAATTTCAAGGCCAGCAAAATGATTTTATACTGCTATCTCTTGTGCGTACTCGCATTGTGGGTCACCTTCGTGATGTTAGAAGATTGATTGTTGCAATGTCTCGTGCCCGACTGGGTCTTTATGTGTTTTGCCGTCGTTCTTTGTTTGAACAATGCTACGAACTTCAGCCTACATTTCAACGTCTACTTCAGAGACCAGACCACCTTGCTCTTAATTTGAATGAAATTACATCAAACACTGAGCGTCACGTTGATGAAACTGGTTCTATTCATCTTGTCAGCAGTGTTGATGAGATGATTGGTATCTACCAGCAGCTTTATGAGGTATGCTTTCCTGTCGTGCATTCAGTTTTCCTTTTCATCATATTTTGATATGAGTTAGATGGTGAGCGTGTAAATATTAAAAATATCTTGATCAGTGGAGTGCCCTGGACCTGCATAAGTGTATCACCGATAATTTTGAATTTCCGATCCCATGCAATTAAAATCAAGTTTCTACAGTACAAACCTCAATTTGACTGAGTTGGTCTCCTAATAGGAGAATACTAGTGAGATCTAAAGGTTTCTAAGCCTTCACTTTCGTGTGTAATCATTATTTTGGGAGGGTCATCTTCCTGTATCCGATGCCCTTAAATTACTTACCCTCCACAATTTAAAATATATTTATTTAAACGTTTCTAAGCCTTCAATTTCGTATGTAGTCATTATAATTTTAAATTTCAACAAATTGACTGCCATAACCATGCTATTTCTGATTTGTGTAACCATGATATTTCTGATCTGTGTTCAGCAGATTTAACCCAAAATGGAATTTTGTTACTTTTTGTCAGGTAAAGTTCCATCAGTACATGCCTTATTCAGGTCGAGTAGATGAAATCCTTCCGATGGATACAGATGGGCACCATCCCATGAATACCGATATAGCTGTAACTTCTGATGGGGCACCAGCAGATAATGGCCAGCATGGAAGCAATATGGAAGAAGACACTAAAGGTGATGTCGTTGCCAATGGGCAGAACACAGAATCATCATTCGAAAACCATTCAAATGGGGAGACAGATGCTAAAGCTAGCTCGAATGACATAAATGTGCCACCTGAAAGCAATTCCGATGAAACAGAAACGGAAGAGTAGTGCTCAACAGTGGTTCGATTTGGATTTTCTTTTTGCGTAATTTGGACCACAAACCAAACCCAGGAAACATAAGCCGAAGCACAAACAAAAATATAGAAACACCATACATTCGACATGGTTCACTCCGGACTGGGATATGTCAACCCTGTTCTACCAAATGGAAGTACGTAGCTGTTGTTATAAGCGGACAGTCGTTGTATATGTTAAGTTGTGTGAGTGAAAGGGGCAGACGCTTTGGAATGGATGCTAGCTTTGGACGGCGGACGAGTGGTATTTCTCGAATCATCGGATGTGCGTCTTGTATCGTTTTTCGTAATGTTGAAATGTTTCTGGATGCAATATATCTTCAGTGAAAGAAGTATGAAATATCGACCTGCTGATAATGAAGCTAGCGGTGATATGTAGTCCAGGAAAGAGGCATTTGACAAACTGACTGTGATTTGACTCATATATGTGATGATGACGATGCATCACCACCGTGATCATTCGCCCTCTCGAAATGGTGAAGGCCAACAAACTCACTCGTCCAGTTGAATGTGGGTTGAGAAAGTAGATGAATGATCATGAGACAAAGAAAGACATGCAAAGGATCTGCAAAGGCGTGCAAGAGGATCATCGTCCATTGAGTTATATATCTGCTCTCCACTGTCACTGACAGGACCGGAGAAGTACTGGGAGACTCTGAGGACGCGATCGAGGTTAAGAGTGAGGCTGTCGTGAACGAGGCTGAATATGACAGCCTGCAAGAAAAGAATCAAGAGACAAGGAAAGACGTAAATGCGCAAGGCCGAGAGGATCATGATCATGCATGCACTGCTATAGTACTACCCATGTAATTACTGAGATCATAATCATCAGATGGCTCATAGCTTGGTCCTGCCTCATCATACATGGACGTTAGTCAAAAGCATAACCAGCTTCGTCCAAATCATGCATATTTTCTTTCATAGGTTTGTCCCATCCCATACTAGATTAGCTCCTCCTCCAAATATTCTCAGCCTATGCAGGTCCGGAACTCAGTACGCTTGATCTTATTTATAACAGTAATGGCAAGAAGAAGAGGAGGAACAAATCTATTGCCTAAGGGGTGAAAGCAGAACAGAGGCAGCCCTCCAAAATCACAATCATCACTCAGAAAATATCAAAACTGACTTTATTGCCATCGTTGACAAACGTCCCGGCCCGTGCCCACCCCTACTTTTTGCGCTGCTAGAAAACACATTGGCCGCATGATAGCCGTTAGCGATCATTGGCGCCGCGCTGACTTACAAAAGTTGTTTAAGACAATAATTCAAAAAATCAACCACTCCAAGATTGGCAGTGAGTACCAATCGGGTTTCCCGTGCCATTTCGGTTTCCAAGATGATGTTGTGCTAGGATAGCACCAAGCCTAATGGAACTAACTCAAGCTAACCTACAGGAAATATATCAAATTGAATGCAAGAACAAAATATTAAAGACACCAAGATTTTAACGAGGTTCCTCAACAGTTAGTGTAACTGGAGTACGTCCTCAGAGCAGTAGGAGCTCACCCAATAATCCACTATCAACCAAATGAGAGTTTACAAAGTGTTGGCAAGCTCACAACCCAAAACCCCAATACAACCAATAGCTCTCACACACCAAAGAAACAAATAGAGAGAAATACAATGAATAATTTCCTCTCTATACAAAGCTCAAAGCTATTATAACAACAACTACCTTGGTGGATGATTACTAACCAAAGAGAGGAGCACTCTTCCAATGGGGATGCTGCACCCCTTCTTCTCTGCTCTGCTGCTCTGCTGCTCTCTGCAACTGCAATCAGAAAATGCCCTATATTTTCTCTCAAAATGGGCTACCTTAACAAAACCAATTGGTGCACTCACCGAAGCACCCTTAGTATCTGCCTTTGAAAAAAGGCCAAAGTAAAAGGAATAATCATTCCTCAACAAATATCATCATTTGCTTTTCACCAAAGACACATGATGTTGTCCACCCTTTTTGTTTATTTTATTAGCCGAAAGTTGTTTGCAAGTTGGCCACTAATTTGGCCACTATCCAACAGATGACTGCACCGCACAAGGTGGGCCGTGGGCGGGGCAGAGCGTTATATCAGGCTATGGCCGTTGGCGGTCAACCGTCGTGGTGTGGGAGGAAAAGCTGGTGGCTCAGAGAGAGTAGTATTGTGTCGTCTGGAGGTGGCGGGGGTTTTGAAATTTTGTTTGTTTGTTTGTTGATGGATAATCACTTACAGCACCAGTTAAACGGCGTAAAAAGTTATTAACCACCCAATTTCTTACCTATTTACACCACTGCATTTCTTCCTCACCAAAACGCAAATGTGTTAAGCAAATGACTATTGATAATATCATATGAATTACTGTAACAAACAAAAACACATTGAACGTTTGCAACAAGACTCCAAGAAACCGTAAACATTAAGAAACAAGATGAAGCAATGTAATCCCAATCTGACTTCATATATAATAATACATAAATGTGTTAAGCTGAGCCCGACATAACTTAAAAAACAACGGAAAAAGAAGAAAGAAAAGAAGTAGATGATTTGTGAACACTTTGAATATCAAACATTTCAAGCAAACTTGTATGCAGGAAGTAGCTGGACTGCAATGTTTGCGCAGATGGAACCTTGGTAGTTTGAACCGCTCCTCTAATCGCCCAGTTTTGCGCTTCTCTGCACTATTGCGTCCCACAACCAAAGCTTTCAGTCTTTCTTCTAGCTTCCTACAGCAGCTCCTGGCTAGCGTGAGGTCAACTTTTAGCCACAATGTCAAGACTTCACTTTCTTTGTAAATGTCATTTGAATTTTGTTGAAGGTGGTTTTCTGAAAAAATGTTACTTGTGTGAGAAAAAACATGTAGACACGGGCAACCTGTAATTGAATAAGTAATGCAAAACTAAATGCTTATAATCAACTTGGGGACATCAGACCACCTATGAGTACCAGGATTTCACATTGCAAATTGAGTTTACAATTATAGGAAACAAATAGAGGTTTAGTTGTTCTCTGAATCTGGAAGTACCTGGAAGGTGTGGGCTATGAAGGTGGTCTTGTGTTGTTCCAGTCTCCAATATGCATGAAAGGGATGCGGGCTATGGAGGGCCAGTATCGCCCTTTAATACCTGGTTTGCATCTCTCTTCTAGCATTGGAGATCCATCGATACTAAGCTGCGTAACAGATAGGGGCAGGCCCTCCTTCTCCATGGATGGTAGCTTAGGACATCCCCATATGTCAAGACGCACAAGAGACGTCAGTAATTGAATGCCAGCGCCGAGTTTCATGAGATTTGGCAAATTTGAGATGTGGAGTTCAATGAGAGATTTGGGGAGCAGCATCTCCGGGAATTTCTCTAGTGGAAAAGACACCACATCTAGATCTTCACCATCAATGGACAACACTCTAAGAGAGGTAAGTCTGTGCAACCCCCACTCCACGAGTAGCTTACAACTCTTGAGATTATGAACATGAAGTGATATTAGGTTGGGGGGAAAACCCTCTTCTAGAGAGGACGCGAAACTTTAAGAGTAAAAAATTATCAATGACTGCAGAGAGACGAGGTTGTGCATGCCTTTGGGTACGGCCTCCAATTTATTGCAGAGGCCAATCACGATCTCTTTCAAGTTAGAGGTTGGAAACCCACCTCTTGCCACAGAAACAAGATTTCTACGGTCTTGAATCCATAACCTTTGAAGATTAGTAAGGTGGCACAAGCGAAGCCATCTGGTAAGGATTTAAGATTTGGGCAACCCTTGAGATTAATATCTTCAAGATAAGTGTTATCGTTGAATGTATCAGCTATTGACTCTACTTGTTTACTTCCTCTTATGAGAAGTCGTTTAAGGGACCTAGGCAGATGGCCTCTGAACGATAAGGATGCCACAGATGGACAATTAATCATGACCAAGTCCTGAAGACAAGATGTCTCCTCATGCATAAATGAAGGAGAAGAAAATGAGGAACCTTCTACCTCTTCCTCCTCAATTAATGATTTCAAATTTTTGCAGCTGGTTATTGATAATTTGATATTCTTCTTAGCTTCGGGGGTATTTGGTGTCTTACAAAATGTACCAAAGAACTGCACTGCCCAACTGATATATCTGTAAGCGAAGGTGGAAAACCAAGCTCTTGGAAAGAAATTACACTTGGACAGTCATATATGTGAAGCTGTTGAAGAGACATCAGATCATGAACAAGTTGAGAGTGTGACTTGCAGCGAATAATCAACTTGTGAAGATAAGTCAGGTATTGCTGTACTATTTTCTCATTTTTCCATGAAGATGTTAGTTCCTGACAATCTCCAATGTCCAGAGATTTCACATTTGCTAATCCTCTCAGGAATCCCTCTGTTTGGAGTTTGAACTCCAAAATGCCAAAGAGCTCAATGGCCTTTAGTAACTCAAACTCACACTCACTTCTATGCACCACCTATTTGCAACCTTGGATGCTTAATTCGCGAAGTTTTTGATAACTGGCAATTGAAACTACCAATTGCTCACATCCATAAATCACAAGCTTTGATAATAAATCAAGGTTCTCAGGTAAACTACCTTCCAATTTGGGGCAGCTGGAGATGGAAAGCATTCTTAAGCAAGGGAATGCTTCAGTTTGATCACGCTTGCAAGGAATCCATTCTTTCCAATTATGCATAACTGAAAAGGTAAAGCTTTCCAAAAGTGGAAAAGGCAAGTTACTCTCTCCATAAAACTCAATTCCCACATTCTCCACTGTAGACATTCCACTTATATATAGCTCTTTTAGAGACGGCAATTGCCCTAGGGGTGGCAAGAGTTGACACTGATGACAACCTTCTAACCTTACAAGAACCATAGGGGTGGCAAGTGGAAAATTTCAAACCGCCATAACGCCTGATGTTGAGCACTTGAAGGTTTTGATGAGGTTGTAGACTGTCAAGAACATCTATTTTCATCTCCTTTTTGTTACTCCATTCCAGTACAAGTTCATCAAGCCCATCCTTATTAACAAAGTTGGCTTTCATTGCATCTTCAACATCAAGCACATTCTCCAATCTTGAGAGATGTAATGTCCCTTGAAGATGCAATAGGCCCCCGATCTCGCTTATTCCCAACCCACTTTCTTTGCCCACCACAAATGTTTGCAATGTTTGCAGATTAGTCAAACGACCTAGTTCTGCAGGCATTACTTCCAATGCAGGCACATTTGAGTTGTTCAGATGACGCAATTTACTTAGATTCCTTAAGTTTGTAGGTAGAGCCTTCAAACGAGAACAATGATCTAAAATTAGTGTTTGTAAGTTGTGAAGAGTGCTTATTGATTCAGGTAAACTTGTTATCTCTGTGTGAGTAAGATCAAGGTACCGTAGATGCTTCACTTTACCAATTGAATCTGGAAGCTGCATTATCCGATAGCCATTCAAAGAAAGCACCCATATGTATTCCATTCTTGGCAACAAATCAAGAGTAACCTTACAAGTCAGAAAGTTAAACAAGTCTTTTGAAAGCGTCAGTGGTAGGAAAGTCCGCAAATGTGTGGCTTCTCTGAAGGCCTCAAATTTAATAACCCCATCATGCCTACCAAGAATGTATGATGAATGATGAATCTTCGGAGAACATCTATGATCCAGCTTATCCTCCAATTTGAAACATATTTCTCCCAATACCGAACATGCCAAATCACCAACAAGGTCATGCATTACATATGTTGAATTGTCCTTGCTTGATTTTTGGAATAAAGATCGAGATAATAACTCCCAAAAATAATCAGCCCCTGTATCTTCCATTTCTTTTATTTTTCCTGGTACCTGAAGCAAACCCTCTGCCATCCATGGAAGGATTAGTTGCATCTCCCTAAATTCATAGTCATTTGGCAGTATTGAGCAATAGGCAAAGCACCTCTTCAAATTTGAAGGGAGATAGTGATAGCTCAATTTTAGTACTGGGAGTATGTCACCCTCTTCACCTGATGGATTCCATATGCTGTTGTTTAGTATTTCTTCCCATTCATCAATTTCTTTGCAACCTAAAAGATCACCAAGCGTCCTTGCAGCCAAGGGCAATCCGCTGCATCTTGCAACAATTTTCTCCCGAAGAAACCCGAAATCTGGTGCTACAACATTGTTAAAGCTCAATGATCCATGTTGCACAAATACTTTCCAACATTCATCATTTGATATACATTGCAAATCATGAACTTCAGTAGCTCCCACTGTTCTTGCAACTTTCGCATCATGTGTTGTTACAATTATTTTACTTCCAGGTGCTTCAGCACGAAAGGGGGACCGCAATCTTTCCCATAGTTCATAGTCACAAGTGTTCCAAACATCATCCAAGATAAGTAAAAACTTTTTATTTACTAGTACCTTACTAAGCCTTTCTTGAATGCTATTGAATTCCTCCAATTGACAAGGTTCTGCTGTGACAGATTCAAGAATAGCCTTTGTAATTCTTAAAAGATCAAACTCGTCAGACACGGATACCTATACTTTAGGGTTGAACTCTTTCTGGGCATCCGTATTTTCGTTGAGTACAAGTTGAGCAAGTGGCCTAAAACAAACAGAATTGACAGAGCCAAATCAACTGTGTGTGGCATTACAAAATAAATAGAAAGAAAATTGCAAAAAAATGAAAATTAAAACATTAAAAGGAAAATGAAGAAAGAACCCCAATCCAGACAATACCACCCCCACCCTTCCTCACCCTCCCTCATCGTCAACTTTGGTCCCAACTACAGAATAAATGCATATATATAGAGTAGTATTGTCTATTGTGTCACGTGGTGTGGTGGGGGCTTTGAAAGTTTCTTTTTTGTTTGTTTAGGGATAATCATTCTATTGTCCTTCAGTCGAGAGCAACTTACATGAAACGGGTTTACTGTCATGTGATCCCCATCTAATAGTACATTGCCATATGGAGAAAAACTTGCACATGACAATTCATATTGGACAAAGAACGCAACGTGACGGTGAATTTATTCCATGTAAGTCTAATTCTCCCCTCAGTTGCCTATTTAAACAGCATAACAAGTAACAACCATCCAATTTCTTACCAATTTACAACACTGCCATTCTCCCTTACCAAAACACGAATGTGTTATGCAAATGAGTATTCATATGAATTATAGTAACAAACAAAAACACAATGAAAATTGCAACAAGACTCCAAGATACCATACACAACAAGAAACTAGAGAAGCAATGTAATTCCAATCTGAATTCATATAATGCACAAATGTGTTAAGCTGAGTTCGACAGAGCTTTAAAAACAATTGAAGAAAAAGAAAGAAAAGAAGTAGATGATTTCAAATAACGATCAGTTAACACTTTGAATGGCGGAAGTCTTGAGCAAATTTGAATGCTGGAAATAGCTGACTGCAATGTCACGCACTCAAAACCTTATTGGTTTGATCCACTCTTCTAGTCAACCAGTGTTTGCGCTCTCTACAATCTTTCGTCCCACAGCCAAAGCTTTCAGTATTTTCTTCTAGCTTCTATGGCAGCTCCTGACTAGTGTGAGGTCGACTTTTAGCCACAATCTCAAGACTGTCATTTGTGATTTATTGGAGGTGGTTCTCCAAAAAAAAGAAAAAAAGAAAAAGTTAATTGTATGGGAAGAAAAAACAGGTAGACATGGCCAACCTGTAATTGAACAAGTAATGCAAAACTAAATGATCATCTGGTGCATCAATATTCAATAACTTGAATCAGTTCGAATTTACAATATTCTCGGTGAATTTAGTAAACTTTGTTATGACTGGCAGACGAGATTTATTTACGTTTTATTCCAAGAACGACACATTTTTATTTCAAAAGAAAACTTATAATCAACTTGGGGACATCAGACCACCTATGAGTACAAGAATTCCACATTGCAAATTTAGATATCAGAGGATTAGCCTCATAAATACCAAATTGAGCTACTTGTAGTCGCATTGCTTCATGATGAAGAAACAACGCTTCTGAGTTTGGATTTATCATTCCTTCTGAACCATACAAGCTTAACCAATAGCTTTTTAAGGATATGGTTTGGTTTCTAGTCTTCTGCGAATTTGAAAAGAGAAGAGCAGGTGGTCAAATATATCTGATAACTGACAAGTTAGAAATTTACTGTTTCTTCACTACGATTGAAAATAAACAGTTTCCCTAGAAATTTATACATGAAAAGGTAATGGAACTAGTTGTTCACCTTATCAAGAAGAACGAAATGGAGGTGTTTGACTTCTCTCTATAAATTAGCTCAACCACATATCAAATTCGATAAAACCTAACGTTTCTTATCTTTTTCCTTCCTGGCTTTATTCGTCAAATATCACTCCATGTTACTACCAATAGAAAATGTACTTATTAGTTTTTTGGAAAGTGTATAGCAGGTAGAAAATAATCTGATACGCAGTGTTTGTCGGTGACTAATTTAACATCTAATTTAACAAAATTTATCATTTGACAAAAAAAGAAAAAGAAAAAATGGTATGTACTTTTTTTTTCCTTCTACTAGGACCCATTACACCCATCTCTTAACATGCTGGATATGTGCTTATCCATGGCCCCAACACTCAAGGACCAGCCTTGGATCTATTGACCACAACTCACCAAATCCTAAATTTGAAAAATTCACCAAAACATGCTACTAACTCTTTTCAACAGTTACAAAAAAGGGGAGAGAATTTCTATCAAGAGATGAAGGCATGATTGCTTGCATTTTCACATTCATTTCATGTTATTATTTCAGTATGTAAGTGCACAAGGAAAATGTATATCAATTAAGAAGTATTTGATTGATTTTTCTTAAGTACCTATAGATATTTAGCCCCGACACATATTTGACCATTTAACCATTAAATTTGATCTAATGGCTTCAATTGAGTGACAGACGACCGTTGAATCAAATCCAACAATCAAATTTGTGTCGCTGCTGATTATCTGTAGATACTTGAGAAAAATTGGTGTATGATGACAGTAAGTGAAATCACAAGCACAACTTCGCTACATCAACATGGCACTATTGCCTTAAAAGTAACTAGATTGAACTTGCAATAGCTCTAGTTGCGCCAGTAATTTTGCAGTGGTTGATTTCAATCTGGAGTCACCCTGCTGGGCTAGATCAATCAGCACTGCTTGAGCAGATTCCCCGTATGTTACTCGGTGTTCCTCAACTCCAAATATCTTCTCCAATATCCATAGTGCTTTCTCTTGAGCCTTGATGCTCCCGGATTCAAGGACTTTGATGATGGCCGGAATTCCTGACTTTTTGGCTATGTACTTGCTTCCGTTTTCCCAAATGTCATCGTGCAAGAGGGTTGCAAGGACACTCAGTGCTGCTTCATCCGCTTCCCTCTCCTTACCTTCCAATATTTGGATTATAGGAGAGATAGCACCTGCCTTGACCAGACAAAATGTGCTTTTCACAAAGCATTTTCCATCATGAACTTCACAAACAGCATCTTGAGAAGGAGGAACGCATGACCATCTTGGTTTTATCGACTTCTTTAGAGATGATGAATTCTGCGAAAACTGAGCTAGTGACGTTGCAGCCCTGCATTTAGCAACAGGTGATCCACTCGAGAGTAACTTGACAAGTAAAGGAATTACCCCTTGTTCTGCTGAATAAAGTTGTAGTTTCTTATCAGCAGGATTAGTGAACCGAATTAATAGACCTGTAATGCTTTCTGCTAAACAGCACATCTTCTCTGCTGGAATTTCAGATCTTGAATTCATTATGGATACCATTATCGGTACCAAATTTGCTCTCTTTAATATATCCGTCACCTTTTTGTCACTAATGGGAAGATGGCTAAGTATGCCAACTCCAGCGGCTTTTTCGCAGTCAGATGTTGATGTTGAGATGATAATGATAATTGTTCTGATATTGGTTTCTCCAAGTTGGTCTGTCAACTCTTCCGATAAATCTTTAGAAAGAGTGTAAAGCAAACTCAAGGCACTGCTCCTGATTTTAATGTTAGTTTCCACGAGGAAGGGTAGGAGAAGCTGAAAGGCGCCATTTTCTTTCATCCTTCTTCTAACTTTGCCTGCTCTGGAATGGGAGGTAATACTATTAAGTGCTTGCAATAGGTGATTTTGAATTACCGGACTGGTGAGATTTAAAAGGGAGAGCATCTGCTGAGCAACATCTGAATTCACAAGAATAGATTCCGATTGAGCAATCCTTGCAAGAATTGCTGATACAGGCTCCCGAAGAGCCATAAGTACTGACGTTACAGAGAAGAGGAGCTGAAGCAGAGATGCTACGATGCCTGAATTGATCAACCGTTGGACATTTTCTGTCAGGTTTGATAGATTTTGCAAGGCACTTAAAGCAGATAACTTGGCTTCGAGCTTCCCTGCGCTAAACATTCTGACAAGGGGTTCAATTGCACCATTTTCCCCGAGGGAAGCTCGACTTTGATCAGTGAGCTCCATCCTTGAGAGTGCTGTTGCCATCAGGATTTTACTCATGTCCGAACCTGCAAAGACATGGTATGGATAGTTTGTTAAGTGCCCCGGAATTTGCAGGACTGACGAAGGTTAAACCTTACCAACAGGGAAAGGGAGGTTAAAAGAGCATGATCTTCGTATTCAGTAATTTCATTGACAAATAAATTTGATCCATATAAACACACACTTACGTGCTAAATTGCTTGGTCGTATAAGTATATGATGTAATACAGAATCTAAGGAAACGTTATCCTACTAATCTGTTGGTTCAGCTTGGATGCTAATCGAAGTTAGAGGTGAATTGGGATCATCATTTAGCTAATAACCTGATTGAAATTATGCATACAGACCCTTAGATATAAACCACAGGTTCAACCAAATTACACAAAAGAATCAGTTTTTCTAATGTTATCGTTTTAGATTCAACTGTCCCCCAGACATTTTTATGGAAATTTTGCAATTTACATTGATAAGTAACTGTGGTTATATTCTAGAAAGCTCATGCTCCAATTATAAGTTAGTATGAAGATAACGAAAACACATAATCATCAAATAGAAGAGATGCAAAATTGAGAGGAAGCAGTTTGCATCACCTTCTTCGAGGTACTGCACTAGGGGCTTAAAGTAACCAGCCTCTGCCATATGAAGCGCATTCTGCGTGTTGCTAGATAATGCATTCAACAACTTCCCTGCATTACGTGAAGCGACAAGGTCATCCTCATTTAGCAAGGCAACCAACATAACTATACACCCTTGAATCCGCCCAAGCCGGCGCCTTACTGACTGAAGATCTGAGAGATACAGCAAAAACCCCACAGCTTCTTTCCTTTCTTCTTCATCCCGTACCAATGATTTCACAGCCGCAGACAAATAACCAACATCTGCCATTTTCTCCTGCACACTACTTTACAATGTGAGATAACAAATTCACACGGAAATCATAAAATTAATTCAAGGCTGATAAAAAATAAAGAGAAAATTACCTTGTTATCAGCATTATCTGAAGCAAGGCTTCTCAACAATCGAAGTATACAAAGCCGATTCTCTGAATTACTCGAACTCAACCGATTAAACAGAATCGGAATAACACCTTCATCATTAATCCATTCATATCCAACCCTTTTGTCTCCAATCAACTCATTTAATTCCAAAAGAGCAAATTTAAGTTGTTCATCATCACCATACTTAATTTGCGAAGAAACATCATCGATACCAAAACAAACCGTTTTCTCCTCTTGTATTTCCTCTTCCACTTCCACTTCCAACTCACTAACAACACCAGAACCATAACTAGTACTCGCAAACGAACTCACATCAAACCGCGTACTCATCAAATCCTTGTGTAAGCCCCCAACCTTGTCTTTCAAATCTGTGGACACTTCTAAACTTGCCAAGAGCACTAACCCTAATGACCTCCCAAGATCATGAACCACATCCTCTACTTGTCTAACAAATGATTTTGTCTCTTGGGTTTTCAGCAAAGCCTTGGCTCTCTTAAGTTCCAACCCAAGAGACTCAACAGGTTTTCTCAATGGTTGGTGATCAAGAAACTTAGTATTCTCCATTAATCCATCAAGAATTGGAGCTAATTTCCCAACCAAGATTACAAATTCAGTCACTACTTCTCTTTGAATTTCTGAGTTTTGAGCCAAAGAACTCACCTCAATCACCAAAGCTTTTAACTGCATCACGACTTCTGCAAAACCCCTCTTCTCCTCCTCCATATTTTCCCTTTCTCCTCACTGCAAAGAAACAGAGCAGACTAAGAAAGATAAACCCAAAAGAGATAAGGATGATATGTGCCGTACAGACGGTTCAGATCCTTAAAATACATACCAAATGGCAACAAAGATGAAGATACAAGGAAAATAATAAGAAATTAAGTATTGAAATCCACTTGCAAAGCAAGAAAGAGTTAAAACGTTGATTTCTTGGCCGTCTTGGAGGGGAAAATAGTGAAAGATAAAAAAGGGTTGGAGTTTTGCGGTTCGGATTTATGTGAAGAGGTATCAAAAGGGTCAGCGTCTCTGTTGACTCGGCTGATTATTATTTAGTCATGTAATGATGATATCTCCTCCTGGTTGTTGTTGTTGTTTGTGTTCCTCCATTGAAAGAAAACGGTGGAATGCAGGAGAAGCAGTCAAAAGTTGGCAATAAATTCTCCGCCTCCTGTTGGTTTTCTCTCATTCTTTTTCCGTTTGCTTGCTTTGTTGGTTTTGTTATATTATATAATTATATGGATTTATATATGTTTGCATCAAACTGCCGGAGCTTTTTATATTTTAACGTGGCTTTGAATGTGCAAAGGGGAATTTGCGAGGTTTGTGGGTCAACTGCTACGTGTGTGGGTGTGGCTGCTTTACAAAGTAGTACACTGGAAAGAATCTAAATATCTGGTCGGTAAAATATTCTATGGGAGCTTTTGAGTTACTTTCCACTTTTGACAAGTATTGTCTTTTCTAGACGGTATCTTGCTTTACTTTTGTTTTGAGTTACTTTGATTTAGGAAAAATGGAAGACTCGGTATATTTTCTCTACTACTTTGATTTGGGTGTTTAGTTTTCATAATTTCATAATTGCATGAATTTTGAATTGTTTTTTCATAGCATTCACACGTGTCTCTTGTGAATAGGATGATTTTTTTTGTTTTTGACAATACAATATTTTAAGATGGAAGTGGATCCTTTCCTGATCCATTTTATGGGAATCCTAGGAATCCCCACATCCTAGCCGTTCATCATACATAATGCGGTCAATTTTCGTCAGAAATCATTTGTATTTAAATTTAAATAAAAAAAATTCAAATGATTTTTAACTATACGATCCCCACAAAGTAGATATGGATGAGATCCAATTCCCTTTAATATTTACTTTTTAAAGAAATTTTAACTGTAAAAATGAGAGTTTATTGAATCAAGAAACAACATTGTTTTCTGAAAAAAAAAAAGCAAAATAATTTGAACGGCATCGACTATGAAGAGCAATTTGTTGATTGACCACCATGCCAATTAACAAGTTACATGTTTTATAATTGCATGAATTTTGAATTGTTTTTTCATAGCATTCACACGTGTCACTTGTGAATAGGATGATTTTTTTATTTTTGACAATACAATATTTTAATATGGAAGTGGATCCTCTCCGGATCCACTTTGTGGGGATCCTAGGAATCCCACATTCTAGCCGTTTATCATACATAGTGCGGTCAATTTTCGTTAGAAACTATTTGTGTTTAAATTTAAATAAAAAAAAGTTAAATGATTTCTGACTACACGATACACGATAAATGACTAAGATGTGGGGATCCCTAGGATCTCCACAAAGTAGATTGGGATGGGATCCAATTCCCTTTAATATTTACCTTTTTAAGAAATTTTAACTATAAAATTGAGAGTTTATTGAATCAAGAAACAACATACAAGTGGCTCTTTACCACAGTGGTGGAAAGATGTTGAGCCATTGCATGATGACGTGGGTTCAAACCCCGTCGGTGACTAATCTAACAAAATCTATTGTTTGACAAAAAAAAAAAAAATCAAGAAACAACATAATTTTCTGAATAAAAAAAAAAAATTTGAACGGCATCGACTATGAAGAGCAATTTGTTGATTTACCACCATGCCAATTAACAAGTTACGTGTTTTATACTATTTTAATTTACAAAGAAAATGATTTGGACTTGGGCGAGGGCATTGCATTGACCAACGTGCCTAACGGTTGCATGTACTTTTATATGACTATATTCATGTTCAAAAGTAATAAATTCTCTTTACAAATTTTGTCGTACTTTTATTTTTAACGTAAAGAACATTTTAAGTTGAAATCTCCCTCCGCATTAAACTATACATGCAATAAAGCATACGCACAATATAACAAGCAACAATACTCTTGAGGTTTGACAAATAGTTTTTTATGGTGATCGCTCAATTTATAGAAGATATACTTTAAAAAAGACTGAATACATATTCAAGATAGTATTGTGATTTGGGTGCTTCATTTTCGAACTTATATGAATCTCATATTGCTTGCACAGCATTCGCGTGTATCACTCGTGAATATGACAAGTTTCGTATTAGACTTTCTTCACATTATTATTCTACGAAACATGAAGGTTTGAACGGAAAATATGAAGGTTTGGATTAGACCAAAGGGTAAGGTAAGGGATTAGAATTCAAAAAGATTTCGTGTTCAATTTATTTCAAAACTAGATGAGTCTACCATAAACCCCAGATTGTTCTGAAAGTCTAGACTAAATTTGCCAATAAGTTACTTCCATGCATACATGTTCCAAATAACATTCATATTAACGAATTTGTAGGCTTCAGGTTTCTTCAAAGTCATCGAGACTTTGATCTTGGAGAAAACGAGACCCTGTATGCATGAAATACGACATTTGATATGCAACACTATGTTGGAAAATAATAATAATTAGGTGCATTGTTCGGCTTTGGGCCTAGCCCATTCACATTTGAGTTTCTTTATTAGGTTTTGCTCTCTATGAATATAGTTTGTAGTTTAATTTAATTTAAATTTTTTTATTAAATTCTTCCTAAATTCTTTTTACTATTATTAGGGGAGGTGAAGAGTTCTTACAACAATTTAAAGGAGGGGAAGTTTCCTTGGAAAGCATGGGTAGATCCTATCCTTTAGAAAATTGGACCACATGCTAGTTTGTAGTTTAGTGTGAAAAATAAGTTAGCCACAATGTAACCTTCAGCTTTTAGCCGTTTCAACATTTTCCTTTATTAATAATATTCTGTTGTAGGCATAATTTACAGATCGATTATGGAGGCCATATAGAGAGAGAAAGGTGAGGCAATAGTAGAGAGAATAGAGATATGTGTAATTGTGGGTGTGTTCTATTCCACCCCATTGTGCCTTTATTTATAGTAGTAGGATAGGTAACCTTTCCCTTTAGGATTACAACATTTAATACGTAATCAACTCCTAATAGGAATATAAGAGATATCCCTAGATCTACTAGGATTTACGCAATCACATTCCTAATCTAATAGGACTGCAACACTCCCCTTTGAGTGTGTAAATACTCAAGTAAATGGCGCATCAGGTCTTCAGTGATGAAGCAAGTATAGTTGATAAAGTCATCAGCACAATGAGCGAATGCGAGTCTCAAATCAACAGAAGAATGCATAAAAAGTAAAACTCACAAAACCTCGCTATGGTAAAACCCAAGGTGGGAGAAAAAACCCATAGGCTGAGGAGAAAAGTGAGAAGTTGCATTAAGTCAAAACTATACGTTTTTTAGACGTAAGTAGAAGATCTCATAAGGGTATGATCAGCCCATGATGTGTGCCTCTTTAAAACCTAGTTAGGTAGCAAAAACCCATCGGGAAAAATGCTCCTAATAGTAGGGAAAAATAGTACATTGAGATCAAGTGAGTATACTTCTGGATACTCCCCCTGAGTTTGACATAACTTCCAAATGAGAACTACAAGCATTGCATATGAATAGTTAGGCATACCAATGCCTCGGACAAGCTTCTGGAAGGTTGACTTCGGCAGTGATGTCGTGTAGAGGTCGGCTAGGTTGTCTGAGATTGGCTTGCATGACTTCAATCTCCTAATGCTTTGCTGATGTAGATGTGGACGCAATATGTCTTGGTGTTGACTTTGTTGATGTATCATGGCTTGGTCGGGTTGATACATGCGACATAGTCTTCATGGATCGTCGTTGGGACTCAACGATGGATGAAAAACACATCAAGTACTTCGAATATGCTCAACAAGAACTCCTAACCATATCTCACTTGTGGCGTAGTGAAGTAAGGTGAGTCTTGGAACGATTCAAAGATTTCGCAACTAAGGTTATATCGTGGACCTCTAAGATATTGCGATATCCCTTAACGGTAAAGACATAACTACTCAGGGATTTTGCCTTGTGCGGGTTTGATAAGTAACCGGCGTCAGCATAACAACAAGGCAATCATCATTCCGAGGATCAGAAATGTTGGATCCGCACGAGATGCATTGGGATTTGCCCTCGTAATACCTTAAGGGTACGTCTTTAATACTAATTCAGTGGATGTGTGTAGGCACGATGCTACATCTTCACCAAGATCAACATCGAATGAGATGTCCTGTTTAAATACAATGAGCTAAGTACAACGAAGCGCAAAGTTGAACTTTAGATATGGAATTTCGGATTCCATAACCTCTTTAAGGGTCTCATTTGCATATAACGTATGAACGATCAAATGTATACTCAAAGGTAACACCTTCAGGGCGCAGTTCAACTGGTAGACCAAAATACCACCAGAACAATGCTTCAACTTCAAGTCAAGGCATAAATGAGTTTTCTCAAGATCCTCCATCTCAAATTCCATCTTCAAGTGCAAGGCAATTTTCTCAAGCTCTTCCAGAGTCTTAGTGAGATTCGTGTCAACGACATAAACTGTAACTCTCGCAATTCGGAATAAGACTTCATAGTTTAACACGCAAGGGCATAATTCATATCCCTGACTGAACAAATAATCACTTAGACGGGTATACCACATTCGTCAGATTGTAAGTGAACACCTCAAACAAGTTAATAGGGTGTTTCATGGTTTTGGAACTATTTGAACCAATCCCTGTAACTCTTCGGGAACTTATATGTAACTCACTGTATTTATATCCCCATGGAGAATACACTAACCACATTTCATAATGCTGCTGTTAATCACATGGCGTTTGATAGAAACCTTGCACCGTAAGGCGTGCATCATATCGCACTATTTCATTCATCTCATAATGCTTTCTTTCCCACTTGTAACACAATAGGGTTACCTTAGGCAATGTAGGAACGACAGGTCCAATACATACTTTGGTAAGGAATTTGACCTAGATTGTAATTTTGGTTGTCCAATCAATTCTACGTTGTCACTTAATAAACGGAACACGGTTTGATATCGTCGCTTTTCATTTATGTCGATAGCTACTATATAAGTGAAAACATCATCGATGGTAATCTCATTTCAATTCCATTTAGCTCACCCAAGAACTTTAAGTCTCGGGAGTAATCCGGATTAATCTTATGAGATGGAAATGATTTGAGACAGTGATCGAGTTTAGATTCATTGTTGTGTCGTGTCTTCCTATTCCATGGAAGTAAATCCTACGAGCCGAGTGATCTGTCATGCTCCAGGCCAAGACAGATTGATTAGCTATCCACCGGTGTACTGGACCGTCCAACATGGGCGTTCAAATCGTCCAATAGGGGCGGCACACCCTCTAAGGATGTTGACTCGACGGCCGTTAAGTACCTATCCTTGCATGCATGTTTACAGCTGGTATATGATCTCATCACTTTATCTAGATCAGATGAATGCGTCCGGAGCAACATTCTGAAATCTAGAATTCATCGCACTTGCTTATCATACTTGTGCGGTACGGGGATCGAGATGAGACATAGTGGACAATGTCCATGCAAATTTGCATTGTTCTCCAGGAAAGTTGAGGTTCTTATCTCCCCTTAACGCAGGAAGACTGTCTCATTAAAGTGACAACCCACAAATGAGCGGTAAAGAGATTGCATGCAAGGGCTCGAAGAGAGCTAGTGTGAAGGAGAATCATGATCGACAAAAGATACACATCCTTCTTTGAGGACCCATATTGGTACGTTGCGGCGGCACAACTTGGCACATGGAATGCACACCCAAATACGTAAATACGAAAATCGTCAGGTTCGTACCCAGTAACCAACTGTAACGTCATATAGGTTGGGTGGCAATGGGCCTCAAGGCGGACCAACATAACTGCGTACAAGATTGCATAGCCATAGGCAAAAACCGAAAACTTGGTACGTGTACCAAAATTCGGGCGATAATTTAATTTGCGCTTTATGATCACTAGGCGAGGCTATTTGAGGTGAACATGAGAATTTAATGTTCAATTATAAATCCAAAATACATGCAATACTTTATTGAAAACCGTCGATATAAACTCTCTGACATTATCCAGTCTCTTGGACCTTAAAGGATAAGTAGGGTGGTGAACCCTTAATCGGCCAGAAGGTTTAGCAGCAATGTTTGTGGACAAACATGTCATCAGTTTGTCGATTCATCAACCAAAACCATAAGTATTTATATGGTCCGCATTTTGGTTGGATTAGTCCACATATATTCCCTTGAATCTATTGTGAAAAGAGGGTCAATTCGTATCTTTGCAAGGGATGATTTAGAAATCAAGTTTCCCAAAATGAGCGGGTTTAGGAGATGCGTCAAAACATCATTGTTGAAATGAGCGGGTTTTGTGCTTGTAGGCACAAGATCCTTACTTCGGGTAAGGAGATGCGTCATAGCATCATTGTTTGACCTAAGTGTCCCAAAAGGTCGTGCCAAAACAAGTAAACTGCTCGAATCACCCGGCTCCATGCCGGCCATATGTGGCATGTTCCCAGTTTGGAGATAACCCATTGGCTCCAAATCAAAGCTTCGGGCTCATTTTTGGAAGTGGTGCAAATATATTTCACTCTATTTTCTTCAGTGATTTCATTTATGATCATTGTCATCTCGAATATCCTTAACAACTCAACTCAACGACAGGGAGAGTTTAAGGTCCTTTAAACAGAAATTCAGTACCATTCATACAACGAGGAGCGTGCCAACAATCATATTGACAACAATATCATTCCACAATTACATCAATCAATAACGTATACCATACACCGAAATGCAGGGCTAGAGCAACACAGTTCGGCCGAAACTTACATCTTTGAAGCTGAAATCGAATCCAAGGAATCAACAAGTCAAATGATGCGATTTTGGACCACTCAACGAAATCCATTAAGGCTCAGATTTAAGTCCTTACCTTTTTGCATTGGTGATGGACGAGTTAACGTGTCATATTCAAGATGATATCTCTTGCTGTATGCCTTTCGTTGATATAGTAATAGATGAAATGCAGGACGGAGTAAATGCAAAGCTTGACCTTTGGCGGGAAATGTTGAAATCTAAAGGTCTTCACTTAAGTAGGTCAAAGAAAGAGTACGTAGAGTGCAAGTTCAGTAGGAATGGGGTTCTAAAGGGTGAAGATTGGAGATCAAAAAGTACCAAAGAGTGAACACTTTCGCTATTTTGAATCTATATTGCAAAAGAATGAAGAATTGGATGAAGATCTAATCATAGAATACAAGCTGGATGGATGAAGTGGGAGAGTGCATCCGGTGTGTTGTTCAACCGTCGTATACCACTAAAGCTCAAAGAATTTTTTTTTTTTTTAAGATTACTACAATAAGGCCATTAATTAATGCTTTACAACATGAAATGTCAGGCAGTCAAGCATGGGTATGTGCCGAAAATGAGTTTAACGAAGATGAAAATGCATCGTTGGATGTGTGGGCATACGAGAATGGGCATGATTAAAAATAAGGATATCCAAGATAAAGTAGGAGTGACCGCAATTAAAGATAAGATGAGAGAAAATCAGTTAAGGTGGTTTGGACATGTGAAACAAAGACCTACAGATGCTCTGGTTAGAAAATGTGATTATGAGACAAAGGCTCAAGGGAAAAAAAAAAGATACAGAAAGACCTAGGAAAGCGTGGATAGGAGCTTCAAGGAAAGAGACATAGAGTATTTGGAGCTAACGGAAGACTTAGTGTAAAATTGAGTGCAGTAGCGTTTTAAGATTCATACAGCCGAGCCCACTTAATGAGATAAGACTTTGTTGTTTTTATTTTTTGGGTGCTTTAGATTTTGGCCCTTACAATTCATGATTCCTAGATAAAAACCCATCTACATATAAACGTCCAATAAAAGCCCAAATTTAAAATCTGTAGCCACATCAGAACACTATTGATGTCACACCCCGACTCGCGAATAAAGACTATTCACGAGTTAGGGTGTGAGCCATATCAGAGCTTAGGGATTAGGTACCCTAGGATAGTACCTGTGGTGGTTACTAGATTTGTGGAATAGACTTGAAAATTAGAATTCTATTGAATTTCAAATATTACTTTCTTATATAATGTTGAGATTTGATTATCTTGATTGCCGGTAATTTCTTGGTGACCTAGAATGCGTGTGTAGACTTGTACTATAAATTATAAGAATTCCAAGTCACTGGAAGAGCTACAAATCGTAGAAAGTAAAGTTATATATGTATGGGTGTGTCTGCATATTTATGTATGTATGATGATCCATATAGTTTGGAAATTGAGTTTTGTTTTAGGAAAACGTTGGAAGTTTTTTAATGATGTTCCTTTATTTCAATATACTTATTTGTGTACTGGTTTTATAAAATAGTAATTTAACAACTTATTGTTATTTAACACTTGAAATTGGTTCACAGGAATATATTTTTTCTTGAGTAAACGTTTGTAAATCTTGATGGTGAAACAAATTCGGATGTAATTCATTCCTACTCACAAAGGAAAAAGAAAGAAAAAGGGCCATTGCGAAGTGAAATTCTCATTCCTACACGAGTTGGTAATGTCAATAATAAATCTCATTCCTACATAGTTTTGGACTGTGATGACTTATAAAATTGTAAATGATGTGTGGTGAGAATATAGGAATCCAATTAGTAAGGTGATTGGTGAGTTACATTTTTGATTTGTATAACCATCAATTTTCCTACACTGATTTCATTATTAAATGATTTTTAGTTAAAAAGACTAATTTTGATTTCCTATCAGGTTCACTATATAGGTGTTATGCTAGAGTTGGAAGGCCTAAATTGGAGAATTGCAATCCACTTGAAATGGAAGGGTAGTCTCCATGCAACCACTCTAAGTAACTACTTTACTAATGCTTTTATGATATATTTAACTATGTTTTGGAGATTTGTTTATCATACTTATACAAGGATTATGGTCTTGCAAAATCTCGAGGATGAGATTTATTTTAAGGAGGGTAGATTGTAATACCCCGTATTTAAAAAAAATGGTTATATACGTATAATATTATTTTGTTAGGCCTTAAACTTATTGATGGAAAATCACCATTTCTAGCTTCATTGATCATTAATTTGAAGCATAATCAGGAACAAAGAGCCGAGAGCTTGAAGTGGAGATTATCTAACTAGAATTGGTGTGATATTTTTTTTAACAAATGGTGAGGTGGCAAATTGAGTTAATGTAGTGTGATTATTCACCCCTAAACATTGGAGAGGTGTGAGTCTATTTAGGGTCATAGACTAGGAACATGTGTCTAAGTGCATGAGTTGGCAATATTTTGTGGTTTTAGAGTGTTGTTTCACAAGGCTAAGAGGAATCTTAATCATTTGGCTACAATATTCTCTATTCAATTTTATTCCATATCTTCCAATGAGGTGAGAACAGGTGGGATTCATATTCCTTAGAGTTTGGACGTGGCTTTTGAGCATTTGTCCACATGCATGGTAATGATTATAACATGATTAGATATTATTGGTTCCAATTACAAGATTTCCAGGAGTAGCAAAGAATTTGGGCATGTCATTGAAGGCTTAATTGTGGATTCCATTTCTTCATCCATAAAAGTAGAGGGAGAAGAGAAACAGGAGGAAGAACAGCAACAACACCACATCAGCAAGAAGAATGTCTTCTTCCTCAGACCACTCCCTCCTTCACTATCCATTTCTTTCATATTATGTAAAGGCTCAAAGCCATCTCCATTGTAATTTGTAAATCTTCTTATATAGGGAAAACAAAAATGCATATGCAACTCTAGTGGACGTAGCCAATTTGGTGAACCACTTAAATCTATGTGTTCATTATTACAATCTGTAAGAAGAAATGAAAGAAAAGAAAACGAGAGCGAAACAAAAGCAAGAGTGAAAAAGAAGGAGAGAATGAGTAAGGAGAGCTAGGGGTCGGTTTATAGAAAAGAGATGAGAAGAATTTGAAAGGAAAAAAGTTAAGCTAACCGTGGTTATTGAGGGAAATGAAAAGAAGGAGCAAAAAGACGATAAAAATACATTAAAAGGGTAAAGTGTTGTGTGGAAGGAAAAGGAGAGTCAGGTGAAAGAAAGCGATCAAGTTTATGAGTGAGAACATAAGGGAAGTAAGATGAGAAGAAGTAGAAGTGGTGGGCTAATATAAAAATAAAATTTGATGTTTGGAAAGGGAAAAGCTAGAGACATGATTTAATGCTTTTAGGCCTTTGAGACATATATTCTCACTCTAACGCTTCTCTTCTCTAACATGGATGTCTATTCCTTTCTAATAAAAACAGGTTGCTCGACCAAGATGGACGAGACGATGGAAAAATATATAAACTGGTCAATGAGCAACACTTTATATGATGGATTATAAATTATTACCTTGCTTGTTAACTAGTTTGAATTATATGTTGATTTAATGGGCACATGATTTTTATATCTACATTGCATATATATGTATATGCATTGTAAAGCAAGAAAAAGAGTTGTGTTGTGTCAAGTGCTCACTTGTGTAAAGTGTTTAAGCTGTGAGGATATTCAAGGGCTGAAGTTTGCCTTGAATATAAAATAATGAACCTTGTATATGTCAGGCATCAGGTGCAGGGCTTGAGTATACAAATTGGTTGATGATAAAATAATGAAATCTTGTATATGTTAGGCGTCTGGAGAAGGGCTTGAATATACAATTGGGCGTCGGGAGAAGTGCCTATATAATAAAGTGAAAACTGAGAGTTTACAAAAATTGGGTTTAAGGGATGAACAAGAGTTAACTCAAATTCTAAGGTATTAAAAGCCAAGTAGTATAAGCATGGTATGGGATGTGTAGGCTTGGGTGCCTTAGGTATGTGTTAGCGGGATTAGAAGAGGATGAATTCATTCATGCATCTCATTGCATATATTTTATGTTTTTGCAAGAGCTACTCATTTATATTATTATTTTAGTTGGTACTTTTGTTATGAATTAATGTTGTATACTAATATTTTATTTCCCTTGCGTATTCAGTAAATTATATGTGGTAAACTCAAGCTTTTATTATGTAAGATTTGTTATATGTTGTACGGTGTAATCGTTGTCATTTAATTTTATTTTCCACCATGTCTTGGTTGTAGAATTTATTTCTATAACTAAGATATGGCTCACACCCTAACTTGTGAATAGTCTTTATTTGCGGGTCGGAGCGTGACAATTGACCTACTAATACAATTTATTTACACACATGCCACTTTCCCAAATCCCTAAATTTATTCCAAATTAAAAGTTGTAGAAAAAGTGAAATAAAATATACAAATTGTTGTATTGCATTAATTGTATCCATATCATACCAAAAATTTACCTTTTTTGTGATATATATATATTTTGTTTTGCATTAATTGGGAAGTAAATTAATTTGTTCCAATTATTAAAAAAAAATTATACTAAATCCATATTATATATTTTGAATCAAATAACACTTCTCTAACTTGTAGGTAAATTATTTTTCATATATTGTTACATATATTAGGCATGTTTTATTGTTTTATAAATATAGGTATGACATAGTATTTTTCAATACACTAAATCACATTACATTTCTTATTGTTATGGGTAAATTATTCTCCATGTATTAGTGAAAAAAAGATATTATATTACACGCAGGGTATAATTTTTTGTAGGTAAATTATTGGAAATTAATTTGTTCCAATTATATAAAAAATATATATACTACACCTAGATCATATATATATATATATATATTTTTTTTTTTGAGAAAACCTAGATTATATATTTTGAATCAAATAACATTTTTGTATACATGGTAGGTAAATTATTTTTCATGTATTATTACATATATTAGCCTATTAGGGACATTTTTTGGTAGAAATATATAAAGTAATATGTATATGATTGTTTGTAGGTAAAAAGATAAAATCAAAAGCATGATCCAATCCCTAAGTTTGTTGTTGGTATACTATCACGCCCCAATCCCGACAGACGTCCAGGTTCGACACATGACACCACCAAAAACCCATATATCTAACTTACCTCGCTTCCGGGCTATGAACAAAGCACAACTAAAGTCCCAATTTCATAGTAATTTTTCGTATGCTTTATGGCTGCATTTAACTTCCTCATTAGACTGCCTACGTACCCTAAATAGGGATCAAGCCATTCGTAGTTCACCGTTTCAATAAACTCCTATCACCACTGCAAGTCATTACTACATACATGTAAACATATAAGTAACCCTTATGAGATGTATAGGCACATAGCTTCAGAACGTGAATCGTCAAATTGGTTTTGGTTTCAGTGTAGTAATGCATATAGATATGTATACTTATTAAGACACCCATTTTAACATTCAAACAAAGAAAGTGATGTATAAACATGAATCACTTAATCAAAATAGTAATCACACCAAATCGGATTTGTCATACTATTGATATCTATACCAGCCCAAACCTTACCAACCAATATAATTTAAATACAATCACAATCAATTTCTATATGCATACCCCTTTCAAATTCTATATCAAAACATAGAGCCAATAGTACATATAAAAGCAATAATCTAACTATAGTTTGATAATAATTACCTGGACTAATTGTAGCAAATAAAATAGCTTGTTTTCTTCAAAACCAATCCGATTGGATTGTACAAATTGAGTGAGGAAGATATGCATGTACTTTGATACACATGTAGATAAAACCACCTGCATATATTTTCTCATTATAAGTAATTATGTATTCAGTATACAATCGTTTGGAAAACAACCAGCTTCCTGAAGTGGATTAGTTGAAATACTTTGCCAAGCGTTGTAATACAACAATATAGCTTTCTACATAATACAAGTCTTCAGAAACATGGCTAACAAACAAAACATCCCTTTCGGCTTTTATACCATTCTAGGGTTTAGGCATTTGCCTATATATATATATATATATATATATAATACTAGTTTTACAAACAATAGCTAATCCACGACAGATTAACCGAAAGAAATATTAATAAGAATTAGCCAAACGGAAAGGATAAAGAGAGTTGAGAATATGAACCCATACTGCAGGTTGACATCCCAAGCAAGAAGGATACGAATATCTTCAACTCCTTTCTCTCTTCTCCTAATTAATTTCTAATCCCTTCCTTCCATTTGTCCTTTCTTCTCTTTATTTTTGGGTCGACTAATGGGGGAAAAACCAATAAGCTCGTAAGTCTACTCGTCAGGACTATCTGCACATCATCTCCTAGTTCTTTCTCTCTTCCCTGGTAGTGTTTTGGTGATCAGACTCGTAGGACTCGTTCCCCATGGGTGTCCTCTCAAATCGCCCCCCAAAAAAATCAAGAGAATAAGGAGTCCTCCCCTCCCCATTTTTTTCTTTCTTTCCTTCTTTCCTTTTTCTCGATCCTTCTCAACCTCTCATTTTTTCTTCTTTCTTTATTATTTTATTCTATCATTAATATTTTATATCTAGTGCTATTATCTTTTCCACTACTTTACATAAAATGATTAATACGTGTTCTGTAAAATTATTTTATTTTAATTTTCGCTACGCTTATGATCAGTCGTTCATAATAACGAGTGCTGTCAGAATATACTAATTAATATGTGACATGTGTCCTGACTAGTAAGTCAATGAAACTCGACACATACCCTCTAAGGTCATTTTGATCGTTTCACATTTAAAAAATAAAATAAAATTATGGACGGATTGTAACATATACAATATTTTGCATCATTGGAAATGAACATTTCAAATAGTAGGTAGGTAAATTAATATGGTCTAATTACACACACACACACACATATATATACACACATTTTGAATCAAATAACATGTAAACACACACACACACACACACACATATATATATACACACATTTTGAATCAAATTACATTTTTGTACATGGTAGGTAAATTAATTTGTTCCAATTATATAAAAAATATATATATTATGTTACATCTCATATCGCCCAGGGTAGTGGATCCTGTAAGCCTTATATGTATATTCTCATCTCTACCTAGCATGAGGCCTTTTGGAAGCTCACTGGCTTCGTGTTCTGTAGGAACTCCGACGTTAAGCGAGTTCGCATGAGAGCAATCTTAGGATGGGTGACCCACTGGGAAGTTCTCGTGTGAGTTCCTAGAAACAAAACTGTGAGGCCGTGGTCGGGGCCTAAAGCGGACAATATCGTGCTACGGTGGAGTCGAGCCTGGGATGTGGTGCGGTCCCGGGTTGGATGTGACAATTTGGTATCAGAGCTAATCCCTGGCCGGAAGTGTGCCGAAGAGGATGTCGGGCCCCTAAGGGGGGTGGATTGTTACATCCCACATCGCCCAGGGGAGTAGATCCTGTAAGCCTTATATGTATATTCCCATCGCTACCTAGCACGAGGCCTTTTGGGAGCTCACTGGCTTTGGGTTCTGTAGGAACTCCGAAGTTAAGCAAGTTCGCGCGAGAGCAATTCCAGGATGGGTAACCCACTGGGAAGTTCTCGTGTGAGTTCTCAGAAACAAAACTGTGAGGGCGTGGTCGGGGCCCAAAGTGGACAATATTGTGCTACGGTGGAGTCGAGTCCGGGATGTGGTGGGGGCCCGGGCCGAGATGTGACATACTACACCTAGATCATATATATATATATATACTTTTTTTTTTTTGAGTAAACCTAGATTATATATTTTGAACCAAATACCATTTTTGTATACATGGTAGGTAAATTATTTTTCATGTATTATTACATATATTAGCCTACCAGGGACGTTTTTTGGTAAAAATATATAAAGTAATATGTATATGATTGTTTGTAGGTAAAAAGATAAAATCAAAAGCATGATCCAATTCCTAAGTTTATGCAATAGTTTGCTGTTGGTATACAATATTTTGCATCATTGGAAATGAACATTTCAAATAGTAGGTAGGTAAATTAATATGGTCTAATTATATAAATAGAAACACACACACACACACACACACACATATATACACATTTTGAATCAAATAACATTTTTGTATATGGTAGGTAAATTACTTTTTGTTTATTTATGTATTATTACATATATTAGGTTTTTTTTTTTTTTTTTTTTTTTTGTAAAAAAAAATATATGAACTCATAATGCCAAATACATAGAATTAAGCCAACAATTCTCATATTTGATATTATGCAATGAATTTTTTAACATTAATGTCTTATTTTTCTTTTTGCAAAATCATTAACTCTCTCCTTACAATCTGCATAGAATTAATTGTGCACATCAAATATGCAATAGGGGTATTTTAGGCATCTAAAAATGTAAAATGTGTAAAGTAATATGTAATTAATGAATTCACTTAGTGGATCTTAGTCATTGGATTTTTGACACACCCTGACCCGAAATGTCCACCATCATAATGCCAAATACATAGAATTAAGCCAACAATTCTCATATTTGATATTAATA
Source organism: Malus fusca (assembly GCA_035220775.1). Classification (NCBI taxonomy): domain Eukaryota; kingdom Viridiplantae; phylum Streptophyta; class Magnoliopsida; order Rosales; family Rosaceae; genus Malus; species Malus fusca. The sequence continues at coordinate 33,691,765 of CM069060.1, read as the reverse complement.
TGCAATGAATTTTTTTAACATTAATGTCTTATTTTTCTTTTTGCAAAATCATTAACTCTCTCCTTATATTCTGCATAGAATTAATTGTGCACATCAAATATGCAATAGGGGTATTTTAGGCATCTAAAAATGTAAAATGTGTAAAGTAATATGTAATTAATGAATTCACTTAGTGGATCCTAGTCATTGGATTTTTGACATACCCCGACCCCAGAATGTCCACTAGGACTCCGAATCGAGCTGTGTTGGCCGACACCTGGAAGGTGACGAAGCCATAAAGTGTGATGATGTGTAAAATATGAATAAATTTAAACCTAAACGTGCCTAAGTACATGAGTGTGCGGTGAACGGGTATGAACCCATTTCACACGTGATTACAGAGCATAAGTAAAGTACAGTAAAGTAAAGTAAAGTAAAATAAGGATTATACCATCATAGGAAGTCACCTGTACTGGTATATGCCAATAATCCTCGTCGACACAGAAACTTTGCTACTAGAACCTGGAGGGGCACAAAACAGAAAACGTAAGTGGGCAAAAACAAAGCTTTTTAAAACCATTTCTCTTTCCAAAAATAATAACCCCTTACCGTAAAACCCGTATAATTTCTCAGAAACTAGCATACGTACATATACAGAAACCATACTCGAAATAGTGATATCCAAATATATACCATGTCAAATACCTCAGCATAATAATTAAGTAAACCAGGTGAAGTAAATCAATGTAAAGTGATATGTCAGCCGGATCCACCTAATGTGGCCTGTACAGCTAAACCTATAGCTCATCAAGCATGCATGCACATGAGTCGGAACCACCTAGTGTGGTCTGTACGACAGAGTTAGGTGTAATAAGTACGATCAAGTGCTACGATCACGTGAAGGCTGTGCGGTAAATCGTGGGTCACCTACGAGTCGGAACCACCTATTGTGGTCTGTACGACAGGGCTGTGCACCAAACTTGGATCCAAGGTGAGCGTGCGGTGCGGGAGGTGAACATCACGTGAAGGACTGTGCCCTGGCCATGGGCGGGAGCACTAACACCCGGGTGCATGTTAATGAGCTCTAAATGCATATATGTATAACCATCATAACGCAACTCACAATCATCAACACATATACTTACCTGGAACTTACCCGAGCGTCCGCAGCGTCAAATACTAACATATATAACTACTAAAGCATATTCTAAATTATAAAGCATTTGACATGGCATCTAAAACGCAAAATCATTTAAATCAAATTTTCTAGGAAAAACGTAACGTGTATATATATTGAAAACCAAAAGCCCACTCACCTGGAGTCCGCACTATAACTCCCTGGCACAAATATCAAGGCGTCACGAACGATCAGCGCCTAATTGCAGATTCAAGTGTCGGTCAACGTTTTATTTTACGAACTTACATTCCAATTCGGGAAAATCCGTATATATTGTAACATCCCACATCACCCAAGGGAGTGGATCCTGTAAGCTTTATATGTATATTCTCATCTCTACCTAGCACGAGGCATTTTGGGAGCTCACTGGTTTCAGGTTCCATCGGAACTCCGAAGTTAAGTGAGTTCGCGCGAGAGCATTCCCATGATGGGTGACCCACTGGGAAGTTCTCGTGTGAGTTCCCAGAAACAAAACTGTGAAGGCGTGGTTGGGGCCAAAACTGACAATATCGTGCTACGGCGGAGTTGAGTCGGGGATGTGGTGGGGGATCAGGCTGGGCTGTGACAATTTGGTATCAGGGCCAATCCTTGGCCGGAAGTGTGCCGACGAGGATGTCGGGCCCCTAAGGGGGGTGGATTGTAACATCCCACATCGTCCAGGGGAGTGGATCATGTAAGCTTTATATGTATATTACCATCTCTACCTAGCACGAGGCTTTTTGGGAGCTCACTGGTTTCGGGTTCCATCGGAACTCCGAAATTAAGCGAGTTCGCACGAGAGCATTCCCATGATGGGTGACCCACTGAGAAGTTCTCGTGTGAGTTCCCAGAAACAAAACTGTGAGGGCGTGGTCGGGGCCCAAAGCAGACAATATCGTGCTACGGCGGAGTTGAGCCCGGGATGTGGTGGGGGCCTGGACTAGGCTGTGACAATTTTTTTGAGTAAAAAAATTATGTCGAATTTTATATGGAAAAAATTGAATTTAAGGGGTTAAAGTCATAAAATTATGTTGGATTTTATATGAAAAAAAATTGAATTTAAGGGGTTAAAGTCATATTTTAAGTTATTTTTTCTTCCTTTAGAGTTCTCTTGCAAAATTGGTTTGTTGAAGGTTTTGTTCTTAAACTTATATGGATGAGCATATTGTAATTTTTTTTTCGAATCAATAATATCAACTAATTTTATTATCCCAAAAAGAAAAAAGTAATTTAGAAATTTTCATTTACAAAGGTTCAAACTTCAACCCCTCAAAAGCAGCAAACAAACTCGATACACAACATGTCCAACCAGTTATATCGTCATCTTTCAAATGAAACTCCGCCACGTACCCACCAGACCTGCCAACTTCTGCATCTCTCTTTCATTTGCATGCACATCACCCCCTCTCTCTCCTCCCTCATAGTTCTTCTCACTCTTCTTCCAACCTCCAAAAAAAAATCAATCTATAACTAAGAGAGCGAGATCATGAACCCTGAAAGCCTGATAGCTTCAGCGGGCATAAACATAGGGTTGGCTATTTTCATCCTCACCCTCTTCTCCGTCCTCAAGAAACAACCGTCAAATGCCCCTATTTACTATCCTCGCCGCCTCTCTGAATCCAACTGCCAGAGCCACCGCCGCATTCCCGACTTCGATGATAATTACGCCTCGTCACCCGTCGGTTTCCGCCGGTTCCTCCCTTCTGTCACATGGATTTTCCGCGCGTTTCGCGTCTCCGAGGATGAAATCCTCCAATCCAATGGCCTCGACGCTTTTATCATCATTAGGCTCTTCAAATTCGGGTTCGTTAATTATTAAAGTTAAATCTTATATAGAATTGGAATGTATAGCAGATTTGTTTTTCCACTAATAACGTCTAATCTTGTTCACTCATATTGTTCATTGGTTTTTAACATATAGGTGGCTTTTTTTTCTTCTTGTTTTCAATGCATTTATCTTACAAACGTCTTAACTAAGTTGGCTAAAACGATGTGCTTTCTTTCTGCAATCAAATTCGGATCCCTTTCTTTAGTTCAGATAAATTTAGTGTAGGACAAATAAACAATAATTAAATACATAAATTAAGTGAACTCTCAGTTCCGCTTAATTATTCTCACTAGCATTTTCTGCATGTGTAAATGTGAATAAAAAAAGCATTATTTTATAATATTGTGAAAACATAAGTTATTGAAACAAGAGTCAAGGCATTAGTTAACAGAATAGGATTCTCTCCCCTCTTGTTTTCCCTCCCCTTCCCTCCCCTTCTATTTGAAAGGTCACGGTTAAGCAACGTCAACATCTTATATTAATTTTTTATAACAAGAGAAAGACAAAATAAGAGAATGTGAGAGGAGGGGATTCTCTCCCCTCCTATTCCCATCTCCTTCCCTCCTCTCCCCTAACATATTACTTTTTATCTTATTGTCTCTAAAAAAAAATCAATATAAGATGTTGACGTGGTTAAACCGTAATCATTCAAATAGGTGGGAAGGGAAGGGGGGGAGGGATTAGGAGGGGAGAGATACCAAGAGAAATGCGAAAGAAACTTTCTAAAATTAGTACCCTCCATGGACTTTCGGTTACCTCACAGTTTAATGTCAATTTCCATGCCAAGATTATAAAATATTGTGCAAAAAGCATGAGGTGTCCCACTTTTAAGAGTCTCCTTCGCATTTCTCATAGTACCAATACATAGAACTATATTGGTGAGTATATAATAGAGTTTGGGGTAGGAGAACTAGAGAAATCAAACCCCTGATAATTTGAGAGTGATTAGGTCCAGTATCCCAGATTCTTCTCTGGCATATTTGCATGCGGTCTACTAGGATGTTAGGTTTTTATCCTTGGGCCCCGGGGAGCCGGGGGGGGGGGGGGGGGGGGGGTTTGCTTTTTGTGGCCTTTCATAGGTTTGGTAGAGAAGTTGATGTTGATATATTTCTTTCTTTGCAGTATCAGATTCTTTGTGGTATGCTCCCTTATTGGATTGGTGGTACTTGTTCCAGTAAATTATAATGGCGATGGTCTTACAGCTAGGAGCGACCATTCCTTGGATTTTTTCTCAATATCTAACATTAGTCCAGGTTCCAACAGGTAAGACTGTCTTAGTTTTGCAGTGGATCAGATTCTTTTATAATTACTTAGGTTACCAAAGTTTTCCAACTTCCACAGGCTTTGGGTGCATTGTTCATGCCTATGGTTTATATCTCTCTATGGCGTATACCTATTGCACAAGGTGAATGTTACACTCTCACAATCCATATTTTCAAGAATTATTAGTTATTGGAATTAAAAATGTTTGCTTCTTGAACTGTAACACTTAGATGAGTCAACATAACAGGTGAATTCCTGCATCGTTTCTTCTTCAGGAATATAAGGAGATTTTGGCTAAAAGGATTCAGCAACTTCTGAACGTTAGGCATCAGCCTAATCAGTTTAATGTTCTGGTTCGGGAAATTCCTTTCTGCAGCGAACACAAGTCTCGTGGGTGTTGTGTTGATGAGTTCTTCTCTAAACATCACCCGTATGCCTATCATTCTTATCAGATATTGTATGATGGGAAAGAATTTAAGGAGTTGTTGGTAAGCCTTGAACATTTTCACATTAGCTCCCTGCCTCAGTCCACTATATTTTTATGTCTTGCAGTCTTTTCCATATATTGAGAATGTGAGATTAGAAATTAAAGAATTATCTTTTTGATAAAAATACTCTGAATTGTATCATGGGATTGTTTGCGATCTGGTTAAACACATACTAATAAGGATAATGGTTCATATTTTTGATGAGGGTTAATGGTTCTGTGTTTTTATGGTGAAATGTTGAGAGTATGATGTGGGAATATGATAACACATTTATAGTTATTATGGTTGATTATTCTTCTTTTTCTTACGCTATTATATATTTGATCGTCATTTAATCAAGATAATCTTATGTGTAGAACCAATCAAAATCCATCGAAAAAAAGATAGAGGACTTGAGAAAGCGGTCTGTGGTCAAGAAACATAACCAAACCCCTTTGCTCTTGAATCCATCTCATGAAGATTCTGAGAAATTATCTGTCTATGAGGAAAAGCTTGAAGAACTTCATCACAAGATACACCAGTTACAGTGTGAAGATATGCTCCACGAAAAGGTGATTATCTTAGTGATAGTAGCCTTAATAATACATCGCATAAGGCAGATTCGGAATATGTATGTTCTTTATGCATAGTAATAATTCTTTATCGTTTCATTGCGACTCCATCTTTAGCAAATTCTCTATTTAGTCATTTGTATACCTATCAAATGCACATGCCAATGACCATTTGGTCTAGTGACATGTGTCTCCACTTTGTCTGAAACAAATACTTTTATTTATTTTAATAAACCTACCTGCTTTAAGAAATATGTTCCATTGGTCTCCACTTTGTCTGAAACACATTGTTATTCCATTAGAAAAAACCTATTGTTATTGATTGTCTGTAGATCTTCCCAAACTCATAGTTTATTTTCGCTTAATCATTCACAGTCCATAACCATTTTCTCCCCTAATTTACGTAATTGTATACATTTAAGTTCTAACTATCAAATAACTCAGCAAACTATACTCCATAAGTATGCAAATAACCATCCCGAGTCCTTTTATATTTGTAGGAGTTGCCTGTTGCTTTTGTTACATTCAAGTCTCGGTTGGGTGCAGCCCTAGTTGTCCACTCCCAGCAGCACTCAAATCCACTTCTTTGGATCACTGACGATGCTCCAGAACCCAGGGATGTATCATGGAGAAATTTGGCAATCCCAGTCCGAGTTTTGCCACTCTGCAATTTTGGAGTTATTGTTGCAGCCTCCCTTCTTACAATTTTCTTTGCTATCCCAGTCACTGCCGTCCAGGGAATTGCCAAATTTGAAAAGTTAAAGAAATGGTTTCCCCCAGCCATGGCTTTACAGTTGATGTAAGATTTTCTTGCCATTCTGTTTGCTTGAATATCATGTTGAATCTTTGACTTGTGGAATATAGGCCTCAATTAATGCAGCAATCTGACTACTAATTCATAACTTTTGGAACATTAAATTAAACATTGAAAGGACCGGTATAAAGATTCAAATGACAAACAGTTTCAGAAATTAGTGAATTGAATATTCATGGTTCTGAATTCAGAGCTTCTATAAGCAAACTTTGTACTGCTTTGGTTATAGTTTTTATGATTTGACATCTTAGATAATGTTAATATGTACAGACCAGGGTTAAGCTCTGTCATAACAGGGTATCTTCCGAGTGCCGTTCTGAATTTGTTTATCTACATTGTTCCATTTGCAATGCTCGGAATGGCTAAACTATCAGGCTGTATCTCAAAGAGCAGGGAGGAGATAAAAGCGTGCAACATGGTTTTTTATTTCCTAGTTGGAAACGTCTTCTTTTGGAGCTTGCTATCGGGCTCTTTAATAGATGAAATTGGCGAATCTTTTACTCATCCAAAAGATATCCCCAGTCACCTTGCTAGAGCTGTCTCTGCTCAAGTGAGTTGGTCTTAATACTTTTGTAATATTCTGTTTACATTTCGCTTTAATTCACGCTCTTCATAATTTCCAAAGCTATTTCAGTGTTGCTTTTTTCTTTTCCTTGTATAAGTTTTAAATAGTTGTGGACTCTTGGATAATTTTCTGTTGTGTTGCATACTTTCTTTTTCTTTATTGTTTTCACCTTATCGTTTTTTAAATAATTCTGAAAATACTGATTTGGTCGATAAAGCTTGATTTCTAATGTTTCAGGCAGATTTCTTCGTGACATATATTTTGACAGATGGGCTGTCGGGGTTTTCTTTGGAGATCCTTCAACCAGGATTACTTTGCTGGGATGCTATAAGGTTCTGTACATATGGCCGTGGAAAAGAGAAGACTCCTTATCTTTATTCATTACCTTACTTCAGAATCATTCCTGTGGTCTCGCTGTCCGTGCTGATTGGTACAGTATATGCAGTTGTGGCACCACTTATGCTCCCATTTTTGATTGGTTACTTCTTGCTCGGCTATGCGGTGTATATAAACCAGGTTAACTTTGCATTTCTTATTCAAGTCATTGTTATTGTTCCTATGAATGTCTGTTCGAGTAAATTCACAGCTTCCACATTCTTTTGGTCCCTTTTGTAGTTGTGCTTTTGTTCTTTCTTCTCCCAATTAACATTCATAAGCTAAACAAAATTAAGGAGAAGCAAAGAGACCAAGATTTTCATTTTTTCAAAAAGCGGTTGAGAATAATACGTATATAGGGTGTCGAGTACTTATTATTTTAGAAACATTTTTGCATTTAGAAGCAACTTAAAGTTCAGATCCCAGAATATCCATTGGCTTCAAGCTTTTGTTGAATTCTAATCCAGTCTTGGGCCAAGTCCAGCCCATGCTGAAAAGGCAACACAATTGATGGTGCATGCTTGAATATGCTAGACAATTCTAGCATTCTTTGTCGGCAAAAGTAGCTGGAAAATTCCAGCAATCTAAGTCAATTATCCACCTAAATATCTAAGCTAAAGAATATACTAGAAGGTAGTGTATGTATATTGCAAAGCCTATGTCGGTTGCATGCATAATAAGTAGCTAGAATGATCTAGCAATGTCCAATGTCGGCAAAGTATGCCTATAAATATAGGTATGTGTGTGTGTTGTGAAGTAAGAACTAAGAAGAAGTGAGAGCAAGTAAGAGAGCAATAAGTGTGAGAGTGTTTGAGTGTTTGAGTGTTTCCTCTTGTACTAAGTTTGTGTGAGAATAAAAATTTTTGTATAACACTTTGAGTGTTCTTTCTCTTGCCTATCAATTCCGCTGCATTTCATTCTTCTTTGTGAGATAAACATCTCCAAAGTAGTGAAGCCTTTTTAAGTCCCAACAAAGTGGTACCAGAGCTATGGCTAGCAACGCTATGGCAGCCTTCCAAGTTCCAGTGCTCGACAACAACAACTTCGATAATTGGAGTATCAAAATGAAGGCCCTTTTGGGAGCACATGATGTTTGGGAAGTCGTGGAGAAAGGCTACACTGAGCCAGAAGATGAAGCTACTCTGTCCCAACCCCAGAAGGAGAGTTTGAAAGATTCAAGAAAGAGAGACAAGAAGGCTCTCTACCTCATCTACCAAGCATTAGATGACAATGGCTTTGAAAAAGTCTCGAGTGCAACCTCTGCCAAGCAAGCATGGGAGAAGCTTCAAACCTCTTACAAAGGAGCCGAACAAGTGAAAAAGGTTCGTCTTCAAGTACTGAGAGGTGAGTTCGAATCTCTACAAATGAAAGGGTCTGAATCAATCTCTGATTATTTTTCAAGAGTCTTAGCCGTTTCCAATCAATTAAAAAGAAACGGAGAAAAGTTAGAAGATGTTAGAATTATGGAGAAGATACTACGCTCGTTGGACGCCAAGTTCGAGCACATTGTCGTGACGATTGAAGAAACAAAAAACTTGGAAGAAATTAGTATAGAGCAATTGATGGGCTCGCTACAAGCATATGAAGAGAAACATAAGAAAAGGCAAGGGAATGATGAGCAGCTCCTCAAGACACATGTCCAGCCAAAGAAGAAAGAAGAAAGCTTGGACAACGAGAGAAGCCAGTACGAAAGAAGTCGTGGTCGAGGTCGTGGACGTGGACATGGACGTGGACGTGGTTGGAACTTCAACAACCATAACAACTACGAAAGAGGAGGAAACTCAACAAAAGGTCGTGGAAGAGGGCGCTCAAACTTGAGGTATGAAAAATCTCAAGTTCAATGCTACAATTGTCAAAAGTTTGGGCATTTTGCTTGGGAATGTAGAGCTCCAAGCAACAGGCTTGATGAGAAGGTCAATTATGTGAAAGAAGAGAAAGAAGATAATGGCGTTGTGCTACTAGCATGCCAGAACAATGATGGAGACCAAGACTATACATGGTACCTTGACACCGGCGCCAGCAACCACATGTGTGGAAGAAGAAGCGTGTTCGTAGAGCTCAATGAATCAGTGAGTGGCAACGTTTCTTTTGGAGACGAATCCAAAATACCTGTAAAAGGAAAAGGTAACATCCTTATTCCCTTGAAAAATGGCGGTCACCAATTAATTTCAAATGTCTACTACGTGCCCAATATGAAAAGCAACATTTTGAGTTTGGGTCAACTCTTAGAAAAAGGTTATGATTTTCATACGAAAAATTATATCCTTTTTCTTAGAGATGACAAAGGAAGATTAATTGCCAAGGCGAAAATGTCAAAGAATAGGATGTTTCCCATGGACATTCAAAATGATGTTGCAAAGTGTCTCAAGATATGTTACAAAGACATATCTTGGCTTTGGCATCTTCGTTTTGGGCATCTTAACTTTGGGGGATTGGAGTTATTATCTAAGAAGGAGATGGTGAGAGGCTTACCGTGCATCAGCCACCCTGATCAAGTTTGTGAAGGATGTTTACTTGGGAAACAGTTCAGGAAAAGCTTTCCAAAGGAGTCGACCACAAGAACCCAGAAGCCACTTGAGCTCATTCACACCGATGTGTGCGGCCCAATAAAACCAAGCTCTTTAGGTAAAAATAATTATTTCCTTCTCTTTATTGATGATTTTTCAAGAAAAACCTGGGTGTATTTCTTGAAGCAGAAATCAGAAGTCTTTGGAGCATTCAAGAAGTTCAAAGCCGCTGTAGAAAAAGAAAGTGGTTGCAAGATCAAAGCCATGAGATCTGATCGAGGAGGAGAATTCACTTCGAAGGAATTTCAAGAGTTTTGTGAAGCAAATGGAATTCGTCGACCTTTGACAGTTCCAAGATCCCCTCAGCAAAATGGTGTGGCGGAAAGAAAAAATCGAACCATCCTCGACATGGCTCGAAGCATGCTCAAAAGTAAAAGATTGCCTAAAGAGTTGTGGGCAGAAGCTGTAGCATGTGCTGTCTACCTATCCAATCGGTCTCCAACAAGAAGTGTGTGGGGAAAGACTCCGCAAGAAGCATGGAGTGGAAGGAAACCAGGTATCTCTCATCTAAGAGTTTTTGGAAGCATAGCCCATGTGCATGTACCAGACGAGAGGAGAACCAAACTCGACGACAAAAGTGAGAAGTTCATCTTCATCGGCTATGACTCAAATTCAAAAGGCTACAAGTTGTATAATCCAAACAATGGGAAGACGGTGATCAGTCGAGACGTGACGTTCGACGAAGAAGGAGAATGGGATTTTGGCTCTCATGCAAGTGATCTCAGCTTCTTTCCTCAATTTGAAGAAGATAATGAACAAGGGACGATGGAGCAAGCAAGAGAGGTTCAACAAGAATCCACTACTCCACCTGTTTCACCAACATCAACCAATCATGGTAATTCACCAGCATCAGCATCATCAAGTGGGAGTCTAAATGAAAGAGAAGTACCACGCACAAGAAGTCTACGAGATCTCTATGAGGTAGCTGAAAGACTCGATAATCCTACACTTTTCTGTCTCTTTGCTGATTGTGAACCAGTTAACTTCCAAGAAGCAGTGCAAGATACTAAGTGGAGGAAAGCAATGGATGAGGAAATTGAAGCAATCCAGAAGAATGATACATGGGAACTCGCTATTCTTCCGAAAGGACACAAAGCCATCGGAGTCAAGTGGGTGTACAAGACAAAGAAAAATGTCAACAGAGAGGTCAAAAGATACAAGGCAAGACTAGTGGCGAAAGGCTATAGTCAAAGAGCCGGAATCGACTATGATGAGGTATTTGCACCCGTTGCTCGTTTGGAAACTATACGATTACTAATTTCTTTGGCAGCTCAAAACAAATGGAAGATTCAACAAATGGATGTGAAGTCCGCTTTCCTAAATGGAGTCCTTGAAGAAGAAGTCTACATTCAGCAACCATCAGGCTATGAAATCAAAGGGCATGAAGATAAAGTTCTGAAGTTGAAGAAAGCCCTTTATGGGTTAAAACAAGCGCCACGAGCATGGAATAGTCGCATTGACAAGTACTTCCAGGAGAACAACTTCACCAAGTGCCCTCATGAACATGCTCTCTACGTCAAAGTCAAAAATGGAGATATTTTGATTGTGTGCTTATATGTGGATGATCTAATCTTCACCGGAAGTAATCCAAGCATGTTTGAAGAGTTCAAGAGAGTGATGACCAAAGAATTCGAGATGACCGACATCGGGTTGATGGCATACTACCTAGGCATTGAAGTCAAGCAGAACGAAGAAGGTATTTTCATCTCCCAAGAAAGCTACACAAATGAGATACTGAAAAAGTTCAAAATGGACGACTGCAAGCCCATAAGCACGCCAGTGGAGTGCGGAGTCAAACTAACCAAGCATGACGAAGGAGAAAGTGTAGATCCAACATTTTTCAAGAGTTTAGTTGGAAGCTTGCGTTACTTGACTTGCACAAGACCAGATATTCTCTATGCCGTCGGATTAGTCAGTCGCTACATGGAGAATCCCACAACTACACATTTGAAGACAGCCAAAAGAATTCTTCGATACCTTAAAGGTACTGTTAACTTTGGCTTGTTCTATTCAAGTTCTGATAACTACAAACTTGCTGGATATAGCGACAGTGATTGGGCAGGAGATTCCGACGATAGAAAAAGCACTACTGGATTTGTGTTCTTCATGGGAGACACTGCATTCACATGGATGTCGAAGAAGCAACCGATTGTCACTCTCTCTACCTGCGAAGCTGAATACGTAGCTGCTACCTCATGTGTTTGTCATGCAATCTGGCTGAGAAACTTGCTTCAAGAATTAAGCATGCCACAAGAAGAGCCAACAGAGATCTATGTCGACAACAAGTCTGCAATAGCTCTAGCAAAGAATCCAGTATTTCATGACAGGAGCAAGCATATAGATACCCGTTATCACTACATAAGAGAGTGCATTGCAAGAAAGGATGTGCAAGTGGAATACGTGAAGTCTCAAGACCAAGTCGCCGACATATTCACCAAGCCACTCAAACAAGAAGACTTTATCAGACTGAGGAACTCAATCGGCGTCACAAGACAAGATTAAGGGGGGATGTTGAATTCTAATCCAGTCTTGGGCCAAGTCCAGCCCATGCTGAAAAGGCAACACAATTGATGGTGCATGCTTGAATATGCTAGACAATTCTAGCATTCTTTGTCGGCAAAAGTAGCTGGAAAATTCCAGCAATCTAAGTCAATTATCCACCTAAATATCTAAGCTAAAGAATATACTAGAAGGTAGTGTATGTATATTGCAAAGCCTATGTCGGTTGCATGCATAATAAGTAGCTAGAATGATCTAGCAATGTCCAATGTCGGCAAAGTATGCCTATAAATATAGGTATGTGTGTGTGTTGTGAAGTAAGAACTAAGAAGAAGTGAGAGCAAGTAAGAGAGCAATAAGTGTGAGAGTGTTTGAGTGTTTGAGTGTTTCCTCTTGTACTAAGTTTGTGTGAGAATAAAAATTTTTGTATAACACTTTGAGTGTTCTTTCTCTTGCCTATCAATTCCGCTGCATTTCATTCTTCTTTGTGAGATAAACATCTCCAAAGTAGTGAAGCCTTTTTAAGTCCCAACAGCTTTTATATACTTCATTTAGTAGCTGCTGAAACCGTTATTTGTTGTAGCTCATAGAAATCAACCAGCGGCAAAAGTTTAAGTTGTTAGGGTATGGGCCAACAATAACCTATCAACCTTAAAGTAGACTTTCTCTGGAATCTGAGGCGAGAAGGGGAACATGGGTCATCAAAACAGGCAGTCCGTCTTGCGCCTTTGGGTTGAGGTCTGCCCCGGGGGTTAGATGCTTGTGTTCAATTATAAAATGTTATAAATTACTAATTAGTATCTCTATCTTTAAAGACAATTGCTAAAATTTATTTTGCACCAGAGCTGAGCATTTTGTGCACTTTGATATCAACTGCGTGTGTTACAAACTTCGGCTCTTTGCAGATTGAAGATGTTTATGAGACTTTTTATGATACGTGTGGACAGTATTGGCCTTACATCAATCATTATATTCTCGTTGCAATCATTCTCATGCAAATCACTATGATTGGTCTTTTTGGACTGAAATCAAAGCCGGCCGCATCCTTTTCCACAATTCCACTTCTAGTGCTGACATTGATGTTTAATGAGTACTGCAAGATGCGTTTTCTTCCTGCATTCCACCTTTTATCTATTCAGGTATATTGCTAAAATTGTTTTTGTATATTTACTGGATTGTGAGGGAAACAACACTTGAACATTATAGCATGTTCCTTGAAACAATCTGTTAACTCGCTTTGAATAAAGCCGTGTAAGCATTTCCTAGGGTGCATTTGTTGTAGTAACTATGGATGATTGTTTTTTTATGGTGCTTGATCTTGTCCAAAATTTGAACTTAATTGAATTGACACTTCCTTTCAGAATGCCAAGGAATTTGATGAACTTGATGAGAAGTGCAATCAGGTGGAGTTTAACTATGAGAATGCTAGCACTGCTTATTGCCCGCCTTGTTTGCGTCCTTTGAATTGCATGGAATCAGGGTCAAGCCACACGCCGCCTTTAGTTACTTCTTCGTCATTATAAACTCAAGCTCCCCCAGTACTCTGTCTTTTTTCGATGTGGAGAATCAGGTCTAATTGCTTTTTACATATTTCATCACCACTCTTGCAGTGCAAGGCATTGACACATATTGCAAGGCCTAGAGACAGAAACACATATATATAGCTGCGTTCAGATTGGTCTAGAGTACATTGTTAGTTGTTAACGTATACCGAACTTATTCTGATAACATCGAATCTTCCGTAGCATAGCAGGCTTAGCGGCAACATTTATGATGCGAGCAAATTATTTGTTATGCGTGAATATTCTGTACCTTGAGTCACAAGTAAAAGCAATAAAAGATATTAGTTTTTAACTTGCACTGTTCAGATTGTCTTGTATTAGTAGATCGATTCATGCAAGTAGTGTCAGACGCATCTTCTGTTTGATGGTTCACTTGGTGCACTATTTTTATTTTTCATGAATTAATTTGTAAATAAAATTCCTAGAAACATAGTTTGACATTCTATGTGTACATAACCGTTTATTCGTTTTCTCAAACACAAGAATGAGTTTTTTTACTTGAATTAGACAAAGAAAATTACTTATGCATAACCTATTGTCGCCATCGCAGAATGATAACTTAGTGAGGAAAATATTATTTAACGACGAATATGTTACCGCTGAAGAATGTATTGTAGTGTAGCCTATGAGAAAATACACATCCTGGGGACGTATCCTTGTATATAGTTTGACAGGTGAGCATGAGATTGTCAGGTGGAAGTCATTTTAGTACAGTAAAGTTGTACTTTTGACTTCTACGATCAACTTCGAACTTTGGTCCCCGTGGAGCCTTTGGTAGAGTACTAAGTAATGTTGAACTGCATTAATAACTCTAAGCTTTCAAGGTGTTGCTCCCAAAAGTTTGGTTAAGGGCATGTCACATGTGCTTGTCTGGGAACAGAAAAATCGGTGGCACAATGCCAGTTGAGGAATGTAAAGTGACATATGATTGCTATTATACACCATTTAGTTGAGAAATAATAATGTTATGGAGTCCAATCTAGACAAATTTAATTTGAAAATTGATTGTATTTCAATTTAATCTTTTTCCCTGGTAAAGAAATTAGGTAAAAAAACAAGGTAAGATGCCTTACAATATCTTACAAGTAACATAACAAAATAATATCGTGTAGAGCCGGCCCTGAGATTTCAGGGCCCTGTGCGAAAGTGAATTGGAGGCCCTAAAAAGTACTAAGAATTTAATTTTTTTTATTTTTTTGTTCAAAATAATAATTTTAGTTTTCAATTGAGCTTCTATAAATTCTAATAGCACAAACAAATTTAACAAATCAACAAGTGAAAAGATGGCGTATTGTTTTTCCTTAACTATTTAGAGGGTCAGGGTCCGAATTTTCATGTTATTGTGTGGAATTTTATATTATTTTGTGGAAGCTTATGCATTTAATAAAAATATAAACTGAAAAAATGATGGAGATGAGTTTTGAACCCATCTCCTAGGCCAATGTAAAGAAGCAATAATTCCACTTGCGCTAAGACTCAAGTTGGTAATATTCTACACTTATTAATATATATACGTATATGCATGCAAAATTGAAAAATCGGGGGCCCTTCTGATTTGGGGGCCCTGTGCGGTAGCACCACTTGCACCCTCTCAGCGCCGGCCCTGATATCATGGTTAAAATATGACTAAAAAGATTGAAGAACAGTTGGAAAGGCATAAAATCAGCATCAAGGCTCAAGCATTGTAGATTTGGGCTCCAATATCTGATTTGTGACAAGATCAACTGTTTTGAACGGCGAGGCAAACAACACTGAGCACTTTGCCCTGACGTATGGGCATTTTTGACCAAATTACTAACCCAAAACGGGATTTAAGCTTTTATTTGTTTTCCTATTTGTACTCCTATAAGCAACCTATGGGGTGCTAGGGTTGTAATCATTCGTATTATTATTAGATTATAAATTTTGAGTTTTTCTTAATTCTTGGTGGATTTCAGTTTAATAGTGGATAATAATTTAGAGTATTTTGTATACATTGCACCGGACACTCAAGCCTGCACCTGTGTTTAAAGGTGTCTCAAATGCTTGAGCAGTGCAGAAAGAATTTTAATTAGCATGAAGCGGAATTTCTTATTGTTGAACAGTACAAGAATTGATCAAACGAATTACAATATAAATGGTTTTAATCATATCAAGATCTTTTGCAATAAAACTCAACATGTCGTAATAATTAAGATGCAAGTTTTGGGATGGTATAGGTTGTTGACCCGTCTCAATGAATCTTTCACAACAAGAATATGCCTTCCAGAATTATAGGATTCTACACTCTCACTAATAAAAATTTGGTGTTATATCCTCAATGGTCTCTCCATTGCTATAGCAGAAGCTTGCAGCAAAGAAGCAGAACCAGAGACCCAGAAGAGCCCCTTGAAAAGCAACACGAATCTGCATTGAGAATTAAGCCTTTCTAATGCTACCACTGGATATACTAACTGTGCAAAAGTGCTTAATCCAAACGTACCATTTGGTTTTGGTGCTTTTTATCAGTTCCACAGGCCTTGTTATTTATAGCAAGTGTGATGAGCTGTTTAGGAGGCTTAGGCCTTATTAATTAAGGGGTGGGGTGTGCTATCCACACACCCCATTTTACTTCTCACACACCCCTTGATAATTTATGTCCGTTGATCTTCTACAATTCATCCGATCCGATGGCCGAAAATTAAAAAAGTGTGTGAGAAGTAAAATGGGGTGTGTGGATATCACACCCCTTAATTAATTGCTTCTTTTTCGTTACTCTCTCAAAAAAGAGTTATGTTAGGTTCTTAGTAGCTAGCAGTGAAATGTTTCCTCCCGCTTGTCAATTATTCTTTGTACTCGTAAATGGTGGGTGTCCTATTCAACGAAAAAGTAAACAAAACCGCTTCTGGTCTAATTCTTGGGCAATCATTAAGTTGGAGCCTACTATAAAGTAGACCTCAGCTACGTAGCACATAAGCTTCTTCCATTCATTTGATCCATTAGGTTCTTCAATTTGTTTAGAGAAGAAACGAGACGAATCCCTTTTTTTAATGCGGGCATTGCTCTTTCCTTTGACTTGGCTTTTGTTGACGTCGATAGAGACTCTGTACTCTACGACTTGGGCCTGGTATCCAACGTCATATGGATATCCCTATGACGCCCTTCGGTCCTCACCGGCAGTATATTGACAGTTGTGGAGTTAGGCCTTTCGCTCCACACCTCAATATGTTAAGGGTTTAAGTTGCCTAAGCAACAAGAGGGAGATGGGAATCTAACCCAGCTAGACCTTTTCATTACGCGGATTGTAGAGGGCCCGAGCCCTGCACCCCATCCAATCCCCCGCTAGATCAAGGCCTGCCATATGTTGGACAATTTCGACCATGATCTCGAAAAGATCTTGGGCCTTAATACAGGCAAATTGGATGTCCTCGGCTTTGGGAAAATCAAATTTCGCCAAAAGGCGGCGCTCAATCGAGCAAACAGAATCTCCTCCTCGATGGACCTGCTTCCTCCTCATGGGAAGAGACCGGATTAGCGGGGGTGTTTTGGGGGTGCGGCTGGGCTACTCTTCGCCTTCCCCAATAGGAAAGGGCTCTGCTAAGACGCCTAAATCGAAAGAAGTCCAACCAGTCGACTACTCTACTAGAAGCTACTTTTAGCTTCTATAGCAAGCCTTCCTTTTTTGTGTAGTTGGAGTTTGTATTGGTGTTGAATGAACATATTAAGCAAAGGCAAGCAGTATAAGCCTAATGGGATGGTACTTACTTTCATACTGCATGGCTGTCGTCAGCTCGTGTCGTGAGATGTTTGGTCAAGTAAAAGAAAAGGAGATGGATTGTCTGCCCTCCCCATCCCATGCCCTTCCCATCCCCTCCTATTTCTGTAGTCACGGTTAAGCCAAATTTAATATTTTATATCCCTATTACTTTTTGTTTTATTATTTCTATAAAAAAATCAATATAAAATGTTAACGTGGTTTAACAGTGACCACAGAAAATAGAAGGGGATGAGAAGGGCATGGGCTGGGAGGGCAGACAATCCATATCCGAAAGAAAAAGGTAGACTCAATGTCATAGAAATAGAATACATCGGAATCAGCACCGTCTTATTCATCTGCAAAAATAGGACTAAAAAAAATCATGAATAGGTAAATAGGCAAATTGATGTTTGATCACGACGAGATGGAAGAGATCTTCGGTCCATGATTTTCTGTAGATCTTCCCATATTGATAGCTCAGAATTGTATACATTTAAGTTGAAACACCCCAACCCGGAAGTTTGAGGTAAATTTTTCTTCTTCCCAAAATTTTGCTTACTTTTCACTTTTACCCCTTATCCTAACGAAATCCTAGCCGTTCATCTAAATTGTCTTTCTCTCCTAAACTGACAAGTGGCAGCACCCTAACTCTCTCCCTTTCCTTTTCCCGAAAACCCGTTAGACCTAATTTGACCGTTGACCCCCGGTCAACGTTGACTTTAGGGTTGACTTTTTGGGTTTTCGTCCGGGATCCTTCTTAGGGTAATTCAACGTTCTGAATCCGTTTCCAATATCCGTTTTCCCAAATTCAATTGCTATTATATAGTTTTATTAATTGTACCATTTAATGTGCTTAGGGGCAATTATTGTGACGTTTCCGTCTTCGCTAGTGGCGCAGCTTTTGGCGACTAAGTACTGTGAGTGGACCCCTTCTAAAATTACATGATTTATTATTTAATTGCATAAATGATTAGCATGCCTACGAATTTTGTGAATTGATTTATATCAATCCTGTTTACTGAATTTATGGATTTCGTCTCGTGTTTTAGTGAGGAAATCATTGTTAGCTTATTTTGAGCTTTATTTTAATATATATCATATTTTCTATAAAAGCCATGAACTGGTAGACTATCTGATAGATGACGATAGGATGCTAGAACATGTTTTTGAACCCCTCTTTATAGTGTAGACGATGATCGGTAACCTATGCTATGAAGTGGTTATTTTAAGAGAGACGTAACTATTTGTGCGTACCTAGTAGACACTATGTCGCCTGGGGCGAGGATCTGGTGTTGGCATTTAGGCCGGGAGAAATAATCCCTAGCGAAAGGCTGAGGGACACGGAGACAGGCACTGGGCCGGGAGGGAGTTATCTCTGGCTACGGGCACAGAGACTTAGGTGCAGGCATTGGGCCGGGAGTTATATTTATTCAGTGATCTTTCTAGCAGCACACCGCGTTTACGAGACGATTTATGATGCGTTTACTGTTTTGATTTCCGCGATGCGTTTCCGCGATGTGACTTTTGAGATATTTGGCATGCTAGGATTTTGATTTAAATCCATCACTTATTATGCTAGTAGTTTTCATTATATAAACTTTGGGGGTTAGTACGTTGATAACTGTTATATTATTATATATATATAAACTTGGTCCACTCACCTTTGTTTTGCGCCCCCATTCAGGACTTAGAATCAAGGCACATAATCCCGGCGTCAAGACACTTCCGCAGCAGCATCTTCGGATCCTCTTGAATGTAGGACTCACTCCTTTATTCATTAAATTTTATCTTAATTCTTCTTAGTGATTAGGTTTAGTTGTATGCTCTGAGCACGTTCCTAAAATTATTAATTCATGGTATTTTAAATTTCTAACCCTCATTTATTTCTTATTCTTAGCTTTTGTATCAATTAATGGCTTTCGTCACCCTCGGGTGTCGGCCAGCACGTGTCTATCCTGGTATTCGGGGAATATCAGGGTCGGGGCGTGTCAGATTGGTATCAGAGCGTGGTTTGTTCAGAGCATACTTAGGATTCTTTTCTATTCTCTTAAAGTTTCGGTTTTGACATCATCTGGATGTCAGGACTTCTAGATTTGGTACCATTCGGCGCAATTGTGCAAATCCTTCTTTGATTGAATTGTCACCTTCTGGTTGAAATTCAAGAATTCGTGTCGGAATTGTGCCTCATCGGTGACGTGTTTGATTTGTTGGACGACTTTAAACATCAGATCAATACTCAGCGACGTGTTTTAGAAATCTTAGTGAGCGGAAGTTTGGTAAAGACTAACTGTATATTCGAAATGGCGATGCCACTCTGCAACATGCGTTCCCTAGGAATTGCAGGTGGAGTCGGCTCAACATCGAAATCTTGAGAAACTCCTCAGTAGCAGACGCTATTCTCTTTAATTTCCGAAATGAGTTGCAATTCTTGTTGTTGTTATAGTTGAACTTGGATGAGGAATATCCAGTCTTGTTTGGATAAGCAGATTCCTTGAACTTCACCTGGGTTTAGTACTTGGTGGTAAACCCTAGTTCCTCGTTCGTGTACTTTTCGGCGAGGATGAACTTAGTCTCTTACTTGCAGCCTAGCTGTTCAGCCTTGTAATTTTCAGTGTAATGGCTTGAGACTCTATCATATTCATCATTGTACGAAGATCGAACTTTACTCTGAATTCCCCTGAACTCATTGAGCTTTGGTTTGCTCAAGGGCATCACTTTAAGGTAGCTAATTGTGTCACTATATGCATACGCAAGCTGCTTCGTATCTTCCTTCTTCGTCATTCTGTTGATTCAGAGGTTCTATATTTAATTTCTGAACTTTGAAACAACTCTCACAAAGTATTGTGAATTTCAAAATGTTTTTGACCTCGTCAAATCTTATTATCAGTTCTTAACTATTCGTGAGCTTAGACTTATTTCATTTTTGGCTAAGAACCAGTTGACCATACTGTGATGATTTGCAAAATAATCATAAACAGTGATTTCTATTTCTGCATCTTTATCTTCCTTCGCTTGTTGGTTTCTCAATGTAAAATTGAATCATGCCGGAACAATAGGAGTTTGTTCTTGCCGTGGTTTCTGGTTCAAATCCTGATTTCTTGTAATCTATCTTTTTATGGAATTGTTTTGACCCTCAAATTCTTGAGTATTCTTTCAACCTTCTCGACATGGTTTCTCGCCTAATTAGTGAGAAATTCACGATCGATCGTTTCGGTGAAAGTGGGCACCCAGTTCGTGTTGATTCGGACATGAATGTTGGGAGCATAATCTTTTCACAAGCTTACCAGACTTATCATAAAGAGTTCTTCGTGGGGGTGAAGTTTGAGTTGTCCTTTGGTATGAGACTGGTGAAAATTGTGGTGCAGAAGGTCATCATATTGTATCACCATCTCACTAGAATTCATAGGCATCACATCGGTTATTTTCCAACTATATGTGTTCGTCTCAACGCATATTTTCACTGCTTCACTTCTGAACCTTATTGTTGTGAGTACGTGGTTGTTAAAACATTTCTAGCAGATTTGTTTGGTGCATTCTGGAATGGCATTACAGGACGGTCGAAGCGAGAATTGGATAATCTTTACACTTCTCTCGAAACGTGCGTGTTATCTTTGGTTGTTAGGATGACCATTTGCGAGTCGTTCTTCTTTCCACCAACTTTGACCTTGTTTGACTAGAAATCTGCAACTAAGCAAAAATGGAGAGGTGGATTGAGCGCTACAACTGTTCCCAAGAGATGCTGCGTGTTAAGGAAGATGACTTCTCGTTTTCTGCTTGCTTGGTTCGAGCTTTTGGGTCTACTACTAACATGGTAGCCACTTCTCTTGAATCCCAAGGTACAATTTGCAAATGGGTTCTTTACTGGTGAAATTCTGAAGTAGTTGGTCACATTTGGAAGAACTAAGGAGGATAAGATGCTTGGTGCTGGATAGAGTTTTACGACGACAGTTTCTGTTTTGTTTGGTTTGGGTATGGCACTGTTGCGACATGGTACTAGAGTTTCTACAGGTAACATTGGTTGTTAGAGGAGTTGTGCGAGCTTGTATTCGGAGGATCGAATTTACGACGTGTGAAATTATTCATCCTCAGGAAATTACTGCTTGCTTATCGAGACAACAAATGTGTGATCGATATCACGGGCGGCCGACCGGTATATCGATAGCTTATTTGTTGGGTTCGTTAAGCAAGTGGGCAAGAAGATTCGCCTACAGCAGCTGATGCAGATTCAGAATTGTTATTCTTGGAACTCGACCCAAAGACACATTTATTCTCGGAGTACGTGACATTTCGAATTCTTGGGCGAGACCCACTCTTATTTTTCAGTTTTGGTTTTCAGTATAAGTATTTTGAACTCCCTTTACTCTAGTTAATTGTTTTGACGTTACAAATGTTTTTGGAAGAGTATTTCTGTTTTCATTTTTTTAAGTTGATTTGAGTTTTGATCTATATATTAGTACATATCTATTTTGGCGTTATCTGGCCTTAAATTATTTTGTGTTTTCAACTTTATATTTTATTAAAGTATGTGTTCTATTTTTATACTGATGGGGAAAGAGGTATGAGCCTGGAGGCACGAAAGATGGAATCATTGCAGCCGATCGCGACGGCGTGGCATTTTCCCTTTTGTGTAACCGCTCTTACCTAATCTCATTGTTACATATATGCATATTATTCTTCTTCCTATGTTCGAGTATTTTCAGCGTAGTATGTTATTTTAAATTTCGAGGACGAAATTTTTTTATAAGGGTGGTAGATTGAAACACCCCAACCCGGAAGTTTGAGGTAAATTTTTCTTCTTCCCAAAATTTTGCTTACTTTTCACTTTTACCCCTTATCCTAACGAAATCCTAGCCGTTCATCTAAATTGTCTTTCTCTCCTAAACTGACAAGTGGCAGCACCCTAACTCTCTCCCTTTCCTTTTCCCGAAAACCCGTTAGACCTAATTTGACCGTTGACCCCCGGTCAACGTTGACTTTAGGGTTGACTTTTTGGGTTTTCGTCCGGGATCCTTCTTAGGGTAATTCAACGTTCTGAATCCGTTTCCAATATCCGTTTTCCCAAATTCAATTGCTATTATATAGTTTTATTAATTGTACCATTTAATGTGCTTAGGGGCAATTATTGTGACGTTTCCGTCTTCGCTAGTGGCTCAGCTTTTGGCGACTAAGTACTGTGAGTGGACCCCTTCTAAAATTACATGATTTATTATTTAATTGCATAAATGATTAGCATGCCTACGAATTTTGTGAATTGATTTATATCAATCCTGTTTACTGAATTTATGGATTTCGTCTCGTGTTTTAGTGAGGAAATAATTGTTAGCTTATTTTGAGCTTTATTTTAATATATATCATATTTTCTATAAAAGCCATGAACTGGTAGACTATCTGATAGATGACGATAGGATGCTAGAACATGTTTTTGAACCCCTCTTTATAGTGTAGACGATGATCGGTAACCTATGCTATGAAGTGGTTATTTTAAGAGAGACGTAACTATTTGTGCGTACCTAGTAGACACTATGCCGCCTGGGGCGAGGATCTGGTGTTGGCATTTAGGCCGGGAGAAATAATCCCTAGCGAAAGGCTGAGGGACACGGAGACAGGCACTGGGCCGGGAGGGAGTTATCTCTGGCTACGGGCACAGAGACTTAGGTGCAGGCATTGGGCCGAGAGTTATATTTATTCAGTGATCTTTCTAGCAGCACACCGCGTTTACGAGACGATTTATGATGCGTTTACTGTTTTGATTTCCGCGATGCGTTTCCGCGATGTGACTTTTGAGATATTTGGCATGCTAGGATTTTGATTTAAATCCATCACTTATTATGCTAGTAGTTTTCATTATATAAACTTTGGGGGTTAGTACGTTAATAACTGTTATATTATTATATATATAAACTTGGTCCACTCACCTTTGTTTTGCGCCCCCATTCAGGACTTAGAATCAAGGCACATAATCCCGGCGTCAAGACACTTCCGCAGCAGCATCTTCGGATCCTCTTGAATGTAGGACTCACTCCTTTATTCATTAAATTTTATCTTAATTCTTCTTAGTGATTAGGTTTAGTTGTATGCTCTGAGCACGTTCCTAAAATTATTAATTCATGGTATTTTAAATTTCTAACCCTCATTTATTTCTTATTCTTAGCTTTTGTATC
Source organism: Malus fusca (assembly GCA_035220775.1). Taxonomy (NCBI): domain Eukaryota; kingdom Viridiplantae; phylum Streptophyta; class Magnoliopsida; order Rosales; family Rosaceae; genus Malus; species Malus fusca. The sequence continues at coordinate 33,668,242 of CM069060.1, read as the reverse complement.
AATTAATGGCTTTCGTCACCCTCGGGTGTCGGCCAGCACGTGTCTATCCTGGTATTCGGGGAATATCAGGGTCGGGGCGTGTCATAAGTTCTATCAAATAACTCAGCAAACTATACTCCATAAGTACGCAAAAAAACCATCCCGAGCTTTTTATATTTGTAGGAGTTGCCTGTTGCTTTTGTTACATTCAAGTCTCGGTTGGGTGCAGCCCTAGTTATCCACTCCCAGCAGCACTCAAATCCACTTCTTTGGATCACTGACGATGCTCCAGAACCCAGGGATGTATCATGGAGAAATTTGGCAATCCCAGTCCGAGTTTTGCCACTCTGCAATTTTGGAGTTATTGTTGCAGCCTCCCTTCTTACAATTTTCTTTGCTATCCCAGTCACTGCCGTCCAGGGAATTGCCAAATTTGAAAAGTTAAAGAAATGGTTTCCCCCTGCCATGGCTTTACAGTTGATGTAAGATTTTCTTGCCGTTCTTTTTGCTTGAATATCATGCGTGCATGTTGAATCTTTGACTTGTGGAATATATGCCTCAATTAATCCAGCAATCTGACTATTAATTCATAACTTTTGGAACATTAAATTAAACATTGAAAGGACCAGTATAAAGATCCGAATGATAAACAGTTCCATAAATTAGAGAATTGAATATTCATGGTTCTGGATTCAGAGCTTCTATAAGAAAACTTTGTACTACTTTGGTTATAGTTTTTATGAATTGACATCTAAGATAATGCTAATATGTACAGATCAGGGTTAAGCTCTGTCATAACAGGGTATCTTCCGAGTGCCGTTCTGAATTTGTTTATCTACATTGTTCCATTTACAATGCTCGGAATGGCTAAACTATCAGGCTGTATCTCAAAGAGCAGGGAGGAGATAAAAGCGGGCAACATGGTTTTATATTTCCTAGTTGGAAACGTCTTCTGTTGAGCTTGTTATCTGGCTCTTTAATAGATGAAATTGGCGAATCTTTTACTCATCCGAAAGATATCCCCAGTCACTTTGCTAGAGCCGTCTCTGCTCAAGTGAGTTGGTCTTAATACTTTTGTAATATTCTGTTTACGTTTCGTTTTAATTCACGCTCTTCATAATTTCCAAAGCTAGTTCAGTGTTGCTTTTTTCTTTTCCTTGTATAAGTTTTAAATAGTTGTGGACTCTTGGATAATTTTCTGTTGTGTTGCATACTTTCTTTTTCTTTATTGTTTTCAACTTATCGTTTTTAAATAATCTGAAAATACTGATTTGGTCCATAAAGCTTGATTTCTAATGTTTCAGGCAGATTTCTTTGTGACATATACTTTGACAGATGGGCTGTCAGGGTTTTCTTTGGAGATCCTCCAACCAGGATTACTTTGCTGGGATGCTATAAGGTTCTGTACATATGGCCGTGGAAAAGAGAAGACTCCTTATCTTTATTCATTACCTTATTTCAGAATCATTCCTGTGGTCTCGCTGTCCGTGCTGATTGGTACAGTATATGCAGTTGTGGCACCACTTATGCTCCTATTTTTGATTGGTTACTTCTTGCTCGGCTATGCGGTGTATATAAACCAGGTTAACTTTGCATTTCTTATTCAAGTCATTGTTATTGTTCCTATGAATGTCTGTTCCAGTAAATTCACGGCTTCCACATTCTTTTGGTCCCTGTTCGCATCAGGAATTTCCGTCGGGGATACTTCCTGGCCGACGAGCACACAACTCCCCGGGAGAGGTTTGGCGCCGGTTGAGGGCTGCTGTCGGGCTTCTGCTTTTACCGTCGGGCTTGTCGGGCAAGGTTCGTCGGGCACGGCTTGTCGGGCAAGGCTTGAAAGAGAAGGACAGGGTTAACTCTGAAAGGTGTCTTCGTGGGGCCTTAGGTGTAGGCCTTAAGGCTCACAATCAAGGTTAACTTTTAGATGCTCATGCGTGCCACTGCCATCTTTAGCATGGCAGACGTAGAACGGATGTTCAATCCAATTACGTACCTATATATATATATATATATATATATATATATATATATATATATATATCTATCCGAGAGACCGTATTGATTATGACAGGTGCCTTCGTGGGGCCTTAGATATAGGCCTTGAGGCTTCCAATCCATAACCAATCCAACTCTTGGATATATACACTGCTGGTTTCATTGTCGCACATAGCATTACCATCGTTATACTTCTGACCAGCTAGCCCGCAGAGCTTAGAACGAATCCAAATAGGTGCCTTTGTGGGGCCTTAGGTGCAGGCCTTGAGGCTTCCTATCAGAACTCATTCCATACTCAAACGTTCTAGCCCGCATAGCTTAGAACGAGTCCAAATAGGTGCCTTTGTGGGGCCTTAGGTGTAGGCCTTGAGACTTCCTATCAGAACTCATTCCATACTCAAACGTTCTAGCATAATCATAATATAACAGCGGTAAAACTACTAGATCAGTCGATTACTTGCGCCCCAAGTAACTTCGGACTTCTTTGTTTATCAAGGATTGTCGTGGATGGGTTAAGTCCACATAAAGTTCTTTTTTATGCCTTGAGACCAAGGACTTTTACATGATCACTCTTATATGTCAGGGAGATTAGAACTTAGATCTGATTTAAATAGTGAAGACATCTTTAAATCGGATTCAAGAACTGAGAGAGTCTTTTAATCATCATTTTACTAGAAACAACTTGAATACAACTGAAAGTATACAACATATTGCTAGTTTAATAAATGAAAAGACAAAACCAAGGAGGGACAGGCAAGGTTTTCACCTTGTCGGGCAAAACTGGGCGTCTTGCAACTTCCTATCTTTGAGGTTTATCAGGGGGTCTGAGTTTAGAAGAAAAGGGGTTCGAGAGGTGAGTTTTCAGAGGGAAATCGATACTACGACAAGTGTTTTAGACAAGGTAGCAGAGCTTATAAAAAGGGTTGAGTGAGAGTCGATCCCGAGATGGATGAAGACTTTGGCTGACTACAGCTATCGTTTGAAGGCAAATCTGGCTTTGAGCAGAGTTTGTGCTTTTGTTTGTTTGTTTGAGTGTCCTTAATCCTGATTTCTCTTTCTTCTTTTATAGACAACCCGGCATGTCCTCCTGTAGCAGCAGCCTTGCCCGAATGCGGTTTGAGGGTGATGACTCATCAGTTTTTTTACATGTAATGCCACCATAAAGTACTTTATGGGCTGTGTAGCTGGTCAGTCTATACCACTTGGCCTTTGGGTAGGTGAGCAAGTGGCCTTCATGAGCTGCATCAAGTCAGAGGAGGCCCTTTCCTTCTTTCCTAGGTTTCGGCTGGGCTTCGGCCGAACTGCTGGGCTTCGACCGACTTTTCCTTCAGGCCTCCTTTTGGGCCAGCCCCTTTCTGGAGCCCAAAGTTTAACTTTTGGTCCAAACAGTGCCCCCTTCAATTGATATTTAGCCTGGAATCCCAGGCGCCAATATCAATTGAAAAGCTTCATGCGGCTGCATCCTTGCCCTTGGAACTTGTGTTTTCTAGATGAAATTAATGGTATCTGGAGTCTCTTGATCTTCCCACGACCTTTGAACTATCCTCTGGGCCCTATAAATTATGGCTTAGAACCCCTTTCTGTCAAACCATCCAATCCTTCTTGAGAGAAAACTGAGCAATGGGTTCTTCAGGCTTTGAATGGAGTTTCCTAAAACTTCCTTTCCGTAGAAAAGAAGAAAGTTTTCATCAAACGACTGCTATCTCCAACATCCTTGGTCGAACATCCCGCTATCTCCAACACCCTTGGTCAGGCGGTTTCCTCATAAAGGTATGCTTTCCTGCTTGCTGCCGTCATAAGTCAAGCTTCACCATCACAAATGGTGGTGACTTGGTTTGAGGATCCTCTACCAAGCACATGTTGGCCGCACAACCCGATTATCTAATCGGGCTCCATCTGTGAAGACATAAGAAAAACCAGTTGAGACATCATTGTATTCCAACAGAATTGAATGTAGTATGTTGGTTTTGAATCGTTGTAATCTTCATCAATTTGTCGAAATGAAATGAATATTGTTTAGCAATTTTGTTTTTCTGCTTGAATGATTGATGAATAAAGACTGTATCTGAAACTCTCGGCGCCTGCTTTACTTTGCCTCCTCTTCAATGTAACAATCTCTAACATCCCACAATGTAGGACAATATTTTTTTAAGAACTTAACATTAATGGGATGTTTCTGCCCATTTCCTTCGAGGTCCGCTAGATAGTATCCTCCTTTATCCAAAACTCGACTAATAATGAAAGGCTCTTCCCATGTCGGGCTCCACTTTCCAAAGCCCCTGAGCTGAGCTCCTAGAGGGAGGACCGTTTTCCATACTAAATCTCCCTCTTTGAAAGACTTTATCTTTACCTTTTTGTTATAAGCTCGGGCGACAGCTTTCTTTCCTTCTTGAATCTGGTTCAAGGCTTTAATTCGGGCTACATCCAAGTCTTCAATTCCTTGACACATGGCTTCGATGTATTCTTCACTATGTAACCCAAATTGGTTCTGAATTCTGACCGAACTTACATTTATCTCCATGGGGAGCACCGCATCCTGCCCGAAAGTTAAAGCATAAGGAGTTGTCCCTGTCCCGGCCCTCTTGGAAGTCCTGTATGCCCACAAAGTGTTCCCCAGTCTTCCATGCCACTTTTCTGGACTATCTATCACCATTCTTTTGATGATGTTGACCAAGATCTTGTTGCTGGCCTCTGCTTGGCCATTTGATTGAGGGTAGTATGGACTGGACTGGATCATCTTTATTTTGTACTTGCTTGCAAACTCCTCAACTTCTTTTGAGATAAAAGATGGCCCACGATCCGTCACTATAGTTTCGGGCACCCCATACCTGTGCAGAATCTTGGTCTCGATAAAATTCTTGACCGCGGCTGAAGTTATGGATTTTACTGCTGATGCTTCCACCCACTTGGTGAAGTAATCTGTTGCCACAATTATGAAAGTGTGCCCTTTACTAGAAGCTGGATAGATTTGCCCGATGAAGTCCATCGCCCAACCTCTGAAGGGCCAAGGCTTGACCACTGGATTTAAAGGTACTGAGGGCACATGCTGGAGAGGTTCATGCCGTTGACATTCTTCACAACCTTTGGCGTAAGACTTGCACTCTTTTTCCATGTCGGGCCAGAAATAACCATATCTTCTAAGCAACCACCTCATCTTGGTTCCCGCCTGATGTGCTCCACATACCCCTTCATGTACTTCGGCCATTACCCTCATGGATTCCTCTTGGCCCAAGCATTTCAATAGTAATCCATCTGGAGTTTTCCTTAGCAAGTCTTTCACCCACAAGACATACTTGGTCGCTTGCTGTCTATTCTTTCTGCTTGTAGGTGAAGAGGGGTCCTTCAAATGATGAATGATAGGGGACCTCCAATCTTCTATTTCGGTTTCTAGAGCCATTACATCCAGGCTGAATCCCCTTTCTAAGATAGAAGGGAGGTTTCTTCTTTGGATCTCGACATCTACTCCATATCTTCTTTCCTGTATTGGCACCCCTGAGGCTAGTTGTGCCATCTCGTTGGCCGCTAAGTTGGATCCCCTGGGAACATGATTGACTGATATCTCAGAATCCCAGAAACTCAGTAATTGCGTAACCGCCAAGTAATATCCTGCCATGGTAATATGTCTGCACTTGAACTCCCCGTTTAGCTGGTTTATTACTAACTCTGAATCTCCAAAGATCTCCACCTCTGCTGCCCCCAGCTCCATCAAGATTTCCAGACCAATTATCAAAGCCTCATACTCTGCCCGATTATTAGTATTTCCTTGGTAGTCTAGGAGGAATGAATAATAATGATAGACCCCATGAGGGTTTATAATCACAATCCCTGCTCCTGAAGCCTTATGAGTGTGAGATCCATCAAAATATAACTTCCAATGAGTGATCCAGAGACCAGTCACTCTTCTTATCTCCTGCTGGACCCTTTCTTGCTTCTTCTCTTTCCCATATACCAACAGTCTTTTAATCAGGGATCTGACTGCCATTACCTGATCCTTCTTCTTTTGTCCAATCATTGATGACGTAGGGGATTTGGGATGATACAAGGTCTATCTCACTCCTCTCTAGTAAGGAGCACTCCTTGTTCCAAAAGCTTTTGGGTCGTCACCTTGGTAGGGCGGCCGTTCTCGTCAACTCCTGAACATTTCAAGATTCCTACGTTGGGGTTGTAGAAACTTGCTTCCGCAACGTTGGCTGTGAGGAGGAATGGCCGTGATTCGGCCTCCACCATTTCCCAGAAACCTGGTCCTGTTGGTCCATCTTCATGGTAGACAGCGACTTGTTGATGCAGGGTGGAGGGTATGGCAAGACTTTGGTGGATCCAGTCTCTTCCAAGTAATGCTCCATAAGTGGAAGTGCAGTCTACCACAAAGAATGCCAGCATGATTTGTTTAGACCCCAAATCCACTTCTAAGGGCAATATCCCATGGGTCTTGGTGATAGCGCATGAGAAGCTAGAGACTGTGAGGTCTGTAGGAATAAGATCCTCCGTACATCTTCCCATTTTCCTCATCTGCTTGGCTGGTAACACATTAACAGCTGCTCCGCCATCTATTAAAATTCTCTTGAAAGGCACCCCTTCCAAATGAGCCGTGACATATATGGGCTTCAGATGATTGGCCATCGAGATGTTCGGGCGGCTAAACACCATTTCGTCGGTATAAATCCTTAAAGGACCTCTTTTGGACGCTTCAAAAGTTTCAGCGTTGCCCGATTCTCCTTCTTCGACTTCCTCTACATTGACATGTGCCATCATTGGCTCAGCTGTCAAGTAATCACCCTCCATAGTAGCGGGCTGATCAGGTTGGGCACCAAACGTGGCAGATAATACGTATGCCATGCTGATATGAAAATCATTAGGCTCGAGCAAATCTTCTTTCTTGCTCTCGATCTGGTCCATGAATTCATCCAACCAGGCCATGGCATCGGGTGGTAGTACTGGTTCTGGTGCCCCCTCCAATTGATTCCTGCCCGCATCCAACGTTCGCTTTGGAACCTCACCAAAAGGATCCACCAATGGCAGAAAATGTGGTTTTCTTTCGGGCGAAACAGTTCCAAAACAAATAGGCTTTGTCTGCTCCATCTTCCACCCCGGGGTTGGCACCATGATTAAATCTTCTTGAGCCCGCCTCAAGATCCTATACTTCCCAGGGTGCTGGGTCTGCGGCACGTGATTCCCCTCGCCTTCTTTTTTGCTATTGGCCTTCTCCACCTCTTTCTTATTTTTCCAACGGAGTTGATTACTTCCCCCAGATGATGTCTTCTCCAGTTTTTTATTCTGGGAGGCTTCTGATGTTGCGGGGGTCTTCAGGGAATTCATGTAGGGTTTGTGCTGTCTTTGAACTCTCCTGATCATAGAGGCTCCCATCGGTTTGGTAGGCTGTCCATTCTTTCCAACCACGTACCATTTTCGTCCGAGGTGGGCAGGGTTATTTCTCTTGACAAAATTAGTTATCCCATCATTCTTCTTAGCTTCTTCCCCCATATGGCCATATTGAGGATGATCCGCACTCCTTCGTATTTCGGCCTCCATATCTTCTGCCTCTTCATAAGGTTCACGGTTTCGAAAAACTTCTGATAAAGCTTTAGGCTGGGAATCACCTCCTAAACGTTGAAAGACACTTCGGGAAGCATCTTTTCCTACAGTCCGTCTAGATTTCTCACGGGCCTCATTTCTTCTGATCAACTCCTGATCAATAAGCACTCCTAAGGGTGGTATTTCGAGCTCGCACTCGCATTGACACTTGCTGCATAAAACCATCCCTTTGATTATGACAGCTTTTGGATACTCGGGCAACTTAATTACCCCTTTTATAGTTTTGCCAGCCAATTTTTCTTCATCCATTGGCTCCGTGACTTTTTCCTTCCCCTTCTGAGCCCATGTCATATTGATCATATTTATTGGGGCTTCTGAGAAAGGCTCTGCGGGTCTGTTCACCACTGCCTCTTCTAACTGGCTAGTTTTGAGCCTCTTCTTCTCCCTATTATCTTTTTCCCTAGGATGAGGTAAAGATGTAGGAATAGTTGGTATCGGGACCATACCAGCTTCCTTTTTGAAATCTGTGGAGATACCTTCCAATCTTTGCAGCATTTGCAGCAGGGTCGTTTGCAAATCTTCTGGTAATCCTGACATATTGCTTTGATCAAGGGGAATCCCACAGGGCGTGCCAAAACTATGTTCGCGTCAGGAATTTCCGTCAGGGATGCTTCCTGGCCGACGAGCACACAGCTCCCCGGGAGAGGTTTGGCGCCGGTTGAGGGCTGCTGTCGGGCTTCTGCTTTTACCATCGGGCTTGTCGGGCAAGGCTCGTCGGGCACGGCTTGTCGGGCAAGGCTTGAAAGAGAAAGACAAGGTTAACTCTGAAAGGTGCCTTCGTGGGGCCTTAGGTGTAGGCTTTAAGGCTCACAATCAAGGTTAACTTTTAGATGCTTAGGCGTGCCACTGCCATCTTTAGCATGGCAGACGTAGAACGGATGTTGAATCCAATTATGTACATATATATATATCCGAGAGACCGTATTGATTATGACAGGTGCCTTCGTGGGGTCTTAGATATAGGCCTTGAGGCTTCCAATCCATAACCAATCCAACTCTTGGACATATACACTGCTGGTTTCATTGTCGCACATAGCATTACCATCGTTATACTTCTGACCAGCTAGCCCGCAGAGCTTAGATCGAATCCAAATAGGTGCCTTTATGGGGCCTTAGGTGTAGGCCTTGAGGCTTCCTATCAGAACTCATTCCATACTCAAACGTTCTAGCCCGCAGAGCTTAGAATGAGTCCAAATAGGTGCCTTTGTGAGGCCTTAGGTGTAGGCCTTGAGGCTTCCTATCAGAACTCATTCCATACTCAAACGTTCTAGCATAATCATAATATAACATCGGTAAAACTACTAGATCAGTCGATTACTTGCGCCCCAAGTAACTTCGGACTTCTTTGTTTATCAAGGATTGTCGTGGATGGGTTAAGTCCACATAAAGTTCTTTTTTATGCCTTGAGACCAAGGAATTTTACATGATCACTCTTATATGTCCGGGAGATTAGAACTTAGATCTGATTTAAATAGTGAAGACATCTTTAAATCAGATTCAAGAACTGAGAGAGTCTTTTAATCATCATTTTAATAGAAACAACTTGAATACAACTGGAAGTATACAACATATTGCTAGTTTAATAAATGAAAAGACAAAATCAAGGAGGGACAGGCAAGGTTTTCACCTTGTCGGGCAAAACTGGGCGTCTTGCAACTTCCTATCTTTGAGGTTTATCAGGGGGTCTGAGAGTTTAGAAGAAAAAGGGTTTGAGAGGTGAGTTTTCAGAGGGAAATCGATACTACGACAAGTGTTTTAGACAAGGTAGCAGAGCTTATAAAAAGGGTTGAGTGAGAGTCGATCCCGATAGGGATGAAGGCTTTGGCTGACTACAGCTATCGTTTGAAGGCAAATCTGGCTTTGAGCAGAGTTTGTGCTTTTGTTTGTTTGTTTGAGTGTCCTTAATCCTGATTTCTCTTTCTTCTTTTATAGACAACCCGGCATGCCCTCCTGTGGCAGCAGCCTTGCCCGAATACGGTTTGAGGGTGATGACTCATCAGCTTTTTTACATGTAATGCCACCATAAAGTACTTTATGGGTTGTGTAGCTGGTCAGTCTATACCACTTGGCCTTTGGGTAGGTGGGCAAGTGGCCTTCATGAGCTGCATCAAGTCAGAGGATGCCCTTTCCTTCTTTCCTAGTTTTCGGCTGGGTTTCGGCCGAACTGCTGGGCTTCGACCGACTCTTCCTTCAGGCCTCCTTTTGGGCCAGCCCCTTTGTGGAGCCCAAAGTTTAACTTTTGGTCCAAACAGTCCCTTTTGTAGTTGTGCTTTTGTTCTTTCTTCTCCCAATTAACATTCAGAAGCTAAACAAAATTAAGGAGAAGCATAGAGATCAAGATTTTCATTTTTTCAAAAAGCGGTTGAGAATAATACGTATATAGGGTGTCAAGTAATTATTTTAGAAACATTTTTGCATTTAGATGCAACTTAAAGTTCAGATCCCAGAATATCCATTGGCTTCAAGCTTTTCAATACTTCATTTAGTAGCTGCTGAAACCGTTATTTGTTGTAGCTCATAGAAATCAACCAGCGGCAAAAGTTTAAGTTGTTAGGGTATGGGCCAACAATAACCTATCAACCTTAAAGTAGACTTTCTCTGGAATCTGAGGCGAGAAGGGGAACATGGGTCATCAAAACAGGCAGTCCGTCTTGCGCCTTTGGGTTGAGGTCTGCCCCGGGGGTTAGTTGCTTGTGTTCAATTATAAAATGTTATAAATTACTAATTAATATCTCTATCTTTAAGGACAATTGCTAAAATTTATTTTGCACCAGAGCTGAGCATTTTGTGCACTTTGATATCAACTGCATGTGTTATAAACTTCGGTTCTTTTGCAGATTGAAGATGTTTATGAGACTTTTTATGATATGTGTGGACAGTATTGGCCTTAGATCAATCATTATTTTCTCGTTGCAATCATTCTCATGCAAATAACTATGATTGGTCTCTTTGGACTGAAATCAAAGCCGGCCGCATCCTTTTCCACAATTCCACTTTTAGTGCTGACATTGATGTTTGATGAGTACTGCAAGATGCGTTTTCTTCCTGCATTCCACCTTTTTTTTATTCAGGTATATTGCTAAATTGTTTTTGTAAATTTACTGGATTGTGAAGGAAACCACACTTGAACATTATAGCATGTTCCTTGAAACAATCTGTTAACTCGCTTTGAATAAAGTCGTGTAAGCATTTCCTAGGGTGCATTTGTTGTAGTAACTACGGATGATTGCTCTTTTATGGTGCTTGATGTTGTCCAAAATTTGAACTTTTGTCCAACATCCATTATTTTGGTCATTCTGTTAAAAACTGTCACATCCTGGCCCGGGGTCCACCACATCCTGGGCCCGCTCCACCACCGTAGCACAATATTGTCCGCTTTGGGCCCGACCACGCCATCACAGTTTTGTTTCTGGGAACTTACACGAGAACTTCCCAGTGGGTCACCCATCTTGAGAATGCTCACGCGCGAACTCGTTTAACTTCAGAGTTCCGATGGAGCCCGAAGCCAGTGAGCTCCCAAAAGGCCTCGTGCTAGGTATGGATGAGAATATACATTTAAGGATCACTCCCCTGGGCGATGTGGTATGTTACAATCCACCCCCCTTAGGGGCCCGACGTCCTCGTCGGCACACCACGGCCAGGGTTAGGCTCTGATACCAAATTGTCACATCCCGGCCCGGGGTCCACCACATCCCGGGCCCGCTCCACCACCGTAGCACAATATTGTCCGTTTTGGGCCCGACCACGCCCTCACGGTTTTGTTTCTAGGAACTCACACGAGAACTTCCCAGTGGGTCACCCATCCTGAGAATGCTCTCGCGCGAACTCGCTTAACTTCGGAGTTCTGATGGAGCCCGAAGCCAGTGAGCTCCCAAAAGGCCTCGTGCTAGGTAGGGATGGGAATATACATTTAAGGATCACTCCCCTGGGCGATGTGGGATGTTACAATCCACCCCCCTTAGGGGCCCGACGTCCTCGTCGGCACACCACGGCCAGGGTTAGGCTCTGATACCAAATTGTCACATCCCGGCCCGGGGTCCACCACATCCCGGGCCCGCTCCACCACCGTAGCACAATATTGTCCGCTTTGGGCCCGACCACGCCCTCACGGTTTTGTTTCTGGGAACTCACACGAGAACTTCCCAGTGGGTCACCCATCCTGAGAATTCTCTTGCGCGAACTCGCTTAACTTCGGAGTTCCGATGGAGCCCGAAGCCAGTGAGCTCCCAAAAGGCCTCGTGCTAGGTAGGGATGGGAATATACATTTAAGGATCACTCCCCTGGGCGATGTGGGATGTTACAATCCACCCCCTTAGAGGCCCGACGTCCTCGTCGGCACACCACGGCCAAGGTTAGGCTCTGATAGCAAATTGTCACATCCCGGCCCGGGGTCCACCACATCCCGGACCCGCTCCACCACCATAGCACAATATTGTCCGTTTTGGGCCCGACCACGCCCTCACAGTTTTGTTTCTGGGAACTCACACGAGAACTTCCCAGTGGGTCACCCATCCTGAGAATTCTCTCGCGCGAACTCGCTTAACTTCGGAGTTCCGATGAAACCCGAAGCCAGTGAGCTCCCAAAAGGCTTCGTGCTAGGTAGGGATGAGAATATACATTTAAGGATCACTCCCCTGGGCGATGTGGGATGTTACAAAAACTCCGTTAAGTGTCCGGAGCTCTTAGCCAAAAGTTTGGGCAATTTTCAAAGCTTTGTAACTCAATTGTTTCTTAACCAAATTCGATCCATAATATATCAAAATGAAGATAGGAAAGTGTAGAACAAGATTATACCAATTTGGAAGCCCAATGGTTGCTGGAGGTGACCAGAAAATAGCCTGAAATATGCCTGGTCCGCCGAAAAACTGGAACACTTGCCGGAAATTGGGTAAATTTTAAACGTTCATAACTTCTTCAACACTTAACGAAATCAAGTGATTCAAAAATTAAAATCATACTTCTCGACGCAAGGAAGAGAATGGTACCATTCGAAATGGCTAAATCGTCGTGATTTGGCCGGAAAACAGCTTAAAAGTGGTTGTCTTGGTCTCGAGTTAGCCACTTTCGAGCTGTTTTTCAGCCAAACCACGGCGAATTAGCCGCCGAGAAAGATACCATTCTCTTCATTGTCTCGTTGAGAAGTATGATTTTTATTTTTGAATCACTCGATTTCGTTGAGTATTGAAGAAGTTATGAACGTTTAAAATTTACCTAGTTTCTGGCGAGTTTTTCAGTTTTCCCGCAGACTAGTCACCTTTCAAGCTATTTTCCGACCATCTCTGGCAACCATTGGGCTTCCAAATAGGTATAATCTTGTTATGCACTTTCCTATCTTCATTTTGATATATTATGGGTTGAATTTGGTTAAGAAACGATTGAGTTACGAAGCTTTGAAAATTGCCCAAACTTCCGGCCAAGAGCTCTGGGACAATTAACTGAGTTTTTGACGGAATGACCAAAATAATGGATGGTGAACAATCTCAGGGACCATTTCTATTGATTTTCAATCTCAGGGACCAAAGTGATATGTTATGTGATAGGATACTGTTGATGATATTTGTACAAGGTTGGGATATGATGATATTGTTAGCTAACAAGTGTCTTAGAATCATTGGTTGAATGTTGTGGTTGTTAGTTGATGATTAGTTGGGAAAATATCGTGTAACTGCCTTAGCTTGCAATCTGGTATAATACTGGATATTTGTGCAAATGCAAGGTTATGATTTGTAACAGAAGTTTGTAAGTAATACAAGAGGAATTATCAGCATATAAGTAAAGGTTAGAACAAGGGTTCTATTATTATGCAAATCGCAGGAACCATTATGGCTAAAAAGCCTTTTCTTTTTCATGAATTAATTTGTAAATAAAATTCTTAGAAACATAGTTCGACATTTTTTTTTTGTACATAACCGTTTATTTGTTTTTCCAAACACAAGAATGAGTTTTTTACTTGAATTAGATAGAGAAAATTACTTATGCATAACATGTTGCCGCTACTACAGAATGATAATTTAGCGAGAAATATCATTTAACGACGAATATATTACCGCTGAAGAACGTATTGTAGTGTAGCGTATGTGAAATACACATCCTTGAAATGTATATTTGTATATAGTTTGACAGGTGAGCATGAGAATGTCTTTTATTTTTTGTTAAATGGTAAGCATGAGAATGTCAGTAGGAAGTCATTTTAGTACATTAAAGTTGTACTTTTGACTTATACGATCAACTTCGAAGTTTGGTCCCCGTGAAGCGTTTAGTAGAGTACTAATTAATGTGGAACTGCATTAATAACTCTAAGCTTTTAAAGTGTTGCTCCCAAAAGTTCAAGGGCATGTCACATGTGCTTGTCTGGGAACAGAAAAATCGGTGGCATAAATGCCAGTTGAGGAATGTAAAGTAACATATGATTGCTATTATACACCATTTAGTTGAGAAATAATAATGTTATGGGGTCCAATCTTGACAAATTTCATTTGAAAATTGATTGTATTCCAATTTAATCTTTTCCCTGGTAAAGAAATTAGGTAAAAAAAAGGTAAGATGCCCTTACAATATCTTACAAGTAACAAGACAATAATATTGTTATGAAAATATGACCAAAAAGATTGAAGAATAGTAGGAAAGGCATAAAATCAGCATCAAGTCTCGAGCATCGTAGATTTGGACTCCAATATCTGATTTGTGCTCAAGATCAATCGTTTTGAACGGTGAGGCAAACAACACTGAGCGCTTTGCCCTGACGTATGGGCATTTTTGATCAAATTACTAACACAAAACGGGATTTAAGCTTTTATTTGTTTAATTCATTTCCTATTCGTACTCCTAGAAAGTCCACTATAAGGTGCTATGGTTGTAATCATTCGTATTATTATTCGATTATAAATTTTGAGGTTTTCTTAATTCTTGGTGGATTCCAGTTTAATAGTAGATGATAATTTAGATTATTTTGTATACATTGCACCAGACACTCAAGCTTGCACCTGTGTTTAAAGGTGTCTCAAATGCTTGAGCAGTGCAGAAAGAATTTTAACAAGCATGAAGCGGAATTTCTTATTGTTGAACAGTACAAGAATTGATCAAACAAATTACAATATAAATAGTTCCATTCCTAATTATATCAAGGTCTTTTGCAATAATACTCAACGTGTCTTAATAATTAAGATGCAAGTTTTGGGATGGTATAGGTTGTTGACCCGTCTCAATGAATCTTGCACAACAAGAAAATGCCTTCCAGAATTATAGGTTTCTACACTCTCACCATTAAAAATTTGGTGTTATATATAATGGTTCTTTGAAAATTTGTGCAGGTTTTTAGTTCTTTTCATTTGCCATATTCGAGTTTAGTTCATGAAATATATGTTGGAGAATAGAATTCCACATAATATCACCGATGTCTTTTATAATAAATAGGTGATTAAGCCGAACACTGTTGACCATGTTGGGCTTGAAAATTTATCGATATCAATGTGCTAATGATCTCATTCATAAGGATTTTTGAAGGGCCGAAGTTGATTCTTTGGAGTGAAGGAATTTTTTTTTTTCCAGTAATTTATAAATGCAAAGGTCGTATTACAAGGTAGCTGCACAACGGCAGAATCAAACAAGTACAACAACACAACACACAATTTCAAGATAATAAAGTTACAACAACCTCATTTCTCTCTCCATGTAGGACTTTATTCTATAGCTATTTATATGCTACTCATCTCTTATTTGGAAGGAAAAGTAGCTAGTCTAGTTTAGGGAACAGTGGGAGGTAACGGCTTCCCAAGGAATGGATGCGGAGGAAATGGCTTCTTGAATTTTGGAATCGGCTTCTTGAAGATTGGATGGGGAAACGGCTTCTTGTAAACTGGAACTGGTGGAGGAAGTGGCTTCTTGTAAACTGGAATTGGTGGAGGAAGGGGCTTCTTGTAAACTGGAACAGGTGGAGGAAGTGGCTTCTTGAATTTTGGAAGTGGATGGAAAATTGGCTTCTTCAGAAATGGCTTTTCTTCCACAACCGGAACCGGTGGATGACCCTTTTTGTAGGGAGGAATCTTATAGACTGGAGCTGGTGGAGGGAGTGGCTTGAAAAAGGGCTTTGGAGGAAAGATATGAGGTGGAGCCGGCTTCTTGAAGAATGGCTTGTGTGGAGGCAATTTAAATTTCTCTTCTTCATTGACTTCTGCAGCTTCTGCTCTTTGCAACTCTTCAGTATGGACATAGTATAGATACAGAGACGTGCATAAGATCATTACGTATGAGGAGAAAAACAAATATATATGCTTAACTAATAACCAAGAATATATACAAAATGATTATCAAATAACTACTACTTAATCACACATTAGACTAATCCATGATTACATATGAGTCTTACATAATGGAAAAGGAAACTAAGATTACGTAGGTTCAACTAAGGCCCTATTCAACAATGTATCAATATTATGAACTATTTAGTATTTAGGTCTTCTCTCAAAAATCAACGTTGCAAAAAACCATACAAATGCGACACAATTTAACTACTCAATAAATGGTTGTCATTTTAGAGTTTCCTTGAAATACTTTGGTTCTTAAAAGGAAACTATATAAGTATATATATATTACCTGAAAAAGCTTTGGCTGCTGCTTGTTCACCAGTTACCTCAATGGTCTCTCCATTGCTATAGCAGAAGCTTGCAGCAAAGAAGCAGAACCAGAGACCCAGAAGAGCCCCTTGAAAAGCAACACGAATCGGCATTGAGAATTAAGCCTTTCTAATGCTACCACTGGATATACTAACAGTGCAAAAGAGCTTAATCCAAACGTACCATTTGGTTTTGGTGCTTTATCAGTTCCGCAGGCCTTGTTATTTATAGCAAGTGTGATGAGCTGTTTAGGAGGCTTTGGCCTTGTTAATTAATTGAGGCCTTTTTTTTTTTTTTTTTTGGAAGCTGGGAATAGCATTACCAGGGTAAAGATGCCAAACATTACAAGGAAAGGCTACATCGAGGCAAGCAAATAACTAAGCAGCAAATAAGCCGAGCAGTGAAGGGAGGTACAAGGAGAAGACGCTTCAACCAAGTTAAAACGTCGCCCCCTCCACTGCCGATATTAAGATTAAGGGGGACATGATAAATCATCATTGTTAAGAACATGAACCAACGAAGATGGAGGTCTATTTACCCATGTTACATTGCACATCTCCGTATTTCTCATCAACGCCAATGGTATTAGCAGTGTACAATGATACAACATCCTTACAAGAGATTTTTCTATGTATTCGGAACACAAGTGGGTACATTGTATCTTATAATATAAATGAAGACGAATATATTTTTCAGTATTTTCTTCACTTGTATTGTGACACCTGTTATGCCAGCTCGTGTTTCGAATCCACTTAAAAAATCTCATGCCCACGTGCTTTGCAGCTCTGATGAAGTTTATTTTCATTAATGACTACCCTAACTACTACCAGTGTCATTTAGCTTTTCTGCTTTTCCAATTTTGTCAAACAGTATTAATGCTGAGTAAGGATAATTTTGAGGCCTTCTCAGATCAACTCTGCCCATGTGTAACATGTCGGTCGGCGTTGTTGTTTTTTTCTTCTTCCTTTAACACTGATGGCGAACAAAAGTTATCCACTCCTTTCGCATTTAAAGGATGGTAGTTAAGCATTGCACTCTACCATGATCATGATCAAGCAACTTCACAGCTTACAAAGTATCGAAATCAAGACCTCCCATTATTTTCTTTAGGGAGTTACTGTCCGCACTTTTCTACTGAGCCACTTGTTGGTACGCATTGTTGGCTACTAACTATCTAATGATATTCTACTTTCAACTCATAACATGCACTTTTTAGCAATTGAGGGGTGATTTTAACTTGGGACATATTGTAACGTTGAGAAGAAAACATATCTATACACTAATAACTGAATTAGTCCCTCGGCCCAACAAATAGACATCACTTGAATTAGCTTATCATATCCCCAAACAGTATCACAAGACATTTTTGGTCTCGATAACTTACTATATCTCAGTCACCGGAAGTTACAAAACTTGGACTTCAAATAAAGTACTGACCTCTACCTCTTCTCACCCAACAGCGATAAAACTGTATGCCGATAGCTAAGGAATGTAATCTAGACGCATAAGCGTCTAGGTTCAGAGTTGTACCCTAACAAGTCCGCTATTATTGTAGGGCAGCTAGAAAGATTGGACGATCAATGCTTGGCTATCAAGTTCATTGATCATCTTGTTCTCCATTAAATCACATTGTGCCCTTCCCTACAAGTTATGTAATTCAGCACCTATGCTTTTCAGAATCGACCAAATATTTCGGCGTCGACATTTTCTACAATTTGAACATATCAAATGCTTGAATATATCAATCCAATCAACTATAAGAGTGTAGTGTCAGGAAGTAATGAAGGTAAACAAGTTACCGTACCTTCCATGCGCTTCATCCAAAATCAAACAAAGCTACTGCATCTCATATCAGTTTCCTTTTTATGTCAAACAATGCATATCAGTTAACGCTGGCCTGGGACATTTGGAACTACTCCCTTCAGGAAGGCCAGAATTGCTCGTCTTCGTTTGATCACGTTCCCTTGTTAGCCATCTAGAAAAGAAAGAGGAAAACGTGAAATGGTTATAATGTTCCTAAATACTAGATGTAAATATAAGTGACAACTGAACATATGGACAAGCAAATGACCCTCAACAAACAGAATGTCCGACCATTAGCAAGAATGTTCCGACTACACATTTGAGTGAACTTTTCCAAGCATTTATAATTAAAGCCACAAAGGACAGGCAACACCGATCCAACGGAGAAGGCCAAAATACTAAAAATGTTGAGGTGAGAAGTATGTTCTATTGATTCAACGTTAACCCACCTATTTGAGAAAATCCACAAGAGTGCATTGGACTAAACCAAATCAAAGGCAGGCTTTTCTTCAACGGAACTGTAATTCAGACATGCCTATTTACCTACAAATTACAACAACTGTTGGAGGTCTTCTTGAGGTCAATTTCAAATACTCAAATGATATGACCTCTCCGAAACAATTATCAAATTATATAAATGTACCTTATAGATATGAACAAGAAGTAATTCAAGTTACACTGTACGCCATGAAACAAGACACGAAAAGTCTGTTGTGAAAAGAAAGAAAAAGAATAAGAAATGGAATTTACTTTCAGACATCATATTGCTTAGTTGGCACTGTTTCTTTCAGTTTGGCTCTAATTTCAGATGTCGGTGTCCATCTATTTGTTGTACTTTTATGCACAAACGGAAACGAATTATAACAAAGTACCAAATATCAATGTCGTAGGTGAAAGCTAAAACAATCTCAAACTGACAAAAGAGATTTACGTGGTTCGGCGTAAAGCCTACTCCACGGGCGAAGCACGGCGAGGAATTTCACTAAACAAACGGAGATTACAAAAGAGTGTTTAAACTCTCACAACCCAAATCCCACAAATTACAAACCCTAAACCAAACGAGTAGAGAACCCAAAAAACTAACAGAGAAGATTCTCCCAAATTGCTCTCTAACTCACAAATTGACTCTCACCAAATTGTCACACGAATGAGCCACGAATTTGCCACACACTCATGACTCCAAATGGTGACCTCCACCCAAAACCAAAATAGAGAAAAGCTCTCTAAACCATGATGAGGCACACTAAATACACTAACCCTAAGGTCCTATTTATAGTGCATAGAACTTAGGTTACAATAGGAGTCCTAATAGGAAATAAATCCAAATCCTAATCAAATAGGTAATTAACAAAATCTCTCCACCAAGGAAACTAACTAAGAAGTCAAAACCAAACCCAATTAGGACACCAAAACCAAATAGGTAACACAAACCTAATTTATTGCATCATCCTAATTTTGAGCCAAAAACCCAACACTATTTAGTTATCACTTTCAACAATGGTATCTAGCTGTTCCAAGTAAACTCTGGGATACCTTTACAAATTTGATATTACAAAGGACACTAATCTCAAGACCTTCCAAACTATGTGACAAGTCAAAATCAATATGTAACCTTCGAATTATGAACTTTTAAATGAAAGATATGCAGGAAATGAACGATACCTTTACGAATTTGATATTACAAAGGACACTAATCTCAAGACCTTCCAAACTATGTGACAAGTCAAAATCAATATGTAACCTTCGAATTATGAACTTTTAAATGAAAGATATGCAGGAAATGAACAATACGCAGATTTGAATGCACAGAAGAAACAAATTGGCAGGAACAATTTGCTACAGAATGAGACATTATGGGCTTTTGGGGTAAATCAACACTTTAAGCACTATCTGGGGTTAAATCCCAAACTCATTCTGTTTCAGCTTTAACAGGCATTACTTAATTTGAATGAACTCAACTCCAGGTCCTATCGCATTCATTAGTTCTATAATTTCTCTTAATACCTGGTGAGCAGGAGCTTGGAGGCGAGCTTGAGGTTGAGGCAGTTTTGAAACAAAGAAGGCTAAGAGGGATAATGGCAGCTGAATAACTGCAAGGAAACCCGAACCCCATTTCTTGCTTTGTTAGACAAATCATTTTTGCTTAAACTAACTTTCAAGTTTCAATAGAGGACATAATTAGTAAGCTGAATCACAGAGAAATGATGTCCTCAATTTCAGTTTCTAAATCCAATTCAAGAAAAACTGCAAAAAAAAGCATGCTCTTGAAAATTCTTCCTATTTCAAGATAAGGTCTCTCGAAGCTGCTTATAAAATTGAACTCTAACACAATACCTGTCTCCAGATCCATTAGTTTCAAAACTTGAGCCACCAGAGTTATTCCTTCAAACTGTTGTGCAAAATCCAGAGAATACGTTACTTGTCCAAAACAACAAATCAGGAAAACTGACTGCCAAAACCTTTCATCATGGAAAATTATTGTTCTTTCTTGACCCTCATCAGTCGCATATACTCCTCGAGTGGCCATCAGACCTTAATAACATCCCTCGTTTTTACAAACATCAATTATTACAGAAAAAATTTGAACAAAGCCAGCTGAAAAGAGCATTCAAGTAAAATCTTTCCAATAGAGATAACCATCAGAATCAATATGGAAGAAAATTAAGGATACGATGCCTTATCCTCCAGCAGATAAGCTGAAGTCGGGATATGACTGATCAACAACAACAACCAACAACAACAAAGCCTTTTTCCCACTAAGTGAGGTTGGTTGTATGAACCCTAGAACACCATTCCGCTCGGTCCTGTGCCACAACCGATCAACAACACATAAAAAAAAGCCTATAGGTCAAATGTTGGGCCTACAATGACAGGGAAGAAGACTACACAAGCAACACCAGAGAGTTTAACAAACAGTAGAAACATGGAAAACATCACAAAACTAAACCTTTAACATCTCCACAGTTCAGCTAGAGAACAATATTTCCTATACATAGTACTAATGTTTCACATTGAAGAAACAAAACAGCAATAAAACAAATTGAAAAATACCAAAACAGCTAAGCCTTCACTTCCACTTGTTTTGGTCCCTGCGGCAAAAATGCAGGCCTCTCATTATGCACAGTAGATTTTTTCTTGTTCTTGTACAGTGGATTCGACGTCAAGATCCTCATACCCGAATTCCCTTTGATCTCCAAAACTTCGGGCAAGCCATTAATACACCCCTTGGACATCCCTACATCAATCCGAATTGCTCTCTCGTTGCAAACGCCATTAATCCCAAACTCTTGAATGGTATGACCCATAATCATCCTCTTTGCGCCGGGAATGGTAGCTAAAACATGTTCAAGTGCTGAACAATCACACTTATCCTCCAATCCAAGCGAAAACTTCCTTAGCCAAACCACACCATTCGCACCATGACAAAACTCGGGCGCGATTCTTCCCTTCAACCCATGAATCCAATCCCTCACCTCCTCATTGATCTTCTCCAAACCATACGATACGTGCTGGCTCAAAAGCCCGCCGTGGACGAAAACAGAGTCCCCCACAACCAACACAGCCACGTTATCGGACAAGAACCGCGACGAAATTGGACCGGATGGCCTCAATGCTGCAATTCTTGCCCTAAACCCATCAGCATACTCTTCCTTCACATTCTTAAACCCTAAGGGCACCCCATCAAAGGGATCCTTCGGCTTTTCTAAGCCTTTACAGAGCGACTTCATTCGGTTCCCAATGGAATACCAATCAGCCCAAACCCTAAACTCCTCCAAACCGTTGCGGGTCACAAACCTGAAATCTCCTTCCACATTCATGATCTCGTGGTTGCCGTGCATCGTAATCACTGTGCCGCCGCACCTGGCGGCTTCTCGTTTCAATTTCTCGAGATAATAGAGGATTTTAATCTCGTCACCGCCCCGGTCCATCACGTCGCCGATCTGGACCACGGTGGTGGACCCTCCGACCCATTTACCCGACTCCGGGTCGATCAATTTAGCAAGCCTCAGCGATTCCTTGGTCTTCTCCAAGTCGCCGTGGAGATCGCCGATTGCGACCAAACGGTCCTGCGGGGGGTAATAGGTTTGCAGCGGTGGGCGAGAGGGCAGGGGATCGTCGGAGCTGTGGCAGGCAGGGAGGGCATTCTGGTGATTTTGAGGGGAGGCGGGAAGTGGATGATTGGGGGTTTGGGGTAAGAGGAAGAGGCCGCCGCTGACGGAGAAGTCGACGAACGTGTCGACGAAAGAGGAGAGGAGATTGGGAACGTCTTTGCATGACATGAAGGAAGAGTCCTCCGCGGCGGCTGCTGCTGGTGGTGCGGCGGCTATTTTCATTTTCTTCTACCGTGTCTTTTCTTTGCCGGGTCCAATTGCAAAGACGGTGTTTGAAGAGTTCAAATCTTCTGCGGCCAAAACTTTCTGTAGCCTCTGTACCTTATCTAGTTGAGTGACACATGTCATGTTGACTTGATTTATCTTAATTTTTATTTTTTTATTAAATAAATAAGTTGAAGAGTTAATATTATCAAGTGCTTTTTAAATATTTGCCGTATGTATAGGTCACATAGATGCTACATAGGATTTTGAATGCAAAAAATTTGATCTTGTCTTACGAAGGTCTTATAAGTGACCGTTAATTTTATTTGATTTATTCATTTGGATGGTTATAAATAAATAGAGCAGATAAGAATCTCAAAAGAATGATCACTTCCCTATAAATGGAAGAGATCATACAACCTCACTCTACATCTAACTTAAACTTTAAATGTGAATTGTCTTTTTTATCCTATTACATAATTACCATCAAGTACAATATAAAATTAATAATAAAACTAAAATTTATCAATTAATCCACACCCAATAATCAAACCCTACCATCACGCAATCTTTATCCTACCATCAAACTCCGATCATGCAATTGTTGTATATCTTATGTTCTTTAATATGCTTAATGAAGGAGGAAAGGAGTTAGGAATGTTGGTCAAGACAGAACTTGTCTCCTTATACTCAAGTCCGAACTCCTCCCCATAAATTACAATAGCTTAGCATATGATAATTTTTAATCTCAAATTACAAACTCATGAGATTAATGCCACATGCACTTCAAACAGTCCTATGCATTTAACTACTAGATCATGCACTCAGAACCATTTAATTATCTTCAAATAATATGATTTAACTTTCTAAATTGCTACTTGAACATGAATTAATGATAAGCTCATATTTATACATATTTTACATCAAATTCTCTCGTCTTTTCTTAGTTAGTTTTTTATATTTTTGAGTTATTTGCTTTATTTTTGTGTTTTATCGAATTTATGTAGCTAAGAAAATAAAAATAGCACTAGTGAGGTTTTAAGTAATAAATTCGTTAAAACAACCTTACCCACTATATTTGGTTAATAAATTTGTTCCCTTTTGTTTGAAAGCAGAAAATAAAATAAAAGAAAGGTGGAAGGAGCACTGGACGTGAGGAATAAAGGACAGTGTGCAGGAGAGTGGGAATGGTGCTGGCAGCTTGAGGCACTAAAGTGAGCTGCCCTTTGCAGCTGTAAAGAAAATAAAGGAGAGACTTGAGTGGAAGACAGAAGAAAAAAAAGGTCAGTGGGGGAGCTCGCAGGTCAGTGAGCTTGCAGAGAGAAAGAAGGACAGCGGTGCGGAAAGAGGATGAAAAATAATAAAAGGGTGAGGAGTGCGGAAATCAGGGGGGGTGCTGCCCTTAGGCAGCTGGCGAGAGAGAGACGCGAAAGCAGCAGAAGCTGCCTAGGGTGAGGACGGATAGAAGCAGGAAAGAGTAGGGAACGATAGCTGCCTTGCGCAGCTAAGGAGAGAGCACGGAAAAGACAGCTGCCCTTGGCAGCGTGTGAAGCTGGGACTGGCCGAGACAGCAGACTGTCAGCGAGGGAGAACACAGAAAGCAAGACAGAAGGAGAAGCCAGGTGGCGCGGACGAAGACAGCGACGCGGAACTTGAGGAGCTTGCAGAGAGGGGAAAGAAATAAGACGCAGGACAAGTGTAGAAATAATGGGAGGTGCTGCCTGGCGAAAAGAAGAAACGCGCAGAAGGCAGTAGCGCGAAGAAGCAGAGTCCCCTGATCGTCCCTGTCCACCAAAATCCCAAACTCCTCATTTGGTTTTATTTTTCTTAAACTCATGTTTAATTTAATTTGCTTTTCAATTATATTAAACATGTGTAATTAATTTCTGTTTGGTTAGAGGTGAATTTGAAGCCATGAATATTTGTTTATTATAATTTGATTTACTCCAGTTATGAATTTATGAATGTTGGATGTGGTTTATTTTTCTGTGTTGATTAAGAACTTGTTTACGTATGTGGGTTGAGGGTCGACACTTAATTTACATGCTTAGACTTGATGCTAGGATATAAGGGAATTTCACCTAATCGTTATGAACTTATATTCATGAGTAGTAAAAATCGCTAGTCACGATTGTGTTTAGTAAACCCTAGGTTGGATTAACATGCGTATTCCATAGTTATGAATGCCTAGTCGATGTTTATGATTTCCATTAAACTTAATGATCTTTGATATGTTTCTCTATCATGCGTATTCCATAGTTAGGGAACTTGATAAGAATAATTTGGTTGTGATGCGTATTCCGTCCAATTCAATGAATCTAGGGAAATCTGAAGGTTAATTTAAGCGGACCTAATTAACTTGGAGCATTGTCATTTATTCGTTTGTTGAAATCATAACTGGGAATCAAATTGTATGCATTTATTCATGTGTGGATAAGGAACCCTCTAACTAGTGTCTCATCATTTTAATTCTATAAAATATATTTTCTTTGAAGTTTGTTTTTAAGTTTCTGTTTTAAATTCAATTTCGTAAAAAAATCAATCCCCCGTTTATTTTAAAGTGTTAGATTTGTTAGAAATAAATTTAGTTTGTGTTTTCTTGAGTCTTGAATTATTTTGAGTCTTTTGATTTGTTTTAGATTATTTGTTAGTTTTATTTTGAGTTATTCTAGTTAAGTGTTTTGATTTTAGTTTAGTGTTTTAAATTTTGTTTTTACGTTTTTAATTTAATTTTACTTTGGTTAGCATCCCTATTTAATCCCCGGCCTAGAACGATCCATACTTACATCATTACTACAATTGTCACAAATAGGGTTTAATTTGTGCGTTAATTTATTTTCGCACCAATTAACTTTCTAAATTGCTGCTTGATCAGTAGAAAATTGGGACTCATAATATGATTTAACTCAAATGGAGTGAAACTCATGACAAATTATAAAATAGATTAGAAAAGTTCATACACAAAGTCCCAATTTTCTACTGATCAAGCACTAAATTACTGTTGAAATAGATTAAGAACAGAATTTGGGTGCTAATTAATACTAATTGTGGCAGGTAATGTACCGTACGAGCGTGGTGATCTTCAAAATTTGTAGTATTTGTCACTCAATTTTAACAATCTCAGCGGCCCATTCCATCCACAATCTTCAATACGTCTAAGCTGATAGGAAATTCACTTGTTGGTAATCAACTTTCAGGCAGCCTCGCAGCGGACATAGGCCTTGGGATTCCAAACATACAAAAGATATTCGCAGAAATGAATAAACTGAGTGTTCCCATATTTATCTCTAATGCTTCAAAGCTCACTCATGTAGACATTCCCATTGAAATTGGCAACTTTAGCAGCGTGATCTGCATAAAGCTGGCATCCAATCAATTGAGTGGGTTAATTCCAACTTCTATGGGAAGACTAGGGAGTCTCCAAGGCTTGTATTTGTTTGATAACAAATTGCAAGGATATATCCCCAATGAACTTTGTCAACTAACCAAACTAGCTGATTTATATTTAAGCGAAAATCAACTTTCTGCTTTTATACCTTCTTGCTTAGGTAATCTATCTGCAAATCTTCGAAGGCTACCATTAGCGTCCAATTTGTTAACTTCTACAATACCATCGACCTTGTGGGAACTTGAACAAATTTGGTTCCTTAACTTGTCATCCAATCTTTTAAATGGATCTCTGTCACAAGATATTGGCAAGTTGAAAGTTTTGTCATGCTTGGATTTATCAAGCAACCATTTATTTGGTATTGTACCAAGCACCATTGGGGACCTTCTAGATATGGTTACTATGTCCTTGGCAAATAATAATTTAGAAGGCCCTATTCCCACTTCATTCGGCAACTTGAGAGGCCTTGTACGCTTGAATTTATCCGAGAACAATTTGTCTGAAGCAATTCGAAAGTCCCTAGAAGCACTTTTAAATCTTTAGTACCTGAATTTGTCTTCCAACAAACTCCAAGGGGAAATTCCAGAAGGCGGTCCGTTCAAAAACTTCTCTGCTCTATCATTTGTCTCGAATAAGGCGCTGTGTGGTGCAGCTCGACTCCATGTCCCTCCATGCAAAAACAGTACACTTCAACCAAATCCAAGGAAAGCTAGATCATCCAATTTAAAATATATTATTCCAGGAATCTTCTTTGTAGCCTTTGTATCTATATTTATACTGCATCGGAAAAGAAAAGATAAAGTTGCAATAGAGGCTACTGTGTTAACTCAATTGCTTTGGAGAAGAGTTTCACAACTTGAACTTCTAAGGGCGACAAATGGATTTAATGGGAGCAGCTTAATTGGAAGTGGGGGTTTTGGCTCAGTATATAAAGGGATATTGTCAGATGGGATAGATGTTGCAGTAAAGATTTTCGATTTGCAGCTAGAAGGGGCTTTCAAGAGCTTTGGAGGGAATGTGAAATGCTAAGCAATATTCAGCACCGAAATCTTATTAAAGTCATCAGCTGTTGCAGCCAATTGGATTTCAAAGCCTTGGTGCTGAACTACATGCCTAATGGGAGCCTTGAGAAGTGGTTGTATTCTCAAAACTCTTCTTTTGATATCCTAAAGAGGTTGAATATAATGGTAGATGGTGCATTGGCATTGGAATACTTACACCATGGTTATTCAGTACCAATTGTTCATCGTGATTTGAAGCCAAGCAATACACTACTAGATGATGATATGGTTGCACATGTTGCGGATTTTG